>JAVTVJ010000247.1:0-600000 GCA_034509425.1 Eopsaltria australis | reverse complement strand
GTTTTGTAGCCTGCACAGCTTCCAGCACAGGTGACACCTCAGACCAGTGTTCTTGGTGGTGCTCACTGACTGCTGCACATCGGTCTTCTTACCTGGGTGCTTTCAGCACAGGCATTCCAGAACACTGTTCCACAGAAATGGATTCCTGCCACTGCCTTCACTGAGACCTGAGAGCTCTATGATGCCCAGAAGGATGTGGGACACAGGAGGCTGCACAAATCCACGGCAACAGGTTTGATCCCAGAACCCTGGTCATGCGTTTGAAGGGATATTTAACAGGCATTAAAACAGAGCATGCACAGCAGGGCTTTGGTCCCTGCCAAGAAAGGGGTGACACAATGTCTTGTTGCATATTATACTTTGTACTTTGCTTTGGACACCAAATTCCAAACAGTATTTGCAAGCCTAGGTTGTAACGCCACAGATTTTGCGACTTAAAAACACTTTGTCCTTTTAAGTTTATGTTTTTATTAGCATTAAAGCAAGGTTGATTGGTTTTTTTTTACTTTTTTAATTAACTTTTTTTTTTTTTCAAGTTAACTACTTTTGCTTGTGATGTAGACAAACATGTAGCATCAATGATCATGGTCTATAAAAATCCACATAATTTTGTAATAAAAGCATTTAGTTGCCTAGTAAGGATTTGCTTTATTATACAGCTGCAATCTCAAAGAATTTTTGGAGAATAAAATTATGTCTAGGACCATCCAGGTAAGAGATTTTCACTGGCACAATTCTGGGCTTTACAAAAGTGCTGTTGCTCCAAGGTAAGAATTTACTTAAATACTTTTAGAAAGTTTTCAATCTCTACCCCTCTACCAAAGCTCTCTAGCAATCTGTCTTTTAGGTATTTCTCAGGTTGTTTCAGTCAAGTTTTGCTTTGTCAGGGGCTCAGCTTTCCCTCGGCATTTGGCTTTTTTATTTTGTCAGGTATTTTAGTTTGCTTGAAAGACACACTGGAAAGAACAGGAGTTACCCATTTTATCATCCCTAAATGTTAGGATGCGTTTCAGCATTAATCATTCCAAGAAAACCATAATTATAACTGAGGGGAGGAACAGCTGAGATTAAGGCAACCAACCACAAGCGAGATAAAGCCATGGGAGAGGCAATGAAACTCAAACACAGGCTTATGTAGGATTTTGTCTTATTCATCTCGTCCTTGACAAAATGACTTTGTTGCCGTGTTTTCCACTCTTGGAACTAGGCTGTGGTTTCCAAACAACAATCACTTGTACAGCTGTTTACCTGAGGGAAGATGTAAAATACACATTAAAAGATGAATTGTCTCCCATCACTACATTGATCTGACCAGCAGAAGTTAATTTACACAAGGAAGCTTATTTTACCTTTGAAGGGTGAGGGTGCAGCTGCTCATTTCCAACAGGAGAAGGGCTCCGTGCTCCAAATTCCTCAGGTCTTCTGTGATTGCAGCTTGTTTAGAGCCTCCCTTCCCAAGCAACAGGTCCCCAAAAGGGACACTGTGAGATTCAGCAGGGCTCTGACATGGCTGCCACAAACCCAGCAACAGATACAACACTGCCAAGTGTAAGACTTGCTGAAAGTTTTAATGCCTTTTAAATTTGTACAGATATGCATTTTACAGTACCCTTGAATTGTTTCACACGAGCTGTTTATAGAATCCCTCAGTTTCTCAAATACCCACAAATATGGAGCATCACTTCAAAGTCACTCAGCGTGGTGCACTGAGCACTGCAAATGTTATAATTAACCATGGCTACAGAACATGCCCATCACAGAAAAAGCTGGAGTCAGCCTCCTTTCTCGTAAGTGCTTGTTCATCCTAAGGGCAGGACTATCAGCTGATTGACTTCCTCAAGGCATGGTCAGGACAAGGTCACCTCTTGTTCACTGGCCAGGAAAAGCAGTGACCAGAGCAGGGGGAGGTGACAGTTTCAGCAGGTAAAAAACCAAATTATTTACATGTTGAGGAAGTTGCCTTCCTTCCCATGGGAATATATCATACAAAGAAATGTCCAGGAGAAGTTACAGCAGTAGCTTAGGCCAAACCCAAAATACACATTTGATGTGTGCAGATCCTTAAAGCTCATTACAAGTATTGCAAACATAAATAATGGCATTAAAATATTTTCAGTGACAATGCTACAGTTGAAATAAAGAGATGGAATGTTACCTGCAGGATTTACCTGTTCTCTCGGGTTATTTGAACACATTTAACCCCAGTGTGCAGTATTTTTGCTCCTTTACCCACACGGTAATGACCCAGATATTCCAAATAGTTTGAGATCATCTAAACCAGTGACACAATCTTCACCAACAAGTTCAGTTCTGATGATGACAGTGCAGGTTCATTACTTATCACGTGTTCCTTTTACTCCAAAACAAAGTTAAACTCTGCCACCCTTCTTCCATGGAAAAACGAGACAGCTACACAAAATAATGGCAGAGTAGAATGGCTTTACTTTGAAACTTTGGGGAAAGCTTGAGACCTGCAAGTATTTTGCAGGTTCTCTTTTGTTAAAAAGTCAGATTTACATGGAATGCCAGGGGAGACCACACAGCACAGGACAGCAGTGGTGCAGTCACTGAACACCTCCTTGGATTTCAGCCCATATTAGCAGGATTAACCACCCCCTCTAGAGGCACAGGAAAGGCAGAGCACTTAAAAACACTGTTAAAACATGTTCTTTTCAAAATGCACATATAGAAATTCAGTCTTTAGGTTCTTGTTCTTCCCGCCCTGGCAGCAGAGCCATCATCCCTCCCCCAGTTTGCTCACTGAATGTTGTTCTTCCATAATGGTTCTGGTCCCATGGAATTATAAATTTTCCACAACTGAAGAATTTTAAGGACCACGTAGCAAGAGATGTTGGTCTGTTCAGGGGGGCTGGGAAAACAAGACTTTGGTCCTCCCAGTTCTCCACTGGTTAAAATTCCCATTTTATTGACACATAGAGAATTTATAATTTATTTCATTTTTGTTTTTCTATCTAGCACGCGCCTACTAAGTCTGGCATATTATACAAGACATTATCTTACCTAACCTGATGAGTTTTACTATGTTCATTGAGGTTAACCGTGCTTAGCATAAAGTAATTTTAAAAATAAAGTAAATGGAAAAAGGACAACACAACACTAGGAAGACTTTAAGCTAGACAGGGGAAAATCTGTAGTTTACCATGTGTCAATTTGTTTTGCAGCTGTTAACTTTGCACCCTCTAAACAGCTGAAGAGCAAGTCAAAAAGCACAGACTGGAAATAAAAATATTTTAAAATTATTTCTCTATATTCAAGTATTAAATAAATTATGTAAGACTATTTCTGAGATAAATATTAGGCCAATGATGAATTTTCAAACAAAATCAATAGAAACATCATCCAGAAAAAAAAAGGGCAGGTTAAAATATAGATAAGTCAAGCTACGAAGCTTCAATTAGTGCAGATAATTGTATATTAAATCCAGATATCCAGAAATATACACCATCGAATCATCCCAGTATTCACAAAAAGTGGAGAAGGTAGATGATAAAATTGCACTTAGTTCTGAATTCATCCAGGCAGCACAGTCATTCCCGTTCCTCGCCGATCCGCGCGTAAGAAAAAAGGGAAGCGGGTTACAAAAGAGCGAGTTGGCTTTGTACATTCCATCTCCCTTCCCAGAAATTTGGTCACAGGCAGGGGCTGTGCAGGTATCATGTCACTATCTGTCCTGGTGCTCGGAATCCGACAGCCTGACATCCGAGGCCGACAATTCCAGCACGGGGTTGACGAAGCCGGCGTACTCGGAGTTGCCGTTGTCGTCCATCTCGGCGCTCACAAAGTCGTTCTCCCACTCCAGCCCGTTGGAGTCGTCGGAGGCCGAGGCTGGGTGGCTCCCTGTCCTCCTACTGTGGAACTTCAGCGCTGCCCGCAGGATGTCCTCCTCTGTCTTGGAGCGCTCCCTCATCGGGATCATCCTGTTCATGCCTGCCATTTGAGACACATTCATGACAAACGCATCCTGATGAGTTCTCATCTCGCTTTTACGTTTCTGCTAGAAGGAACAGAGCTAAGATTTGGACAGACGCTGGATTCAACGGTCTAGGAAAGGTTTTCAGTTTGCCTGGAAAGGGATATTTAATCCCACATAAAATATGGTTCTGGAAACTGCCCAGAGATGTCCAAGGTTTTACTGATTTTGTCAGTAATTACAGACTTCCTTGGGGAAAAAAAAATCATCTACAGATTGGCTAAAAGAAACAACTCGTGCTTATTTTTGGTGACCTTTTCAACCGCCAAAGTCTCTGAATTTTGGATAAACTGGCAACTAAGAGCTTTTGTGGGTTTAGTAAATAAAAGAGAAAATACTGGTAACAATGAGGAAATGCAGAAAACACCTGTAAGAGCAGCAATGAGGATGGCCGGGATACTCCCTGGAATGCAGATCTAAGTTCCCAGTGAATGTTACAGTAAAAGTAATATGGGTTTTTCTCAAAATGCTTAAGTCAGACTCCTGACTAACTTCCACATTTTAAAAGGAAGAACAACTTCTTCCTTCTGCTCCTGGCTCAGAAGAGGACAGCGTTTCTTTACCGTTACTTTTGTCAGGAGTTTACAAGTCAGTTCCAAAAAATGCTGGGAAAGACATTTACTGGAGTATACAAATAAATGAATTAATTTATTAGGGCTTTCTCTGCATTTATCAAAATAAGGAATTTTCTCGGTACAAATAATTTATGGTTTAATCATTACAAACTTGTCAGAAATTCCATCAGAAGTAAGTTTTAAATCGCCTTCCCTTTTGAAAACAACAAATTTACAATGAACACAGCTTAAACTGCCAACATCTTTAAGTTTTGAGTTCAGGATGAAGCTGAAATGCAGGATAAATACCTTCCTCATCTTCCCACTCTAAATCCAAGGAGGTGCTGTCGTCGTTCCCGCTCACTGATTTGGTTTTGGTCATCAAGTCACAACTGCTCTCCGTGTTGGGCGTCAGCACTGTGGCATCAGATGAAAGTCCTATTTAAAAAAAAACCCATAATGTATTTTTAATTCATAAGTGTACCTGAATTTCAGGTTCTACACGCAAAAGTAAAATTTTAAATTAAGCTCTCATCGTGCTTTGTGGCCCTTTAAACCTCAGGAATGTTGGAAAAGGCACTTCCATCAGTTCAAAGAGTAATCAGTAGTTTATTAATAGTCAGTATCACTAAGACATTGCCTAATTAGAACTAGAAAGGAATTTAATAAGCTGTAAGCTGAGCTTGTATGAAGACTCAAAAAAAAAACCCCAAATTAACCTTCTCCCCAGAAAACTAAACTACTGGCAGTATTTCCTGAAACAGAGGCATCAGTCCTCTACCTCAGTGGGTATCACTGTACTGTCATCAAAACTTACAGATAAAAGCTTATCAAATTTGTCTTCCTCTGAACTGTTAGTGGAATGTTTAAGTACAGGCAGCCAGATTCCCTCTTGCACTTCATTAGGAAAAAAATTAACCATTAATATGATTCTAATTGCTTTGCCAAGGGATGATTAAAAAAGGCTATAAACACACATCTGTATCTTCAATACAGGGTCTGGTTTTACAAGAAGAGCTCACCACGACCTTTTATCTATCAGATAAGAAAATTACCAGATTTTAAAAAATTACAGATATATCTATACACATTTTATATTTGTGTGTGTAAATGTAAAACTATAAATAACCTGTGTTTATCTAGAAAAAGGAGCAGCACTCTGTGCTCCTCAGAATCTCTTGACATTTAAAGACCTGCTGAAGGAAAGGCAGACTTACTACTACTTCGGAAAGCTTCATACTGGAATTTTGTATTCCTTAGGAAAGGATCGAGATCTTCCTCTGCCACAGAGCTGCAAGAACAATTTTTTTGCTTTATAAACCTCCAAGGGTGCCATCAAAAATATGCTAATACACATGCCCCCCAGCTCTGTGCTACAAAGTACACCCTGAACTAAATTCTTTACAAAATTATCTGCAAAATGCCTTTCTATTCCTATTCATCACATCCTCTTCTCCCAGTCTGTGCTTCTGCTCAATTTTTATTAGTATGTTCAGTTAAAAATGAATTAATTAACTCAAAGCAACTCTTCCCCTCTCTTCGTCACGTTAGATAAAATCTCCTTCATTTTCAATTCATTTTTTAAAGTAATAAATTCAAACCCTGCTCGTGCAGTCCTTTGTTTTTAAAATCTGGCCAGTTCCTGCTCAGTTTTCACAGCTCCTATTCTAACTGGGCTTCCATAGCAAAATTCCTCCTGTCCCCCTTACCTTCCATGCAGGAGTTATTTCTAAACATAAACACTATTTTACTGTAAATTTCTCCCCTTTTTTTTTTTTAGCTTGTTTTTCCCACCACCACCACTGAACACAGAAGGTGGGAATGAAGAGACTTAAACTATAAATATATAAAACAGATTTTACATATAAAAACCTTTTCAAATTAAACCAGTGGATTCTCTGTGTGTGTGAAAATATCCATTAGTAGCTGGGAGTAGCACTGTATGCAGCAGTCTGATAACTCCAGTGATAACCAGAATCAATCCAAAATACCCCCCAACGTTCCAGATGAGGAACAGGAGTACAAACAGTCAAGACTCTCATTTATCATGAATAAAATTTGGTCTCTTACCTCTGGAACTCTCCATTATTAACAGCATGTGCCCTCTGCGTTATCCTGTGCTGCCTACGTTGCTATCAAGAGAAGCGAATCGTTGAAAAAGCTGCATACTCAAAACAGAGCTCTCAACACTTAATCCTATTTTATGCACCCCCAAAAAAACCCATCAGCTTTTAGAAACGTGTGGACACCACCTCAGTGACTGCACCTCTCTTGTCTCCTGTCTTCTCAAAGTATTTTCAATGCACAACTAACACCTGGGTGATGTGTGATTTCTTTTGCTCCGTGCCCAGGAACAGCCACCCTGCCATTTAAAAGCCAAATATTTCCTACAAATCCTTTTATCCCTGGGCAAAGCAGTGCTGCCATCTCCTCTGGCTGTCTCCATCAGCACTAAGTGCTTCATCTATATTAATAACAGCTTTGCTGCCTCGCAGGGCCAAAAGTATTAATAACTCTGCTAATGTCAACTTCAACTTCATCTGAGAATTGCTCTTTGCTTTGGGTGTAGGGAGGTAACTGCACTGGGTCTAGAACCCAAGATGATGGTGGGTTTGTTTTCTGGCACACTTTGCATCTTGGATATTTAAGCAATAATAATTGGAGGTTGAAATGAGTAAATGGGGAGTGTAGGAAAAAATGTAGAAGTAGAAATATCACATTGTGGTGGTTAGAGGTGAAAAGACTTCAGAACGCTGAGAGGAACAGACAGAAATTTGGCACAACACAGTCAACAAATCTGTCAAAATCAATTACTGACACATGCAACGATTCTCCTATACCCACATAATACCCAATTTAGATTTTCTCCCCATTTTGCCAGGTCATATCTCAATATCCAGCACTGCCAGTTCCAGGACACACACATACATTAATTTCACTGCTGTTCCAAACCCTGGCATTTAATAGGGCAACATCAGCAAGCCAAATGAGCTTTAAAGGAGGCCATACTTCTAAGGAAAAAGCCATTTCCCCATTTGTGCCCACAAACAGGCAGAGTGATAAGTGATGCATTCAAAAATAGCTTCCAGTTTATCTAGAAGGGCTAAGTGCTTGATGCATATCTGGACAAAAATGCTTCCTTAAAATCCTTCTAATCCTTATGGGTTTTGAGGAGGGTGTTTGAGGAGGAGATAAGTGGGACTAATTTTACATGAAGAGGAAATTAAAAACTCTGTTATCCATTCTATCTTAGGTCCTGACTAAAAGAAGTGCATATTAGAAATACTGAAAGACAAGAAAAATAGCATTTCTTGCACAGAATTTCTACACAAATCGGTTCGTGCCATTAAAAAAAAAATCTACTTTTGCTGTCTTTCTATAGATCAAAAGTGGTAAGAAAAAAAAAAGCAGGCAAAAAGGTCAGAAAGAATTAACCCTCCCACACCAAATGGCAAGGGGATAGAAAGAGAAATGTGAAATGAGAGCTATACTTAGTGACATAAAAATTCTAAAACTCTAAAGCAGGGTCAACACAAACCACAAAGACAAGGAACAATGCAGTGCACAAATATATAAAGTACATTTCACAAGTCTAAATGATGTTCACAACGTGTGCTTAATTCCAGGGGGTTTTTTACCCCAAAACCATCACAGTTCATTTTACATTTAGAGATCAGTAACTTCTACATTATTATATAAGAAGAGTGTGAAGCTAATTATAGATTAAAATTATAACTCATTCAAAATCTATACTCGGCGACAGAAGCTGTTTCAAACAATTATGGTGATTTTCAGCTGCTCCAACCAGCTGTACTTTCAAATCTTGTACTTCTGTCTCTACTTGACAAGCCAAAGCCATCTCCTTGTCAGGTCTCCTGAGATGGAAAGGATATCAGGGAAGTCTGGGAACAGGACAGAGGCTCTCATATATATTGGGGTCTTTTTCCCCTCACCTCCAAGAGCTTTTTCTGCTTTGCTGCCCTGGCTGCTTCACGTTGTGCAGCATATAAAGCCTCCTCTTCTAGTCTTAACTTCTCCTCTTGTAAGGCTAACTGTATATGAACAAAACAGTAATGGTTAACAAAAGCAGAACCTATCTATCTTCCTATCAAGAAAGCTGTAAGTGCAAGAAAACAAAAGAAAAGCAGCTAGAAAATCAAAATAAAGCAAAATCAGCTACAGCTAAAGCATTAAGTGAATTTAACAGCTTCCCTCCCCCCAACCAAACAGCCCAAGAAATTTAGGTAACTATTGAACAGACATTTTTTATTAGTGAATTGCTGTAATGCTCTTTCTATTTTACTATGAACTGCATGGTGAAAGATTTAAAGATTTTCAGTTCCACAATTCATTGGCACTTTAGACTAAAGTTCACTCAAGTTCTACATTGTATTCCACATCACATTCCATTAACTGCTGCAACACTAAAACAGAACAACAAATTATGTGGTTTTTTCCTTAAGAAAGTTGTGGAGGAAGTTCACCACAAGAAAAGTTGAATCAAGAATATTCCCCATTTCGTCTTGCATTTTAAAAAGGGTGAAATTTCAGAGATCCTGGTCAGAGACCCAGCCTATTCATTCCACTTTTCAGCTAAGAGGCTACTAAAAAGAAGGAATTAGTGCATCTTGTAGACTAAAAAATACTAAATGGTGAACAAAACCCCAGTTGTTCCACGTGAGTGGAATCTCCTGGTGTCCATGGCTGATCCTAACATTTTTGGAAGAAAAGCTATTTATACTGTCACTGTAACCACTTACCTCTGACTGAAGCTTCAGATCAAAAACCCTCTGCTTTTCAGCAATGGAGTCGTAGTGTCTGTCTTTCAGGTCAGCAATTTCTTCCTCAGTCAGAGGTCTGGAAGCACAGGAGAGACACAAAAAGGCTCCATCTATTTATTATTCATGCATGACAACCCTCATCTGCACTTTAACATATCTGTGTGGTCTTTCCTGACTGGTTCTTTAATGCAGGTCCAACAGGCTGTGCTTCTGGCCTGTTTCTCCTGAAAGTTCCAGTTCACTCAGGACAATGCTGTCTCTCTTTCCTCTCACAACAGATATTATTTATATCTTTAGAGGAAGCATGTTTTCAAAACCATCTCTGCTAACAGAACTACTGGAATGGAACCATTACCATCATTGCAGTCTAAATCTCACTTCGCTTTTTCCTTAGGTTTTTTTTTTTGTCCCTTGTTTTTCCCTTACTTCATTTTAATATTCACGGTGGGAGGGAGAGCAGAGGGAAGGAGAGCCCCTCAGTCTCAAAGTCTTACCTGTGACTACTTCCTGGGCTTTCCCCCTGTTAAAATAAATAAAAAAGAAAAGTCTCATTTTGGTTAAGACAGAGCACTTCCAAAACTTCCCTCAGCAAAGCAACCCAGGTCCATTTCTGTTCTCAGTCTGAGGGCCCTTGCTGAATCTCATGCAAGAGTTATACCAGGAGCAAATTCTCCTCTAAGTCTTCCCAAACACAGTTTTTCCCCACACTTCTTCTTTTCTTTCTTCCCAAAGTCCATAGTGCCCCCTTCCTTAATGGGATATTTCCCATACACCCCAAAACCAATCTCTTCTCTTAGATCTTTATCCAACATCTTAAATTCATATTCCTAGTGCAAGGAAAACTAAACCAACCTGATTTAAGTCTACAACTCAGCTTACAGTAGGAGGAAGACAGAGATTTGGAACAATTTCTAAGGATTGTATGAGCAGGTTTCACACTGGTGATGCCCCAGGTACTCACCTCATCACTTTCCACCAGGTTCTCAAACTGCAGAGGAAAAGAAGTAAATAGTTTTTACAATTCAATATAATGAGTCACTGAAGACACATAGCAAGTATGATTGCATATTTTACGTGTCTTCTAAAAACACTACTCCAATTCTAACAGTGGGACTGTAACAACGTTTATGAAAGCCCCTACTTTCAGAGGAATTTTATTTTTAGAGTTGGACCTATCTTCTTACCAATGTTTCTTGTCTTAAATCATTACATTCTTCTGAAAGGAGGAGAGTCCAAATTAAACAGCAAAGCATTCTAAGCTGCACAAACTCATCCAGCAGAAGTCACATAAAATTTAAAAAAAAGGCAAATAGGAATTCTCTGTACTGTTTCCAGTATAGTAATCTTAAATCTAGTCAGTCCATCAAATGCAGGCACAGAGGTCAGTACCTACAGCAAGACTCCTTATTGACATAATAATTTGGGAAGAGAACAACAGCTCCTGATCCCTATCGTATTTCTGAGCCAGGAACACTCTCTCACAACGGGAAGTTCTGCACCAAAACAGACTTCCCCCATATCTGAGCCCTTTCTCGACAGCCAAAGCATTAATTACAATAATTAACGTTATCCTCAGCAATGGGGGCAATCTGGCTGGCCCAGGACTTCCAGAGAACAGGAACCCTCAGGGGAAGTAAACCAGGTTATTCCTGGTTAACCTTACACTACCCTTGGCAAAAAGGGGTTATATTTGGAGGCTGGGAAAGGACTACAAATGCAACAAACTATCAGGTAACCCCATCAGATGATTTTTGTGCAATCTGATTTGTGATGCTGCAATCAAGAACTAAATACACATCAGAGAGGAGATGCAACAAGGAGCCTGTGGAATGCTCTGGTGATGAGCATCAGACCACAGATACTTCTCTTCTTTCCAAATGATACATTAATGTTCTGAGGTGCATTAAGAACCACCCTCTGTCCACCCAGTGCAGCATCAATTTGGGCTGGAATATCCCAGAATACTTGAGTGTTCATAAACTGCGAAAAAGTGTTAAAGGCATTGTTAGGATTCAGCTTTCCCCACTTTTTCTTAAATCGCTGAAATTGTAAGCACTCACCTCTATAGTGAAGTGTTCTCCTGTTGAACATGTTCTAAAATACTTGGATCTGGAAAAATAAGGGTACAGTTAGGCTACAGAAGAGTCTTCAATACACAGCAGAAAGTAAATGAGCCTGAGAATTTAAAATAGATTTTAAAATATAACAACAAAAACTTCACGTGTATTAAACACATTGACTTATTAACTTGAGCTCTGCATTGCTATGCAGCGGAGAGAGGCAAAAGCATGTAAACATCTTCTGCAGAACTAGGGAAAAAACTAAAACCCTTGTGAGATGAAATCATTTGTCAGGATGCTGGACTTGACATTTACAGACTATTAGCATGTTCTGCAGTCCCTTTGATACATTTTTCCAGGGAAAACCATTGTTCCAGGCAATTTCTGAAAATGCTCTTGGCTCATCATGGCACTTAACTCTTTCCTGACATCTTGTACCTCATCAGTGTTAAAGAATACGTTCTGTTTTAACAGCTTGGCACACCCAGAAGGCTGAGCCTCAGAGGAAAACATCCAATGAGAGGTCAAGGAAATACTTTTAAATTGAAAAAAAAAAAAAAAAAAATTCACACCCTAATTTTATACAGAGAGTTGGTTTATTCCTTGATTCTTTCATCAGAATTCTTCCTGATTTATTTTAATGCTTTTACAGAGGACAGGTAGCCCTGTCCTCTACAAAAGCCAACACAGTATTGAGTTACCTGAATACACTTTTACCTAGCCAAGGAGGTTTGGCCACCGTCCAGAAGAGCATTCCAACGTAAACACTGCTCAGTACAACATCCATTTCATCGAACTGTTTCAGAAACCAGGGTTTCCAGTTGCAAGTGCTGACTGGTATGAGGAGTAAACCCAGGCCCTCAGGGATTTCTGTACTTGCACAGAAGATCGCTCAGCACTTGCAACCAACACCTACTTTGACAACAATAAAAGCAACACACCAGCCAAAGCCTGAGTTATTTTAACTGTATCGTGTTTCATCTCTGTCTCGTTTTCCCTTGGAAGCCGGTTTAGGAAACGTCTCCCCTGGCAACTTGTTGCACTACCCACCGGTCCCTGGTTGCACAACCTTTCCTGCCACTGAAGAACCGTTTCCAGAGGATTCACTGCTGTGAAACCAGAGAGGAAAGGCCACCTGAATTCATGCACTGTGTGGCAAGGATAATTGGGACATGTGGCATGAACACTTAGAGCAATTTCACTGCCGCCCTTCTCTGTAATTTGTTGTGTTGGAGCCAATACCATTAAGAATCTCATTTAATAACACTGTAACAGGAAATTGTTCCAGGACTATCTAAGCTGTTAATACACGTGTAATTCCAGTTTGCAGCACCAGGCTTTAGGTAAATAATTTCCAACTTCCCAAGCACTCGAGCTGCAGTAAGTTCAGTTGCAAGAACTGAACAGTGAATGCAGTGCAAGCTCCCTAAGTGTAACCACAAACAGCCCAACAATCGTGACAGCTCTAGGAAGAGCTACTCTTTCAGCTGCTTGTTGAACAGGGACTCAGTCCCAGAAAACCTAATTCTGTGCCAGAGTTTGAGCCCGTAACTCCCAGAACTACGCAAGCTTGAGGTCATTAGGCACACAAACAGAAGACCCATCAGCTTCACCCCTATACAAAACTTCAAGTGAAGTATCAGCAGCCTATTAAAATGTTCACACTTTTTATAATTCTCCTTTAAGCTCAGTACTGTTCCATTATTTTCTAAGACTTGAGAATCCTTTTGGCTGGAGAAAACAATTCAGCTGACAGGTCACAAGACCTATAGAGACAGTCAGATTAATCTTCCAAGATCTGAAGCTATTAAAGAGACAAACTTTTCATACATATATATACATACATACTCTATCCATAGATAAAAAGCACAATTCCAAGCACAGGCAGCTTATAATATCGCAGGATATTACAACACTTATTAAAAGCTCTATATTTAGTTGTTTAATTAGGAGTTTATTTCTTACAGGCAAAGCTTGGAGCATCTAAAAATAATGAAGCTGGGGTGGGGGAGGATCTGAGTGATTAAAATAATCATTAAGTTGATAAGCTACATTTTTACATTATGCTGTTCCAGAAATAGCCAAATATGGACAGTGAGGTATCAATCTTTGCAAACTTTATAATAAGACACATTTTTCAGTTTTGGTTTTAATACTATTCCCTGCTCAGTGGAAGGAGAATAACCTCAACACTGTAAACTACCACCACCACCACACCCGGAAAACAAATCTGATCTGAAACACAGGCCAGGAGTTCTCTGTACATTTTATATGCCTCAGACTTTCACTGCAGGTTGTGCAACATCTGAACAATTAAACAGTAAAACAGCAGGCAGTAAGATTTATTTCACTGGTAAAGACAGCCTGCTATTGGACTAACACATGCAGGGATTGTCACTACCCTGCCTGCTAAAAAAAGGGGTATTGGCCTGTGAGAGGAGACTCAGAAGAACACACACGTGCACGAAGAACCTTTTAAGTATTGCCTGGTGTTCTCAAAGCACAACAAACTGATACTTCAGTGCCAGCTGTCAAAGCATTGGAGGTGTTCTAATCCCCTCTGGTGGAGTACTAAAAATACAAGCAGGTATCCCCCACATGCACTGCCCCGGTTTTTCACCCATGTCTCTGAGAAGCAGCTTGTCTGGAAGGCCTTTGAGAAGATGAGACTCGCCTGCCAGAGCTGATGTGAAGTAAGAGGCCATGAGCTTGCATCATGTCAAACACTCAGCACATCTGCTGAGAGTGATTTCTACCCCAATGCATCAAAAATAAGTGATGTGTAGGTATCCAGTACTGGTCAGTATATGGAAAAACCCCGAGCATTTCCTGTTTACACAGTGCTTTTCCATGAACTGGTTGTTGCAGAACGAAACTGGTTGTTACACGTTTCCAAGAGATAAGAATTTGTCGGAACCATTCTGCAATAGATATGAGTGCATCTGAACCATTCTGCTCCTGATTTATCCCAACAGCGGCTCAGCCTCTGACTCACAGAGAAGACGAGATCACATTGCAGAAACCCGGGTGTTTTTCCATCTTTTGCACAAGCACGGCCGCCCGCACAGATTTTTGGCAACTGACCTGAAAAACCTTTCCAAGCATCTCCTGCCGGAAAAACACCAGGCTAAGGAGCCGGTGACCCTGGAAGTGCATTAGCCCCGACCGCACAGACCGCACGGAGCCCGGCGGGCTCCCGGCTCCTCCATCCGCCCGGGATGCCGCTGCTCCCGGAGGGAACGGCCCGGGGGCACCGGGCGCACCCAGACCCCGCATCCCCTCCCCACCCCGCCACCCCTCCTGCCCCACGGGGAAGGCGGAGCCGGCGGCCCCGGCACCTCCCCGCCCCGGGGAGGGGAAAGGGGCAGCCGCGGCTCCCGCTCACCCTCCGCCGCGCTGGATGCGGCCGGGATCCCTCCGGAAGAACAGCCCGCAGCACCACTGCGCCCAGCAGTTCCCCATCGCATCCTGCTGGGAACAGCTCCTGCTCCCTCCCGGCGGGCTCAGGCCGCCCCGGCCGTCGGGAGGGGCGGCCGCGGACCCCCGGGAACAAAGGGCCGGCACAGCCTCATGGCTGCGCAGGGGCGGGCGATGCTCGCCCCGAACGCCGGCACCGCCCCTGGCACCGGCATCATCGGCGACATCAGCCCGCCCCTCGCCGGGACCGTCCCAGCCGGGCAAAATCCCGCCCCGGACCTGCCTTCCCCCGTGGCCCTGGGAGGTGGGGTCATCTCACGGTAGCCCGTGTTGTAAAAGGAGGAAAATATTCCAGGGTTCCCACGGCCCGGATGAAAAAGCACCGCCAGTAATCGCGTTTTGAAGGAGAGGAATCCCGTTCAAGGCCCCTGTTGTTATGAGGGGGGAAAAGGGTGTCTCCCCAGTTATCAAGCCCGGACTGGGTCAGTGCCATGGAGGCAGCAACAGTGCTAGAAATACCCGGAGCACAGGCACTGTGTGGTTTATCAAGGTTTATCTCTCGGACTTTTTAAATCACAGCACCACACTGAAACATGGAATCACAGAATGGCTTCGTTAGGAAAGGACCTCAAAGCCCATCTCATTCCAATCCCCGGCCTTGGGCAGGGACTGCTTCCACTATCCCAGGTTGCTCCAAGCCCTGTCCAACCTGCCCTTGGACACTGCCAGGGATGGGCAGCCTCAGCTTCTTTGGGCAACCTGTGCCAGGGGCTCTCCGCCCTCACAGGGAGGATTTTTTCCCCTAATCTCCAATTTAATTTGCAATCTACTTTCTTTCGGTTTGAATCCATTCCCCCTTGTCCACAGTTAATGGTGTCATTGCAATTATATGGTTTGCTCCTTTCTTTTAACAGATCCAAAAGTATCTCAGCAGTGGAAGAGTTAATTGGATTCCAAGTGAGCTCTCCATTAGCAGCACAGGACAGATGCCAGGACCCAGAGGAGCTACTTGCCAACAAGAGTTATGAGCAGTAGAAGGCAGGAGGAATATAATAAATCACTGCCAACCACACTCCGATGTTTTTCTTTCCCTGGAAAATGTGAGGTCAGCCTGGAAAGGTGCATTACAGTGATTGCATGAAGGGAGAGAGAATGAGGGTGAAGGGGACATAAAAGCAACCAGGCATTAATTACAGAAGGTGATGCATATCGACGTGACTCAGGAGGACTACAGTGAAGGTTCCAGAAAATGTCATTGGGATACATGATCCCTCATTACACTGTTTTCCAGGAACTCGACATTTTGGCAAAGAAGAATGTTGCAGTATTCCAGCCTGACAGGTGTTCATAAATTTCTTCAGAGAAATCTGACACCTTTTTTCTACAGAAAAAAAGAGAAATAGAAATAGAGATAGAAATAGAAGCCACCAAACCGAGGCGGGAATATTGGGAATATTTGTGTGGAGTGCAGTTTGTTCCTGGTGGTGTTTTCCTACACGCGTCCTGCCATGCCGCTCCTGCCCAGAACATGAGGAGTCACTGTTAGCAGAAGACCATCATGGGTTGCTACATCCATCACTGGACGGAACAAACAAGGGGATGCTGGATTAAGAATATATTGGCTGAAGTCTTCATCCGTAAATCTACACGGATTCTTCAGCTGTCCTTCGTCTTCAAGGGAGCGGGTTCGTGCCTGGTGTTAAGTTGCAAATAACACGTGCAGACACTGGCAAGTTTTTAAGATAAACTGCACAGTAAGGGCACCGGCACAGGCATCTAAAACCAAATTATTCCGCCTTTTCCACGATTTATCCTTGGCAACATCAGCAGCCTCCCAACAGCACACGGAACAGTCATTACATGGATTCACGCTGCGTTTTTAACACGCCACTCAGCCCACCGCACAAGCGACAAGGTTGCTTAGCCCGCTTTACGTGCCCTAGCGGCTTTAAGAAAGCAGCCTTTATAACACTTTATTTAAAAAAAAAATATTTTATAAGGCCTTTTTGCTCTCCACAACACGCAGGCTTCCACGCGCCTTTCACGACAGGCGGGGCGCCGCCGCGCTTTCCGGCGGGCCGTTGCCGCGGTAACGACGCCTCAGGTCGGGAACCGCCGCCTCCATCCCGCTCCTGTCCCCGCATCCCGGCCCCTGGCTCCCTGCCTGTCCCTGCAGGGCCATGGACAGGTACCAGGTGCTGGGGCTCATGGGGGAAGGCAGCTACGGCGTGGTGACCAAGTGCAGGAACAGGGAGACCGGGCGGATCGTGGCCGTCAAGAAGTTCCTGGAGGGCGAGGACGACGCGGCGGTGAGGAAAATCGCCCTGAGGGAAATCAAACTGCTCAAGGTGAGGCTGGCGGGACGCCTTTATTTATTTATTTATTTTTTATTTTTTTTAATTTTTATTTTTTCAGCAGTTTTGTGCTTAAATGTTAATGGTTTTGTGTTAATTTGTGTTTAAATCCTCGGCTTCCCCTCCAGCCCCTCTCTCAGTTGGTGTCGCAGCAGCTTGTCCGCCTCTGGTCAGCGTTTACCAAGTGTCGCCGGCAAAACCCAGGCCAAAAGACACTCGGCTGGGGCCTGTTTGAACTTCCAAGCCGTGCTAGATTAATTAAACCTTCCGTGCTGTAGCCTCGCAGAGCTGTTTTCCCTTTGCCTGAGTGCTGTGCTGCACTCACCTGGTGAATCCTGGAGTAGGGAAGGTGCTGTGCCCAGCGCTCCGCAGGGAATGGTGCGAGGTCTCTGCTGCCTCCTGATGGCAGCCGTCCCCCTGTCCCAAATCCCTGTCCTTTGCTGCTGGGAGTTTGCTGAAAACAGGAGAAACGCTGACATTATAAAGCCTGCAGGGGAATGGTGACCTGGGTGTCAATTAATAGAAATGTGCGTGCTGGAGTTTGAGACACAGGCAGCAGCTCCAGGCATTATCCCCTCAAACCCTTTTAAAGTGGATCTGTGTGAGCCTGGACTGTACCTGCTCCACTGGCCAGGCTCACCGAGTTCCTGAGTTACTGAGCACCACCCAGGTGTGTTGGGAATTAACTGCTTTTCCTGGGTGAATGGAGTCTCAGCAAGGGGGACGTTTCCATGTACGGCTCAGGAAGCGTGGCCTCTCACAGGGGAAATAAATACCTGGAGGTTTAGTCTCTTCCTAGTTCCTTCCCTTGTTCATTGTGGATCTTTGGTTTTAATTTTTTTTTATCTCTCGCGTTTGGGCAGAAATTTAATTGTGTCAGAAAACAGCAAAACTCTTCAGATCTCCTGTGCTGGGAATAAATCATTATTGGGAAAAGAGCTTTTTCTCTTATTGATTATCCTTTAAAAATCCTTCTCTTGTCAGACCTTCTAAGAAATCTGGGCAGACACAGATGCAGGTTGGCTGGCACTGCCTCTGCCCTGGCAGAGTTTCCCCTACAATTCCCTGTGCTCTGCAGTCCTTTTGCATCTCCCTGGGTCACATCCCTGGGCTCTGGTGCTGCCTCCAGGCAGCCTCCGGTGATGTTTCCCTGCCAGGCTCCAGCTAATAAATAACTGTGCTCTGTAGCACGGCCTTCTGTGTTGGTGTGTGATAAATGTGTAACAGATTGGAGGTGGATTCCTGTCTGCTGGGAATGTGATGAAAAAATAACTAGAAAATACAGCTGCTTTTTCTTCCTCTTTTTATTCAAGTTGCATTTTTTGGTACGGTCCCAGCTGGGCTGCAGTTAAAAAAATTAACTGCAAAAAAAATATTTTTTTTTACATTTCCCTTCATGATTATTCCTAAGTGTTTTCCCTTAGTAAACATTCCCTGTTTTATGACAGCAACTCAGGCATGAGAATCTGGTGAGCCTGCTGGATGTGTGTAAAAGGAAGAAACGGTGGTACCTGGTGTTTGAATTTGTGGATCACACGGTGCTCGATGACCTCGAGGCCTCTCCCAGTGGACTGGAGTACGACATGGTTCGGAAATACTTATTTCAGATTATGAGAGGAATTGCCTTTTGTCACAGCCACAATGTAAGTATGTGCAGGAAATCAGCTTTGCAGCTAAAATTAATAGATACGGAAGCATATATTTTTGTATTTCTATATATATTTAAACTTAGAGAAATAGAGCTTTGTCTGAAAAGGAAGAGAGATACATAAAATAAATGTGTCTGAAATTAGAGGTTCTGTGTTCACCTGCAATTTCCTACCTGAATATGAGAAATTTACACTTTTTGCTGTGCCGGTCAGTTTGCTATGTACAAACATGGAATTTACCCTGACTTTCTCTCCTCTGTGCAGATAATCCATCGGGATATTAAGCCAGAAAACATACTGGTTTCCCAGTCAGGAGTTGTGAAACTCTGTGACTTTGGGTTTGCCCGGCCCTTGGCAACTTCTGGGGAAGTTTACACGGACTACGTGGCCACCCGCTGGTACAGAGCCCCGGAGCTGCTGGTGGGGGATAGCAAGTATGGCAAGTGAGTCCCTGCCAGGCTGGGAAGGGCTGTGGGGAGCAAGGAGGGGATGCTCCATCTTCTGCACTGGCTCAGCCTTTGGGTGGACGGAGCTGTGCTGAGCTGGGGTGGTGGTGGTTTTTCTCCCCAGGCCTGTGGACGTGTGGGCTGTTGGCTCCCTGATAACAGAATTGCTTACAGGAGAGCCCCTTTTCCCTGGAGACTCGGACATTGACCAGCTCTTCCATATCACCAAGTGCCTGGGTAAGAAGAGCCCCTCAGGCTCCTTGTGCTTGCTTAGGAATGAAGGGCTCAGATTTGTTTTGATGGGTGGGAAGATAACAATCCAGACTGTAGCCCTTACTGCAATGCTGACCCAGCATTTTAGCCTCTCAAATGCTTCACTGTCCTGTATTCTTCCATGTGGTTGCTTTGTTTATGTGATTCCAGGTAACTTAATCCCAAGACAACAGGAGTTATTCTATAAAAACCCCCTCTTTGCTGGCATGAAGTTGCCTGAGGTGAGGGAGCTCGAATCCCTGGAGAAACGCTATCCCAAACTCCCTCCTGCTGCGCTGGATTTAGCCAAGGTAATTAGCTGATTATTTCCTGGGAATGTTTCTGTTTCCCTGTCCTTCACCTCGTGCAGCTGAGTACAGGGCTGTTAAAGTGCCTTTCTCTCAGCTCCCCATGCAGTGAGCAGCTGCTTGGTTTGGCAGCTTGGTGACAGCTGGGAGGGTAGCACAGCTCCAGGCCAGGTGATGGGGGCACTCAGCCAGTCACCTCCAGGGCCAGAGGGGTCACTGCATATCCTGCAGGGATCTTTCATTCAGGCATGCCAAAGCCTTTGCTTAATTCCTGGTGTTTTTACCTCCTCCTGTTCACCTTGGTTTGACAGGAGTGCTTGCAGATTGACCCAGACAAGAGGCCGTCCTTTACCGAACTCCTGCAGGGTGATTTCTTCAACAAGGACGGCTTTGCTCAAAGGTAAAAGCTTCTTTCCTGCTCACTACATGCTCAGGTTAGAAGGAAGTGAAGCAGTTGTGCTTGGAGATTGCACACTGGGTTTGCAGAGCTGAGAGCTGCTCGGGTTTGTTTCTGCTTGACCTTCCTAGAAATAGAAGAGTTGGAAGGGAACACATTGCAGTGGCACATTTACCTTGTTGTGACATTAATTAATCAGTGTCACACCACATTGGGTGGTACAGTCTTACACTGTATTTGCTCTCTGCATCTGCATCAAACTGGAATGCAAACACCCTTATTGCTATGTTGTGAAAAACGTGTGCTGAAGATTTTATTTTGTTTAATGTATACATTACACTTGGCTTCTCATTAGTTAAAATTAGTTACAGTTTGTTTGGCTACTTAAAAGGCTGTAGGAGCCTGGTCTTAACAAGTGATGATGATACTAAGATAAACCTTTTTTTTTTTTTCTCCTTATATGGAATGTAGATTTACTCAGGAGCTTAAACAAAAGATCCAGAAAGATGCCAGAGACCATCAGTTCCAAAAAAAATCCAAAGTCATCAAAAGGGACCAAGGTGACATTTTAGAAGAAAGAAAATTGATCAGTGTCCAGGTTGGTCCATCTGTGTTTTCCAAACCTGTATTGTTTGGTTTCTTTTTCCTCATGTTTTGAAATCACTGTTTTTAAAATAGGTGCAGCAGTTTAAATTCCTGGGAGATAGCTCGGGAGTGTGCAGGTGGCTCTTTGGCCAGTCCTTTGCTGGGGAACTCCACAGTGGTGCAGCTCCTGGCAATACAGAGCTGGAGGGGGAATCACTTGGGAAGCATAAGTCATGCTGAATCATGGAAACATGCTTTATGCTGCTGTTTACCTGTTTTAAAGCCCTGTCTCCAAAATTAACAGTTTTCCTTTCAACTGGGTACCAAGGATGCCTCAGAGTGACTTTGAGGTGACATTGGGATGAGTTTTTATCTAATTTTTTCAGAAGAGACACAGCATACAGCTGGTTTTCCTCCATCATTTCTGATTCCAGTCTCAAGTGACTTATTTACAAAGAGTGCTGGAACCTTGACAAGTTTTTTCCTGTTTGATGGAAAGCAGAGGTTTTCTAACAAAACCAATTCCATCTCCATTAGATTCTTGCAGAATCATGCACATTTAGGCTTCTGACATGTTTTTTTTTCCAGCATGCACTGCTGTAAACTGCTTTTTTAACATGACTGTAAGGAAAGATGATGTTTATCTTCCCAAACAGGATTTCAGCATGGGCCTGTGGAACAAAGATAGAAAGCTGATAAAGACCAAGCCCTCTAAAGTTGATACAGAGAAAGCAGATCGATCCTCCAAGCTGGGCTGCCTCTACGACAGTGCGATCAACCCATTTAAATTCAGCCCTCAGACCAACCTGAAAGACTCCACCAGCAGCTTGGACTACACCAAGAACCCAGGCACAGTTATCCCTCCCATCATCCAGAACTTCTCTCCTACCTTTGGGGTGGGTTCTGTGCCTGGGAGCCTTAATTACAGGTATGTGAGAAGAGCTAGGAGAGCTTGTATCCATCATCCCTGTGATGTGCTGGGTGCCCCAGCTGATACCAACCTTGGGACATTTTTGATTATAGGCTTGATGAAAAGAGCAAAAAATACTTGAACCCGTTGCTAAAGGCACAGAAGCCTTCTCCAGTGGGTCGCTGCAGTGTCAGCTTGACACCGGTGAGTTGTCTGTCTGTCTGTCCCCCTTGGCCAAGCAAAAATAAATTCAAATTGGATTCTTAAGAACTCCATCTTATCCATCTTTCACCATAACTCCCCACTAGAAATACTGGTTTTGTTATCCCTTTTTTCCTACAGATTTTTTTTTCATTATCCGTTGCTGATAGTTCTTAC
This sequence comes from Eopsaltria australis, assembly GCA_034509425.1. Taxonomy (NCBI): domain Eukaryota; kingdom Metazoa; phylum Chordata; class Aves; order Passeriformes; family Petroicidae; genus Eopsaltria; species Eopsaltria australis. The sequence continues at coordinate 577,918 of JAVTVJ010000247.1, read as the reverse complement.
ACAAAATGTATTTTTTGTCAGAAAACAATTTTAAATGAGGGGAGCAGTCAAGCACAGGATATCTGTGAGATTTGGACGATATCCATGGCCTCCTGCCTGGCCAGGAAAGATAGACCATGTGTGCTGTGCTACTGAAGCAGAACCGAGGGTTTGGATTTAATGCAGCCAGGGCCTTACTTAGTCATGTCATAAATGCATTAAAAATGGATAAGGAAAACAAGTGAAATGGAAAGTTTTCCTCTGCTCTCACTACCTAGGCATGACTTTTTCTGTGCCAGCCAGGAACATTTGCCTTTTTCCAGATAACTAATCCCAGCCATTCTCCAAGTGCAGTATTTTATCTCTCCGAAAGCAGCTTCACTTAAATGATTATTTTTATTTTGCTGTTGCTTTTCCATTGTTTATGTATAAATAACACTTGAGCAGGTTGAATTTCTTCACACACAACAGAGTCCTTTCTCTCATTCTTCTACAAATTCCAAGTACATCAGAACATGCTGTGTTACTGCTTTTTTAAGCTTGAAGATAGCTTTATTTTTTTCTATATTTTCATGAGCTGGTCCTTATGCCCTTGATTACTGATTACTAATGAAAAACCCATCCTTCAGGTGAGTAAGAAAAAATGGGAATTCCCCAAGACAGATGTGCGTTTGCCAGAACTAAATCATCTCCCCGAGCTGAGAGGAGCGGAAGGTAGGAACTTTGATGTCCTCTAAATAAAACCTGGGTGCCAAACAAAGGTCAGGAAGCTGTGTGTCAGCTCTCCCTCCCTTAACACAGCATGCATGCCTTGGTTGTGTTTTGCAGCTCGGCATCCCAGATTTCTGAAAAAGGAAAATAGAACATTTGCAGAGTCCCAAGTCCCCTCCCTCGCTGCTATCGACCTTCATAACTCAAGTCTGGCTTCACAGCAGGTATCAAGGCAATAAAGTGGTTTGTGCTGCTCTCTATTTGTTTGGTTTGTGACTTTCTCAACAGCGTGGCCCACAGAATTCCAGTTTGACTCCTAAAGGAGCAGAATTTGCCTTGGGATTGTAAGTCTTACACTGGGGGAGCATTTTTGAGCCTGATTTGACCAAGTAACAGATTTGTTGTAAGTTAGGTGCTGGCATTGCATGTGTCTTTAGAAGGCTCTTTCTGATTGTCCTCTCTGTTTATGCTCCACTTGGAAATTGATCCTGTCTCTTTCTTTCCCCATTTGCAGCTCTCAGGGGCTTTGATGCCGGATGCATCAGAAGCCAACTTCCCCAGGGTCGAGCACTAGCCCTGGGGAGATGGTCACACCTGCCTGTAAAAGGTGGGCTTTCATTTCTGCTCTCTAGCCTGCTGAGGGCTTCAGTTTTTTGCTGTGTAGCCTTTGGGTGGCTTCCACATGAATGGTTTCATGAACACTTACTAGGAATGGGAAGTGCAATAGGAAAATTCTTTTGTGCTTCACATTCTTGGTCAGGACATGGCAGCTGTGACAGACTTCTTACTGAGGGCAGTACAGAGCTTGCTGTGCCTGGTGAATAATTTTCCTGAGCTGAAGTGCTGGGCATTGGGGTTGGAAATTTAAACAGCTCACAAACTTGGGGGGGGGTTGAGCAAGCTGGTAGAACAACAAAAAAAGGGGAGGCTGGCTGCCTGCATGTGAGGAGGGGAAAAAACAACTCAAGTTTTCTGATCTGTGAAGCACAAAGGTGTAAGTGCACAGCTTCAGCAAGGTAAGGATGTGTAACATATCAAAATAAAGGAAGCCTTTCACCAGGGAGCACCTCGGTGTTTTTTTAGTCTGCCCGGAGCATCATTCTCCTTTTCTCCTCTTGATGCAGGTGACTGAGCAGTGGGAATAATCCATCTGAGTTTCCAGGGGCTAAAGCTGCCAGGTCTCTGCAGGGGAGAGGAGGATCCCTTACTCGTGTTGGTGCACACAAGTGGCTCAGGTTGAGGCTGAAGATGGAGCTCGCACTGCCATTGCTGCTGAATTTCTTGCATGCAGAAAGCCCCTGGAATGCTGACTTTCTGGCTTAGGGCCAGGTCTTGTCTTGAGAGTAGTGGTCATTGGTGTGTGACAAGGGCAGGAGCTGGTTTGGAGGACTCTGAAGGAAGCAGGGCTTTCTTTTGTCCAGCTGCTGCCCACATGAGGGGTTTCTTTTTCAATGAATAGTGACGAAAGCAGCTGCCAAAATTCTCGAATTTTGGTGGGCTGCCTGATCTGGATTGAAAAGCACCTTTGCCTTGACAGTGAAGAAGATGTTTGTGCAAGAAATACAATATTTAAATGTGCAAATCTGCAGCTGTTCCTTTGAAACCCTTGCTAATGCACTTGTCACTTTGTTTTAGGTTCCTTTTCCCTTCTCATTTTTGACCCCGTGTTTGGGTGGTTGTCTTTGGGGTGTTTACCTGGCTCTGTTGTCTGGCTGTTGCTAATGGTGAAGGAAGGAAGATCCCTGTGGAATACTGAGCTGTGATGCAGGTGACACGTGGAATGGCTCAGTAACTCACATTCCTTTAAGTCCCTTAGGAGAATGGGACAGTAAAACTTGACAGTTTGGAAACAATTTTTGCTTATTTGCCCTTAGTTTGTCTGTGGTCACTTGTGCTGTCCCTGCATTGCTCACAACCCTGTTTTCCATCACCTGTCACAACTCACATAGTGTCATTAACTTGGAACTTATTTTTCCACAAAATACAGCCTTTCCCATCGATGGATCAAAACAGAATATGGTCTGAACTCATTGTATTTAGGGATTTGTCTCTATTCTGTGTCTTGACGTATACACTTCATTTGTAAATAAAAAGATCTTCCAGTTCCAGGCCTGGTTGTCCCCATAGTGGATGCTCCCACTTAGCCACACCAGTCAGTCAGGTGGCCATGGGCAAATGCAGGGGGGAAAAGAAGGTTTGGGAAGGGAGGAGTGGCTTGGGTGTGTGGGGGAGAGAATGAAAGGTTTAAGGGGAAGGTTTTGCCATGGGGAAGAGTGTGGCCAGCAGGTCCAGGGAGGTGATCCTCTACTTGGCCCTAGTAAGGCCACATCTGGCATGCTGTGTTCAGTTCTGGGCTCCACAGGTCAAGAAAGACAAGGAGCTACTGGCAAGGGTCCAGCGGAGGCCAAAGATGATGAGGGGTCTGGAGCATCTCTCACAGGAGGGGAGACTTGGGAGCTGAGTCTGGAGAAGAGAAGGCAGCAGGAATCTCACCAATCCATACAAGTATCTCCAAGGTGCGTGTCAAGAGGATGGTGCCAGATTTTTGGTGTGCCCAGCGACAGGACAAGGAGCAATGACCAGAAACTAAAACACAAGGAGTACCACCTCAGCATGAAGAAGAATCACAGAATCTGCTGAATTGGAAGGGACCCACAAAGATCATTGAGTTCAACTCCTGCCCCTGCACAGGACACCCCATTAATCCCACCTCTCCAAAACACTCCTTGAGCTCTATGAGGATTGGTGCCGTGACCACTGCCCTGGGGAGCTGGTTCAGTGCCCAGTCACCCTCTGGGTGAAGAACTTCTCCTAATATCCAACCTAACCCTCCCTGGCAGAGCTCCAGCCATTCCCTCGGGTCCTGTCACTGTCACCAGAGACAGTGGTCACAGCACCAAGCCTGACAGAGCTCCAGGGGCATTTGGACAAGGCTCTCAGGCACCTGGTGGCATTGGTGGGGTGTCCTGTGCAGGGCCAGGAGTTGGACTCGATGATTCTTCATGGGTCACTTCCAACTCGGGATATTCTGTGATTCGTCCTGGAGTCTCCCTGTCTGGAGACATTCCCAACTCACCTGGACGTGGTATCACCTGCTCTGGGTGACCCTGCGAGGTTGGACTGGGCGATCTCCAGAGCTGCCCTCCACCTCGAACTAGGACTCAGCGAGGAGGGGAACACGAAGGACACGAAGGTTCGAGGCGGAGGGAAAGCTGTTTGGAAACCTCCCAATGCTCCGGAACCGACTGTGAGGAAGCGGAAGCGGGGGAGCGGCGCCAGGCGGCGGCGGCCATGGCCACGGCGGGGGGATCGGAGGGATGCGAGCAGGAATGCGAGCAGGAATGCGAGCCGGGATGCGAGCAGGGATGCGAGCACTACCGGCGAGGCTGCCGGCTGCGGGTGGGTGAGCGGGGCCGGCCATGCCGTGCCAGGGGCGGTCCCCGATCCCTGCCCCGATGCGTGTCCCGATCCATGCCGTGTCCCTCCGTCCCCAGGCGCCGTGCTGCGGGAAGCTGTACCCGTGCCGCCTGTGCCACGACGGCGCCGAGGAGCACCAGCTGGACCGGTTCCGGGTGTCCGAGGTGCAGTGCAGCCGCTGCCGCCTCCTGCAGAAGGTGCGTCCGGACAGCCGGGAGGGCACAGGGTCACAGGAGGGGTCAGGTTGGGAGGGACCGCGCTGGGGCAGCCCGTCCCAGCTCCCTGCTCCAGCCCGGTTATGGCCTGATGTTGTGTCGGGGGAGGTTTAGATTGGATGGTAGGAAAGGGTTCTTCACACGGAGGGTGGTGGGGCACTGGACTGAGGCTCCCCGAGGAAGCGGTCACGGTCCCAGTCCCGACAGAAGGCAGGAGGCATTTGGACAGCGCTCTCAGGCACGTGGTGGGATGCTTGGAGCTGTCCTGTGCAGGGCTAAGCGTTGGATACAGTGAACCTTGTGGGTCTGTTTCCAGCTCAGGATATTCTGTGATCACAGAGCATATGGCACAGGGTTGTGTCCAGGAGATTCTGGAATATCTCCAGTGAGGGAGACTCTGCCGCCTCTCTGGGCAGTCTGTGCCACAGAAGAGGAAGGAATGGCTGGTTCCATCCTCTTGGCACCTTCCACATCCCTCCAGACATTGATGAGATCCCCTCAGCCGTCCCTTATCAAGGCTGAACAGGCCCAGCTGCCCCAGCCTGTCCTCATAAGAGAGATGCTCCAGTCTGTTGATAACTTCGTAGCCCTCAGGCCTCTCTCCAGGAGCTCCGTGCACCTCTTGGAGCCCAAGAAAGGACGCAGCCCTCAGGATGTTCCTGTTCCCTCAGGCCCAGCAGCGCTGTGAGGGCTGTGACAGCCTCTTTGGGGAGTACTACTGCGACATCTGCCACCTGTTTGACCGTGACAAGAAGCAGTACCACTGCCAGGAGTGCGGCATCTGCAGGTGCGTGTGGGCGGCGGGCGCGGCTCCGCGGGCGCCGGCCCTGCCCTTACACCTCTCTCCACAGGATTGGCCCCAAGGAGGATTTCTTCCACTGCTCCAAGTGCAATCTGTGCCTGAGCCTGAGTCTCCAAGGGAAGCACAAGGTAAAGACACACCACTGACCTCCACGTCTTAAAAAATAACACCTTGATCATTAAGCATTAAGCCCCATCTGAGGCTGCAGGAACAGGGAGAGCAGTGAGTTCTGCTTCTCTGAATTCACCTAACAGCAACACAGAGGCCACTAATTGAAGACATAAGAAATTTTGCATATTGGAACTTTACAGTTTAGAACACCCCAGATAACTATTCAACAGGATAACTTTTTCTTCTCTTTTTCCATTTGCAAAGTGTATTGAAAATGTCTCCAGGCAGGACTGTCCAATATGTTTGGAGGTGAGCAGCTTCTTTTTATCTCCTGGATTACTGTGTGGCTCTATTTTTGCCTTTGTCTGAATTACTTTTCTTCTCTTTTGTCTTGCATTTGCCTCAAAACAGGATATTCACACGTCTCGTGTTGGAGCCCATGTTCTGCCATGTGGTCACCTTCTTCACAGGTAAAGCAGACACCTGAGAAAGGGGAATATCTGCTGCCTTGTGTGGGGTGTTTATTCAGCAGCATTCAGTTTGTATCAGCTGCTTGTAGCTGATTTCTGAGGGACCCACATTGTGGGGACAGTCTGTTTCACCAGGATATATTTTCTTTAGGGTGGTTGTCTTCCTTCTCAGTCAGTTTGGCAGTGTGGAGCTCTCCTCTCACTTGGCCTAGGGATGTTTTTAATTTCTGCTTTGGGGATACCTGTGTGTCTTTTCCCTTTGTGCAGTCCAGGTGTGTTACCTGCCAGTAATTCCATTCTTCTTACTGACCTGTGTTTCCTTTCCAGAACATGCTACGATGAAATGCTGAAGGAGTAAGTATTTCCAAACATCTTTCCTCTTGATGTTATCCAGCAGTCCAAACACTACTTCAAGAGGCAAAGATCAGGATGCCAATTTTGTACCAACTAACTTAAAGCCAGCTCCTAAAGGGATAAAGGGCTAACTTAAAGGGGTAAAGGGCATTTAATTTCCAATTTTGTTTGCTGTTTCGTGGTGCTTGTTTGCCTGATACAATATGAAACTTGTCCCTATGAATGGACTTGCTTCCTGGCCTCACTCCAGCTTCTGATTCAGACCTTTTCCCCGTTTCTGCCAGAGGCTACAGGTGTCCTTTGTGCATGCACTCGGCGCTGGACATGACCAGGTACTGGCGCCAGCTGGACAACGAAGTGGCACAGACTCCCATGCCCACGGAGTACCAGAACATGATGGTGGAGGTAAGAGGCCAGCCTTGCACCCTTGTCTGGCTTTCATGGAGCTGTGCCTCGGAGTACCTGGCAGTAGAGGGCACTAGGGACATGTGCTGGCTCAGAAGTCAGCCCGAGGGGCGGGGAATGATGAGGAGCAGTCACGTGTAGGCTGAGGGTGTTCATCATCGCTGTTTATATACACACACTGCTGGTGCTGCAGCCCCGCCCTCCCTCCCTGTGTTCATGCAGATCCTTTGCAATGACTGCAACGCCCGCTCCACGGTGCAGTTCCACCTGCTGGGCATGAAGTGCCAGAACTGTGAGTCCTACAACACAGCCCAGGACGGGCGGTGCCGGCTGTCCTTGGAGGAGCAGTGACCGCGACACGTGCGGCGTTTGGCCGGGCGTGGGAGAGACTCTTCTACAAACCAAGCAACTCTTGTCAGTAAAAATTCCACTATTCCGAGTTCAAGGAGACCTTCAGTGCGTCAGGGAGGAGGGAGCTTAGAAGAGCAACACGAGGAGATGTGATGAGCAGCTGATGCAGCAGCAGGAGGAGTTTGGGGGCAGCTGAAGGGGAATGGAGGTGGAGGTGCAGCTCTCGGGGCTGCAGCTGCCGGGGAAAATGGGTCACTTTGGGAGGCCTTTATGGCTAGCAGGGTTGTGTGTGAGGACATGGTGTTCCCTGGGAATGAGGTGTGTGTTCTGGGCACCCAGAGCCAGGACATCCCTTGGCTCCCTTCGTGCGTTGTCACCTGTGTGTACAGAACTCCCTCAAAACAAGGGAATTGCCCTGCTTGCTGGGATGAACAGCCAGAAGATCCAGGTGCAAAGCCCTCCTTTTTCCCCTGGACACCCATCCTGACTCACTGCCATCCCTTCACTCAGATTCCTTTGCTGCAGTGTCTTTTTTCTCAATTTCTTCCTCGTTTTATGCTGTTTACTGGCAAAGGCCAAGGTGGTGTAGGGTTTAAGATGCATACATAGCTCGATTTTGCTGGTTAAGTACCTTAAGTGTAGCACATACTTCACATCAGGCTGAGCCTGAGATATTCACTGAAATAACACCAGTCCAGTCGTGCAGGGACCAATGTTCTGTGGTTTTGGCATTTGTTAATGGTAAAACATCAGTGGGGGGAGAGAATGGGGGGGGCAAACGACTGCCTTGTAAAAGAAAGAAAAATCCCAACCCCACCTTTCCTCATGTAACATCCTGCCTGAGGTGTTTTGCAGTCTTAAATATTGCAGAAAGTTCTTGATTTCTGTGAATTTCACATGCAGATACTTTACAGTGATAAGATATAAAAAGGGTCAGTTACTCTTCAGGTTACAGCTACTCATTTTTAACTTGTTCTGTTGTAAAATGAGCTTATCTTACTCCAGCAGTGCCCCTTTCTGTATGGAATATTTAGGATTTGGATGATAGCTGTTGTAGCTTGCCTTGACTGGGGTATGTTTTTCTGGAGCACCTTTCTCACTGCTATAAATAAATGTAAAATAACGTCTCTATTAAAATAAACAAATGACCCTGTGCGTGATGTGCTCTTCTTTCACATGCCTGCTCTCTGGAAATTCCCAGCTGAGTTGAAACCATGATTCAGTGCTGGAAAATGGTTGGATGTGGGGAGGTGTGAGGCATGAGACACTTAGGAAAATAGGTACTTTATTTTTTACGAGCTCCTGTGTTGTATTTTTGTTTTGTGGTACGAGGCTCCATGCTGCTTTGATTGGCACCTGGTGACTCCACTTCCTTCCCTGGCTGGACACCTGCTCCCAGGTAAGCCTGGAAGTGCCAGTGGGGCTCCCATCAGCCTGCAGGAGTTGTCATCCCAGAGAACTCAGGCCCACTAGCCTTGGAGTGTGTTGCTAATGGTAAAACTGTGCTGGTCAAGTCCACAACCAAGCAGGTTTGCTGTTAAATGGGAAGCTAATTTTAGTCCAGTTATTGGAAATATTCCTGTTTGGGTTCCAACCACAACAGGAAGCTGGAAGAAAACCCTCAGTTGAGCTGAGCTCTGGAAGATCATTTCCTGCTGAACTTTGGTATTGGGAAGGAAAATGATTGATGGTGTGGGATCCAGGTGATTTTGCCCTTTTGCTCTCCTGCTTTTGGTGTTTGCCTCTGGAAAAGTGCACGAGGGAATGCGAATGCTGAGGGAATGCTGAGCTGCTGTTTGGTGTGTTTATCTTGGCACCGAGCCCTTCGCTCCCTTTGCCAGGGAATAAATCGCACAGCAAGAAAAGGAATGGCATTTCCAGGGGATAAAGGACAATGGAGGGGATAAAGACGGGCAAGGAGCTGCTTTAGAGCTTTGCTGTCCCGCCCATGGAGATGCAGCCGATGGGAGCAGATGGGAAGGCTGCTCGGATCAGGGCACTGAGATGATCCTGGGATGCATCAGCAGCTGCCTTGGCCAGAGCTTGCCCGCTGGCTGTGGGAGCTGTTGAGGAGCTCCTGCACTCCTGGCCACCCGGAATCCAGCCTTGCTCACCCGCCTGGGCCGGGATCGGGAGCAGATGGGATTATTGCTGCCTTGTGGGAAAAACGTGGAGTTCCAGCAGGCACAGGGACTGCAGCCACACACAAGGTCATGGAGCTATTAATAAAGCCAGGGCCTGCCCGAGTATGCGGAACTCGGGAGAGGGACTCGGGAAGGCAGCAATACAGGACTGGGGGGCTCGGCTGAGCCCTCCATCCCATGGGAAGGAGCTGTGGGGAACGGGGATCCCTGATTTTGGGCTGGTTTGAAGTCTCTGGTGTGGGTTTGGCTTGCTCCAATAGCATAATTTGGGATGGAAGCGGGGATGTTCTGTGTCACACCTCCAGTTCAGCCGTCTTCTCCTGTGGCTTTCCCGGTGCTGGGGCTGGTGTCTCACCCCTGCCCGGCCACAGAGGATCCATCTGTTTTTAAATCTCCAGCTGGAAGGAATGCAGTGAGGGAGACGCTCCTTGTGTTGTGCTATTTATACCTCGGAGGGGCAGCTGAGCATCTGTCCCTGCAGATCCAAGCTCAGCCCAGGGGTGTGCCGAGACCTCTGCACTGGAAACGGGGCAGTTTCCTTGGATTTGCTCCTTCATGGTCCCAACTGGAGTTGGGTTCTGACACCTGAACCGATTCCTGTGCCCAAAAAGCAGCCAAGAGGCTGCAACCAGGAGCTGCTCACTGCTACTCACTCTGGTAACTCCACCAGGAGCCTGAGGAGATGACGCTTGGAAACGTGGATGATACATGGGAATATTCCCAAATGAGACAAACAGGAGCATAATTAGGAAGGCGGGAGGGAGTCTGGAAGGAGTGATAAAGCAGCCAGAGGCCCTGTGGTGAGGGCAAGGCAGGAGACATGGGGCAGGATCGCATCATCCTCGGTGCTGCTGCCCGCGGGATTCAGGGAATGGGATGTTCTGCACGGAGCTGTGAGCACTGTTTTATTTCTATATAAATAAAATATCTCTGAGATGAGATGGAGCCAAAGTGGGAGGTGGGGGAGTTGGAAGGAGGTGGAATTGAGGCAGTGTTGGGGGATCCTTTGGGAAGAACGGGAATTTGCTGTTTTTGCAAATGGTGTCTGATCCCAGGGAAGCGAGGAATCTGTTTTCACCCTGGGATATCCCCAGAAGTATGTACAGCTTCTTCCTTGCGTTGTAGGCAAGAGTTATTCATTTTGAGCATCCAGGCACAGGGTTGAGCAGGAAAACTGACACCCAATTTGTGTCCCCCTTTGTGAAAAAGGAATTTATTCCCTTGGGGTTTATATACTTTCAAGAGAAGGTGATGGCTTTTCCTCTCCCTCTGTCCCCCAGTTTAGCAGCAGCACCACAACACCCAATTTATTTCAAGAGAAGTGTGGTGGTTCTTTTACTCAGTTTGTGGTTTTCTTAGCTAAGGTAGCCTAATTTGCTCCACTTGGGTGCCAGAAAGGTGAAAAGGAATTTTGCTCATCCTAAGCATCTTCAGAGCCTGTGCTGCCCTGTGTATGCTCCCAGCCCCAAGAGTTTTCCAGGCTGGCTGTGGCTGGGAGGTGCAACAACCATTCACGGGTTTATTTTCTGTTTTCACCAGATTTGGACTAAAAAGAGGTTGAGGGACACACAGCAGAGTTGAAAGGATGGAGCCCTGAACAGGCTGAAAAAGGAAAACACACCATGATTGCACTTCCTTTTGGGAAGCAGAGCTGCCCTGATTTCTCCTGATCTTTCCAGGCGCCTGTTGTGGTGCCAGCTGCATTTATCACAGTCCCTTGATGGAAATCCGGAGATGATGCATCTCTGTCTCACAGGAAGCAATCATGGGAACGCCCCAAGCTTTGATGTTTCCAGGGATGCTCCATTTAGGATGCAGAGCCTGTTCCCAAGCCTGCAGCACCTGTACAGGGACACCCCAAAAGTTTGCAGTGCCATTTGGTGCTGGTTTATTTATCAAGGTCACGAGGACTGAGGGCTTTGCTTTCCACTGCCAGGGAATTTAGCCCGAGGGAGAAGTGGCTGAACATCCCCTTCCCAAACCAGCCCTGCCATCAGCCACCCCCAGCCTTCCCACACTAAAAGCTGAACACAAACTGGGGGTTAAAAGAACACTCTGCTGTATTTTAGCAGCCAAGTTTTTCAAGGATTGGAAACAAAGCTGTGGAGCAAGCAGCCACATGTGTGAAATGGATGGTCAGTGCATCTTCCCATGGGCTCCTGGGCTGTTTTTGGGACCAAAAACCCCACAATTAAATGGAAAAAAATTAAAATAGGAACTTCTGCACAGAAGCACCTGCAGGAAAAGAAAGGGAGCAGCGACTGAGTAGCCCCTAAGTGTTCATGGTTCCTGGTGAGACAAGGCAAAGGATTTCATAGCAGGGCAACACAGGGAAGTGGTTTTAGGGAAAGGGACATGTGAAAGCACAGGAGAGCCCGGCACACTGCTGGCTCTGGCTCAGCAGCCCCCCACTCCCCTCCAAAACACAGAGCAGCAGCATTTCAAAGGATGCCGCAGCACTGGCTGCACCTCCATCCTCTTCCTAGACCTCCCCAGCCCTTCCCCCTGGGGAATTTGGGTTCCCTTGCCTGCAACAAGTGGCTGACCTGCCCCAGGACCTGGTTTCCTACTCAAAGGCCAAAATTCAGGTTTATTGTCAGCACTGCACTCCCACCCTCCAGTTCCTGCCATCCACCAGACCCGTGGTAATCCTGCCTGAGGCAGGGGCTCCGTGCCCGGCATCTCCTCGACAGCGGATGCTCTGCTGCAGAAGCGCTTATAAATTAAGGGTTTATGGGGTTTTTTTCTTCATCCCTGCTAGGAATCATCATAGAGAGGGTTGTTGTAGTTGCCCCAGGAGCCGTAGTCGTGGTCGTCCAAAAGCCTTCCATAGGAGGAGTGCCTGCCAGGGAAAGCAAACCGGTTACTTTGAGGATTTATTTGTTATTTTGCCATGGGATGAAGAAATATTAATGCAAGGGCTCCCCAGGTCAAGCTCTGGGATATTTTAAGAGGAAGCACCAGGAGAAGTGAAGAGAAGGCCGGGTTGAATTTTGCCCCCGTTGAATGAGGCTGGACAGGGCAGGGAATTAAAACAAGACCTTTGCTCATCTCAGCTGTCAGCAAAGCCTCATTAGGGATGCTCAGCACTGGGCTCTGCTGCTGTTTATTGTCCCAGTGACAGCGAGACCCACGGCAGCAGCTTTCCCAGGGGATAATTACTGGTTATGACTATGCTGAGCAGCATCTCTGGCATTTGAGCAGGGCTGTCGTAAAAGGAGGAATCGAAACTGCTTTCCAGTATAGGAGTGGTGAGAAACAGAGCCGTGCTGGCACCAGAGGCTGCACATAGCCCTGCCAAGCTTGGGGACAGCATTTTCCTGGGGCTTTGCATCATCCTTGTGATGGTGAGAGGGGCTGCAGGGAGCGTCAGGGAGGGGGGCACCCCAAAATCAGCCTTACCTGATCTTGAGGTACGCGGCTGCCCCGAACACCAACACCACCACCACGATGACCGTCACGGTTATGGCCACGATGCTCCCTGTGGATGAGCCACCAGAAAGGGCAGGGATCAGTCCCCCTAGCCCCAGCTCCATGGCACACATCCCACACCCCAGCTGCCCCCAGTTCACCCACACCAGCCGTCTCTGGTGAGGGGAATACTCCCTCACTGCTTCCCAAAGAGGATGCTAGGCCCTCCTCTGTTCTTGCAATGATCCCCTTCCCATAGAAGCAGAATGGGTGGATGTAGGATGAAACACAGCTGGACTTTGCTTGGGCACTCTGGACTCACTCTTTGATGCTCCCCCCAGCATTTAGTGCTGAGCCAAGGCTGGAAAATGCTCCAGATCTCCCCTTTTCCAGCCATATGGAGCATTTTAAGCTACCTGTGTTTGCACAAGTGAGCAGGGAGAAGCTCATGTCAGCTTCCTGAGGTCTCCAGGAGGGAGAATTAAAACCTACATCATACTAACTCAGGCTGCACCCACCATCCAGCCATTTGCTTCCTCTGATCCTTAAGTGTTTCAAGTCAAATTTAGAACTGGGGATTTTATTCGCATCTCCAGGCAACCGAGATTTGTTATCTACCACTCCCGGTCCCTGCCAGTGGATCAGATGACACAGGCTCCTCCAGGAATTTTACAAAATGATGCTCTCAGGAAGCTGACCACCTCTTGCCTTCCAGTTTGGTGGGTCTACCCCTCCTACCTGAGCACCCTGGGACTGGCATTACATCTCTCTATGCACATGGGGAGCAGAGGTGCTCACCTGCACTCAGAGCACGCGGCACCTCCTCCATGGTGACTCCGGTGGTTTTCTCGGAGGCTGTGGCCTCGGCCTGGGTGGGGCTCATCACAGTCACTGGGGGAGATGTTGGCTCCATGGCCAGGCTCGATGCCATGGCCAGAGTCCCCAGGGAAGGGACATCCTTGGTCAGCAGCGGTGGCTGGGTAGCGCCAGGGCTCACGAGGACGGGCGTTGGGGACAAGCCCATGCCGGGAGGTGGGTGGGGGTCACTGGTGGGGAGGGAAGAGGGAGGTGATGGTGCAGCTGTGTCTGTGGAGCTGGAAGCTGCCCCCAAATCCATCGTGCTTCTTGCCAGGCTGGCAGTGTTTGCTGTCCAGAGGGCTGGGGCTGTCCCCAAGGTGTGTGGCACCACGCTGGGGCTGGAGGCTGCGGAGGGACCTTCTGTTGTGGCCGTGGAGCTCACGGTGACCGAGGCAGGAGCAGGGGACAGTGCTGCCACAGGGGTGCTGGCATTGTGGCCATCCCCCTCCACGGACCTGGGGGATGTCCCATCCCTGGAAGATCCTGTGGGCAGGGGCAGTGAGGGCTGGGCTGGAGCTGGTGTGGGGACATCAGCATCCCTGAAGTCTGGTTTCACTGGGACACCCCCCCAGAGGAAGGGGGGGCTGATGGGCCTGGGGGGTGGTTCTGGAGAGTCATCGCCCAGTCCTGGGAGTGAGACAAAGGAATGTTAATAACAGGGCAGTCCTCAGGGCAAGCTGCTGTTAGGGAATTAAGCTGGAAATAAGTTTGGGTTTTAAAATGCTGAGAGCCATCTAAAATAGACAGGAAATACAGCTGTGTATCTAGAGGTGAGGTTTAAACCAGACCAGTTCTCCTGGCATAAATCAGCTCCATTTCCCCCCCAGTTTGGGATACCCCCATCCCCAATCACCCCCTCCATCTTCCCAGCATCTCCTCCCAGCAGCAGGGGAAGAAGCTCCTCCTCACAGCTTCCACTGTGCAGCTGGGAATGATAACACAAGACGCCTCTTTCTCCTCTCCCCCCTTTTCCTTGTGCATTCATTCATTTGTCTCCATTTCTTAGCATGGAGATGAGTCATTTCTCCCTCTGTCCCCACCAGCTGACTGCTGGGGCTTTTTCCCCCCTTTCTAGGGCTGAACTCAGCACTGGTCCAGCACTGGCCCCCTCATTGTGGTTGGGGCGAGGGAAGAGTGTGCCAGCACTGCATGACATTGGGAGGCATTTTTATTCCATGTTTTCATTTATTTACACCCTCATAGCATCCCAAGCCCAGCAGTGGGAAGAGCAGGAACTCACTCCAGCAGCAATGAACTAATCCTGAGTGTGGAGGACAGAAACATTCAATGCCTGTGTTGTAGAAACAATGGGGTCTGGCAGTGGTGAGCAGGGACTCATTAATCCAGCTGAAATTTCTTTTTTGGTTCTGTGGATGCCCACGTGGAGGACCAAATTTCCCAAGCAAAGAGGTCTCAGAGCTGGGACTGAGGCCATGGCTGCTCTTCTCTCTGGAGGACAAGCACCTGGAGGTGCCTCTGAGCTTTCACCCTCCTCAGTGTGAGGACACAAACCATAGGACAGGGAGGAGGAGAGGAAAGACAAGCTGGAATCTAGAACACTGAATAAGCCATCTGGCCACCACAGCAGCAGGGAGGCCTGGGCCAAGGATCCTTCACACCAAGGTTCAGAATCCGTCTGTATTTCAATAATCCTTGCCCCAGCACACCTGGACCTTTCAGAATTCTCCAGTAGGTACCAGCCAGCCCCTGCAGCCCATCAAACACAGCAGGGTCCTCCCAGAGCTGGGAGCACCTCGGGAGTTTGTAGATATCCCAGTCTTCAGGGGACACTGGCAGCTTTCTACCTCTCTGCAAAGCCACCCTGACATCCCAAAGTGCTTGGGGTCAGCAGAGCTCCCATGATCTGCCTGAACTTTGGAAGGCAAACCAGTCGGGAGCTCGGGGAGCTGGCAGCGCTGCTAGCCTGGATGAGTCAGGAACTTTCCGATAATATCTGAGGGGTATAAATTCGGAGGCTGAGCCAGAACTGGAGGCAGGAACAATCTTTGGCTGCTGGCTGAGAGCTCCCGGCCAAGGAGGTCACAAGTCACAGGGACTCTTCCCAGGAGAGCGAGCATGACCGACAGCACTGCTCAGCTCAGCCCTGGTATTCCCTGGCTCTCCCTGTGAGCAATCCCTGCCTGTGCTATCCCCTTCCTCCTCCAAGCCGTCAACTCTGAAGGGAATCTGGGACCCAGCCACTGCCCTTGGGGTCTCACTCAGAGGAGATAACCCCAGGAAACCTCAACCATGGTCCTAGAGGCTGCTTCTGAATGGAGTTAGGATTGAGGGACAAAAAGGACTGGGTTGAGGGCCCCCTTGGCTGGGCCTCCACATGTCCCCATCCATGTCACTGCACCCAGCTCACGGTGGGTGATTCCCAGTTTGCCACCACTGATGGATGATTCCCAGTTTGTCTGCGAGTCCTGTCCTCTTACCAATTCATCTGGAAGGGAAAATCAAAAGGAAAACAAAAGCCGAGGAGAGCTTTTCTTTGTTTCCCCAGCACCTGCTCTGCAGGAACTGCTGCTGGGAGCAGGAAGCAGAGCAGTGCCCTGGAACAAGGGACAAAATACACAGCTACAACACTTCACACAGGTCCCCATGACTTGAAAGGCTAAAAACACCTCGGCCAGGGGCTGTCAGAGGGACTGAGGGTTGGTAGCTCCCAGAGGATGCCGAGCATAGCTCAGCCCTGAGGAATTAGCTCATCTAATTCACTTAAGGCAGTTGACCACCCTGCTGAAATCCAGCACAGAGCAAGGCAGGGCACTGCCAGGATGAGGTCACCACCCAGGAAAGCAGTAGTGTCACACTCCAGAGCCCCACAGGAGCTTTGGAAAATCCTTTTCCTAGATTTTCTTCACTTGGAATACAGGAAACTGCCAAGGAAAGAAGAACCCAAAGCCGTGTCATTCAAATATCCTGCTCTTGGGGATTATTAACCCTAACCACAAGCCAGCGTAAGGAATGAGCCTGATGAATTATCTCTCTGTCCTCAGAGAAGAGCCCCTCAGAGGGGCACGCCTTGCCCTTGCAGGAGCTGAGCAATGCTTGTGCTCCTCTTGGGAAAAAGCTGCTTGACCTGGGCTGGCAGCCTCTCCAGAATGCACTTCCCAGGCCATTGCAGCAAATCCTAAATTGCTCTGCCAGCTGAAACGCAGCATAAAAGCCACCAGAGAACATCTCCAGCCCGAGTGAATGACATCAGATTGGAGCAGCCACACCGCAGCAAACAAACATCCACTGATAAGGCAGAGATAGAGCTTTTATCGAGCTTCACTTCAGAACTCATCGCCTCTGACACAGCCACAGGAGATGCACGTGACCCAACCCACACGCCTGCTCTCAGCCCAAATTGACCAAAGCACCCAAGCCCCAGCTGCAGCCAGGGATGCTCCTCTAGCAGCCAAGGCCAAAGGGATAATGAAAGTTTCTGTAATACGGATATTATTTGTTCTGCCTGCCAGCTGTGGATCCTGACTGTACTCACACCAGGAATCCAGCCACCTGTTCTGAACAAGAAATGCAACAACAGGAGAAAAACAAGGAGAGCTGCTTGTGCACTCAGCTTGGGTACCACTCTCTGTGCTGGGTCAGCAGCTGGTTATGAGGCAAACACCCCAAAACCACAAGTAATCAAGACAATACATAAGCATCACTACTCTGGAAAGCAAAACTCTATGGAAACCTCAGTCTTTAATCACCTTTTGCCAGCCCTGTATTATGCTGCTCCTCACCAAATGCTGATGACAGAGCAGCCCTGAGTCCCCTGAATGCGCCTTGGTTTCTAACCAGGTTAAGTGATGCAGAGCAATAAAACAATCTAGATTTAAGTATAAGTAAGGATTTCCTGCTCATGACCTCGTTGGCTTGGCTTTGGTTTCTGTGGCTGGGGATTCCCATAACTTGTGCTGGTTTTTTGTAGCTCCCCTCCCCCTTGTTAATGCTTGGGTATAACTTTCATTGTATTTCTTTGCTATAAAACCAGCAGCATCTGGCTCTGCATGGCAAAAGCTCTCCTGCAAGCAGCCAAGACTAAACCAAACTGGTTTGTGCTTTGGGTTCAACGAGTTTTTCCAGCTGTTCAGCCCTGCACTCCCTCACCTTCCCTGTCACCATGCAGTTTAGGATTTGGGGGTGTTCACTTCTCACTGGCTGGAAGCCCCATCTGCAGTGCACGGAGGTGGGACTGAGCTCTCCACTGGTGTAGGAAAAGGAGCACAGAGGATGTGGTGGTTGGTTTGGGCCTTTAACTTGTGTCTTTCTTTTTCTGGGGCACTGCTGTGTACTCCTGCCTTGTTATCCCCAAGAAACACGGATGCTGGAGAGGCCTGGAGGCAGCTCTGCAGGCTCCAAGCTCCGTCTCACACTCAGCAAGCTCTCCATGCCATCGCAGAGGGAACGCCCGGCTGGATTAGTCATGGGAAATGGTGATTCCTGGGGTACCTCTGGCCTGAGGTGTGCAGCAAAGCTCCAGCACTGCATGCGCATGCTGGTGACCCCCAATGTCAGCAGCAGCACCCCTGGCTGATGTGCTGCTCCACTCTTTCCTGCTCTATCCCCTCTGTTTTCAGTGCCAGGGTCTGCTGGCAATGACAGGAAACCAGCTCTGAGAGGAGGGAGAAACCAAGGGAGAAAACCAGGGGCCAGAAACACCAACAGGTAAAAGGCAAAGCTATTCCCTGCCCGTGTGGAGAAGCCAAGGCCGTCAGATCCAATAAATCTGCAGTTGCTCTGATTTACTGGCGAGCCGAGCTGGCTTCCTGCGTGATTAGTTTTATTCTGCTGCATGGTCCTTAAGTGGTTTAGGTCTAATTGCTCTGAAGCTTTCTGTAGCTAGGAGAAACAGCTGCACAATAGAAATCCCTGTGCAGTGTCCGTGTGTCCCTGGCCATCCCGAGCCTCTGCAGCTGGCCAGGACACCCCAGGGATGTCCCTCCCTGGGCATGGGGCTGTTGCTGAGCCATCCCGTGGGTATCCACATCCCTGGATGCACCAGCACCTCTCGGAGATGCGCAGCCTGCCCCTGGCAAAGGGGAAGAGCAAAATCCCTGTGGCTAAATAAAGGGAATCTGGCACGGAGAGAGGTCCTCCCTGGCCGGGCAGCAGCAGCTGCTCTTCTTCAGGCTGTTTTGTGGGAGGAAGGAGCTAATGTGGAGGCCTGGCTCACTCTTGCACATGCTCCAGACCCTGAGGAAAGCAGAAGGAAAGCTCCATCACTCTGTAGTCTCTGCTCTTCCCAGCTGAAAATAGCTTTCAGAATTCACATGGTTCCCTGAGTGCTGCATGGGCCCTCCTTCCCTGCCTGGGGTGGGTGTCTGAGCTCTCCCCAGGCACTACCTGCCCCGTGATCCCAACCCAGATGTGAGCACTGTTGGTGGCACAACAAACCCACCCTCCACACAAAGAAAAGGTGGCGTTTCCCCCCCAGAGCAAAGTGTTGCTTAATTATTCAACCCACGAAACCCTTGATCTTGATGCTGCAATGAAATTATTGCAGAAAAGAAGGTGAAAAGAGATTTTTAGGTATCTTTTTTCCCACTGAGAGTGACAAAACACCCTCTGGCTAGCGGTCAGCCTGTACAGCCAGAGGTATCTGATGAGGACCTGGGGTGGAAAGCAGTAGCTGACAGCACCAGCTCTTTCTAAAACGACATTTTGCTTGTTTAAATTAAAAATACATGAAGTACTGCAAGTTATATTCTTGAAACATGCAAACAGGTGCAATGCTGATTTCCCTGGGGAAGGGGAATAAGGGATCCCATGGGAGGGGATGCTCTTTGCTGTCTCCTTGGGCCGGGAGCTGGCAGAGGGACCTGCCTGCCTGGGACACCTCACAGTTCTTTTTCCCAGGCACCTATCTTGGATATGGCTCTGGAGCCAGCCAGGAGTTTTGCAAGAGGCAGCTTTGCCCAGGTGACAACTCCCCAGCTCCGTAATTTTCCTGGCTGGCTGCTAATTAGTGCTTCTGGGTGCAGCTTCCAACACGAATCAGCCCCATTCCAGCCCCTCCCAGGGGGAGAAGCGACTGGGTTCGGCAGAGGAATTTGAGAGCATCCTCTGGTGTTAGAGGCTGATTGCTCATTTGGGCTGGGAGAGGGGATAATTACCCATCTCCCCGGCCCTTCAGCTCATGGGGGAGTGGAGTGGTTAAAGATTTGCATCCTCAGTGCCAGCTTAAAACAGCCCATGAGGCTCCGAGAGCCCAAAAGGCAGCTCTTCCACCCCAGAGCCTCCATGAAGAAGCACTCCAAACCTTAAAAGCCAACCTAAAAGGTACTTAAAAATGTCTCAGCTGGGGCACGGGGGGATTGCTGAAGGGGAGAGCGGGCTCGGGGCTGGGCACCACGTCAGAAAAACAAAGCAGGTTTCAATTTACATCCAGAGTAAGGAGTAATAACAGGATAAAAACTTCCTTGTGCCAGACGCTGTTATTTCATTACGTGGCCAGGCAAAGCCCAGACTTATTTTACTCCTGGTCAGTGACGTCCTTGCTGTCATTGAGTCCTGAAGAATGAGCTCGAAGCATATTTAAATCATGTTTTGTGTTTCCTCCCAAGTGATATATACATATTTACACTTCTGTTTTTCTTAAAGAATTATTTCAATGGGGACAAAAATGTCGTAGAAAGCATCTGAAAGATGCTCTAGGGCTGTTTGGGAGCAGCCTGAGAGCCATGGGACCACAGTCCAGGGAAATCTTTTCTGTTCCATCTGCCAAGTCTCGCTGGCATTGGTGTTTTAGAGAGGGATGGTCGTGGGAACGGCCTTGGGTTTGGCCCGGGCGCTGGGAAAAACCCGCCTCCCAACCCCAAAGGTTGATTCCCAGCAGAGACTGGCTGCTTTGGGGGCAAATTCGAGCCAGGCAGGAGCCCCTGAAGGAGGAGAAAGAGCACCGCTAGCACCGCCGTGGAGCAAAATGCTCATCCCTCATCCCTCCCAAACCACATTTTCTCGGAAAACACAGGAACAGGAGCTCGCTGGCGAATTCCCTTTATAAGGAGAAGCATTCATCCAGCTCCCCCTGGGATCGCTTATCCAGGGGAGATCTCCCACATGCTGGCATGGTCCAGGGTGATGATTTGGGGTCCTACAGCCACCACCAGGGGCCCAGCTGGGGGTCTGGGGACGCGGTGCTGCCTGCGGGCTGTCACGGGGAGCTCAGCCCCGGCCCAGGCTCGTCCCCTGGCGCTGCTCTGCCGGCAGCAATGTGACAGTGACAGCTCAGCCGATGGATTTCTCCTCGCGCGCGTCCCCGGTTATGCAAGTGTGTTTTCCATGTTTCTGAGCAGGCAGCTCCTCGTGTTTATTAAAAGCCCAGCCTGGGCGGGCGGAGGGGTCACCCGCGCTGGCTGTCGCATCGGCCGGGGACAGAACTGTCTCCGCGGGGGGAAGATGTCAAATCGGGTGTTTCTGTGGCATGGGGAGGCTGCTGCCTCCTGGGGGAGATGCCTGGGGCTCGGGGGGAAAGCGCCAGGGGCTGGGGGCGTGGGAGCCTCCGCTCAAGGCCAGGGAGAGCCATAAAAGCTCCTTCAAAGCAGTGACCGTGAAGGGAAGGGGGATGCGGGGCTGGGGGTGAGTCCAGCCCGGGCAGGGGCTGCCCGTGGGGAGAAGCTGGTGGTCCCATCAAGTTGTCCTCCTTCAGGGCAGTCGGGGACTCTGCTGGGGACCCCTCTGAGGGACAAGGGGTGAAGAAAAGAAGGGTGCCCGACTCCACCGGTGTCATTGGCGGTGACCCCCTCACAGCGGGTGTGAGTGGGACCCGTGGTGGAGATTGCTCTGCGGAGCCCTTCTCCGGGAAGGAGCCGGGCTGTCCCCGGCAAATGCGGGGCTGCCTCTTTCCCCGTCCCCACCGCATCGCTCCCAGCCCGACACGGGGGGGTCCCCGGCGTGTCCCCCCCTGCCCATCCCGGTGCGGCGGCGGGCGCTTACCTGCCGGGAGGAGGAGGAGGGCGACGAAGAGGAGGCGGCAGCAGCAGCCCATGGTGCCGGCGGCGCTGGCAGCCGCGGCGAGAGGGACGAACCGCCCGGCCCCGGCGCTCCCGGCCCGGCCCCCGCCGCCGCCCCCCGCCCGGCCCGGCCCGGCCCACAGCGGCACCTGCCGGCCCCGGGCACCGCGGCCACCGGGGATGCGGGGCCGGAACCATGGCCGGGATGCGGGCAGGGGATGGGGGATGCGGGGCACGGGGTACCAGGCAGCATCACCAGCGGATGCCAGGGACTGACCGTGCGGCACCGGGCACACCGTGCTGGGGGCGAGCACTGGGACGGGATGGTGGGACCAGTCCTCCTGCCCCGGAATAAGGCACTGGGACTGGGTGCTGAGTGCAACATGCTGCCGGTGGGCAGCACACACTGAGGACCAGGCATGGGGTGCTCTTGTGCCAGTCAGTGGCACTCACTTGGGGTGCCCTGGGCCACTGCCGCTTGTCCCTCTTCATCCTCAGGGCCACGCCAGCTCCTGCCTGGATATACTGGTGATGTCCTGGCACAGGCTGCTCAGAGAAGCTGTGACTGCCCCATCCCTGGAACTGCCCAAGGCCAAATTGGACAGGGCTGGGAGCAACGTGGGATAGTGGAAGGTGTCCCTGCCCATGGCAGCGGGGTTGGAACAAGATGAGCTTTAAGGTCCCTTCCAATCCAAACTGTTGTGTGTTTCCATGATTCTGGACCTCCCTGGGGATCTCCTTGCCTGCTGCACAGAGAGGGGTCTGGTGCCTCTGGTGGGTGACAGCCCAGGTACAGGAACCAAGGGGAGCCAGCCCATAGCCTGGGTCCTGCCTTTCCACAGCACAAACAGCTCCCAAAATGCAGCTCTCAGTGCCCGAAGGACCCAGTCAGGAGACACCTGTGGCACAGCAGGAGGTACGAGGACTACTTTTTTACCCCTTTCCTTCTGGAAAGAGCTGTGTTGTGGGTAAAATATTTTCAAGCTGAACTCATGTTCTCCAGGCTTTTGCATGCTCACTATGGAAAAGGATTTTCGGAGCCCAGGCTGTGGCCAAGCTATCTTTAACTGGGGTTACTCAGCCTCTATTCTGTTGCATTGTGTGGCATTTTCTCAGGATGGGTCCTGGCTCTGGGCCTAAAGCAGCAGGACACAAAATCCAAGGCAGCTGGCATTCCTGAGGGAGACGGGTGTCGGGCAATATCAGCATCTCCACTCTCCTTGAAACCTTCCCTCTGCTTGGGAAGAGGGAAAATAATGCTGGTATTGCTTCAGGAGCCTGGTGCCGTGGGAACAGCGTGATAATCTCCCTGCTTCTCATCTCACATCCTTTTTGTTGTTTTTGTTGATGGTGCTGCGCGCTTCCATGGGCAGGAGTTTGTGGAGGGGAGGGGAGGAGCGGGGCTGGGCACAGCCGCTGCTCCTCGCCACGGCCTTGGGTGCGAACGTCGTGCCCGAGCCGTGGTTTGGGGTGCCAAGGGCTGTGGGAAGCCCGGATCACCCCTGAGGGCCTCCAGCCTTGGGTTTGGGGTGCCAAGGGCTGTGGGAAGCCCGGATCACCCCTGAGGGCCTCCAGCCTTGGGCTCCAGCTGCCACCTGCTGGTCACCTCTGTCTGGTCCTCCCAGCGTGGGAGGTTTCATCAGAGCAGGACGGGACAGGCCAGGGAGAGGTCCTTTTCTGGGGATAACTTCAGCCGGCACTTTCCCATTGCTGCTGGAGATTGGAAACCATTGCCTCTGGTGACATGAGACCTGAGGCTCCAGCTCTTTTAAAATCTCTTTAAAATGCTCTTCCCCACCACTTTCATCCAGACACGAAGGATGCTGAAGGGAAACTTTACTTTTGGCGGGCACAAGGATTTTTTTTTTGCCTGCTCCCTGCCTTTGCCCACCCCATCAGGATGAAGCCGTCTCCTCTTGGGTGGCCTTGTGCCACACCCAGGTGCCAGCTGCCAGTTTCGCTGCTCTTGCCCAAGTCCCCAGCAGATCTTTTGCACCATCCCTGTGGTTTATCACACCCTGCCTGTTTTTGGGGGGCCGCTGGCAGGGAGCTGGGGTGGCCGTGAGCCGAGGGGTCGGCGGTACCGGTGTGCCGGAGCTTGCAGCAGGAATTTTTGGCTGGCCAGCGCTAAGGGAGCTTGCTCACCCCCTGGCCAGCGGCCAAATGGCATGGCTGGGTGGCTGCCAGCACTTGCATTAATAGCTGCCAGCTTGCGGTTTGAGGTCACCCGTTCTTTCCAGTCTTTCATTTCCACCTTAATTCGCGCCTGTAACGACGCGGGGCCGGCAGCAGCTCCGCCGCCCCTCCCTGCGCCCCTCTCCGCCGGGAGAAGATCTTTCGCTTTGCTCGGAGCCAGGACAGCGCCAGCCCGTGGCAAAACATCCCTGCTGAGCAACCCCAGACGGCAGAAGGGGACGTGCCAGCATCTGGAGGACACCTTCAGCCCCGTGGGTCTCTTCTGTTCCTCAGGATGTCACTCAGGGGACCAGAAACATCCTGCCACACACCTCGAGGCAAAAAATACATCCCGAGGCGGAAAAATACACCCCGAGGCAAAAAATACACCCCAAGGCCAGCATGCGGAGGGCTTGGGCGAAGGCACAGCCCCCTGCAGAATAATTTGGAGCTGCCGTCATTCCCTGCCAAGGCTCTCGGGGGGGGTGTTTTATAGCCGCTCGCTATGAATAAATCTACCTTGGCACAACAAGCTGGCCAGGGATAAACGGCTTGGGGGAGGTGAGGTCGGACTTGGGTGCACGCCCTCTGTCCTTCTGGAGAGGGGATCCCCGGAGCCCCGCTTGGAACCCGGAATGGCAGCATGGGGGATCCCTCTCGCTGCCCAAATCCCCAGGGATCTGGGGTGAGGCGTCTGCTCGACGCCTCCTGGCAGGACGGGGCCAGGCGTGGCTGGTGCGAGGTGGGACACGCGTGGGTGGGACACCCGGGAGGGGACAGGCGGGAGGGCAGCGCGACACCGCCAAGGGATGGCTCCGGCGGGGTGGGAGCCGCGCAGCTGGAGGAGGAGGAGGAGGCGCAGCAGCAGGAGGAGGAGGGCGGTGGTGCCCGAGAGGCCGCCCCCGTCCCGCCCCGCCGCAGCTGCCGGGCACCGGGCACCGGGCAGGCGGCGGCGGCGCGCATGGAGGCGGCGGCGGCGGCCCCGGCCCCGGGCGGCGGCCCCAGTACCTTGCTGCTCTGCCTGGCCCTCGCCTCCGGTAAGCACAGGGGTCCCCCTGCCCCGCCACCAGCCCGGTCCCGGGATACCCAGGGGCTGGCAGGGTGTTCCTCGCTGTCCCGGCCCGGTGCTCTCCGCCCCTGCACGGTGCTCCGCTTCCCTGCACGGTGTCACCTCTACTGTCCCAGCCCGGTGTCACCCCCTGTCCCGGCACTGTCCTCTCTCTGGTCCCGGTGCTGCCCCTATCCCATCCCGCTGCTTCCCGGTCCCAGGCTGATGAACCTGCACCTGCTTCCCGGATCCCATCC
The DNA here is from genome assembly GCA_034509425.1 of Eopsaltria australis. Lineage (NCBI taxonomy): Eukaryota > Metazoa > Chordata > Aves > Passeriformes > Petroicidae > Eopsaltria > Eopsaltria australis. The sequence continues at coordinate 553,258 of JAVTVJ010000247.1, read as the reverse complement.
CTGCCTGTCCTGGTGCTTCCCCATCCCATCCTGCTGCTCCCCTGGTCCCATTCTGCTGAACCCTTGTAGTCTCCCCTCTTACACCCCATCCTGATGCTGGCCCTGTCCCATCCCAGTGTTCATCCTGATGTTTCTCCAGTCCCATTCCAGTGACTCCCTGTGCCCCCCCGGCCAATCCCATCCCAGCCCTTCCTCTATGCCCAGCCTGGTGTTTACCCGGTCCTGTCCCTGGGTTCCCCCATGTGCTCCCAGGTCCCATCCTGGAACTCCCCACCATTCCAATCCAGTGCTCCTCTGAATTCCTGAATCACTTGGGGCCAGCCTGGGGGCCAGGATGTCCTGGCTGGATCCTGGAGCAGGACTGGGATGCTCTTACCACCTGTTGATGGGACACTGCTCATGGGTGCCTGAGTACTCACAGCCATCCTTGGCAGCTCCGGGAATGTGGGATGCCGGGGGCAGGGGGGCCAGTACCTATTCGGCAAGTGTGTGAGCATTCCCATGTTCGTTCCTAAATTTTTGGGAAGCAGGAAGCTGCAGACAGGTGTCTGCCCATGGCTGCCAGGAAATAACCACAGATAGGGCTGGACAGCTGACACCTTCCCCGGCAGAGAGTGCCAGCGCTGGGATTTCGGGGCAGCTTTTCTCTCCACAGGGAGCAGTTTGGGTTTGGCCCTTTGGCAGGGCCGGTGACAGCGCTCGGCAGAACCTGCCAAACCTGTGCTGGCAGGAGGAAACCGAGGGTAGCCGACCTGTTTTGGGGCTGGTGTGTCCCCTCAGACCACGGCAACGTCCTGGGGGGTTGCTCTCCTACAGTTTGGGCTTTCCTGGGAGAGCGTGGGGGTGTTACCAGCGAAATAATCCAGTGTTTGGGATACTTCCCTGGGTTATCTCTTGCTGCTCAGGAAAGGGTGCAGCCCAAGATAGTGGAGTCGGTCTCCCCGTGCATCAAAGAGATGAGGGTGTTTGCACCTGCAGCGATCCGGCTGTGGGGGGCACAGCTCCCCTCCCCCTGGAGCTGGCACTGCCGCCAGGGCGGTCCTGCCCGGGGGCTGCCAGCCCCGAGGGTGCCAGAACTCCGCATCTGCTTGCAATAAGGGCGGGGAGCTCAGCTTGGTGGGGATCTTTCCATGCCGAGCTGCGAACTCGGTCACCGGGAGTGAAGTCAGCCTCCCTCCCTGCCCCGCCGCTTGCCCACGCCGCCCACAGCTGCATCCCGGGGGCAGCCGCCCCATGGCTCATCCCTGGCTCCCTCCTCGCAGCTCCCGCCCTGCGGCTGGGCCGGGGGGCTCCCTTTCCTCCCCGCCGGGCTCTCTCGGAGCTCTGCCACCCAAAGCGCGTCATTAGCGCCGTGCTGGCTATATATAGCCAGGAGGGACGTGTGTGCTGGGAATGTCCTGCTGCGGGACGGGGGGGGACTCCGGAGGCCTGGCTGGGCAGCTCCCGCCGCCGTTCCCAAGGTGCCGAAGGGCCGGATGAGGAAACAGGTAGCAGGAGACGAGACTGCCAGCATTTGGCTGCCCAGACTCTCCCCTCTCTGGGAACCCTCAAAGCGCACCCACTCGGGATGGCAACAGCCCCGCCTGGACAGCCACCTCCGCGGGAGCCACCCAGCAGCCTGCCCCGTCAGGCAGGACCTGTCCCCGCTCCCTGGGTGCCACCACGGCGGGTGAATCCCTGGGGAGGGCCGGGCGGGGAGCGGGGCCGTGCTGAGTCAGTGCTGGTATGCCAGCGATCCGGTTACCGCCGCTCTGACGCGCCGGCCTCCGCCGCCTCTCGCTTTCACCCCGCGGTCACGGAGAGCGTGGTGGCCCCTTTTCCCTGCCCAGGCTGTGCGGGGCTCCAGGGAGACCTTAGAGCACCTCGCAGTGCCTAAAGGGGCTCCAAGAGAACCGCAGAGGCACTTGTCACAAGGGCACGGAGTGACAGGACAAAGGGGAACGGCTTCATACTGACAAAGGGCAGGTTTAGATTAGATACTGGGAAGGAATTGTTCCCTGTGAGGGTGGGGAGGCCCTGGCACAGATTACCCAGAGCTGTGGCTGCCCCATCCCTGGAAGTGCCCAAGGCCAAATTGGACAGGGCTTGGAGCAACGTGGGATGGTGGGAGCTGTCCCTGCCCATGGCAGCGGGGCTGGAACAAGATGAACTTTCCAGTCCCTTCCAGCCCAAACCAATCAGTGATTCCATGATTCCGGATCTCTCTGGGGATCCCTCCCTGCATCCTCCCTGGGCAGAGGAGCAGCTGGCTGAGCCGTGTGGTCCAAAACCCACCACGCTGGCTCCCAGACCTCCGTGCTGGGGCGTTGGTGGGTGGAGGCAGCAGGAGGGGCCCGGCTTCCCCTTCTCCCGGCCCTGAGGAAAAGCTGGTGCTGCCAGGGAAGGGGGGCCGTGGGAGCAGCTGCGGAGCCCGCTGCCAGCACCCTCCCTGTGGCTGTGGCGGGGCTGTGGGGGGTGCTGGGCTCCCCCTCTGAGCTGTCCCCGCTGTGTTCCAGGCTTGGCATTGTTCAGCTGCGTGGGCGCCGACACCAATGTCACGGCCGGCCATGGCACGGAGGGGCTCACCTGCGGCACCGCCAAGGGATGCACAGGTAAGGGGGGGTGTGAGGCTGCTCAGGGAGCCGGAGGCCTTGGAAGGGAGCGGGGGAGCAGGCCGGGATGGCGGAGGAGCCGGTGTTTTGTCTGGCGTGGCTGTGTGGCATCTCTGGGCTGGGAAGCCAAGGACACCCGTGCTGGCAGCGGTTTGCAGCCGGCCGCGCTCGGAGCTGCTGCGGGAAAGCCCCAGCTCCGGGACGCTGCTGCCTCTGGGTAGAACTGTCACCTCTCTGAGGGAATTCTGCGTCCTTGTCACCCGCAGGGAACGGGACGCAGCTGCGGCGGCAGAGCCACTTCTCCCGGTGCCCGGAGGAGTACGAGCACTACTGTGTCAAAGGGAGGTGCCGCTTCCTCGTGGCCGAGCAGGCACCGGCTTGTGTGTAAGTCACCCCCGGTGGGGACACGCTGTGCCCGTCCTCCCCGGGGGAGAAGCATGAGGGGGGCACGGGCACCACGGCAGCTTTTGGGACCTGCCTGTGCCTCCCTCCCCTGTGCCACGCTGCAGGTGCGAGCGGGGCTACACCGGGGCTCGCTGCGAGAGGGTGGATCTGTTCTACCTGCGAGGGGATCAGGGCCAGATCGTCATCATCTCCCTGATCGCCGGCATCGTCACCCTCATCATCCTCATCGTGGGCATCTGTCTCTGCAGTCAGTACGTAGGGAAACGGGGCGGGAAGGGAAAGGAAAGAGGGAGCAAATCCCGCCCAGCTCCACGGGCTCCAGGCGAGTTGAATTTGGGCTGCCCCGGGCTGGTGGGACACGGTTCTGCAGATGTTGGGAAGTGCCTGGGACATTCCTTTGGGGCTGGAAACCAGGTGTGATCCCATATGGATCTTCTGCCGGGCAAAAGCCGAGGGAGAGGGAGGAGCATCACTGCCATGTCTCATTCTGCCTTTTTTGTTTGCTTGTTTTTTTATTATTTTTCCACCCTGTCAAGCCACTGTCGGAGGCAGCGTAGGAAGAGAAAGGCAGAAGAGATGGAGACATTAAACAAGGATTCACCTTCTAGAAGTGAAGACGTGCGGGAAACGGGCATCGCGTGAAGGTGCAGGGGACCGGGGGGGCGACCGAGCCGATGTGACCGGACCCCGCACTGGGGTGGATGCTGAGACCGACGGGCTCCTCTCTCTTCGCAGGAGCTTCCGGCACCTGCGGGCGGGTCCCGGACGGCAGCACCGGCTGGCTCCACGGGCGAGGGCTCAAACGTGCAGCGGTTTGAATAAAGAGGTGACGGAAAGGTGTCCGGTGTCGCCAATGTCCTTGCGGGCACCTCGGGGGCCGGCACCGGCGGGGCTGCGCTGGCGCGCCGCGGCCGCCAGACGGCGACACTGCGCTAAGGGGGCGGGGGCGGCCCGGCTGCAATACCGCTGCTGGCCACGCGAGGGCGCCACGACCGCGGCGCCTCCGGCCCGCCCCGCTCCCGCTCCAAATCCCGGCTCCGCTCCCGTTCTCGCTCCCGGTGCCGGCTCCAAGGGGCTCTGCCGGGCTCGGGGTCCCGTTCCGGGCGGCCTGGGAGCTGTGCTGGAGCTCTCCCATTGCCGCCGCTGTCGCCGCGTCTCCCTGAGCGACCGAGCCGAGCTCAGCGTCCCCGGGCGCCCTCCCGGTTCCCGACAGCCGGCGGGAGAGAGCCGAGTGCAGCCTCCGTGTCCCGGGGCGGGACGGGGTGAAAGAAACCGGGCAAAACTGGTGGAAACCCGCTGTGAACCGGGGCAGAACTGGGCGGACCGGGGCCGTTCGCTCCCGTCTCCCCGCGCTGCGCGCTCCGGTGCCCGGCAGGCGCCGCCCGGAGCTGCGGTCCGGAGCCTGCCCGGGCAGCCACAGGCGATGCTTTGTTCCCCTCCCCTCGGTGCGGGACCCGCTGGGGTTCCCCGTGATTTTCTCGGTGGGTTTAGGCACTGATCCTCTGCGGGGAGAGCAGCAGCATCCCAGGATGGGGCCAGGTGTCCCTGATATCTCCCACGCTCCCCACGGGAGATGGGGAGGTGGCGGAGCCGCGGGTCCGCGGCAGCTCCCAATTCCCAGCACGGACCGGTTCCCGCTCGAAGCGTGGCCTGGTGCCCGGCCCTGGGGGCTCTGCACGCCGCGTGTCCCAGCCGGTACCGGGGACACTGGGAGCGGGGGGAGCTGGAGTGTCCCGGGACAGCCGGTGACCCCTCCTGGCCCCGGGCTCCTTTCTCCCAGCTCGGGCATTTTTGGGGCACCTACCTCGCCAGAGTCCGGGATGGGGAAATTGATTATAGATTCCAGCTGCTGGAAGCCCTGGTGTGAGCTGAGTGGCACCAGCAGCACCTGTGGGCTGATCCCCCCCATATAAATGGCTGTTTATGCCCAGGCTTTGATGGGCTTGCCTGTGGGGAGTGAAAGCAAGAGAAAAATGCTCGGTGTTCCTTTTGGGAATGTGCTGTACATGGTCTGGAGACAAATAAAATTAAAAGGAGGTATGAGCCTTTTCCCTGCGTGTTTTTGGGGTGGTTGAAGTTGATGTCTGGGAAGCTGCTGGCCCAAAAGGGCTGGGAAAAGCAGGCACTGGGAAATCAGCAGCCCTGCAGCTCTCTGGGCTGTGCTGGGCAACAAGGATGGGGATTTAAAAAAAAGAACCTACACAACTAAGTCAGGAACTTTGCTGCTTTTCTTTACATTTTTGGGAATAGCAGAGAAGTCCTTGGCTGGCCTAATGGCATTTCTGCAGTTTTTCTTGGTATCCCAGAAGGTCCCTGTAATTGTTATCCTGTATCCTGCGCATCTGGAATGTGAAGGATGCAAACCCGGGTACAGGAATGAGTTGTGGATGTTGCTCACCCCAGCAGAACAAGGTGAAACCCAGCTTATTAATTTAAAAGAATTAGAAATTATTAGAAAAATTGGAAGTTAATATTTTGGAACAGAAATGCCAAAGGCAGGCTGTAACGTGAGGATGGTGGGTGGATCCGGTATCTTGGCATCACTGGTTTTGCTGCTCCAGTGCAGCAGGTCCAATCCCAGGACAGTGGGATCCTTGGGTGGGGGGGAACCCCAAACCAAGATGTCCTTTCTGTCTAGGTCTGTACCCCAAAATAAGGGGGGCTCTGGCGGGAGATGGACAGGAACCCTGCCAGCCAAATCCATCTTACTTCTCACACTACAGGGAAACTCGGCAGTGATCCCCATTACAGGGATGAGCTGTCTTGAACAGGAAGTTCCTCTTGGTTTTGGCTCTGTTCTATCGCCCTGGCTCATCTCTGTGCACACAGGTGTCCTTATCTGCTTCCCTTGATGTACTTGTTGTACACAAAGCTGCCGCATTTGGCCTTGGGGGATTCACCTGTAGCATCCCCAAAACCCCGCCCCTGCTGGGGATGGTTCACCTGGGCAGGTGGGGAGGCTGCAGGGGGGGCTGGGGTGCCCAGCGTCACCCTCCCAGCCCATGGGTTGTTGCCTCCACGTAGCTGAATACCCCACTACCCACAGACCGCTGTCTTTGGGGGCATTTGATGAGTGTTTTCCTTGGTTTTGCTCAGTCTTTTAGAGCTTTACCGCACTGGACCAGGGCTGGGACCTCGTCCTACCCGTGGAGGTGCAGCTGTGCCCCTTTCCCACCCTCCCCACCGCCCCGAGGGTGCACAAAGCCTTTCCAGCAGGAGTGAGGGGATTTTCCTTGTCTTTATTTTGGCTGCAGGAATACAAGGGTAGCAGGGAGCTGTGGGCTCGGTGACACTTTCTATCTGTCGGACGTCCTCCAGCCCAGCTCCCTCCCGACGTCCCGCATTCCTGCGTGTTCGCAGAGCTCAGCCTCGCGGTCCCTCCATCCGCGCACGCCTGGAGAAGCGAGCCCAGCTGCCCTATCCCAGCAGGCAGAACTCCTGCTTGCACGCTGCTCCCAGCTCCGCGCTCACCTGGGAAGGAGGGAAGAGCCGAGGGGCAGCTCCGGAGCGGGGTCTGGCCCCGCGGCAGCGCAGGGGGCAGGAGGGGCCGTGGCGGTACCTTGGAAGCGCAGAGGAGCGGGGGAGAGTCCGGGAGGCAGCAGGTGGAGGCGAAGGACGCTCGCTGCTCCAGGAGCGGCTCCAGCTGCGCCGGGCCGGCCTCGGGCGCCGCCTGCGCCAGGCTCTCCCGCAGCCTGCGGAGTGGGGAGCGCGCTTACAGCGGGAACATTCGGCTTTTGGGCAGGGGGAATGCGCGCGTGGACGGCTCCGTTTTGCATCCTCAACTTTTTGGACGGATTGTGACCGCATCCAATGCTCCGGGTGGGTTTTTTGTGGGGGGGAGGGCAAAGGCTTACCTCTTCTTGAACTCCAGGAAAGGCAGCCTGTAGTACAGCCAGCAGAGCTGGCTGGCCTTTTCCAGGAACGGCGGCAGCTCCGCTTCCAGCCACTTGCGCTGGGGGCAGAGGGTTGGAGTCAGCAGGCTGGGAAAAATCTCTATGGCGATTTGGGAGGTACGGGGATGAGCGGGAACAGGATGAGCCCCCCCCAGAGCCCCCCTGCCACTCACTTTGCTGTCCAAGCAGGCGGAGGGGTCCGTGGTGGAGCAGCATTCCCCCCGGAGTTTCCCGGAGTAGTCATAGAGCTTGGCAAGCACGGCATCAGGGAGGCTGGGATGCCTCCGTGCCAGCTCAAACAGGAACCTAGAGCGGGACACGAGTGCTCATGTGAGTTTTTATTATGGGGGCTGCTTTTGGCATCTTTGTGCAGCCCCTGGGGCTCCCTGGTGGCACAAATTCCCCTGGGGGAGTTGAGGATGCTCCCCTGGTCATGCCCATACTAACCTAAGCACATAACAGGATAAGGAACTGGTTGGACTCGATGTTCTTGGGGGTCTTTTCCAACTTAAATGGTTCTATTCCACGGCTGCACGCTGGCTGCTGTGGCTCCCACTCACCTGGTGGCATGGAGAGCCCCCTCCTTGCCACACAGCTCCTTGTTGGTTGGCTCTGACACCTCTGGCAGCTTGGGAGCCGGCGCTGGGAGCAAGGACAGGATGCAGAAATGGTTTTCCATCAGGTTTTTCCCCTTGCAGCAGTTGGCGAAGCGCCCGTCACGGTCCGACAGCGCGGCGCAGACTTTGGCCGTGTGCTCCAGCAGCTGCAGAGAGGGAGCAGGGGATGTGCAGGTCCTCTCAGCTCCCTGAGCTCCTGCTGGGACTCTGGAGCCGCTCTGGGGTGGGCTCCAGGCTCCCCTACCTTCTTCTGCATGCAGTCCTCGGCTACAGAGTCACAGCACTGGGAAGACAGCTCGGCAGCATCTTCTGCCAGGGGGAGCAGCTCCTCGAAGGAGGCAGTGGGAGCCTTCTGAGCCAGCGAGGCCAGGTAGCTGGGGAGCACAGGGTGTGGGGGGCTCAGAGGGCTTGGATCCCCCTTCCCAGGAAACAGCTCCGAGCAGGGGTGTGGGAGGGAGGGGATGGGGAGCACAGGGCTTGCTCTGCACCTGTGCTGTGCATGGAGCATCTCCAGGGATTTGCACCAGAATTACAGCTTGTATTTCTGAATGCTGCCTGCTAACGGGATCTGCAGCAGGAGAGAGGAGCCCCCTCCCTGCCTGGCCCCTGTTCCAGGATGGAAAGGCCATTTCCCCCTGTACCTGAAGCTGACTTTGTCCTTCCCGTACGCCGAGAAGCGGGAGCAAATCCGGTTTGACGTCAGGGTGAGTAGGGAGAGGGTTTTCCTCTCCAGTTTCTGCCACAAAAAGAGAATGGAAATGTCCTTCTCTTCCCAGGGTTATTAGCACAGTGCTTGCCTGGCTGCCTGGGGAGCGAGGATGAGGGTGAGCTCAGTGCTTCAGAGGGTCTCACCTCCTTCAGGAAGCAGGCATGGGGTGCAGGGGAGATGCAGCAGGTGGAGACCATGGAGAGGAAGGTCCTGGTGGAGTCCAGGAGCACAGGGAGGGGAGCCTGGCTGTAGCTGCTGGAGTACTCGTACAGAAACCTGCGGCAGAGGTGGGATAAGGAGACCCAACACAAGGGGATCGGGAGCAGAAGTGGGGTTTGGAGGTTGTAAGGGTGTCCAGGGATGGGAGCCCTCTCCAGCTGCCACCTCAGGCTGTCAGCTCACGGCACTGCCCGATGCCAGCACCCAGCTGGGCGCAGTGTGATGCTATCCCCACCCGGGCTCACCTATCCGCAAATTCCCGGGGATCCTGGCGGAAGGCCTGGCAGAGCTCCTTGTCGGAGGGCTGGAGGTACTGGGGCAGGGGCTGGGGCGGGTGGTGCAGGGCAGCCAGGCACAGCTTCCGCTCCAGCCCCTTGTGGGTGCAGCACTCGGCCGTGCCGGGATGCGCCGGGAAGGGAGAGTCGGCACGGCAGGATTTCACCGACAGCGCCGTGGACTGCGGGGGGAACAGGAGGTTATGGCCACCCCATCCCAGCTCTGGTTTGGGATCCATTACCCATTTTTGGTCAGTCTCACCCCGTCATCGTAGCAGGAGGGGTCAGCCCCATCGGCGCAGCAGGTCTCGGCCAGGGAGACGATTTCCCGGACGAGGTGGCCGATCTCCTCGAAGGTGCCATTGGAATATTTCCGGCTGCTGGAGATGATGGTCCTGGAAGCAGGGAGCAAGGACAGGGAGAGCCAGGTGAGCCTTTCTCTTTGAGCCAAAATCGTGTCACAGCACGTTCTGCCTAAATGGGTTTAAGTGTTGGCTGTGGTGCTGTGAGAAATAACAGCATATTCCTTGGAAAACAGCCAGGAAAGAACTGGAACCGTTTCCAGGCTGGGGGCTGCCACTTGCAGGGGATTATGTGTCAGCTCTGCTGGAATTCCCGATTATTTAGGCACTTAATTGGTTTCGAGGAATTTAACAATGAATCAAACTTTTCTCCTGCTAAGATCAAGCAGAGGTCAGGGGTTGAATTGCATCTCCCCTTTTTGATGAATGGAACCCATCTTCCCTTTTCCAAGATTCCTATTTACTCTTTTCTGTCCTTGGCTCAGGTGCCAGGTGTCCTGGGAGGGCACCAGCAGCAGGAAGGAGGTACCTACAGAGTTCGGAAGTTCTCCTTTCCCAGCGTCTTGTACTCCTGGCAGACCTTGTCCCGGAGATAAGCTTTCCCTGAAAGTGCAGGAGAAGGAGGAATTGTGAGTAGGGAACACGGAATGCTCTGCCACCACAGAACATGCTGAGGTTTGTTCATTTTTCCACTCCACTACTTCTTTTTCCAAGTAGCATTTGGTGGTCCCTGGGGAGATGTTGGCACGGCTGGGAGAAGCATCTCAGGTATTCAGGCTGCTGCTCCAGCTCTGCAGCCAGGGAAAGGGGCAGGGAGAAAACCCTCTCTGGAGCTGCAGGTAAATCACACAGCAGTTTTTGAGCATGGAAAATGTGGGGTTGGTTTTCCTGGCAGGGCTTGGAAAGGGCTGGGGGCTCTAGGGCCAGGTCCACAGAGTAGCCAGCAGTGAAGACATTCCCAGCAATGCTGTCACCCCTGGAAAAACACGATCGATCTGTTACAGACTCTGTGGGGCCAGACTTTGGCACCAGCAGGGTAAACACTGATACCGCTGTTTCCTGGGATCACACTGTGGGGCAGGGTCACCTCCACAAAATCCAGGGGCTTGGGCCGTGACACTGAGGGTCACATCACTCTGGAGGGAATGGAAGCGTAGGGTGAAGGAGGAGGGAAGCTGTGGAAAAGGAAGGTCTCTTTCCTGGCAGGAATATCGGCCATTGGCCCCAACCTGTGGCACTTCTGCTCACTTCCATAAAGCCATGTGGGAGAGGTAACTTTCAGGTGTTTCTTGGCAGGTGGGTGGTTCCCTGTGGAGCTGAGAAGGCAGCAAAGGGCAGCAGAGCATCGTTTCCATCAAGGAGTGAGTTTTATAGAGGAATGGTGCTTGTCAGAGGGATCAGGAAATCCCATTTTCCTCAAGAAAGAAAAGGAGCCGATCCCTGCAGCTCTGTCCTCTCCCCTTCCCACCTCCTCCAGCATCACCCCAAAGGGGCATCCTGGGTACCAAACCATCATCCCAGCCCTTCCCTTCCCTTCCCTCTCTGGTCCTGCCCAGCAGCTTGAGTGAGGCTGGGGAGAGGGGAGATCACCGAAAAACGCTGGAACTGAGGCCCCAGCCCTGTGCCCTCATCCCAGGGGCCAGCAAAGCCCCAGGATCGCGCCCTTACCTCGGTGTGCCGCGTGTGCAGCAGCCACGAGCAGCAGCAGCACCAGAGCTGCCCTCATCCTGGAGCTGCCTCTCCTCCTCCTGCCGGGAAGCGGCACCGGGAATCCCATCCCGGCGTTTTTATGGAGTCACTGTCCGCAGCTGGGAGAATGATTAATCCCAGAGGGCAAGCATCCTTGGCCTGCCTCCTGGGGCTTGGCTGCCAGGGCCTCCCAAATCCAACTGGCTTAAATCATTAACTTGGGAGAACAGGGATGGGTGGCTGTGAAACCTCGGGGTCTGTGAAGGATGACAAGAGGAGAAAAAGCACTCGGTGCACCCCATCAGTGCACAGCTGTGTGTACTCGGGACATATCTGATCCTGAGCAAGGAGCCACACATTTTTTCTGGATGCCAGCACACCAAACCTGCTGGTGCTGCTGGGAAATGCCGGCTGTTCTCCTTGGAAGCTCAGCTCCAGACTGCACCTCAGCCTCAGGTATGCACATCAAGTTTCATTCCTGCCACTGCTGGGCTGGGGTCTCTGGCTTTGCAGCCCCATCCCAGATTTCTGCGGGGAGTGTTGCACAGCTCTGTGAGGTCTCCCTACAGTGAGGCTTTCCTTTTGTGCCTAGAAAAAGGAAAATTCAACGTTATCATCTACGGTCCTAAGACAAGTCTAGGAAGAGGAGAAGATCCAGCTAAAGTGATCTTCACTGGTCCTGCCTGGGGAATTGATGAGAGGGAAGCAAATACAGAGGGGTGGAGATCCAACTGCTGCAGTGAGACCCCTGGCCCCCAAATCTGCTCAGCCTCCCCATGCACCGTGCACTCCCCTTTGAGACCAGATGTTCCTGCTCAGACCACATCCCCTGGGATGAAGACAGAGGTGGTTTTTACGGAAGAACCCAGCTTTTTCTTCCAGTGGTCTGCACTGACAGTGAGCTGCAGCTTGGGACCAAATCCTGCCGCTGCAGGAGATAACAATCTCCTGTTCTCTCGATGGTTTATGTGTGAGAGGTGTAAATAAATAATTAGGAAGTCATGGAAAGTGCTCCTCTCCTGGATGAACTCTTCCTGTCATGCTTTCATGTCCTGGCCCGGGGAATGAGGGTCAGCTCCCACAGCTGCTCTCGGGGCTGTGGACGCCGGGCTGCCCCTGGAGGAGACGGACCCCCCCCGCTCCGTGCCCGCTCCTGGCTGCGGTTCTGTGTCTGCAGCAGGGAAGCACCGCCGTTCCCCCGGGTCCGGAGCAGGAGCGGCAGCACCGGACTCGGCCCCAACTCGGTCCCGGAGCGGTCCTCCCACCCGCGGTGATGCCGGGTCCGGTACCGATCCCGGACCCGACACCGATCCCGATCCCGATGCCACCTCGATCCTCCCGACGGGGGAGCGGCGGCACCGCCCGGGAGCCCCCGGCAGGACCCGAACCCCAGCCCCGGTCCTGGGCTCCATCGCCCGCTGTCAGTCAAACTCATCCCGGCATCGCAGCAGGAGCGGGGGCATCGAGTCCAGGCCGGGGTTTGCCCCGTCCCCACCCGTGTCTCAACCCCAATCCCGCCTCGGGCCGCCATCCCCGGGGCAGAGGCAGCAGCGCTCGGCCCCGCAGCCCCGGCCCGGAGGCGGCCCCGCCGCAGCGCCCCGGGCTCGGAGCCGCCAAGGGTGGGCACGGAGCGCGGGGCGCCCCCTGGCGGGCACGGAGCGCCCCCTGGCGGGCACGGAGCGCGGGGCGCCCCCTGGCGGGCACGGAGCGCGGGGCGCCCCCTGGCGGGCACGGAGTGCGGGGCGCCCCCTGGCGGGCACGGAGCGCGGGGCGCCCCCTGGCGGGCACGGAGCGCAGGGCGAGAGCGGCGCCCCCTGGCGGGCACGGAGCGCGGGGCGCCCCCTGGCGGGCACGGAGAGCAGGGCGCCCCCTGGCGGGCACGGAGCGCGGGGCGCCCGCGTGGCCCCGGGACCGCGGTGCAGGGGGCGGGGCCAGGGGCGGGGCTGACACAGGTGTGAGGGGCGGGGCCACGGAGCGCGTGCGCGGGGCGGGGCCGAGGGCATTTAAACCCTGGAAGTCGCCCTCAGGCGCCATTTTCTCCCCAGCGCTGGGAGGTGGCGGTTGGGGCTGGTCCGGGCTCCCCTGCGGGGCCCAGGTGAGGGGCGGAGGTCTCGACCTTCCACCTTTGCTTTTCTTTTCCCCTTCTTTCTTTTCCTCCCTTCGTTCCCTTTACCTCCATTCTCTTTACGGCCCCACAATGCCCCTTTCTTCCTCCCCCACCTGGCCTCCCCCTGTGCCCCGTCCTTGCTCTGCTACGCACCCCAGCCACCCCCACCCCTCCTTCCTGCCCCGTTTTGCCCCGCTACCCAACCCGACACCCGCTCTGTTCCTCCTCTACCCCTCCAGCCTCGCCCTACTCCTCCTCGTCCTTCCACCCTCCCTTCCCATCCCGATCCTGCTTCCCCTTATCCTCCACTCCTGCTCCCCTATGCCCCCACTACCTTCCCTATCCCCCTCATCCCCGTTTATTGCCCCTATCTTTCTCTTACCTTGCCGCTCTCCCTTATCCTCTCCTTCCCTTACTCTTTTTCTCTCTCCCTTTTCCCCTATCTCTGTCGCCCCGCAGCCGCGGGGTTCGGGGTGCCGGATAATAAAGCCCAGAGGGCCGGAACCGGCGCCCCCCCTTTGAATCCCCACTCTGCGGGTCCCCCCCACACAACACGGCCCCACACTGCCGGCTGTCCCCACATCACACTGGGGGGGCGGGGTTGGGGGTTTACGATGGGCCCCCTCCTCAGGAAGGGGTCCTGGGGTGGGTTCGGGAGGGTTGGGGGTAGGGGAGAGGGGTTAGGGAGGGCTCCCTGCTTAGGAGGGGCTCCGGGGGTGGGTGGGGGGATTAAGAAGTGCTTCCGCCGGAGGGGGACCCCACTTCTCCAGACAGGAACCCTGGGAGGGAGGGGCAGCAGAGAGGGTCACGTCACTGTGCACCGTAATTACACATTGTTAATGACACAGCAGCATCCTCCCCCCACCCCGCCCCCTCTCCCCCCTAGGGCCCCTGTCCGGAGGAGTGGGGTCCCGAGGAGGGGCCGGGGTTGGGAGGGGCTAAGGGGGGGTGGACCCCCCTCCCGAAGGGGCCCTCCCTACCCTGCCCCCCCACCCACCCCCGGAACCCCTCCTAAGGAGCGGGCCCTCTCTAATCCCCCCACCCCTATCCCCAACCATCCCGAACCCACCCCAGGAACCCCTCCTGAGGAGGGGGCCCATCCTAAACCCCCAACCCCGCCCCCCCAGTGTGATGTGGGGACAGCCGGCAGTGTGGGGCCGTGTTGTGTGAGAGGGGACCCGCAGAGTGGGGATTCAAACGGGGGGCACCGGTTCCGGCCCTCTGGGCTTTATTATCCGGCACCCCGAACCCCGCGGCTGCGGGGGGACAGAGACGGGGGAAAGGGAGAGAGAGAATAAGGGAGGTAGATGGGGGGAAAGGGAGAGAGAGGCGTATTAGGGAGGGATAGGGGCATTAAGGGGGGATGAGTGGGACAGGGAGGGTAGAGGGAACATAGCGGGGAGGAGGGAAGGAGGAGGCGAGGGTAAGGGGAATCAGAGTCGGGATGGGCAGGGAGGATGGAGGGAGAATGAGAAGGAGGAATAGAGGCAGGAGTCAGGGTTTGTAGGGGAGCAGAGGGCTATAGGGGGAGGCTGGGTGTGGGGGAAGGGCGGTGTAAGTAGGAGAGGTAGAGAGGGAATAGAGGGAGGCTCGGGTTGGGTAACAGCGAAAGGACGGGGAAGGAAGGCAGGAAGGAAGGAGTCGAGGTGCATAACGGGGCAGGGAGAGCAGGGAATGGGGAACTAGGGAGGAGACGGGTAAGGGGTAGGAGAGGGAGGGAGGACAGAGGGGTCGAGGGGAACCTCCCCTGGGCCCCACGGCGGGAGCCCGGACCCACCGCTGCCAACCCCAGCACGAACTGAAAGCGCGAATGGCGGCTGCCGGCAGTACCGGGGTTTAAATGCCCTCGGCCCCGCCCCGCTCACCTGGGCCAGCCCTGCCCCGCGGCCCCTCCCTGTCTGGGGTCTGCCCTGAGCCCCAAAACGCAGGAATTGGACTCAGGGTGCAAAACTGTCTGGATGAGCCTCCTTCGCACTCCCAAGACAGGACTGGAGTTTGTGACACGGCCCTAAGACTGCCCGGGTGTGGCTGGTTCCAAGTGTCAGAAACACAGGACTTTGAGCCTCCCCCTAAAACCGCAGGACTTTGTCTTCATTTCTAAGGAGAAAAGAAAGCCTGGTTTATTTATTACAGAACCTTAAAACGGGCCAAATGAGCCTGGTGCTCCCAGACACGGGGCTTGGTGTCTGTTTCTCAAGCACGAACACGCAGGACCCTCTCTCTGAGCCCTCAAACATGGGACTCGGTCTCTCTTCCCAGGTGCCCGGCTCAGCCGGGTCCCTTTCCCCACCTGAGGCCGCTCCCGGGGTTCCCGGCGTGCCGTGAGGGGCCGGGCGGTGGCGCCGCCGGGGCCGGGCCCGCCCCGCAGCCCCCGCAGCTCCGCCCCGCGCAGGCGCCGCTGGCCGCGGCCATGGCGGAGAAGGTGCAGAAGAGGTGAGTGCCGGTCCCCCCTCGATCCCTCCCGGTTCTCCCCCGATCCCTGCCGCACCCCCCCGGCACACGGCGTCCCCTCCGCGCGTCTCCGCCCGGTCCCTCGGCGGGCCCGCCGTGACCGCCCCTCGCTCCCCGCAGCGTGAAGATCGCGCCGGGCGCCGTGGTGTGCGTGGAGAGCGAGATCCGCGGCGACGTGACCATCGGTAAGGGCCCTGTCCCCCACCCCGGGCCCTGTCCCCCCGCCGGGTGCGGGCGCGGGGTGACAGCGGGCTGTCCCCGCAGGGCCCAGGACCGTGATCCATCCCAAGGCCCGCATCATCGCCGAGGCGGGGCCCATCGTCATCGGAGAAGGGAACCTGATCGAGGAGCAGGCGCTCATCATCAACGGGTCCGTGCGACACTCAGGGGGGCTTAAAAACCCTGGGGAGGTAGAGTTTATTGCAAAGAAAAATCACCAAACTTCGTGCTTCCGTGTACATGTGTGGCACTACATCTTGGGGAGACGCCACAGAATCACAGAATTATCAATTGTTAAGTGTTTGAAGGGACCTTAAAGATCGTCTCATACCACCCCCCTGTGCCACAGCCAGGGACACCTTCCACTATTCCAGGTTGCCTTGAACACTGCCAGGGTTGGGGCAGCCACTGTTGCCCTGGGCGTCCTCTTCCAGTGTCTCACCCCCATCAGAGTAAAGATTTTCTTACATATATCTAACCTAAATTTCCTCTCTTAAGTCTGTACTCATTACTCCTCATTCTGTCACTCCAGTTTCTGACAAAGCATCCCTCTCCAGCTTCCCTGTAGGCCCCCTTCAGATGCTGGATGGCTGCTAAATTTCCCTTCTGAATCCTTCTCAAGCTGACAGAGTTGAAAAATACTAATCTTAAGCAGTCTTAAAATTCCAACAGTCCAGCTCAATTCAGTGGGAAGTCTGCGGCTTCAGTGTGTCACAAAGTCGAGCTGCCGCAGAGGACACTGTTATCGTGATCTCAGACATGGAAATTTGTTCTTCCTCCTTGCAGGTATCCAGAAAACATAACCCCAGAGAGCGAAGATGTGGAGCCCAAGCCCATGGTCATCGGCACCAACAATGTTTTTGAGGTCGGGTGCTGTATCCTTGCTGTGCAGTGACAAACCCTCCGGCACAGGGTGCTTCTGGATCCCTCCAGGGGAAAGTGTCTGTGGGCTCTGCTGGGGTTCAAACAGCCCGGGGGGTTTGAAAATGGCATCAGGGTTTTTCACCTGTTGAACAAAAGCCAAGCATTTTACAGTTTTACTTAACACAGACCTGTAGATTCCCAAGCGATGAAGGTGGGAGACAACAACGTCATTGAATCCAAAGGTAATTCTCGGCTTAGTGCCTTTGGCCGTGCTGAGATTTTGCTCCTGTAAACGCTGTGGGGACGACTCTCACAGGGCTTCCTCTCTCTCCCTGTCCCTGGCAGCGTTCGTTGGCAGGAATGTGATCCTGACGAGCGGCTGCATCATCGGGGCCTGCTGCAACGTGAACACCTACGAGGTGATCCCGGAGAACACCGTCATCTACGGGGCCGACTGCCTGCGGCGCGTGCAGACCGAGCGGCCTCAGGTGCGCGTGGGACACGCTGGGGACACGCTGCCACCTCCCGCCCCCCTCGGGCTGCTCCCTCACCTCCTCTGCCTCCTTTTCCAGCCCCAGACGCTGCAGCTGGATTTCCTGATGAAGATCCTGCCCAACTACCACCACCTGAAGAAGACCATGAAGGCCTCGTCCACCCCTGTCAAGAGCTGAGCACCCAGCTCATGCTTCCAGTGCCTGGCCGGGTGTTTGGTGCTGGGGAGCACTGCACACTCCGGGAAGCGTCCGATCTCCGCGTCCCTCATTCCATCAAACGATTTCTTGCTTGTTTGTGTGATTTATTTATCTTCCACAGGGAATCCTGGCCCTGCTTTGAGTCTGTTGTCTCTCATGCATTAATTCTATTGTTCGTGCTTTGTTTTGGGAATAAAATTCCCCTGTTCTGCTGTCCGAGGGAGCCGCAGCCCTGTGACTCTGCAGGATAGGGGCTGGTGTCACCGCGTCCCCCCGGGGACAGCCCCGGTGCCACCTCCCCCGTTGCGCCAGCAGAGGGCGCTGTGGCCCCGCGCTCCTCGGGGGGTCCCGGCCCCTCCATCCCGGATCCACGCGGGCCCTGCCGTGGGAAAGGCTCCAGGGGCGCCGTGCCACCCTCTGCCCCTTCCCCCGAAGGCTGCTCCTGCTCGGATTCCCTCCCAGAGGAGCCAGAGCTGAACCTTCTTCTCTCATTCCACTGGAGCCTCGGGACTTGCCATGCTTCCCAAGCCAGAGTCCTCAGTTGTTCACAGCTTCCCCTTCTGTCCCTGTATGACACAGTCCAGCATTGTGTCCCAGCACAGATGGACATCGATGCTGCAGCAGGAATTCCTGTAGGAAGGAGGGAGAGGGGAGAGAGCGTCAGCAACCACCACTCAGGGGAACCCCAGTTTTTGTGGGACATGGGGCTTTGGGTTGGGACTGAGGGTTTCAAGGCAAGGAAGCGATGCAATATCTGCTGGGGCCAATTGGATTTTCTCCCCAAGTCCAGTTTCATGGCTACCCGAAATCCAAACCTCCCCTTTTTCTGGTTTGGGATTCCAAACCGGGTTCCAGAGCTGCCAGGGAACTGCAGCTCTTCCCCAAAGCTGAGTCCAAATAAGGGTTATGAATATTGTCCCACCTGCTGTCCAGCCATAGCTTTTTCTGGAGATGCCCGTGGGAGGGGGGGAAACAAAACACATCTCTAAATTCTCCCCTTGCTGAAAATCTACCCCAAAAGCCAGAGGCTCCAGCAGATTTGGGTGACTAGATGAGTCCCTGTGCTCTAGATTCCCTCTGGGTGTCAGCTTGTAGCCAGACACTTCCCGCCTCCCCAAATCCAGGTGGCACAGCTCATTTCCACCTCCCTCCCGGCACGAGAGGTCCTGCCCTGTCAATCGCTGCTGCTGCTGCGGGGAGGCTGCAAACCTGTGTGTGGCCAGGCTGTGTCCCCTGGGCAGCCGGCAGGACGGGCGGGCAGTTTCGGCCGGTGAGGCACGGCAAGGCCCGCGGTGACCTTAAGCGCCCCTTGGGAACGAGCCCCGTGCCGCGGGCAGGATGTCCTGGCGTCACCTCCGGCCCCGAGCATTGCGCACAGGCAGCACCTGGGCTGTACACAGCTGCTGGTTCCACCCCGAGGGTCTCCGTCACGCTGCTGCGGAGCCGAGTGCAGCCCTGCGGGACCACAGCCCCCTCCGTGCGGCTGTGCAGGGCTGGAACGACCCAGCACCGAGATCTAGAATGAAGAGTGGAGGATGCTGGGCCCAGCGCAGGTTCAGCCTAACAATGAAGCCTAAACGCAGTCCCCGGGCCAGGCAGGGAGGGGTTGAGCCCCTAGGTGGGGCTGGTTGGGGTGATGGGCCCCCGCTGGTCCCTCCACTGCCCCCAGCCCTGCATCGGATGTCCCCAGCACTGTCCCCTCCTCTGCCCCACGGCCCTGGTGCATTCATGTCACTGGGACTGTACCCCATGTTCCCAGCCTGGGGTCCTGTTACCCCAGACTGTGTCCTTGTCCTGTATCCTTAACCTTGCGTCCTGTGTCCACAGCCTATGTCCCGTGTCCCCAGGACCGTGTTCCCTCGGTCCAGCCCTGTCCTATCCCCCCAGCCCGTGTCCCATGTTACTGAGACTGTGTCCATCTCCCCTTTCTTGTGCTCCGTGTCCCCAGCCTTGAATCCGGTATCCCCAACCCCATGTCCTGGACTGTGTTCTCTGTCTCCAGTATTGTCCTGTATTCCCAACTCCCTGTCCTGTGTCCCGAGCCTTCTGTCCTGTGTTCCCAGCCTTGTGCCTTATGTTCCCGGCACCGTGTCCCGCGTTCCCAACCCCGCATCACGCGTCCCGCCGCCCACCTCCCGTATCCCCGACCCTGCGCTCCTTCGTCTCCCCGCGCCCCGCTCCGTCCTCGCCGCTCCGCCGCGCCCCCGCCCCGTCCCTCCCCGGCCGCGCCGCCCCGCCCCGGCCCCCCCGCCGCCGCCGGGACCAGCCTCCAGCGCCGCCCGCCCGGACGCGGCTGCCGCCGGCGGGACGAGGAGCCTGGCCGGTCGCACCATGAGCAGCGTCCCCGCCGACAGGGAGGGCGGCCCCGCCGACACCAGCCTGCCCGAGGAGGAGGTACCGGGGGGGGATAGACACGAGGGATTTGGGGCAGGGGGGTTCCGGCATCCCGCTCCCCACCCGCGATCTCTCGGAGCCGCGCTCCGCGGGTGCCTACGCACCCACACAGGATGGGGGGGGGTCCGCGCCGGGGGGGTCCCGTCGGCTTCCGTGGCTCGCGGTACCCGGGGCTACTGCGGAGGGGGACGGGGAGAGCGGTGGGAGCGCATCCCTGCTCCCCGGGACGCCCCCATTCACCACCCGCATCTCCCCGGGGCTCCCCGCAAACGCCTCTCCGCCTCGCCGGAGGGAACCTGCGGGCGCGGGGAGCCCCACTCGAGACATGGATCTCCCCGGGGTGAGTGGGGAACAAATCAGGCTCCTCCCGGTCCGGTGCCGGTGCCTGGTGCTGCCGGTGCCCGTGGGTACCGTGCGTCCAGCGGCCGCGCATCTCTTTCCCATGGGTCTCACCCCAAAGATGTCCGAAACGCTCCCGTCCCCAAGGGAGACCTACCACACGGTGAGAACTGGTTTTCTTCATTCCAGCCGCAAAGTTCCTGGTTTTGCCCGTGACCTTGAGATGGGAATTTGGACTTTGTGAGGGTGAGAGCGGGGAGATTCTTATCTGAGATCTCTTCTTCCTCCTCACCCTCCACCCGGCTGGGCTGCTCCAGCAGGTCCCTGCTGGGCTCCCTGGTTGGTGGCCAACGCAGGGATAATCATCGCAGCTCCATCGCCCGCTATCACCTACCTTAATTTGCTTATTCCAGAGGTGGTTCTGGCTTCAAACTTCCCAAAGTTTCTTAAATAATGGGGAGTTTTTTCTCTTGGTGGCCTTGCGGGGTGTGTGGGAGATGATGCTGCAGCTGTGGTTCGGCTGGGCATGGCAGTGGGTGACATCCACGGAGGCCTGTTGCCTTTTCCAAACGCACAGCCTGTACCGTGCTGGCAAAGGGCAGCCCTCGCTCTGCTCCCGCTCGGATCCGGAGGGCCTGGGGAGGGAGGGCTGCTGCACTGCTGATCCTTGGCGACCCTCTGACCCGGTGATGCTGGACATGGGGAGCACCCGGAGGGGACGGCTGGGAGGTGCCAGGGACACCCACAGTGCCGCGGACGGAAGAGGAGGGCGATGCCCACTCGTGCCTGCAAGCCGGGCTCCGCCGGTGCCAGGCAGGTATTTTCCCTGCAGGACTTTTTCCAGCCCAGGCTGGAGTAGCCGGTGCTATTTGCTCAAGAGCAGGCAAGGGGGTTGCCCGGCTCCTGTGCCCCACCTCCCCCCTCCCAGGGCTTGCCTTCCAGCCTCCTGCTCCCTCAGAAAAGAGGGAGAAAAAGCCCCCATCCTGGGGGGGTCAGTCAGGGTGCTGCCAGGTGGGAAAAGCCCCCACTGCAGCCCCGCTCCCCCTGCCCGTTCCTGGCACCCCGGGTGGCCTCCCCGTCCCTGTCGTCTGTCCTCCCCGGACGGACCTCCCCCCGCGCAGGGGAGCTGCGGGCCAGGGGCTTCCCCACGGAGGAGCCAGAGCAATTTGGGAAGGCGGTCACGTCACTTTGGCCAGGCGAGAACGGCATGTAAAAGGCTCGGCGAGGCCTTATTTGGTAGCGGAGTGGCTGCGGAGAGCCCGGCTCGTGGCCCTCGTCCCCATCCCATGCCAGATCCCTCATCCCGGGGGAGCCGTGTCATGCGGAGGGGACCCCAGAGATGGCTTCCGGGGGGAATGTGTCCGGAGAACAGATACAGTCTGTCCCCGCGGCCCCTGTGCTGAATCCCCCCGTACTCCTGCTTCCTTTCCTCCTTGAAGCGTGGGGTCCGGAGGGTTTGAGAGCAAGCTCCAGGCGGGACAGGGACGAATGTGACCCCCGCCTGATCCCGCCGCTCCTCCGCTCTGTTGCAATCCCCCATCTGCTCCCTTGGCTGCTCACTGCCTTTTCCTCTGCCGCTTCCTCGTTCCAGCCCCGGCAGCTCTGGACTCGCTTTTCCCCAAGGGCTGTTCCTCTCCTCCTGTCCTTCACCGGACGTGAGAGAACCGCGGCTCTCCAGGGAAGTGGCTGCGGGTGGCGAGGCCGGAGATTTATCCCGGTCCTCCCGCATCCCCCGGGCGGAGAAGCCGGCATCCCTCGGCCTCAGCCTTGTTTATGTCGGGGAGTTTTGCGGGCTGAAGGCATGCGTACACACAGCCCGGGAATCTAAACCCAGCCGAGGAAGACGCTCCATTAGCTAAGAGACTATTTATGCCAGGACTAATCCCGGCGGGGCGGGAATGCACCCCGCCGCGGGGGAGGCAGCACCCCGCTTTGCCGGGAATGGGAGGGGAAGCCCTGCCCGCCCTGTTCCACGGCTCGATGGCAGCCCCGTGCCATCGCCCTCCCGCTCCCGCCGGGATCCGGTGCCTCTCCGGCGGCGGGCAGTCAAGCGGATAATCGGCTGGTGGAGAATTAAAGCGAGCCCCGCTGGAAGGGGCGCACGGACGGACGAGGGACGGGAGCTGGGCTGAAGGAGGGATTAAATGCCTCGTGGATGAATCACTCGTGCGCCTCCCGCCTCCCCACGGCCTGTTAACGTTTACTGGGGGTGGTTGGGGCAGGGCAGGGGACCGGGACCATGCTGGCAGGGCACTGCCACTGGGGCACCCGGTATCCCTCCAGGCACTGCCATCTGATGGGGGTCCAAGCCAGGCAAATGCCTCCCTGGTGCCTCCTTACCTTCGGGAGACAAACCTGGCTTGTGGCTTCATGTGAGGAAGAGGAGGAGGAGGGATGCTGGTGCTCCACCATGGACCTCTCCATGCTTGGGTCACCCTTGATCCATGCTTGGAGACCCCAGTCATCTCCTGGCCCGGATCTTTGCCTCTCCTTGAATGTCCTCAGCCCTGACCATCCCAGCAAATCCCCACAGACCCTTTTCAGCATCCCTTAAACTGGTCCAAGATGGGACACAGGAATTCAGGGGCAACAGAATGGGATGGTGAGATGCAAAGGTGAGAGGCACAGGCCAGAAGCGGCATAGAGATGATTTCCCGGGAAGAGGAGAGTAGCAGAGTTGAAGAGCAGACTTCCTGCAGGGAAAACACAGGCCAGGAGGGAACATACCAGGAGTGAGGCAACTCAGGTGAGATCCAGCAGCCCTGGCAAAGCAGGGAGCTGTGGGGTACAGCAGCAGGAGCAGAGGAGGACTGTGGAAAGGGGCTTGGAGCAGTCCCATAGCTGCCATCCCTGTGGAAGGAAGTTGCTCCTGGAGCAAGCATTGGCACTTCTGACTTTAAAAAAATATTTGGTTTCACCCCAGATTCTAGGAAGAAGGAGAGATGGAGAAATGCTCCACCAAAAAGAAACTGAAAGATGTTCGTACGGCAGAACTGAAACAAAACAGCTCAGGCTGTCCAAAGAAACCATGGGGTTTAGGCTGGGAGAATCCCATGCTCCAGTGCCCTTTAATCCTTGCTCGAGAGCTGTCAGTCTGGCCCGTCCCATGACACCCTTGGGATCAGGCACCGTGCCTGATCCACTTCCCAGAAGGAGTAATTCTTCCCTATGGAAGAACATATTGCCTGCTACCTGGCAATTTCTCTGATAAGGCTTTTTTTTTTCCTGCTTCAGGGCTAGGAGTGTTTCTGGTAGAGGATGGAGACTGAATCCCTGGGATCTCTCAGCACAAAAAAATCCTGGAGCAGCTCCCTGCAGGCCAAAGCTCCCCTTCCATTTAAGGGCAGGAGTAATATTTCTGCCTAAAACCTTTCCCCTGATGAAAGGATACCTGTCCAGTCTGCTGGGATTATCCCCAAGGATGGTCCCTCGCTCTGCCAGTCCCACCTGCTTGCTACTCAGCAAAAGGATGCTGTTTATGTAGGACCTACTCAAACATCCCTGGGGCTGGGTACATTTGCAGGGTGAAGAGGGGGAACATCCAGGAGCTTGTATCCACCCCCTGCCCCAGGCCCCAAACACCCTTTTGGGGCTGGAATCCAGCTGGGAGATCCTCTGGAGCCCTTCTCCCTCTTGCCGCTGTATAATTTTACAGATCCAAACTTGGCCGACCCGTGTTTGAACTTCCAAAGAAAACAGTCATTAGAGAAGAGAAGCCCTTCCTCTGTGGGGCTGAATTTCCGAGGGTTCCTTGGGATCTTTCATCTCTCCTGTCCCTGTCCCGTGTGGTTTTGGGGATAAGTGGTCTGACAGGCTTGGGCATGTACGGCTTGGATTTCAGGGATGTGGCAAACTGGCAGCGGGTTTCCCCACTCCCCCCAGCCCCTCCCACGGGAGCTGTCACTCACTCCTCTGGTGTTTCCTGAAGTTCCCCAGGGAGAGGAGAGGCAGAGAGCCAGGGATGGCTCCAGAGATGAGGGAGACAGGGGACAACCATGCAGGGATGCTCAGCCTCCTCAGGATGCAAACCCACCCGGGAGGGTGGATGTGTCTGGAGAGCCAATTTCCTGGACAGCAGCTGTGCTCGGGTGGATGTGTCTGAAAGTGAGTATTTTTTACCTTAGGAAAGGAAAAGTTTGCTTTCTTTAGGCTGAATTTTGTGGACACAAGGGGAGGTCCTCCAGGTGAATCCCTCTCTAGCCCCTGCCAGGAGAAATTCGGGCAATGTCTCCACTGGGGGACCGAGTAGCACTGAACACTGTGGGATGCTCCATCACTCCCTGGTCTCAGGGCACAGGCAGAAAACTGGGAGGGATCCCCTAAGGGGCTTTGGGGGGCTTCCAGCTCACTGTGGATGGTCCCAGTAGAGGGGACAAGCTACCAGGCTGTGCCTGCCTGCAGACCTGGCTCAGGAAGGGGTGAGGACATCCCTGCACTGCTGATCTCATCCAGCCTGGATGCTGGTACCTGCAGGGATGATGATGGTGATGATAATGCTAGTACCACGGATGGGTATCACCAGGGCTGTTGACACAAGAGCAATGTGCAAACAGCTCGGGTACCTTTTGTTATTTAATAGATATAGGTCAGCCAGAGGTTTTGTTCCACAAAGCAGGAATGTTTGCTGCTCCCAGGCTGGGAGATGAGGGAGATAGCTTATCTGCAAGAGAAAGAAGAAATGTCAGCAAAAGAATAGGCCTGGGCTGGCTGTTTCTGGCTGCTTCCCATGTCTCTTTCCCAGGGAATGGGGCAGGCAGGGTGCCTGGCCAAAAAAATTAAACAGAATACATCGAGGTTTTCCCTTCCTCCAGCCCAAAGTGTTAGGATGAGATTTTGGGGATAAGGAGAGGAACAGCAGGTTCAGTTCCCCACACTGCTCTCCTGGTTATCAGCTGGTTGTAAAGCAAAACCATCCCAGCACAGCGTTTGCCCATCCCTGAGGAGCCCCACATCCCCCCGCAGGGCGGTGGGAGCAGGATTTCTCCCAAACACCCCAGCTTTGAGGATGCTGCACCATGACCAACATTAGATCCACCCAAAAGGGGTTAAAACCCTTTAAAAGGTGACTTTTACAAACCAGGGACAAGCTGCTTAAATCCAGCCCCTTTCAAACCAGGGCCATTCCTCCAGGAGGAAGAGTTGATGTTTGCTTCTCCCAGTCCTTAATGAGCTGCTGCAATTAAACTGAGACAATAGGCATTGTCTGTGGAGTCTGGGATCTGCTGGGGGAGAAATCCTGTTTGCCAGACCGGGGTAGGAAGGTGCCGGGATTCTGTGAGCTTTTTCTCCTGGAGAGCACTTGGTGGGGTGAGGACAGGTCTCTGTTACCTTTCCACGGTGCCTTAGCAGCTTCCTCCATGGCCACACGAAGGACAGGGACACCCCTCCCAAAAATTAAGCCTCACTCAAGCGTGGCTTAAGGTTTTGTCTGCCCAGGAGGTTCCCCTTGGGTTGGCATTGTCCCTCTGGCTGGGGGAAGCGTGGTGTAATCCCCAAGTTAGGGATGAGAGAGGGTCCCCAGGAACCTCCTTTCTTCTTTTCTAGGTGAGGACACTCTTTGTCAGTGGGTTGCCTCTGGACATCAAGCCCCGTGAACTTTACCTGCTCTTCAGACCCTTTAAGGTATCAAACTGGGGAGGGAAAAGGGGGCTGAAAGCATGGAGCTGGCTCCTGCCCTAGTCTCATGGCCCCAAACCACTTGCTGGGATCTGGGAGCCCAGTGGTTCTCCTCAAGAAGTCTAACTCAGTTTATTCAGTTATTATTTAATCGCAGGCATCTCCACCAAACACCCTTTCTAATCTTTTCCTTGCAGGGGTACGAAGGGTCTCTCATCAAACTCACCTCCAAGCAGGTAGGAGCTGCTCCAAACGGTGCAACCATCCCACCATTCCCTGGGGTGAGGGGCTCCCCCCTCTGCTCCCCACCAGCCTGACTGATGCCTCCTGTCCTTCCTCCACAGCCTGTGGGCTTTGTCAGCTTCGACAGCCGCTCTGAGGCGGAGGCAGCGAAGAACGCGCTGAACGTGAGTGTGCCCAGAGCAGCCACTTCATTTCTCCATTTTCCCCTTGTTTCCCTGTCCCCAGATACTCCTTGAATTCCTCCATCCCAGGGATGTGCACTTCCCATGCCAGCTGGCCCACGGCATCCCCATCCCTCCAGACAAACCCGTCATTGTTTCTCAGCTGCGTCCCCCCTCCTGGGGGGCTGCATCCCCCTCACCTTTCTCAGGGCCATCCAGGAGGGCTTGAACCCTCAGGATTCGAGCCTTAGATACAAGTGAGAAACAGCATTCCCAGCCTCTCCTGTTTATTCAGCAGGAAGAATTCCAGCTAAATCTAAAAAAAAAAAAAAAAAAAAGCAAATTTCACTTTCTTTTAGCAACTTGTGAAGTTACCTGAAAATAGTCACAAACAGAACTGTGTGGAGCTGGTTCTCCAATTCCTCCCCAGTTCTCCCTGCGTTTTGGTTTGGGGTTGTTTTTTTTCCTTGTCTTCGTTTTCAATGTAAAACTTTTTTTTTTTTTTTGCTCCGCTAATCCCTCTGGATAAGAGCTCGGCCTTGCGGGATGCCGACTGCCAAATATGGTGCCGATGCTAAAGATGCCGGAGGAATGCGAGCTGCCTCGGGGCCCGGCAAATTAGCTCATTTCAGGGCTGGAAGTTGAAAAAACCCATAAATAACAGGGAGTTATTTTTGCTGCGGGGCCGGCACGCGGCGGTGCTCGCCCACCCGCCGCGCCTCCTTCCCTGCCTTCTTCCTTCCCGCAGGGCATCCGCTTCGACCCCGAGATCCCCCAGACACTGCGGCTGGAGTTTGCCAAGGCCAACACCAAGATGGCCAAGAACAAGCTGGTGGGCACCCCGAATCCCAGCACCCCTCTCCCCACCGCTGTACCTCAGTTCATTGCCCGGGAGCCCTGTGAGTACCCCCTGCACTGCCAGCAGGGTTCGGGCTGGCGGGCACCAGGCACTGTTAGGAGCAGGGCTACCATCGGGGGTGGCAAAGGGGAATACCAGCTCCGACTGGAAGCAGCAGTACCTGCTTGCTGCATGGTGGCATGTGCTGGGGGCTCCCAAAGGCAGCTGATGGGGCTGGAGAGGACCTGGGACAGGTGGCAGCCAGCCTGGCATGGTGCCTGGGAGCAGGGTGAGGTCTCAGGAGAGACCTCAGTGATGTCCTGCAGTGAGTGATCCATATCCATTTCCGCTTCTGGAAGAGCTCTCGTGAAGACGCTGGCTCCTCACCTTGCTGTTGCACACAAGCACGAGCTGCACACTCTCCTCTGCTGGATGCCTGGGATTACTAAACCTCTTGGAGACAATGAGTCCAGCCCTGGCTCCCTCAGTGATGCCCCCAACCCCATAGCATTGCTCACCCTGTGTTATCCCAGCGGGCGAGTTCCGTGTAGGCTTTGCGGGTCGGCTCTTGGCGGTGGCATCTCACACTTTCCTGGGGCCAGCTCTGCTCCTGCCTCAAGGGGAGAAGGAAGGATGCAGCGAGGGTCACCGTTAACGCTCCCTCTTCTTCTCTTGCAGATGAGCTCACAGTGCCTGCACTTTACCCCAGTAGCCCTGAAGTGTGGGGGCCGTACCCTCTGTACCCAGCGGAATTAGCACCTGCTCTACCTCCTCCTGCTTTCACCTACCCCGCTTCACTGCACGCCCAGGTAATTCTGACCCATCCACCTCCACTGCTCACCCTCCCACCCTGAAGCCCCTTCCCCTCGGTGCTCACCGCACCACTAACTCTGCCCGGCTAACAGGCACTCACTCCCTGCTCCCTGAGATTTAGGGAAGGCTCCCAAATGGAGCTGAACGCTGGCAGGGGTCCTGCCTTTCCCCAGACACCTCTCTCTATCTTCCTACTTTTGCTGGTGCCCGTGGTGGGGCAGGTGAGGAGGGAGGAGGGAGGGCTGGGGATGCTCTCAGAGTCTGGACCATCCCCATCGCTCCTGGCACCAAACCATCCGGCTGCCAGTGTGAGATGAGGGCTCCAGAACCCCTGGCTGCCCCTGGAGCATCGCTGGGATGCAGTGTGCTGTTCATGGGGTGTGAAGCCAAGCAGCTCTCACGGGGAGGAGAGGGAAGCAAAGCGCAAATGGAGGATCCATCTTTTATTGACGAGGTGCTGCCTTGTCACAAGCGCTTTCTGCCGGCTGCCACTGCCAGTGGCCCCCAATGGCAGCACGTGGCTGTTGAAAATTAACCATCCGCCTGGGAGAGGAGTGGGGGAAAGAGAAGAAGTGGAAATGGTGGAGGAAGAGGATTTCTTTGCAGTGCCAGCCTTGCAGCATCATGGGAATGCTGGCAAAGGACCCCTGCCACAAGGGGGGAAAGGGCAGCTACCTCCTCAGCATCCATGCTGGACATCATCCCAGCTTTTGCTTCTTGCTGCTGGCTCCAGCTCAGCGATGAACAGGGGGTAACAAGCGCGTGGAAATACATTTGCCAGACAAACTGCATCCGAAAGGCTTTTGGCCTTGGACCGCCAGGATTGAGCCAGGTTATCCAGAGACACTGGGAGCTGGAGCATCCAGGGGCTGGTTTGAGCAGGAGAGTGAGGAAAAGTGCTCAGTATAAAACCACGCGCAGCCTTTGGATGAAACTCCAGCTTTTTGGGCCCTGCTGTTCATAGGAAGAGCGCTGGTAAATATTATTGCAGCTATGTACTTGCCTTGTCAAATAACTGCTAACAGGCAGCACCTGCCCTGCTCGGGGAAGCGCACAGCCAAGGAAACAGAGGTGTACAGAAGCTCTGAGGGTCCCTCGGGAAAACCCAGGCTGAGACCTGATGTTAGACAGAAGCAATATTACCTGATGTGAAATATCAGTGTGGTGGGGAGGGTGCTGGTGGCACCTTCCCATCCTCCTGTGAAGCTGCCGGTGTTGTGGGGTTGGTGGTGGGGCGTTGGGGACTGGTGCCACCATCCAAACTGGAGCTGCTTCGCTGGATCCTGCAGACAGCAGTGGGACCAGGAACTGCAGGATGGATGGAGGGGCTGTCTTGGAGTTATCTAGTGCCTGCACACCAAATTTTGGCATCTGATGTTTTCCGCCCTATTTCAAGTGTGCTTTGCAGGAGCTAAGAGGGATGAGCTCACTCCTGCCCAGTGGGACCATGGTGCTGCTGTCCCAGCTCCATCCTGCTGGAATCAGCGATGTCGGGGGCTGTGCTCGGCCTCAGTGTTACTGTTGGAATTGGAGCTGGAAAGGCTGTACTGCTGGTGTTCCAACCTCCCTCCGCCCTGTGCCTGGGAAAAACCAGGATAAAGGAGCCCAGACGCAGCCTGATCTTGC
Source organism: Eopsaltria australis (assembly GCA_034509425.1). Lineage (NCBI taxonomy): Eukaryota > Metazoa > Chordata > Aves > Passeriformes > Petroicidae > Eopsaltria > Eopsaltria australis. Next base: position 524,195 of record JAVTVJ010000247.1, on the reverse strand, counting down.
CAGGGTGGACAGCCACCCCCCTCTCACCTTGTGTCCCCCTTGTCTTTGCAGATGCGCTGGCTCCCTCCCTCCGAGGCTGGTTCTCAGGGCTGGAAGTCCCGTCAGTTCTGCTGAATGCCGGGTGAGTGCCACTGTCCCACATCCTTCCGTGCTGGCTGGGGGCCACCTCCACCTTTAGCCCAGGCTTCCCCCACTGCGACTCCTGGGGTCCCCAACAGCTTGGGGTGGATGGCCACCTTTCAGCAGACGCCCCAAGTCCAGCTGCCCTCCTTGTCCCCAGAAGGGGATGTCCCAGCCATGATTCACCCCAACACTTTCCCACATGTCCTGGGGCAGGAGGGAAAGGCACCATACCAGAGGCGGCTGTTGTGAGGAAAAAAAGGCAGCCCCAATGCAACCACCTCATTTAAACCTTAAGGAAAACTATTCAGCCATCCCAGGGTGGTGGGGCTGCCAAAACAGGAAGCACAGCCTTACAAAGCACCCAGCTGCCCAGCAGGAGGGAGGGACCAATCCTATTCCACCTGGGACCTCTTTGGATAGAAAAAGCCTTGCAAGATAAGCCCTGCAAATAACTTTGGCCTTTGTGGATAAATAAACAAAGGGGACTCAAATGGAAGAGGGAAAAGAGCCTTGGTGGACACTGAGCACTGCTTGCCCTGTGATCCCAGCCTGCCTGGACCATCCTAGCTGGGAACTATCCCTGCTGGGAAGCTTCCTGCTTCCATACCCACCTGTGGAGAAATGCCAGTGGATCCAAAGCTCTGGCATCAGCTGCCCATGCTTGCATGTGACTGCTGTGCCCATCTGCCGGCATCTGCAGCTCTGTGCTGTGGGCATGGGGTCACTCAGCTGGGAGGACAGGAGGCCCAGCCCTGGCTGCAGCTGATCCCAGACTTGGATCCATAAAGAATTCACTAGCTATTTTAGGCCCAGCAGATAAAAATAGGGAGTAGCAAGGCTTTGGGAACCAATGGTTCTTCCAAAATATGCAACATGCCAATGTTTCCAGATAAAATGTAAGCAGAGACGTATTTGGGAACGGGAGATGAGTGAATCCCTTGAAACAGGTCCACCAGCCCAAGAGTCACAGTGGGTGGTGAGGATGGTGGGTCAGGGACCTCTTGTTTCCCTTCCAAGCTCCCCCAGCTGGGAAGGGCACAGCCCAGTGAGTGTTTGGCTGAGGGCCTGGCTCTCCTGCCTGTATCTGACTGTATTTTCTGCCTGGAGCCCATCAGGGTCGGGCTAATCACAGAATCAGTTAGGTTGGAAAAGACCTCTGAGATCACCAAGCCCCATTTTTGGCCAAACACCACTAAGCTGCAAACTGGCCACTCAGGAAGTGCCAACTCCAGCCACTGTTAAATCACCCCTCCCCACAGCACCCTGACCTCAGTCCCCAGTGCCAGTGTCGCCCACTCTCTGCTGTGTCCTCCTCCCACAGGTCTCAGGTGTGTGATGGTGGCCTACAGTCAGTCTTGTGGGTATTAATGGAGTCTTCCAAGGCGGCTACTGGGTTGATGTGCTCCCCACAGGACCTCAGTGTGCTGGTAAGGATGTGACCCTGCGGGCTTGGCTGCTTTGGGAAGGGGGCAGAGGAGTGAAGAAGGCAACACCACGTCCCTGAGGGAACAGGCAGGGAATGGGCTCTGAGGTTGGCAAGACCCTGGGGCTGCTCCAGCCACTGCCCTGCAGAACCATGGCTCTGCCATTCCCGCCTTTATCACTGTTATCTGGGGTGAGAGTTTCCACAGCCAAGGAATGCCTCTCGGCTTTGAATTACCCCCGCTAATCTCATCTCCGTCCTTGCTTCCTGCCTTGGATCAACAGAGACTGAATTCCTCTTAAGTGCAAAATGCAACTCGAACTTAACTCCCAGCTTCCCAGTTGAAACCCCGCAGGCTACAGCCAATGGGAGGAACGGAGTGGGATCAGTGTAGTTCTTCATGCCTGGGATGCTACGGTCTCTCCCTGCAGGCAGTTCCCACCTTGCCCCTTCCCTGCTCACTAACTGTCCTTAGAACATGGTCCTGACATGGATTTCCAAAACAAGCCTCTCTCTCCCCTACCTTGCTTCCTTCCATGAAGGAAGAGAGATTAACCACAGCCCTTTTTCCTCCATCACAGCTGCTTTTTTTTAAACACCTCTCTTTGTTGTTTCAGGCTTGAAAAAAAACCTCACACAAGTTTGGATTCCTCCAAGACTTTCCCACAGCCTCTATCACACATCTGCTCTCCTAAAAGAAAAAAGAAAAACATACCTAGTAATAATATTTTCCTCTTTTACACTGTATATTTGTAAGGAAGAGTGTGTTACTCCCGAAAGCATGGTTTGACAGGCATTGTTGTAGTGTTTGAAAAGGCTTTTCAAATGGAACCATAGAAAAGCAGACTACAAAAAAAAAAAAAAAAAAGAAAAAAAACCAAGAAAAAGAAAAAAACCAAAACAAGAGCAAGTATTTTTGTACCAAAGCCCCTCAAGAGGGCAATCCTACACCGGGTTGGACCACAGGTTTTGTGCTTGATTTTCAAGGTGTGTAAAGAAGAGTCTTATTATCCCCTGGCCCCATCAGCTGCATGTCGAAGGCATGATGTTCACAAGTGTGAGGATGTCGACACACACGATGCGGGTTTGTAGGAATTGTGCTCCCTCTGGCACAGGAATTGTGCTCTGGCCGTGTTGGCAAGGCGTCTGCAGACACTTCAGTATTACTGTTTTCTTCCCAGTTGCACCAAATGATGAGCAGGCAGGACAATCAGGAACTTTCTTCCCGTGTTTTTTTTACCTTGGGGCTGTGTTCATAGCTGCTGTGCAAAGCTTCTGTGGGGTACAACGGCTCGGATCAGGGATGGGCGGACAGCCCACACATGTAGCAAGGTGACGATTTGCCTCCTCCTCCTCCTCCTCCTCCTGCCATGACTGCTCCAAGCTGTTACGGGCAATGTAAACTGCTGTATGAAAAAACATACCAACAAATCCTCGGCTTGCCAGCTTCCTCAAGGTTGGACATGAGTCCCAAGGGGCTTCCCATTATGCTGAAGCGCTGGCCTGGCCTGGGGTTTTAGTGCTGATGTTATGCTGGTCCGGCTGCTCCTGCGTGACATTCCCATGTTTCCAAGTGCAAACATGAGAAGGGAGACTGCCAACATCCTTTACAGAGATAGAGGACCAGCAGAGAGACTGCTTGACATACTAGTTCTCCTTCTCCTCGCTCCAGGAGGAATTTGGAAAAAGAACAGAGCAAACTGACCCAAAACCTCTATCAGGTTTCGGTTTCTTGCAAAGGGAGGTGCAGAACTTCTCCTTCCATTGCCTTTCCCCCTGTCTCCATTCCAGCTGCAGGGAACACTGAGCTCAGCTGCTGCCCAGGCGCCGCCATAGCCGGTTTTTCCCAGCTGTTCGCGGCCTCGTTAAACATCATCACCTTTTCCTTTCTCCTTCCTCTTGTCCTGTGGGTGGGCCAAAATAAGATGGCTGAGATTCTGGCCGTCAGGGTGGGACAGGGGGAGGAGAAAATGGGATTCTTCACGATCAGAAACTGTCCCGTTGGGGTCTTCTGTAAAATACGGGACTGATAAAAGTGACGTGAGAAGAAATCAAATCCAAGACAAACCTCAGAGCGGCTCTAAAAGGAACGATACCAGCGTTCCCAAGCGACGGACTAACTCTTTTAGCAAACTATTTCCTGTACTTTGTCTTGTGGAGAGGAGAGAAGCTTCCACATTGTCTACTCTGCTTTTGGAAATATGTTTAAAGGTACTTTTCTATTGTAATTTTTTAAAAATAAAACCGGTGATTATTATAAGTTACGCGCAGAGCGTCTGTTGTGTGCTGTGTATCTGGCTGGGAACCGGGAGAAGGATCCCAACACACCCCTCAGGGCCTTGGCCAACATCAGCCTCTTTCCTCCCTCGGGAATAGCTGAAAGCACTGTGAGGCTCCTGGGTGATTTTTCAGGGCAGATGCCATCGTCCTGTTTGGCTCTCTTGGATCTCTAGGAAAGCTCCAAAATTCAGGCTGGAAGGATCAGCAGGCTTTAAAAGAAATGACTCCAAGTTTACAAAGATGTTATCGGTTAGTTTTTAAACCTACTAATCTTGGCAGGGAGCACAGGAGCTAGGATGCAATTTTCCATGAGCTCAGCCTCGGCTGAGGCAAACGTAACCTAGAGACGAAGGGCCAGATTAGCTCTGTATTTTTTTTAACACGCTGGGAATTTTGAAAAACTCGAGTTTGTAAGCCCAGCCTAGAAATTCCTCCTCCTTTCTCTGCTCTGCTCCCACCCCGACAAACGGAACCAGCATCCCCAGCAGCTTCAGCCAACAGGCCAGACTTCAAAAACTAAGTGCCAGGAGCAAGCTCCAGCTTAGCAAAGGCAGCCTGGAAAATGGAGTGTAAAGGACAGGATTAAAAAAGCTACAAGCTCCAGGGTGGAAGGAAGAGGCATGGCAGTTATTTGAAACCCCTGGCTGGCAGGGATGAGTTAAGCCCTTTTAAGTTGGATGTTAATTCCGCTGTGGCCACTGCCACCGCCGAGTCACAGCTTTCACAGCTTTCCTTCCGAGTTGCATCCAGCGGAGAGGTTTGTTGGCAGGCACTGGGGAGGAAGGGAAGGGAGCCACAACACGCTGCTCAGCCCAAGAGCTGCTCTGAGCAGCAGCAACTGGCCAAAACCTCTGTCCCAGGCACCACTTTGGGACACACAGATGTTTTTGGGAGCAGATTCAGCAGCAAACATCCTCCAGCTAGGAGAGCTGTGAAACGTGCACACATCCTCCTGGACTTTGCCTGGGCATTGCATCTGCTCCCAGATCTGCCCTGTGAAAGGAAGTGGCGCGTTGCCCAAGATATTTAACCTCTTGAACCATTTTTTTTTCAATTTCCCCCACAAGCCAGCCTGTTTTTGTCTCTGTGCTGATGAGCATTGCCCTCATCAGCAAGGGGCGGGAGTGGCACGCTGCTGGCCCGGCCCCGGCGTCCCCTTTGCCCGTGGTGACCTTTCCCCATGCGGCTGGGGGAACATTCCTTCCCTGTGACCACTGGGGCACTTACAGGAAGGCCCAAGCTGCTGGCTAACACTGGAGAATTGCAAAACGGGATCAGGGACTCCCAGGCCAGTGCTGCCATCTGATACCAAGGATAAGTCCTGAGGGATATGAACAAACAGAGCTGGAAAAACCAAAGTGAGGTTTTGCACTCTCATTGTTTCCATTTTCCCAAGTATTTTTTTCCCATCCCTCTAACATAAGGCTAAGCTCAGGGAGGGCGGGATGCAGGCAGCTCCTTCCTGTGCATCCCTGCACAGAGGTTGGCTGACCAGCAGCAGGCTGGAAGCAGCTGCAAAGGCAGGGAACAGCTTGGCAGGGTCTACAAGAAAAAACAGCGCTGATTCTCCACATCAGACGGACACAAGTGAACAGCAAAGAAGCAGGAACAAGGTGGGAGAAGGAGAGTCATATCTCTCAGAGGATTTGGGGCGGATGGTCAGGCAGCAGCAGCATGGACAGGGTATCCTGCCATGGGAATGGAGATGTGGCAGCCGGGCCAGGGAGAGCAAAGGGCAGACAGAGCCGGCGCCGAGGCCGGCAGCACCCGCAGTCTGGATGGGGCAGGGAGGAGGAGCAAGCCCAGTGCTGCTCCTGGAAGAGGGGGAGAAGGAATAACAAGGCTGGGAGAGGAGAGATGAGAGAGCATCAGGGCTTGGGCAGGCAGCTTTAAAGGCTGAGGTGCAGGCTATGAGGGAAGCTGGTGGCTAAGAGCAAAGAGATATGTGGCTTTGTGAGGATAGCTGGGGCCCGACACAGCGCTCAGTATGGATTTGTTCCCTGATTCCTAAAGGGGAAATGGAGAGGTGTCACCCTGCAAGGGTCATTGCACTGCCTGAGAGCTGCCAGGCAGGGCTGCTCTGTTCTCCCTGCCAGCACGAAAAGGAGGACATTTCAACTTAGGGGGATGAGCAGGGTTGCAGTTGTGATCTGCCCTGAGAGCCGGGCTCCAGCCAATGCCTGAACACCGCTACCTGCCTCGCTCAGGGTACAAATCAAGATGAGAGTGGGGCTTTAGAAAGCAGAGCTGAGAAATACCATTAGCAGGTCCCTGAAATGCTGCCTCTAAAACACTGGGAAGTCAACCATTAGCAGAGTCTGGACTTCATCTCTGCAGTCTCCATAATTAATAACCAGCTCAGGAGGGAATAGAGAACACAACCAAACTGATGGAGGCAGGAAGAAACCACACGAGTACTTCAGGCCTTGGATGCAAGCCCAGAACTGCAGGTATACAGTCAAAAAATTAACTTAATGGCAGGACAACCTCCTGCCTTAACCATCCTTTTCCCCTGCTGTGCTTGTACTCTGCACAATGTCCAACCCACGAGGCCGGTGCAGTTCGACACGTGAATCCCAGCCACAGAAGCACCGATGGGTTTTCAAAGTCATGGCTGTTTTTCCTGGGCTGTTGAGTAACACAGAGGCCACTGCAAGCCAAAGCAGCAGAAAGCAAGCCAGGGAGAAACAAGAACTGCTCTTACAGCACACCAGGAGGCAACAAAGGAACCAGGTCTCAGACCCATAGGAACATGTGAGTAATAAGGGGCTGCAGGAGGTCTCAGATCCAACCTCCCTCTCACAACAGGACTGTTGCCACCAAGAGACCTGGACAGCCTGGTCTTGTCTGGGCAATGCTTGAACCCTCCATGGATGGAGACATCTCCCCACCAGCTGTTTTTTCCTAATATCCAAGCCAAACTTCCCACATTCCCCTATTATGTCATCTGCCATGGCTGCCAAAAGTGTTTGATCACATCATCCTCCTTACTGCTCTTCACATCTCTATAGCTTGTGATTAGATACATCCCCAGCTACCTGCTCAACACACTGACCTACCTGCTCCCCATGCCTCCTCCCAGGCCGTGTGTCCCCAGCCCTGACCAGCCTGGAAGCTCCAACCAGCATCCCTGGGGATGGAGGGGTGACTGAATAGATGGGGAGGCCTAAACTGGACACAATGTCCAGGTGTGAGCTCCCTAGTGCTGAGCAGAGAGTCTACTGCTTCCCTTACTCTGCTGGCCCTTGTCAAAGCGGCACAGGCCGCATCCACTTCATTTGGGAAGAGAACAGTTACAGCTATGCAATACCAGGGAGCCCTGCTGTGCCCAGGCAAGCCCTCTCTTCTGAAATGCCAATCTTCCTTATCTGCTTTGCAGGGATGTGTCCAGAGAGCCTGCACAGAGCTGACAACATCGACATGGTCAGAACGCACCCATGGAGCCAAGGACAGACCTGAGGAACAGGGCCAGAGCAGACCCTCTCTCCCCTGGGAGGAGATCAAATCCCAGAGCACCTGGTTTGCCACATCCCTGACTTTGCCAGCAGAAGGAAGCCAGAGCCAGCAGGCTGAGATCCGAGCTCTCATGCCCTGATGGCTGCCAGTGGTTAGCCTTGCCACTCTAAAGCAGCCAACAGTAAGCACTGGCTCTACTGGACATCCTTCCCCCATAAGCAGGAGCTGCCAGAGGCCCCCAAGGCAGTAACACACAGAGGAATTTGGACCTGGTACATTAGCAACGACCGGAAAGTGAGCAACAAAGCTGGAAATAATGAGATGTCAGCACCACGGTTGCTTCTAGTCATCTGCAAAGGCAGCCCCTCCTCATCAGCAGGTACCGGGAGCTCGGCGCTCCCTGGTGGCCTCGCACCGCCCGCCCGTGCTCATCGGAAGTGACAGCCCTCGCTGGCTGCAGCCACGTGCAGGGCCTCTAAACCCTTTCTCAGGGCTCCCTCACCTCGCTCTCCTCCGCTCTCTAAAAGCCTGGAATGATCATGATGAATTATAGATTAGCTGTTGTACACATCACCTTATGTCAGTTTTCTCATTCAACCATACACAATCCTGCTGTTTTCCACCTCCTTCCAGAATGATCATCATAATGGAGGAGGAGGTGGAGTAACTCTTCAGTTACAGCAACTCTTAGGAGAGAAGTTAAGTTAGCAGAGATCCATGTTTAGAGGTGTGACATATCTGGGCTACCCAACTTGTCCCTTATAAAAGGAAAACCTTGTCAGGACCAACACATCAAATCCTGGAGCTGAGGGAACAATGTCCTTGCTGGACAGGAGCCTCAGGAGAGCAGAAGAGGCAGGGACAGGTAAAGATGGCACTGAGATGAGTTTGCCAAAGAACCTTCCTGAAATGCATGAGACCAAGGTGCCTGCCGCAGACCACCTCCATCTGAAATATTCTACTCTATATTCTCAGCCCAAGTGCCCTCATCTTCCTGGTTTGCAGCAGTTGCTTGCAGGGAAGGAGGAGAAAAGTGGGATAATGGCCCAGGACTGCCAGGAGAGAATGTGATGCTTCTCAGCAGCCCTTTGCAATGCCAGTCTGAGGGAAGAAGGGTTTTGCCAAAGTAAGCAAGCAAGCTGAGGGCACGGTGGTTTTGGCCACTGGGAGAGTCATTCTGCCAGACACAGAACACAAGAGAACACCCTGGAGGAATACGAAGGAGGTTTAAGATTTTAACAGCTGAACTTCAGCAAAAAGCCTTATCAGTATATAATGGTGTGAAGAGACTGAAGTGGACTGGAATGGTACTAAAATGGTTTCAGCAAATGGATTCATGTTCATGTAGTCTGAGATGTTTTCTAGTTACACCACTTGATTTTTAAGAGGTCTTGGAAAAAAAAGGAGCACTGGGAGCATCTTTGATTGGGAAATAAAACCCAACTCCTGAAATCTACACAAAAGAGAGAAGCTCATGCTCCTCTTCTTGTTGACAGGCTTAGAAAATTGGGTCTGTTCACCCCAGAGAAGGTTGTACGGAGACCTCACAGCTCCTTCCAATATCTGAAAGGGCCTACAAGGAAGCCAGAGAGGCTTCATCAGGGACTGTAGTGACAGGACAAGGGGAATTGGTACAAACTGAAAGAGGGGAAATGCTCGGCTTAGATATATGGAAAAAAGGCTTCCCTGTGAGGGTGCTGAGGCCCTGGCACAGATTATCCAGAGCTGTGGCTGCCCCATCCCTGGAAGTGTCCAAGGCTGGGTTAGAGTGTGTTTGGAGCAACCTGGTTAAGTGGAAGGTGTCCCTGCCCATGGCAGGGGGTGGAACAAGATGGGCTTTAAGGTCCCTTCCAACCCAAACCAGTCTAGGGTTCTATCTTCCTGTGCTTACTGCCTGAACTTGTTTTCTTCACCACTGTTTGTCTAAAATCCATGGCATCACTAATAGGCCAATGTGAGCTTCACTTCAGGTATTTTTTAGATTTTACCCTAACAAGCTGCAAAACTTATTTATGCCCTTTCTGCTACTACTGCAGAGGAAAGGACATCCACCAGTGAGGCAAAGCATCTGATTCAGTGTTTCCAACTGGACACCACCTGGACCCTTTTGTTCCTTTGAACACTGGAGCCTGACAAGGCAGCGCAGCACACAGAGCTCACAGCCACCTTCCCTTTCCTGCTCTCCTATTTTTTCTCCTAACATATTTTTAATCTCTCAAAGTAGCTGGAGGCATTTGCTTTAGAGTTAGACTCTATTATCCTAATCACTTGAGCAGAGAAACAAAGCAGGTAGCCTACCTTGCAGCCAGCTTTGGTTCATAGAGAAAGGGCAGTGTTATGTAAGATAACTGGGAAGTTACTCCATGAAACCCCCAAAGCTAGGAAAGGCAACTCAGAGCTCTACTGTTGTCCAAGCATCACCACCAAAAAATCACTTCTCAAAAATGCAGCAGATGGAAGGAACTTTTTCAGCCTTGAGTGAAGATAACAGAAGAGAGGTGAACAGTTTTGCAAGTGTGCTCTAGGTACTTAAAGCAGAGCTGTAATGGAAAACTAAAAAGCTCCAAGAGGAATTGTTTGTGCTGACCTGGAAGATACAGGAAAGCAAAAAGAGTTTCAAAACCATCGGGAGCAGCATGCTCTTATATATATATATATTTTAAAAAGCATGAAATATATATATTTAAAATAATAGGAGAAACCTCCTAACGGCATTTGGCAGCTCCTTAAACAGGGCTGACATGTGCAACGCTGGAAGCAGTGTCTGTTTCTCAGAAGAGCAGCCTTTAAAACCAGGAGGATAAATGCTGCACTTACAGAAGCATATCTCCCCAAGCTGACAGAACTTGTTCAGTGCGACAGCAACAAAGCCTCATTCTTCATCTGCTCACGTGTCCACATCGGATGGCCTCTGCTTCCACCCTGGCTGCATCGAGCAAGACAACAGCCTGTGCTCAGGCAGCAGTGATCTGCCGTCGGTGGGGAGCTGCAGGCACCTCTTTTATCTTTGATCCTAACCCTGGAAGAGCAGAGAAACAGCCCCTCTCCTGCAGCGCCAGGAAAACAGGATCAGCACTGACCCACTCTGGTTTGGAACATAAAAATAAGTTATCAAGAGGACATGATTTGGCCACATTCCATGTAAGGCTGTGCTGCGCAGAACATCAAGCATCCACAGGGAGCTTGCATTTAAGGTGGTTCTTCCCCTCTCCCCAGCCATCATTAAAAAGATCATAGCATTAGCCCAGAAGAGTAAGTTACTGAGAGGATAAAAATACAGCAAAGATTCCTTGACCTCCATGAAAAGGAAAACGAAACAAGCACAAAAGTTGCCGATTCTCTCATTCTTTAAGGAAGCAACACTGGAAACCAGCATTGTAAATTTATTACTTAAAAAAAAAAACACTTCAGTATTACACCGTCGTTTTATTTCCCTCCTGTGCACAGAGCAGAACGTGCAACACACTTGTACCCACAACAGTGAGGAGACATCGCCGAGGGCAATTCCTAATTAACATTAGGAAGCTCCGGCTGCATCCCATCCCACAGCCTGCTGGGATTTCTGGAGAAGGGGTTTTCTGAGATTGAGTCTCAGATATCACCGCCTTTCAGTAAAGCTCAGTCCCATGGCAAGGAAGAAGCATACAAACTGTGGGTGTATTTGACTGTGAAAGAAACTTTGCCTGCAGTGATTCTAGGAAAAGGCTTTCCTGAAATAGGTAAAACAAATGCTGTATTCAATCCCACTAGAAAGCCCCTTGTAAGTAATTCCAGGTAAATACCCATTAAGCAATGTAAAAGCAGAGTTAAGCACTGAGCAGGAATTCCTGCATTACATGCTGAGCACCATTTATCACCCTATGCCAACAGGCAACTAGTGAGAACCTCTTACTCAAAGACACGTTTCCCATTAGCTAATTAAATCAACCTCTAAATTTAGTAGCTCATACTTGCTCTTAAACTGACCTGTTTCACCTCGGCAGTTGCTGGGGTGGGGGAAACACATCACATTATTATATACAGTCAGTCCTTCTGTGAGCAGACACCGAGCCCCAGCAGCAGAAAGCCCGTCTAGAAACGCGCGTTTGCTCCAGAATTCAACCGCTCACTGCTTGCCAGGAACCACATCAGAGTAATCTTTTAATACTCCAACCAAGTGGTCATTGTGAGTCTTAAACCGGCGTTTCTTCTGAGAAGCAGGTTTCTTCCTCCTCTGAATGGGAGCCTGCAGGAAGAAACAAACAGGAGTCAGAAGATCTGTGACATCTGACCTGATGTGTGACACCGTGCTGGTCACCGCTGCTGGGAAAGATGAGCCCTGCCAGAACCAGGGGTGGGCAGGGAAGGGAAGTGCTGGCTCCTGGAGAAGCAGCAGCATCCAATTCCAATCCAGGCAGGGAGATCACCCTGGGGACAGAGAAGAGCCACGGCATCCCAGGCACAGTAGTAAGGCAGGCATTTTTAAGTGCAGCTACAGAAGCAGGTACATACCACATAGTTCTATCCACAATCCCATCAGGATTTCAAAGCTGTTTAGCAGGAAAATTAAACCCCCCCTACCTTTCTCCCAAAATACTACTACTCCTAATGTATTGTACAGCTTCAAGCAGAAGCTTCCATTGTGGAGCTCACGGGGATTCCTAGGTTTGCCCTCTTTTGATGCTGCTTGGATTAATTACAATGGCTCTAACAAGTCATAAAAATCACTGACTGCTGGCTGCAGCACTTGGTTTTTCCAGTTTTTAAAACTGGTCATACTTCCTCAAGCTCCACAAAGCCGTGCATAGGCTCACTAACTGCGAGGTCAGGAAGGGGGGATTTCCTAGGAAATTCTATAATTTGTATCTCTTACTATTTTCTTTGGTCCGGTTTCTTGCATGGAAGAAATACCCTGGCGTTTCAGATATTCTTCTATCTTCTCCTCATCCATAGAATCCACAGGAATGCTCCTCCACAGCTTCTGGAATTCTGAAACGACAAACCCTGGTTTTATATCCCAGTGAGCAAATCCTGGGCAAAGACCCCGCAGGAAGGGAAGGAGAGAGACTTGATTTCAAACACTGAAACATTCTGGCACGTCAGTCTGTCACCGCCAGCAGGCACTCACTCAGCACAGCCTTCACCCGCTCCAAAGCTGCTGCACTGCCAAAAACACCCAAAACCCGAAAAGATGAAACTCCAGCCAACAAAACAACAACAAAACACCCTCGAGCTAAACTGCACTCGAGCATCAGGAGCACCCGCAGGCAACCTGTGCTTTTCATGTTTATTTGCTACGGGAGTCTCTTTTTGCCTGGAATCTCTAGAGCTGTGTAGGATGGGAATGAGTTTCACAGATCCCGATGAAGGGCAATCACTAACCATAAATGGCAACTTCATTTACACATCTTCAGCTGGCACTGACTTGGGAGACTTGTCATCCCATCGTCCAATTTACTGAAGGTTCAGACAATGACTTCAGCCACCTTCAGTGGCTCTGAGCTCCTTTATCACTGCAATACGATCCATACCGTGCTCTACAGATAACAAAGTACTAAAACTCCTCTGGTGCTAAAAAGAAGAGAGACACCTTAAAAACCACAGCAGCACAGACAGACAGAGACTGTAAGTCTTAATTAGAGCAGCTGCCATCTGCCTGCACACTTTCTGCCTCACGTAAAGTTTCACAGAGCCTCTGGAATGCCTTCTCCAGGCAGCGGCTGGTACGATCCTACCTCCCTTCATTCCCCAGGCAGGGAGTTAAGATACATCCTGTCAGCAGGTCTGGCTAACAAACTATAAATAAAACACGAGGCACACATAGCAACGCAAGACTAAATTTTTCCTTTTATTTCCAGATAAATTTAGCATACAGTTGTCAAAACAATCACAACCTCTGCATGCTTAAGGATCTGTCCTGTGCAGCAGGGGATGAGATGCTCCAGTGCCCCTTTGCCATGGATACCCCGGCACTGGGCACACTGCAACCAAAGGGGAGTGTACAAAACCAACCCAGTTCCTGCCCTTGGAACAATTCCCTACCTAAGGCACCTTGTTTTTCTATGCAAATACGTGCTTGAGTCTCAGGTGTTTCTCTCCTTCCTACTGCCAACAGTAAGAGGCTGTCCCAGCTTTCCAGGAAACAAAACAAAGGAATTTCACCAGCGAAGAACAGTGTTCATTTTGGGTAATGCACTGGTTTTGAGGAGAACCAAAACCTGTCAAAACACCACTTTTGGTCACAGGGAGATAGCTCACAGCCCGTTTCTTACAGAGGCTATCCAGCACCCTGGGATCCGTGTGCACATCCCTTAATGCAAGGACTGACACTGTAGTCAAGACATTCTCCATCTGCTCATCCATTCTGAGGGGGATTCCAGGCTTTCAGCATAGCTGGTGGTGCCTGCTATCACAGATCATCCCTCACCTCATCCTGCTGCAGCAGGTGGAGAAGGTTTGTCCTCTTATTTATAATATCCTACTACAAACAAATGTGTGTCCTCATTAGAGTTCAGGATATATGGACAAATACACCCTGGTGCAAAAAAAAGGAAAGCTGAAGATAGGTGCTTAAGGTCAAACCGGTCTACATTCTTCTGGGGAACAGAAGTGAAAAATTAAACACTAGAAAATAAATGGTCAGCTCTTCAGGGATCAACATGCACAGAAGTGCAGATCACAGTTAATATCTAACTACAGTGCTCTGCATTTCTTGTAGTGCCACAGTTATAACATCACATAGCTTCACATCCACCTTTTAAACTCAGCTGAGAAATACAAATGGAACAGGCACCAAGATCCAAAACTTCAGAGCTAAAATGGACTTTACATACAGATAATTTAATCCACTAATTGGCTCCACCAGAGTCACCGTATCATATTCTGCAACTCCATTTAAAAACGCCTCCATAAATCAGGCTGCTTTCAGCACTACTGCTTTGATTGCAGTAATTGCAAAAGAATCTTCTTCTCATGCTGGAGCTCCATGTAGGGCTTTAAAATACTTCACTGTCCAGCAAAGAGGGAGTCACAGCAACATGGAAACACTCTGTATTGAAGGACTGGTTTGGAACTAAAAGTACAGGATAAAGGTGGAGAAGCACAGGGAGCTGCCACCCTTCAGTGCATACCATGCTGTCTGCATTTAGTGTGTCATCTAAAAGGCAAGGGAGACCCATCCATCATCTCATCACAAAACCGACTTGGTGCAACATCAGACACTGGGCTAAATGCAAGGTCTGAAGAAAGAGAGCAGCTGGATGGCTGGCACTGAACCACTTACACATTACCTGTCAGGTTTTAGTCTCCAAGGACTGTGCCCCTATCAACCAGGGAAAGTTTAGACCTTGGGAATACACTCTGAATTATTGTGACATCCTCTCTGAAATATGAGAACCTGTGGGAAAAGCTGGCAATAACTACAGCTCTCAAGAAATATACTCTGCATTTGTGGCTGTGGTACTTCTGCACCTCAGAAATTATACCCTTGACCTGACATAGGAAAGGATTTTTCCCGATTTCCTTGAGATGAATCAGGAATTTGCTGTGTGTCCTGTTCACTGCCGGGTGATCTTTACACCATCACAGCACAGCCAGAGTGAGAGACTCCTCTCTTAGAGCCACTAAATTATTTTATACATCAGCCAGAATAAAAGTAAAATGGCTACAGGAGGATAAAAAGACAGCAAGGCTTCACCTGACTGCAGCAGACTGCACTCAGGCAAGCTGACAATCTCTGCACGGCTTAGGCTGCTTTGACAAGACAGAGCCCAGAAAAAATCCCCAGGGGAGAAATTTCCCAAGAGCTTCTGGTCAAAGCCATGCAGGTGCTTTGAACCCTCATGGAGATTTGCATTTTCCAGAGCTTTCAAGTCCTGATTCTAATGCAGAAAGCTGTGATCCCAGTACTGAGGCAACTGTCAGGAACAAATCCTATACACAATATCTTGCAATCTGATCACTAAAACATTTTAACTCAGAAACTGGACAGAATCAACACTACTCACAGGCTGCTTCCTTGCTTCTCCAGGGAGCTAAATTTTGGTCTTTTGAGTACTGAGAGGAGGAAATGAGACCAGAAGCTGGCTGAAAAACCAGTTTAGATGTTTGCTGACATCTCCAGCAACATGAAGCCTGCGTGCACAGACTCAAAACAATGAGCTCTGACCATCGGGAGCCAACACAGAGATAAACAGAGGGCAGCATAACAAAGATTTTGCAGACACCTCTCCCTGAAATACCCAAGGGGTAAGGATACACAGTTACCTTGATTTTACAGCATCACGAGGTGCCTCATAGATGAAAACAATTTGCACTGACATTCCCTGAGTGATTATACTCTACCACACTTCCTTTCTATAAATGCTTACATTTGGGGAATGAAGTCATGGGTAAATGACTGCCTGGTGACTTTGGAGAGGCTTATCCAGCACTTCTGACTGCCTCACCTGCTCTCACAGAAAGGTTGAGATGGTTGTGCAGACAAACTGATACATCACACAGGCAATAAAATCTGCCAGAGATTAAAAACAGCTTAAAAATCTTCAGTGAGCCAAGCCAAAAACTGAGCAAAGGACAAGAACAGACAATAACAGTGTGGAAGGGAAGAAACAACAGTCCTAACCGTCCCAGGGAATGCAGCACTGGATTTATACCAGAAGGAAAAGGTGCTTGATGCTAAATCTGTGCTGTCCCTGTACCACCACAGCCATAAGTCAGCCCTGATCCCAAGCAGTTTTTACAGTGTTAAATTTAAGAGGCTTTGGCCATTCTCTAAAGCCCTTCAAAGGTTCTTAGGAAGAATTTTAAAATAATTAAGCATCCGAATTTTTTAGCATGAAAATACTTCCTATAGTGCATTCAGCTGGGAAAGATACCATCTCTAGCAGTTAGGCAATCAAACTGGCCTTTCAGCATTCAGCACAGGGGTGAGAGCCTTGTTCACATGCAAAGTGCTTGCCCCAGCACAAAAAGGCAGCGCTTGACTTGGCTGAAGCACCTGAAATCTGGCCCTGCTTTTATAAACACTTTCAGCTCCACACCACTGACAGTAGATTAATTAGGCAGGAAGTCCAGAAGGAACACATGCAATCTGAACCTTCCTTGGCTAATCACATAAAAGGAAGAACAAAAGCCGTTCCTTACTGCTAAAACCTTCTCCAGTACCCTTGAGATCACGATATATAGGCACTGCTCCGTTGCTGCGATACATTGGGATTTATTTTCACAGGGGGAGAAAGAAAAGCTTGTTCAGCCATCAAGGGCACAGGCAGGCACTGCCAGAAAGCAGGTCCTCCCACTACTCCAAGCACCGAGCTCCAAATTGCCCTGGCAGCTCCTCTTTCCCTGCTGATGGAGCTCAGGCAGCAGTGGGAGAGGACACCCGACTTTTCAATTCAAGGTTTTCTATCCCAGCCAACACGTTCTGAACTGGGCTGTCATTCGGCAGCACCGCGCACCGAGGAGCACAGAGACCTTATTTCTGAGGATAAACATTAAACTAGAAACATATTTTGAACTGTCATCGGCTGCTAGATCAAAGAGTCTGCCAACATTTCAAGGCTTATTTTGCAGTCTTTTAAAAACTTCATTTTAATGTTGCTGGAGATAATGAGCTGCAACAGCATTGCTAACGCAGAGACGTGTCATAACTCATCCTGTGCACAGACAATTCTGCCAGTGACTCCCTCAGAGACACCCTTCTGCTGCTCTGGAAAGAATCCTAAAGCAAAGCTGCTCGGGAAGGATGGGTTTCCTTCATCACAGGATAACATGGCTGGAAAAAGGACCTGCTCCAGCTGCACTGAGTGATTGAACCTACTTAGGGATGTTTTCAGCACTATGCCATATGCAGGTGGATCACAATATTCACAAAAAAGAAAGTATTCTCGCCCCCACTCAGAACAAAGCATCAAAAGGAAAACTAAAACCAGCAGGAACAGAGCAACAACAAAACATCACTTCTGGCTCAGATGGGAAGCTGCTGCCACCTGCGGATAAAAGGAAGCAGAGCCACCTTGAAGTACAATCGCTGCACACTGGATCCCTTCAGGACACACACTGCAGGCTTAAACGCCTTCCTTCAGCAGGAGGCCAGGCCTTTTAAAGGGATTTTTTAACCTCTTCCTCCCTGTGACAGCAACAGCTTGAACTGCTTGCTCCTAAGCACAAACAGGTGTGCCACAACATGTCCTGTGTAAGAAGAGCCCTGGATTTATCCTGGCTGCCTGATGCCTCTGTCTACATCTTAACAAAATGGGCTCTGTTATGAAATTTCACAGTTAATCCTGGAGTTATTACAAATTAATAGCAACAGGGTAGAGACCTCCCTCTGATAACTTTTTTAGTATGGTTGGGTTCCTGCTATCTGGAGAAAATTGCACAAGAAAAAACATTCATTTAGCAACACGACTATGATACAATCAGTGGCTAAAACTTAAAAGCTCTTTCTTAAAGTTACTGCAAGAGCACTGATCTCTAAATGCTTTGGCTGTGTTCAGACTCCCAAAAGCTGTGGGCTGATGGATTGAAGAGGCACTACCTCAATGACAGGGTTCATGATAAACTCCTAAACATTTGGAAATCAGAAAGTCCCAGTGAATCCATTCTGCATTTTGCATACAGTCTCACTGACACTACCAAGAAATGACAGAAATAATTGTTTAAAAATGAAATTCACTTCAACTTTTTGAAATATTGTTTTGTATTTTTAAATGCTGTAGATGTCACCTCTACTGAATTACCTTTGTGAAAGAAAGCTATTATTACAGAGATTACAAGTGTGTACTCTCAGTATATAACAAATAGTTAATGACACACATCTTCAGTTGCTAAATTCTGTTGGGAATAAAGATTCCCGTGGAGGTAGGGAGGGAAAGAGAAGAGAAGAGAAGAGAAGAGAAGAGAAGAGAAGAGAAGAGAAGAGAAGAGAAGAGAAGAGAAGAGAAGAGAAGAGAAGAGAAGAGAAGAGAAAAGAAAAAAGAAAAGAAAAGGAAAAGAATTTTAAGCATTCTCCTGTGGTCCTGTAAGCAGAGCAGTTCAAGTTTGTATCAAAACTGTTTTTTACCATATTGTGATGCTGTGTGATGCAATCTGTGTAGTTACAAGAAAATACATTAACAGAATAAAGTGTTCAGTGTCATTGAGTCATTTAAAATAAGATCTTCTGACACAGACTGCCTTCCCCTTTCTGCATTTACAGACACCTGATGGTGGCATTAATGTCATTACTGGAACGCACCCTGATTTCAGTAATTAATTTCTGTGCATAAAATGGCACCAGAGGATTTTACCACTATTTGTGACACAGAAAACTGAACTTGTGCAGCCACAAATACACTCCAGCCCTGGGCAGCAGCACTGCCCCAACACCTGTGCTCTGCTCCCAGTTGTAACCACCCCCTTCTCAAGAATTTTGCTCACATCTCATCCCTCTGTGCTTCCTCCTTCTGTTCCATTTGTGGCTTCTTGCTGCATTCACCAATAAAAGGCACATGGTTAATAAACTGGAAAAAAACCCAACAAAAATCTTGCACCCACAAACCATTCTTCTGGGATTTTTTGGCTTCCCTTTACACAGCAAAATGTTAGATGCCATTTTAGTCACAGTGAGGTGGTTTTTAGTCTCTTCTGTACTGCTACTCTTGAAGACAACTGTTGGATTCCTGGTGCTATATTCTGATGTATCCATGAAAAAGTAGAGGGTTCACCTGCTGGTCTCGTTAGCCTCATGTTAATATAAACATTCTCCTCACATGTGGACACACCTAATATTTCATTATCACCTTAAAATACTGCTCTACCTGAACACTGCTTACACACAGAGGTGCTCAAGATGAATTAAAACCAGCTGTCATGGAAACACATAAAAAACAACCTACCTTCGTCCACAGCAAAGTGACAGCTCTTGTCATTGTAGAAAAGAATTTTCTTCTTGTCAGGGCGATTAACAAAGATGATCTGGTCCCCTAAAGCCTCAAAAAAAATACAAAAGAACAACTCAAAATCACTTCATTTCCAAGCTGAAGGTCTCCAATCTTGTGCTACAAAAAGCAACAACGAACTGGGGAAGCTGCAAAGTAACTGGCCATGAAACACATGAGTACACTAATAAATCAAAGATGAGATTCAGAGGACTGAGGTCAAGGTGTGAAAGCAGAACTAAATGCCTACAGTTGGAATGTGGGAGATCAGAAGTCTTCTGTGAGAAAGAGCTCTGAGAGCTGTGCTGAGACATCAGGGCAAATCTGAACGTAAAGGATGAAATACAGGAAAGGTCACAATATTAGATCTCCTGAAATAGCTTCTGAGTTATCAAAAGAAGAGAAACAATTAAGGACAAAACTCAGCCTCTGTCTTCCCTCTGAGAAGTGAACCAGTGGAATTGCAGACACATGTTCCTCACCTTTATGGCTTTCTGTGCATTGGGCAGCCCTTCCTCAATGTCTTCCAGAAGGATTCCTCCCAGCCCTCGCTGGTCATGCTTGTCCAAGAGCCTGAGCAGAGCCTTTTTGTCTTTCAAGTTGTACTTGGGTTTGAAAGCATACTTCCCATCCACAACTTCTATTTTTGGATTGTTGACTAGAGCCTGTAACAGGGACAGAAATTTCAAACCTTGAAACAGTGCAGACACTTACTACTGTTTTTTTCTGGTGTGCTTGTGAGCACATGAACCACTCACCACAGCTGCCAGGCTGGAATTTTTGAGTTTAAAAGGATTTCAAATCCTTGCATCCTAGATCCACCAGCCTAGGCATAATTCACCACGACACAAGAGTACCCCTAACAGAGAAGAGACCCAATTTTGGTGCTGCAGGGTATTTGTTTATCTTTTCTCATCTGGCAAAAGTACAGTGATGATTTTATGTACACTTCTTGAGAGGAGCTCTTCTATTCCATTTTGATATTCTGGTTTATTACGGAAGAAACCTGGAGCTACCTTTTAAAAGACTTCAGCCAAGTCAAGCTTCCCTCACAACCAACACTGCCAGAGTGGAGGTTTCTGTTCCCCAGGATATTAGTGCTGGCAGCAAGGAATGCTACAGTCTGTCTTAGAAGCTTCTTGAAAGAGGGATTACATATTTAGTAATTTAATAAATGTGTATAGTTCAGGTTTATCAGAATTCTTTATCTTTAATGAAAATCTGAACATGTGTTTTCTTTACCTCGCTCATTAACCATTGTTTCTGTTTGAGTCCAATATCTAAATGCTGTGTTTCATCCAGGATCTCTTCTAGGGTTAACGGATGAGTATCACCGCGCTGGTGCCGGGTCTGGAAAAACAAACGGGATCTATTTCAGTTCTGTACTCACTTTATTCAGCAACTCAAGTACCAAAAAGTAACTAAGATTGGCATCAAATTACATTTATTTTGATCAATAGCTCACGAATCCCAAAACCTGACAGAGTCTTGAAATTCCTGCAAATAAACCCGATTATCTTGGTTGTAGTGAGACCTGGGCTAATTAGGATTTCAGTTATAGGACAATATGCCAACAATTTCATTTACTGACAGCTCTTGGAATTTAATAAGCAGTTTCTTTAAATTCTCACTCTTGAATTTCAGAGGTTGAAATATTCAGCATTTTCCATGCTGAATCCTATCACAGGATGATAAAGTATTTAAAACCAGTATTATTTTACACCTAAACACCATACCTTCATATAATTCACTATTTTAGCAAGGACTCCAAACTTGTAGCCAGAACCTCCTGAAAGGGCTTTCAAGTTAAATGATCCATTGCTGTGATCTACAAAGAAAGAAAACAAACATTTAGAGGATGTTTCAATACCTCCCTGCTGGCTCTGAGCTCCATCACATTCTCACTCTACTTCCAGCAGCTCAGGACTCTGTCCTTGCACACATCTTGATCCAGACCCAGAGGACACAGCTCTGGAACACTTCTGAGCAGAATTCCACAAGTAAAAAGTTAAGAAAGCAGCAAGTGACTGCAGAGTTACTGCCACAGGAGACCACGTTTAATTCGGTGGTTTAACTTCCCATAATCATTTACACTACATTAATCCACGCTGAAATAATGCACTGCATTTGCTCCACCAATACCTTCCTGCTGCTGAGATGGGGGCAGAAAGCTGCCCTTCTTCCCAAAAGGCACTCAATGGTTTCACAGCAGGTAAAGGAAGGCTGTGATTTTTTTTTTTTTTAAATTATTGTTTAAAGCAGCTCTAGTGGAGAATTTATTAAACAGACCCATAGAAATGCAAACCAATTCAACCTGGTGTGTTGCACCACTGGAACAACAACTCAGAACCCCCTCTGTTGTCAACCCTGGCTGTCTTTATCCTGAAGTTTGCTATCATCTTGTTTCAAAAATTCTTGCAAGGTTGTTAATGACCATTTCATTAATGTCAGCCCTTCGCACAGCACATTAAACACAAATATCCACAATCCACAGGCTCGTTACCAGCACAACACTGCTCGAACCTAATGGCAACAGTTTTTTGTAATTTCAGCTACTCCAGAAAAAGAACATAATCTCTTTGTCACCATGGGGATTGTTTAATCCACTGGTGATTTCTAAGCACATCTGACAGGACAACAACTATCTCAGAGATATGGAGCTCCTGTTATTTCTGTGGAAAAATCACTGAAGAGAGGGAAAAGAACAGAACTGTGAAGCTGTTACATGACATCGTCTTAGAGGCTTGACACAGCACAACAATTCTAAAATTAACATAAAAGAATCAGTGTAACTCCAGCTACAGAAAAATATTTTATTCTGGTTACTAAATTAAAGCGGTAAAAGGAAGAAAATCAAAAGCCAGTTCCTCTGAAGATACGGCCCATAGGGATTTTCCCCTACAGGGTTCCCCTTTAAGATTAAAAATTAATGTCTATGTAGGACATCGTACAAATAAATAGAAAATACATGTAACGAGAGGTCTGAAGTGACCAAAATAAATTCAGAGGTACAACAAACAGTTAAGACGACTTATCATGCTTTTGTTCTGTCAATTGAATCAGGAAGATTATCTTGTTTAATCTGCCTGGCTGCAGCCTGCTACAGTTCATGACAAGGGAATCTCACCACACGGTGAGGCTGGAAATCTGCAGATATTAACACTTCAAACGTCACGGTTTGATGGCTGATTCCAGCACAAAGCAGAGCGGGGCCATGGCCAACCCGAGCTCCCTGCGCGCGCTCCTCTGCTAACGAGCTCATCCCATCCCGAAAAACAAGAACAGGGAGGGGTCTGCTTCTTATTCCAGACAGTGAGAGTCATATTTATGAATGATTTACTCCTGCGGTTGAGGGCTTGATGCAAATGAGCACAAAGGAAGTTGTCAGCAGCATCGTGCTCTGGCCAATGGAAGGAAAGCTCCATCTTAGCTGTGCCATAGGCTGCACTAAAAAAAGGGACCAGAACGGCGCTCTCTCAGCATCCTTTCACACAAGAGGTAGGTGTGGATCATTTTATAACATTCTCTGAGGTTTATCTTGATTACTGAAAGAAAATATGCCTGTAAGCTGCGAACCTGTAAAAGCTTCTTGGAATCAGAATGATTTTTCTCTAGGCTGAGCAGGGTTTATCCCGCTGAAGGCGGAGGAGCTTGTCTTGCACGATCAGACAAGCACTTTCACCATCTGTGCACTAATGGAAAATTGATGACCACTCCATCTTACAGCAAAGCTAACACAACAAGCCAAGATTCAGTAAACAAAATGGATTTAAATCCTTACAGGGGAGGTGTCTGGTTTCCTGCAGCCTCGTATTCCTTGTGATTGATTCTATGCGTTTTCACAGAAATGACAGCGAAAGGTTTTCCTTAAAACAAAGACAGCTCCAGCTGAAATGTGAGAAATGTTACCTCCCAGGGGGTATTCCGTAAATTAGGCTGCCTAAAAGAGATCTGTGCGTGTGGAAGAGAAACCTGTTCTAGAAATGTGGTATACACTGGGGTAGGGTGGAAATCCCGCTGCCTGCTGTTATCTTTGGAAAAGCTGGAGCAGCCATCGATACAAGGTGAACAGCCGGGTTCGAATGCACCTGAGGTTTGTAAATGCTTTCAGCCCGAGATGTCTGCTCAGTGGTTTCTTAAACAGGACTTCCTCAGTGCTGCATTAAAAGGATTTTCTGCCAGTCATTTCCCTCTACTCCATGAATATGATTTCAAATAAAGCTGCTCCTCTGCAGTGCCCAAAGATGCTAATGCTTTTAAATTAAAACCTGGTGCAGATATTAGAGGAGCCAGTTCATTAAATATTTAACTCACTGCATTTTGGATACATACAATTGCTGACTTGATTGCAAATCAGATTGGCTGATGATATGAATCTGAATTGTACAATTTCAAAACAAGCAATACTGCAGGAAAGCAGTCCATTTTTGATAGCTTTCAAGGACACTACCCTCATTAGTGCTGTTTTAATTCTGAACAACAGCTACTTCAGCCTTGTATTTTAATAATTACAGCAAAGAGTAGCTGATCTTTATCTGCCTCGCCTCATTCAAATCTAAGGAGATCACCATCATCCTCCTAAAGGAGCATTAAATTCCACCTCCTGGCATAAAGACAAACATCTCTCCACTGTGCAAACCACTGCCCTACTGGTGGCTGTGGAGTGGGAAGGGGCCAGCTGCCCTGATGGAGCCTGTGGAGAGGGAAGGGAATGGCTGTGGAGTGGGAATGGCTGCTGCACTGCGCCGCGCTGCCAGCACGGCTCCTGCCCGGCCATGCTGTGCCCAAGATGTCCCTCTCCTCTTGGGAACAGCGCTGCTGTCTCGGCAGAGAGCTGTGCTAGCAAAGGCTTCTGGCTACACAATGCAGACCTGACCAATCCCTCCAGCAGCCCCAGATCTTGATCACTTTAAGCAATATAAATTATTAAAAACCCCCTAAAATGACTAAATTTTGCATCACAGAAACAGTCTATTTTTGTGTCTGGTGTTTACAGAGTGAGCAAACTTACATGTAATACATTCTAACAAAACCCTCAGTCTTAGAAATCTGTTTACAAAGTTCAAAACAAAACTTCTTTTTTTCCCAAAGGTATCCTCTTGCCATTTAAAGTACCCAATTAAATCCTGCTTATTTAAATTACTCCTCAAAGGGGACACCAAATCCTTTTATTCAGCTCCCCCTCTCTCTTCTCTCATGGATTTTAAAGCAAGTCTTCAAGCCACCCGTTCAGAAACCCTCATGACTTTTAGCCCCATAACAGGTTGGCTGAGCCTCCTTTTGAGACCGTGACCAAATCAAGCCACTCTCTTGAAGCCAGAACCTGATTCAAGCCAGGAGTATTTTTAGCTTGGATTTGCTCTGTAAACTTTTGTTTAAGGAAAAAGAAAACACCAACAATTTAATTAATCCCATCCATCTCAGTCATACTTTGTATATTCAATTACTAATTTGTGTACTCAGTTACAGATTTAACAGAGGAAACAGTAAGTTACTGCAACTGCTCCAGTAAATGTCTGCGTGGAATGCTAACGCCAGGGACCTTCCCAGCAACAAAGCTCTTCCATTTCAATTGAAATCCATTAAAGACAGAAGGATAAAGAACAAAATGTATATCTGAACAATAAGAACAAGACATAGATCACAAGCTGGTTTGGCAGCATGATCCTGGTTTTCACTATATCCTTTCCTTTAATAATTTCACTGAAATAAGGACAGGTGCTCAGACTGCTTTAAGTCATCTGCTTTAGTAGACACCATCACCACCATGTTCCACCTAAAAACTCCTTGCTATTTCCTCAAGAAACATGGAGATTTGACTTGATCTCTTTCCACACCCAGTTCTAAGTTGCCTGAGGGATTCAAAGGTTATTATGACGTCCTATAGCCACAGCAGATAATCAGAAGTTACCATAGCTCCTTGGACAACTTTAATTACATTAGACTGTAGAGCAAAGGCAGATTTGCTGAAGCCAAATTCTTGCTTCATCTCCCCCCCACACCACAGAGCAGCCTCTGCTGGGTGCCAGCAGACAGCACTGGGGCCAGGGTTAGGCAGAGTTGAAAATAAGAAATCAGAACTCCTCAGAAAAGGTTGGGTTCTCCTTGGATTTCCAAACACTCTCAGGGCCATCTGGGCAGCCACGTTTCTCCAGCACAAACTACTCAGCAGTGGAAGAGCAGGGGATGAACAGGTCAGGAAATCTGTCCTCCTGAAGTCAAGAGAGCTTTGCAAAGTGAACAAGTCTGTGCAAGTCTGTGCTAACAGGCAATTCCAAAATAATAAGGCCTTGCATCACCAACTTGTACATTTGGAGTTTGATATTTTGGTGAGCAAATATGAGAATGCAACAATCCAAGTTTGTAGAAGCTTTGAGCACTTAGTCTGAGCTTAAGTAGTTACAATTTGTGATAAAAATCACATGTCCTTGATTGACAAGAGTCGTCAACAGCTTTGTTTCTGTGTTTCAGCTCCCAAATCTGTGACAGTGAGCGTACTCAGACAGCTCTTCAAGAATGGCAACCCTCAACAGCACCCACTGGAATGAGACTACATCCATTTCCCAGTATCTGGGCTTCCAAGTGCAAAAAATTTACCCTTTCCATGACAACTGGAACACTGCCTGCTTTGTTATCCTGATCATATTCATCTTCACTGTGGTTTCTCTGGTGGTGTTGGCTTTCCTGTATGAACTGCTGGACTGCTGCTGCTGTGTGAAAAACAAAACCGTGAAAGACTTGGAGAACGAGCCCAATCCCGTCAGAGCAATGATGAACAGCTTCAGGAAGCGTGAAACAGAGGTGGTGTAGGAAGCACTGAGCACCTGCACTTGGAGAACTTGGTTTGACACCTCGAATGAAGCCTCTTGTACCTTACAAATGAGCAAGTCACGTGATTTCTTGTTTTGGACTTAAATATCCACGGTTGCAATTTTATCTCTGGATGTGAACTGGAATAATTGGCAAAGGCTTTCCAAGTGCTTAGCAGAAGGACAATCTATTGCAGTGTTATGGGAGGGAAAGAAGATTTTTGTTTTTAGATGAACTTTTGCTGTTTATATTGAGTGACTAGCATAGAATTTTGTCTACCTGACCAAACAAATGTTGCCTAACATGCATAACACTGTGTTGCTTAACTGAAGAAAACATTTATAAAATATTCAACAGTCTGATCACATTCAGTGCCAAGACAGCAGTGTTGTCCCACCGAGTCAACCAGACTCCTGTCCAGGGACAGGGGTAAGAAAAAAGATGGGAGAGAAGGGTTGAATGGCAAGAGACCCATTAGGCAGGAGAGGATTGGGTGAATTCCAGCCTTCGGTAACACTGTTTGTTATGGGTTTCTTGCCGTCAGAAGAGAGGGTGGTGGGAGGAAAACTAAGCCAACAAGAAATGTACCCCTAAAATGGTCTTTTCTAATCCTGCTAAGGGTAGTTCGACCCTTTCTTCACCCACTTCTTCAGCTCCAGAGAACTCTTCTCCCCTTATTTCATACTCAGTTTGATCAACAATTTCTGGGTGTCAAGACCTGCATAACCCATTACCTTCAGAACACCTGACCCTTTCCACAAAATCCTGCTGGAAATAAAACAGGGACGATTCTCTGCCCCAAGACTGCTGCTTCTGTGGCAACCACAACACTACAGGGAGCTGGACACACTGGATCTATCGTCCCTATCCAAAACTTTCAAAGCCAAACTGGAACCAATGGAGTTCTTGCCAAGAACACAAGCAGATGGGCCGCAGACCTCCCACACTGCAGAGGCGGATGTCACCCAGGCCACGTGCAGCTTTCAGGTGCCAGCATGCTCCACACAGGAGGCCACACCAGGATCAGCCCTGTGCTAGAGAGGGCAGCTTCACTTTGCACAAGAGAATCTCACTTGGCTCTATCTGCCTGCTGACACATCCCAGAGTTCACACTCACCCCTTTCCTCATGTCCTGACCACAGAACTCTCACACCTCTGGCTCACCAGGTTATTCCTCCTCTGTAGCTGTGTTGTGTCTCTGATTATTAAAACCAGTCAAGTTTTGGAGTTACAAATGACACCTGTAATAACAGTATCCAACAGTAATTCCTGTCAAGTCCTTCACACTCCTGAACCCACACAGAAATGTCCCAGAGCAAAGCTACATGTAGGACAAGTTATTTAACTGTATTAACCCCAGAAAACATTCCTGTCATGAAGAAAACAAAACCCACCTAAATAGCCACAGCTGTGACCGCACAGTCCATCCACATCCAAAAAACCTTTGTATTATGGCCAGTACCTATAATGATATCTCTCTTTTTTTTTCCCTATATATCAAATCCCTCTCTCAGGTTGAGTATGACTAAGCTGAACACAGTGGAAGACCTGCTAATTGACATGTGCTGCTCCTGGTTGGTGAGATGGAGTCACAAGACACCCGGGGCACTAGGAACTGGCACAGCTAGTCCAGTGATTCACCTGGAGAAGCAAACTCCCTCCTGCTGTCACAAATCCTCACAACCATTCATCTCAGACACACTTCTTACAGTGAAGTTTGGCCAGGACCAGTCCCCCGTGCAGAGAACGCTTCAAGCTCAAAATCAAAAGCACAACGAATGGGAGCTGATGCCCCAAGTACAAGATAATTTAGGATTCACACCAAGATGTACAATGAAGATAATGTCAGTGGTGATAACGATGACTCTTTACCTTCTGCTGTAGGTGACAGCACCAGCCTGGAAAGTCCTGCTCAAGAGGCCAGAGTAGCCATCAGGATGCACTGAATTAATTAATGTCTCTTTCCTAAAAGCAAATGCTCTGGACACTTGCAGCATTCCCACAAAATGCCCATCATGGCTGCACACAGGAGGGCAGTGTGTGCATCACGCCAGCCTCTGCTGCTCTGGTGATGCCTTCCCGAGAAGCACACGGAATGACAAATTTTGGGACTCATCCCAGCTTTTTATTCCACAGGTCTACAAAGGGGAATGGGTGTGGGCACAAGGAACAGAAGACAAAGGTGTCCTCAAGCACAGCACTAGAGAAGACTCAGGGCGATTCTTTCCCATGAAACAGCCCCTGAAGATTTCGGCTCTTGACTACTGTTGGCGGAGACCACCGAGGCAAAGGTCTTAAGACAAAGACTAAGACCACAGCCACCATTTGCTATTGATTAATAAAATGAAACAAACAGATTTGATCCATTTTGTTTATTTTCCAGTTCCTATTCCGAACTGAGTAAACTAGCTTTGAATTTTTCCAAATAACTTGTTAAAGTAATGATTTGAAATAACGATAGCAATGTCTGTATAGTAATCACTGTAGGAGCAGTGGGAAGCTCAGAGCCAGTCTTCTCAGAGAGGCCAGATTTAGCTGTGTAGTCATTTGAAGATCAGCATGGTCTCCATACCTCTCCTCCCCCAAAAAGTGACAAGGGCAGGTTCTCTGAGTCACAGAATCACAGAACCAAAGAGCGAGGGAGGACCTGTGGGCACCACACACCCAGGAACTATCAGTGCCAGCACACAAACACTGTGACTCCGTTTGTCACCTTTGTGGCCACTGCACAACAAAACCAGGACTGACCACCTTAGTTTCTGTTTCTTTGGGGCGGGGGGCCAGGGATTCCTCAACATCAGGTTTTTACTCCACCTCCCCAGGCACATCTCCGATACCCACATATCCTGACCGGCACCTGCAAATCCGGCAAATCAAATAAAAAGCGGGTTTTGAGGCAATGGATTTTGACAGTGCAGCATAAAAATGTTATAGAAACCCTGGAACCCTTCTGGTACTGCCTGGAATGCAGCCAGCAGCATAAAAGATCAAGTTTATTTCCTCAGAGTCACACTGCGTCCCTGCTTGTGTAAGTGAATTATCTTACAGCCACAAAAGCACTTAAAAGAAACCCTCAGCCCACCAAAACCACAGAAAGAAAATGAAACCTTATCTGCTCAGCTCCTCCAGATCAGACTCACATTTGTATCCTCTGCCCTCTTCCTGACTCCCTCATCCTTTCTTCCCAGTAAACCCCTCTCACCCCAGTGACGCAGCTCAGGATATTCCACATAGAATTTTGTTTTATTTGGAGAGTGTGAAAAAGGGATGGATGCAAACCCGGCCTCCCTTGATTTATTTTAGATTGTCTGGCTGATACTTTATTTGGTGCCTGAGAAGCTGCAGACACATACCCAAATTCCCTACTCTTCCCCTGGGACAGAAGATGCCTCGCTCCTCCTAAGCCCCCTGACGTTTTTCTCTGTTGTTTTTAGCTCTATTGTTTCTTTTGGAGTTCAGGAGAGAGCCATGTGTGGTGTTATTCAAAATATGAGCACAGACTGAGTTTGCACAACAGGGTATTTTGTGGTTTAGTGACTCCTGGCATTTGATCTGACCTTTAAAGCTCACTCGAGAACTGCCACTGCTTTCAGAGCAAATCCTCTCCCTGGTGCTGCACTTTGCACACACTTCGACAGTTTTTGGTGCTTCTTTATTAACTGTTTATTTGACACTCAGAGATGCATTATCAGTGCCACCATCCCAGGGAAATGCCACAGCTCCTGAGTAAAACAGGCAGAAACCTCTGGAATGCCTGGTGCTCACGAGCAAAGCTTAGCTCCTAGGTGAAACAAGGACAACTGCAAATTACAACGTGCAAGCCAGACAAGATGCACCTTGCAAAATTCATCTCAGGTATGAATACCCTTCAATTTACAGTTACCTAAATGTTTTAGGTGCTGTCTTGCCAGAAATAATCACAGAATCATGGCATGGTTTGGGCAGGAAGGGAGCCTAAAGATCATCCAGACACCTTCCACTAGACCAAGTTGTTTCAGGCCCTATCCAATACAGCAAACACAGAGAACATAAATGACACCACTGCTACTGCCTGTCCAGCAAGCATTGAAATCCACAAACCAAAGCACAATTTCACATGAATAACTTTGGCAGTAGCAATTCCTCCACCAGAGCAACAGCAAACAAGCCACGGGACGAGGCTTAACACATATGCACAGCAGGGAATGGGTTTTTCACATTATGCAAGTGACTTTCTTACCAGAAGTGGTAATTTAAGAGAAAGAATGACAACAGCCACCAGTGAAGCTCACAAATAAAGCATTATTCACATTAATAAACCATAGCTTAGCAGTGGGGAATACCAAGCAGATACTGGACAGGAGACTTCCACCCACCTGTGTTTTGTTTTGAGCTGGAGGAGCCCCCTTGCTCTACCTTGGCCTTCTTTTTCTTGGAGGCGGAGGAGTCCGAGGAGAGCGCTGGGCGTTTCTCTACGGCCGGCGTGGAGAGGGCTCGCTTTTTGAACAGCTCCCGCTCCCTCAGCAAGCTGGGGTCCATGATTCTGCCACGGGGAAAAGGCGACAAAAAGGCGTCGGCGTCGCTAAGGTATTTAGGAGCAGCAACACCTGTTTATCACAGAATGTGCTGAGTTGGATGGGACGCACGGGGTCCCATCACTGAGTCCAGCTCTTAGCCCTACAGCGGACACCCCGAAATCCCACTCTGGGCCTGGGAGTGCTGTCCGAGCGCTCCGTGAGCTGTGTCAGGATCGGTGCCGTGACCACATCCCCGGGGAGCAATTTATTTCTTGTTCGCTCCTCCTTTTCCCGAATGCGGACTTAAAACAACAGAATAAAGGTGTCAGTGCACTACCGGAACCCCAAGGAGCGTGAATGGGAACGCCGAACCAGCCCTCACAGTCATACCGGGCTAGGAAAGCCGGGCACCAACGAGAGACCTCACGGCCACCGGCAGCACGGAACAAAGTGGCAGCGCGGCGGGCGGGCGACCGGAAACCATCCGGCCGGAGGGTGCCGGTGCCTCGGCGGCCCTACACCCGCGCAGGGAGCGGGGAAGGCGCTCCCCCGCCCCGCTCTCGGCTCCCGTGCCGCTGCCGCTGCCGGGCCCCCGTCCCTGCCCCCGTCCCCTCACGGCGGCCCCCGCGCGCCCGCTCACCCGCGCGCCGCCGCCGCCTAGCGAGCCATGCCGCTCCCGGCAGCCCCCGCGCCGCGCCCCGCCCCGGAAACGGCCCGCCCGGCGCCATGGCAACGCGGCCCGGGCCTGCCCGCCCTCGGCCCCGACACACACACACAAATTATTTATTTAAATATTTTTATTAACGTCCCGTTTCACACAGTGAAAAAGTCCTCAAAGTGCTGCTCGAGGATGAGAAGAGGCAGCAGCAGGAATAATGCAAAGTAGAGCAGAGGCAATTAAAGCCCCTGTGAAGCAACAGTCTGTGCAGGTAATGCTCCTGGGTGGTGGAAAAGAAGATAAAAAAAAATATCATCTTGATTTCCACATTTAACTGAAAATCCCTTTTCTGGCTTCGGTTTTGCATTTCTTGGTCTGGGTTACAGGTCCAGCTGTTGCTGCTGAGGTTCCAAACCATTCTGGCACTCTCCTCTTAGCAGGGGGATGCGAGTTCTGGAAGGAAACAAACAACAAACGTGTAAGGAAGTGCACATCGAAAGCCTGGCTCATTCACACAGCTCTGCTCCCCAAATTCATGCTCAGCTGGAGCCATGAACTGCCCAAATTCTTCATGGAAGGCTTATGCCTCACTTAAATCCAACACCTTATTCACCTCAGATTTGCATTCACACCCATATCCAGCTTCAAACTGAAGCAAGGGGTTCAACAAGTGGTGCTGGTCAGAGACATGAGCTCCCTTTAAAATAAAAACTCCTAATGTCTGCTCACAGAACTTGTGTTCCTAGAGAGACCAGTGCAAAAATCCTTAATGTGATCAGCACAGCCTCACAGAACCCTGTACTTAAAAGGAAAAAAAAGGAACCAAATGTCCTCTTGAAATGCTGGAAGCGTCTGCCATGAGACAGCAGACAAAATGTACTGGGGGAAGAGTTTCCTGTAGCAGTCTGCTGCTGTCCAAGTGGGATATCAGGGCACAGCAAGGGCAATAAAAGCAACATAGCATCATTGCCTCAGGGATGGTGATGAGGGAAGTGGGCTGGCAAGCCAGGCCAAGGTTTTAGGCACAGTCAGAAGCAGGGAATTTGGTTTGTTGAAGATGCCCACTCCAATCACCAGGTCTGGGCTGTGCTCCTGCAGTCTCACCTTTGGCTGAGAGTCAGAAAACAGCTCCTCCTCCTCGGCATCGAGGGCAGGCTGGTTGGAGGAGGCCTGGGTGATGGGCTTTGAGGAGCCTACTGCCCCCCTGCTCCCTGCCTGCCTGGCATCCACGCTCCCTGCAGCCCTTCCCTGGGACAAAAAGGAAACACAATGTTTCTTGGGTCACAGTCTATCATCAGCAAAGTTCCAACACCTCTGCCTAACGAGGGCATTGCCTATTTCTTACTCATTTCACCACAGTAAAATTTGAGCAAGTGAAGTTCATGCATTTCAAACACACAGCAACTGGAAATTGTACCTGGACCTTTTTTTTTTTTTTAAGTGGAGAAAAACACTTCCTCCATCCCTATGGCTGTGAAAACTTGAAATATTTACTTCTGACTCGCAAGTGTTCTATTTTCAAATGTGTTTTTACAGCTGAAGTGCCAGTTAAGAACAGCACAGTGGGCACAGAGATATTAACTCATGTTTTTGATACCATCCTGCTGGCCATAGGTTGCAGCAGTCGTGCTGAAATTTTTGCATCAGCTACACATCCCTGTGTTACCAAAATCCTCACTGATGGCAAGTTTACCATGTGTTTTATTAGAGTAAGAACATCTGTTTACAGAAGCCAAAGGCACCACATGCACATTGGTTTTCTTTGCTCCTTCCTTGGATGCTGGATTGATCCCATTACCCTGTAAAAGCAGCAGCAATGTCAGGCTGTTCAAGCCCAACAACATCCATTAAGAGATTTAAAATTGCTTGCTACAGAGAATTATTAGAACCAGGATATCCCTCTGGAGGAGAAGTAAATAAAGACTGGATTAGCTTTTGGATTTGCAGTCTATTCCTTTGGATTACATTAATTTGATTACTAACAGAATGTCATTCCCATTATTAGCTCCAAGAGCTAACAGTAGCAGGGAAAAGTGTGACCAGAGGTCAGGCAATTGGACTGGTAGGAGGTCAACTGCAGGAAAAAGGTGGCTCTGACACAGATGCTGTAGAAACAAAACAGCACTCAGGGAAGCAAGAACATCAATTTGGCAAAATGGCAATGCTTGAAAAACTGTTTAAGAAATCAGCCCAGAGCCCTGGAAGGAACAGACATGAAAGCCCAGCACAGGCAGCAGGATTTGGAGGGTGGTATTTCTTTCTGCCATTCCCACCAGGAGCCACTCAGTGCAGGAAGTCCTTGGTACAAGGTGCTGACCTGGGACTTGAGGCACAGAAGCCAGCAGAGGGCTCAGACTATCCTGGATTTTCTCAAACAGCAACAAAGAGCTCCTTATTTCCCAAGATTTGTCCTCCAGGAGACACCTGTTATCAGGCTGTGCCCAGCAGTTTCAAGCAATATAGGAACCCAAAGACTGAGACATTCCTGGCTGGAATTGCCTCTGGCTTTTTCATGCTCTTAACCTTACTGCTTCCTGCATAGTAGGGGAATCTCCCCACATCAGGTTGGTTACTAGGTACCAATGCAAAGAGGCAAAGCAAGGGCACAAGCTGGGTTTGGTTGCTATGAAGGATCCAGCATATCCAAGTTTTCATACTGGGAAGAACATGTAATGTCTTCCTAGTTCAATGCTGATTCAAAAGTAATCCTCTGTTTCTGCTCTGAGCATTCCTCTGAGAAGGAGGAGGTGGTTCTACTCAAAACTATGGGAGAGATGGATTGGGAAGATGAGACACTAAGCACTGCTGGAAACACCAACAACATTCTCTTAGTCTGTTCCTACAAAGAAAACACTATTTTAGAGAAGAACAGTTTTATAACCTTCTTTTACTAACCTGTGTTTTATTCCACAAGGCACCTTCCCTGCTTGCTTGATCTGCTCCTTTTTTTTCCTGCTGCCCTTCAGGCCACACCAACCTTCTTTTGATGCCTAAGCCATCCTGAGATTTATTTCTATCTTCTTTCTCCAATAGTGCAATCATCATCTTGATCAGATACAGCTCAATATTTGCAGGAGCACGTTTTCTAATTTCTTGAATTTTGGTAGTGTCTTGGAAAAATATAAACACAATGTTAATTGTTTAAGCTTCTTGCCCTTTATTCAGTTTTCTTATGTTGTAAAATACATTTGTTGCACCTCATTAAAGCATAGGATGGATTAAGGCATAGAAAAGATAAGATAAAAATGTATGGGTTTGACTCATAAAATCATGTGATAAATTCCCCATGTGTTTTCTGAGGATGCCAGTACTTACAGGAATACTTTGTCAGGCTGATTTTTTTTCCAAAAACATTTGAGTAAACAGAGATTTAAGAGGGATGTCTCAATCTTTTCCACACAATCGAGTCAAAGGATTTGTAAAGGGCTGCCCCATTGTTATGGATCATGGTAGAGTTATTTTACAACTGAACCTTGAAAGGAAAGCAGTGACCCTTGGCACTGCCCCAGCCTTGCAGGATCGATGGGTTTTACCAGGCATGAGAAGCTCCAGGTAAGGTGAGTGTTGCTTACCTGAGTTAATGGGAGGATTGTGGATGATGTCCCTAAGGATCTGCTGAACTGCAGGAGTCAAACCTGCTCTCTCCAGGCTCACCGTGTAGCCAGCTCTCAGGGCCTGCCACAGGTGAGTGCCAACCACAGCACGGGGCAGAGATCTGCACTCACTCACGGCTCCCTGGGAAACAAAGGCAGAAGGGAATCACATGGCTCAAGTGTCATTCCCAAAATACAATCCAGCACGCAGCAGCACAATAAAGCTCCCCGAAACACTGCATTATTCCTAAGAGTTATCCCATTTCTCTTCCAGCTTGTCAAGTGTGTTTCTCTCTCAAAACTACTACTTCACACCCTGAGTGCAACACCTCACCTTGAACTTAGCTGAGATGAAGGAGCTGTGGTGCCCCTGACCTCTCAGGGGCCCACATAATACAGAACATCCATGCAGAGCATGGATAACAGCACCAGAACAAATTCCCCCTCATTTTCACATGTTGGATGAATTCTCCTCTCAGAACATTTGCCTTGAAGAAAAGCATCTCAAATGTGATTGACCCAAACTTGTTTTTCTCAAGGACAGATTTCCAACGTGAATCTTGTACTCTTCAAAAAGCACATTTCAAGTTTCTGCTCATTTCTCCACAAGGAATACACACACTGTGCATATCATCAGATTAGAGGATACAGAGCATCAAGCTGCCCATTAATAATTGTACAACTACTTCTAGTTAGTTCATCCTTAGGTACACTTTTAACTTGGGGACCACCTGACCCATACTCTTGGGAGGGGCAAAGCAAAAGCCAAAGCAACGTGAGTTTCTTACTGTGGAATTAAGAACTCACTGTATCCCACCTCAGCTTTCCATACCACTGCTTCACAGAGGTAAGTAACAGGATTTGCCATTTTCCAGGGAAAGTACTGCCTCAAAGTTTTAAAGCAATCCATCCCAGCACTGTGCAGAGGATTTGGGAGAACTTGCACATCCCCCTCTCCTCTAGATAAAGCATCCCTGCCATCAGTTTTCAGAAAAAAAAAAAGCCTCCACAGGCAAGAGCTTACCAGAGAGTACTGTTTCTCTTGGAATAGGATATATGTGACCTCCTCTGAAGGAGAAAGGGCTCTAGCACACTTCCAGGGAGATGCTTCTTTCTGAACCTTAGGTTCAGATGTGGGGAATGTGTCGGTCTAAGTGAGATAAAGCAGAATTAAATTAATTGTATCCCAGTGACAACCAACGGATTACCCTCCCATTATCTGAAATTATCTGTAGAAGTAACATTAACAGAACCATTCATCTCTCTGGAGGTTGGTTTTGACCCCAACTCCATGTTCTTAAAAAAATAAAGAATAGAAGGGAGGGAAAACTAAAGCAAGGAGAGAACGCAGATGGATACCTACATGCTCCCATCTTACTATAACCAGCATGGCATAGTCCAAAGAATTTGAAAAAGAAAACCAGCCAGAACAAAGTGCCCAGGCCAACACATCCTCTTACGTATTCCTCACTCCATGTGAAAGTATTCCATCAGAACAAACTGTGGCATTCAGTCTGCATGTGTCCAATTGAGCTAAACTTTCTCCACACAGACTCCTCGGGAACAACTAAAAAACTAGGCCTGCTTTTGGTTCCCATTCCCAGATCAAAGTATCCTTTTTGTGAAACAGAAAGACGACTCTATGGAGTCTAATAACTAAAGAACAAACCCCATCCTCAAGGCTTCTGCCAAGAAGACGACACTTGAGTACATCCTACCTGCAAACCATTTACTTGGCAGAAGTCCTTAATCTCAGCCAGGAGAGGCATCAACATGGTGGACTTGGCTTCAGACACACCATCAATCTTCTTCAGGTTCTCAACGCTCGTAGGCCTGGTTTAGGATGAAGAATGCAACAACGTAGGCATTCCCAACATATTGCTGCCTTATGCCTTTTAGTAGCTGGAGAAGGCATTTGAGATGCCTCCACTCTCCCAAGAGAAGCAGGAAAGGGATTTGTGAGCTGCTTGCAAGCTCCCCAGTTTGTACAACACGTCTGCGTGCTGGCTTTACCTTATCCGGGCCATCTCCACCAGGATCTTATTGGTTGCCAAGACAGCTGGAGGAATTTCCTTCTCACTAGCTACCTTCTGTCTAGCACTCAGCAGCTTGCCATACAGAGCAGTCTGGGAAGGAAGGAGTCAAACTCTCAGGAAGCAGCTCTACATCACTCACAGGTAAAATTGCTACAAGAACAAAAGTTACCACTTCCCTGATCTTTCCAATAATACACAAAAATCTGGAATCCATTAATCCCTCCTCATGTATTTCAGTCCTATTCTGGGACTTCTATTCAAAACAACAGTAATTTTCAGAGCTGTCCAAGCCAGCTGCCCAAACGCAGCACAACTGTGGTTTGGAGGCTGACTGCAATTCAGATAAATCCTCCCTCTCCCAGAAAAGCTTACCTCTAGTTCTCTTTCTCGGGATGAAACACCTGGTTCTTGGTGCTTCAGAGGAGATTTCAGCGGCGAGCACCCTAAAGCACTAACAAAAAATCAAGTGTGAAGCAGCCTATGTTACAAAGCCTATATATTACCAGACAATCTGGTATAAGAGCCTCCTTTCCAAAGCATAGTACAAAATAACTTGATTTGGATTTTAACTGTTCCTAAAATAATTTATCTTCACATGGCTGCAGTGGCAACTATTCACCTAAAGTGATACAGCCCCTCTTCCTGTCATCTGCCAGCCCCACAATGGTGGCCTGAAGGAGGAATCCACTCAGAAATACAAGGTGCATTTAATCTGAAGCAGCACATGAGCCAGGAAAACAAATTACTTGGTCTGCTTTTTGCGAGAGGTTATTTGATTTCTTTTGACCTGAGGGAGCCTCAGCTTGGTCTCAGTTTTTTCCAGACCAGTATGGAAAGGCAGAGCCCTCCATGCTCCCTGATATTAACTGTGAAATCTTGTAAATATATTTTGAAATATAATGCAGAGTACAGCAAGTTTTAGGCACTTGGTTTTTTTAATGCATTAAACATTTTCACACCCACCCATTCACAGGAAAATGCTCATTTTAAGGATCACCCTAAAAAGCAGTGTCCCCATTACACAGTCAAAATCAGGCAACACTTTTCATTTCAAATACTGTACCTGTTAAGCATGTTAGGGCTTCTTGGAGGAATTTTACTTTTTCTGTCATAGGAGAACATCTCATATAGAGATATCTATTAAAAAAAAACAGAAGAACAAGACAAATGCTGATTTACCATCTTTTCACTGAGCTTGCTGTTGATAAAATATTAATTTGTGATATGTTTGCAAGTTGAGTGTTTTTTTTAATATGAGCAAGGATGGCTCACACTGCAGGAGGATTGTACTGGTACAGACCTGCTTGCCTGGTGATTGTGTTGTTACTTTTCTGTTTGGGGAGCGCTGCTTGGAGAGCACAGGCGAACGTCTGCTGCTGTAATACAATTAACTACATCTTAATTCCATTGTATAGTGACACTGCCCTTCAAAAAATAACATTTTGCTAAATTAACCCATTCCAGGTCGGCACAGGGATGTTATCTGGCAAATCAAGTTATTGATTAATTATTAGAATCATCATTCTTCAGGAAAAAAAAACCAGAAGACCAAGGATCTCCAAGCCTTCTCCTGTTCAACCCTGCCTTCTCCAAAAGCAGGTTGCAGGGACAGATCTGATGTTAGAAAAGAAGTGTTCAAGAGAACACATGTGCTACAATTACCTTGCAGAAGGTCTCTGCAGATTAAGGTCATCACTGGACTGTAAGAAAAGACTTGGATTTGAGGCAGATCTAGCTTCTGACAGCCAATTTCTACCCTGTGAGAGATAAACCACACGGCTTAGCTGTGGATTACTCGGGAGGAGCTCTCAGTGGGTCATTTCACAACCAGAATTACCTTCTGGGTGAGCACACAAAGGGCTACAAACTTGTTGGTTTGGCTTGGGACTTCTTTGAGGAACCCTTCCATTATGAGCTGCTGGGAGAGCAGTTTCCACCAGTTCTCTGGCCACTCTTTTCCACAGCCAAAGAGGGGGTGCCTCCGGTACCGCTCTGGCAAGCGTTGAGAGCACTGAAATTTTGGAAAGAATCTGTCAGATTTGTCCACTCCTTGTGCAGGAAAGCTTCAAGTACAACCAGTAAACCAAAAGCCCCGTGTGTGAGGAGATTCCTCTAACCTATTCCACTCTTTTCTGCCAAGGCTGTGGCAAGCTCATTTTTCCCTAGATACACTTGTGTGACAATCAGCAATTTAACTTTATTAAAAGGTTAAACAAGGAACATAATTCACCCAGTTTTATCAACTGCTATAGGTCATTCCTTTTGTCCTCAGTTTGTAAACAAAAGAAGTACTTTGTTCTTATTCCAATTTTATTTCTAGTGAGTGTCTTGCTTAGTATTTCAAAACAATTAAAATTAAAATTAAATTTCAGTATAGAAATGAATGTATATTCATTCTGGTACCCTACTTCCTACTTCACTACTCCAAGTCAGAGAGCAACACAAAGCTACACTGGAAGCTATCCTTTGCTTTATTCAAACATAGGCCAACTAATTATTGAGCCAAGATGTTTATCCTTCATTCTGAAAAGGTTGTTCCTTTCGGGATAATCAAAACTATGCATTTTCATTAAAAATTAGAGGACAATCATGTTTGCTTGTTGCATGGGGAGTGGAGCTGAGGAGCTTCCCAAAGTCAAGACTACCTCTTTACACAAACATCCACCTCTTCAAGAAAAATGGTATTCACACATTTACATGAGTGTATATCCATGCATTGATTGACAGATCCATTAAGAAGGACACTGTCACAGCCCCTCCCCTCAGAACACACACAAGGAGTTGCACCGTCACTTACAGACCCTCGGAGAAACAGAATTGGCAGTTTGGTCCCAAACTTCTCATCCAGGGCACTCACAGCAGACAGCAGCTGGTGTGCTTGCTTCCCAAAGTCCTGCAATCCATTGTCAGAGTCACTGGGGACTGCAAGGCGGGAACCGCTGGAAAGCACAAAGGAAGCCAAGTCCAACACAAGGAAATCAAGTCCCCTCTCCCTTGTTCCAAGTGTTATCAGCCCAGTGATTAATGAAATAACCACAAGTGATTCCCTTGAACTTAGTCTCTAATGTCAGTCCTAGTTCTATGCATTTAAACATATTTAATTATTTGTATCAATGTAACTTCAAGACATATATTTCTATCCATGTAACTTTTCAGACAAATGCCCAACTCAACAGTAAGGTCTCCAGGACATCTGCCATTACAGAACATTGTCTCAGCAGTCTTTTGAATTCTGTATTTAAATATTTGCACTGGTTTGGGCATGCACAACATTTCTTTAATTACGCTTAAAAGCTTTTGTCCTTTTCTTTAAGAACATAAAGGAAAAACAAAAACCAGGAGTGAAGAGTGATCCCATTAAAGGCTTCGTAAGATTTGTTAATGTGTGTATTATTGACTGAAAAGAACCCACTGAAAAACTACTGGCATAAACCACTTCTGAGGAGAAAAAGGAAAATTATCTATTTCAAGTGATTTCAATTCTGCAATACAGATTCACTACCTGGCTCTTTATTGGCACAGCAGGGTGACTGCAAAGTGGGAAATTATGATCTTCTAAATTCTTTTTTTACTGAGTTGTAGTAGAGGCCAGGCAGAGATGTTCTAATCCGTGACATACAGAAATTCAATAGCTGAATTGGTAACACTTCTCCAGAAAGCAACACATCCTAACACCTTTCCTGGGATCAGAGAGCATCAGGCTACCAGCAGAGCAAGGAATCCTTTACTACAACTCCAGGAAAAGCTTTATTATGTCTACAGAAGAAAGTGAGGAAGGCATTTCTGTTCATACCTCTGTGACTATCAGCGTCCTGAGGCCCCCTCAGCACATCCATAAGATTATTAGCAAGGTTAAAAGACCACATGTCAGCACAGGAGAACAGCTCCCTGGACACTGGGGCAATTTAGCTTTAGACACCTGGTACCTCACACCATTTGCAAGGGTTGTCTTTTGGGATTAATTACCTAACAGGGCTTAAACTGATGAATAAAAGTGTTTTTCACAGCTTCAGAATGTTGCTCTAAACTCCTTTTAGGAACTGTGATCCTGCTCTGTTTCCAGGCTTTCCCACAGCCTAACTTAGAGCTTATCATGGCTTGCTCGACTCACCAGGAAAAGGTTAGAGAACTGTTCAAAAATAAACCTCAGGCTGAACAGCTGCAAGATCAGATGCATGAAAGTCAATTCTTTCAGATAATTTGCCTTGTAAGACAGTCTGAGAGAACACAACCTCTAGGATCAGCCTTCAGGGAAGAAAGCTTACCTGGACCTGCAATTATCACAGCATTCTTCTGTGCCCATGATGCCAGAGGAAACCTTTCGGAGCTGTCTGTCTTCAAAATGAGACAGGATGATTCTGCTCAAGGGAATGAAAAGAAAAAAAGACCAAGAACTTACACATGAAATTTATTGCAGAAAACAGAGTTGAAATCAGCATCATTAATTAATTCACTGGGGAACCAATTATTTAGCCTTGATTCCTCTAAAGAAAAAGTCTTTTTTTAAAAAAAAGCAAATAAGGAAAGGTATAAATGTGCTGAAGGTTGTACTTTTGATAACTGCTTATTTATATAGAATAGAATGTTCTGTCCTTGTAGAACACACTGTGAGTCCAAAATGCCTTCTGGTTACAACCCCAAGCTGTGACTGAGTCCCAGCACCTCTTACCAAAGCTGCCTGCAGTGACAAAGCACTAAACAGGTTCCAGCACTCACTTCCTCCTGCAGCTGTTGGACACCAGGTACTTCTCCATCTTTGCCAACATCTTCAGCTTGTACAGCCGGAACTTCTCATTGTGGATCTCGTTCAGAAGGCGTCTGACATGGGCAAAACATGCAGTGTTAAATGCTTACCACTATTCCCAAAAATGAGATATGCCAGACAATGCTCTCTAATTCACCAGGAAGAGCTAGAAAAAATACCCTACTAAAACCAGACCCAAGCTGCCTGCTTGCTTCTCTACCACCTTGCTCCTCAGAGCACGTGGCATATTAAGGAGAGCATTTTATTTATATTTTTCTAAGCATTATCCCAAAGAGGGTAGAACAGGAGAGAGACAGAGAAGTTCTTCCAAGCCCACAGGCTACTGAACTGCAGATCCCCATGGCAAAAGGTGCTGGGGAAGGAGAAAAAAGGCTGTGCCCAGAGCTTCACCTGTTGCAGATGAGGTCTGTTGCAGCCCAGAGGACGTGGCAGGCAGCGGGCAGCCCGTCGCGCCCGGCTCTCCCCATTTCCTGGTAGTAGGATTCCATCTCCTTCGGGGCTCCGTAGTGGATCACCAGGCGGATATCTGCCTTGTTGATGCCCATGCCAAAGGCCACCGTGGCCACCACGCACTGCAAAACAGAAGCCACGTCCCTTCAGGTGATCCCAAAGGATAGGCCTGGGTTAATGCTCGCACACTTGGTGTGAATCTGCCGCCACAGACCCAAAATTCAGCCTGAATTACAACACCTGAATTACGGTGCTGAGTTTGGCCAGAGCACAGCCATGGGATTATAAACATGAGAGGGATGATGTGCTGTGGCAAATGCAGGAGTGTTTTCAAGAAGCTGTTCTCAACAAGCCATGAAAAGGAACATAAGAAGTCCCAGGATACCTCTGCTGCCCAAGAAAAAAGCATCCCACAGAAGTTGTGATCTTGTTCCAGCTACCACCATTTCCCTGGAATACCATGCATTTTTAAGGGAACTACTACAGAAATTCAAAAGATAAACCAGGAATTTTATTCCTGTCAGCACGGACCAGCAATTTCCTCACCCAGAACTGTAGACAGAGGACATGGCTAACACAAGTGGATGTCCCAAAATTTTCTTCTACCAAAAACTCTGCAATTCTAAATAGGACCTAGAGAATTTTGTTTCCCACCCACCTGAATTTCATCCCTCATGAAGCAGTGGTGGGTGTCTCTCCTCTGCTTGTTCCCCATCCCAGCATGGTAGGTACCACAGGCCACGTTGAGTTTATTCAGAGCACACACCACCTGCTCAGTGGCCTTCCTTGTGGGGCAGTAGATGATAGTGGGGCCTTCAAACTCATACACAGAACTGCTGAAAATAACAACAACAACAACAACAACAACATGTAAAGATACAGAACAAAAAAAAGCCACCTGCTTGTAAAAAAATACATCTGAGGGATCAAAAAGCAGGCTTAAATCCTTACCTCCCTTTCCTAGTTAGGAACTGCTTCAAATCCCTACAGATGTCTCCACTTTGCTGTCCAACTTCCAGGTACAGGTTAGGTCTGTCAAAACTGGTACAGGTGACCTGGGGATTCCTGAGCTGCAGGCATTTCACTATGTCCTCTCTAATGGAGGGACTCGCAGTTGCAGTTAAAGCAATAACGGGGACCTGCAAAGAGAAGGAGAACAACATCCATGGCCCCTCATTGATTTTTTTATTTAAAACCAAAAACCTCAAGAGTCAACTGATATAGAATGTAACCAAGGCACTTTAATGTGTTTATCATTTGATAAGTTCAGTCATTTGAAAAATATAGTTAATATTGAGCTTCTTGAACGTTTTAGACCAAAGCTCTTGAGAGAGCAGATGGAACCCTTGAAATACAAAGTTTTATTATGAATGTATCTTCCACAAGTGCACAGTAATTCATTGATGAGATTAGCTAAATTTAGGGAATATAGGATGACACTTCCAATAAAAGCATGTTAAGTTCAGGTCTAAATTTTTGAACTTATGCAATAACTGCTTGAGGAGCACCTAGAAATCAGTGGCATACTCCTACAAACTACTCAGATAAACAAAATCCCCTAATCCCCCAGAAGCTTAGGGACATCATCTTCCTCACCACAGGGATAAAGCAGCTTAAATTTCGTAAGTTTCTGGTAGTCCAAAGCCAGAACATCCTTCATTTAAACATTGGGAAAATCCACACAGCCCAGTCACTGACAGGGACTGCTCCAACTCCAAACCAACATGGTCAGTACAGCCACAGCATGATATTAAAAGGCTGGTATTTCCAAACTATCACACAAAACCCTTTTCTTTTA
Organism: Eopsaltria australis; assembly: GCA_034509425.1. Lineage (NCBI taxonomy): Eukaryota > Metazoa > Chordata > Aves > Passeriformes > Petroicidae > Eopsaltria > Eopsaltria australis. The sequence continues at coordinate 480,407 of JAVTVJ010000247.1, read as the reverse complement.
TCAGAAACCCAATGTGGCCAAACCTCACCGATGGTAGAGCCTTCTTCAGTAAGCCTAAACTTCTGAAGGAGTTCCTGAAGTCGTGGCCCCACTCAGAGATGCAGTGAGCTTCATCCACAGCTATGAGGGTGATACCTGGGGGACACAAAATCACAGCAAGCTCCAGCTTTCCTGAGAAGTCAACATCAATGCTTTAGTTTTTGTTCCTGGAATGCTTTCTGCTGCACCAACTTAAATTCCTCTTTCATAAAAAAGGCCCAAGAGCTTTTACATTCTCCCCCCACTTCAATCCAAGCTCCAGACATCCAACATCCCTCACATGGATAAAAATCTCAAGCCAGTTCCAACAGGGCCTCCTCCCACCCACTGCTTCTCAATACTAGACACAAATAAGAATCACAGATGTCACTTGTTGTATTTTCTGGATTGTAACACAAAGCCTGATTGTCTCAGACAAACACTCACAGATGATTTTTTTCATCAGTGACAGGATCTTGTGTGATGAATGAGAATAAATTGTGTCACTCCTCTCACCAAGAAATAAGTGTCAAGTCTTCAAATATCAAAAAGGTTTAAACATAATTATCAATTTAAGCTGCCTTGCAACTCACCCACAATTTTATCCCCAGCTTACCAACAGTTTGGTCAAGGTCCTGAAGTAACTCTAAGTTCCCTGAACAAAACTCTGGAGTCATGTATATGACTCTGTACTGACCCCTGAAAGACCAGAGAAAAATACACTGTCACAGAAGAGAAGACTTCAGACAATTAAATTCAATAAAATCATGATTGCATTGAAAAATTGTATGTGAACAACAGATTTCTAATAGGAAACAAGAAGAACTAAGGGAAGGCCACAGAAAACATTCCAGAACCACAGGAAAGCAAGGCATTACAGAAAAAGGAAAAACAGATTTTCCAGCCTTTAGAATAAGAAGGGACTGCATTGATGACAGATATAGGTCTAAAACCTGACTGAAATCAGGTATAAATCAGAACACAGCTGATTCAACAAGCCCCATCTCCCCAGCCAGAAGGCACAGGAGGGTGGCTGTAGCCTCCCACACCCTCAGCCTGGGTGAATGCAAACAATATCCTGAGTGCCAGGTTCCAGGGCTGGGCCAGAACCAGGAGTTTCAGTGACGATGGAACAGGGAGACATCCCACCCCTTCAGCACCCCTCTGTCACAGCCCAGAGCAGCAGAAAGCTTGGCTAAAACTCACCCTCTGATGGAATCCTTGACCTGTTTTGTCTGAGCTGAACCAAGGAAACAGGCTGGAATCCCTGTCATTCTGCAGAAATAAAAAAGCACAGTCATGAACAGACTCACTTTCCAAGCTTTAGCTTCCAGCCTGTGCCAGCATTTCTAAAGGAAGTTCAAGCTGTGAGGTCAGAGACTACTTTCTTCAAGGATCTTTGTGTGGAACACCTTTTGAAAAAGCAAGAGTGGTGCATGGCTCTTCCTGCCACCCAAATACCCTTCCACTTCCCCTCCAGCTGTCTCCACAAGACACACACTGGATTAGCAGGAATTAGAGAAAGCAAGACGATTTTCCTTGCACAAGTTCACAAGTAAAACATCCAAAAGAATATGCTAAATGTATTTTCTTTAACTATTCACTGCTGCAGTTCCTCACATTTGGATGTAAGCCTTGCTAGCCCACAATTTTTCACCCTGTTAAATCTTTTGTGAGCTACTGATGCTGCATCTGCTAATTTTATATCAGATGGCTGCTTTTTAATGACATAATAATTACCAGCTCAACTGATTGATATTTTACCTCTTAACTTGGTGATTTGCTGCATTGTCTCAGAGCCTTTGGTTTCCATAGCTGCTCAGTCCAAACTGCAGCCAGACTGACAGACAAACTGCTGCAGTTTGTAGAAATTCATCTCCTCAGCCTTCAAAATGAATGACCCACTGGGAAGGTAATGAATAAACCCCTCCCACCGAGGGAAACAGTGGAAAAGTCAAAGCAGCAGCTGAACACCCTGCTGAGTAATAGTCAAGGAGCTTAGGCTGTCCAGCCATTCATCTGCACACAGCCACGACGTGCAGCAGAAAATGCCACACATAATTGATGTTCTTCACTTCAAAACGTCTTCATATCCCCACTTGCACAAAAGACCTGTTCTTCCCAAGTTGGACAAGGCGGGAATGAACTAGAGACAACTCAGCATGAGTCCCCCAGCTTCAGAGAAAAAGTGTCAGAAGTGAATAGCTCTTGCAATAGGAAGTGAGTGCATGTGGAGAAAGCATTATCAGGTATTAAAAATCAAAGAGATTTATCTTGACAACGCCTTAAACTGCTCATGGCAGAGTGATTTGGTGTCACCCATGAGTTTCCCCCTCAGATCTCTCAAGAAGTGAAGAGGCCAGGTGTTAGGAGTCCTGCTACACTGTCCCTCTTGAAAGCCTGTGCTGTAGTCTTGATCTGGATTGCCTACAGCTTCCAGCTGTCCTTGGTTCAGATGTCACTCCTCAGACCCAAAAGAAGCCCTACCAAACTTTGACATGACTCTCTCAGCCTCAAACAGCTCCCCCATCACTTTGGTCTGGACACAAAAGATCTGTGAATCCAGAAATAAGTGCCTTCAGAAACCTCTCACCAGCATCCATCCTTTGCTACCTCAGTCTCAGGCTCACCTGCGTGGCAAATCCAGGCATCTGAGACTACTGACACAGGCTGTGTGTGTTCCTTAAGAAACACATGCTCTGCAGCTGACACACAAACAGCCTGCTGTCCCCCCAGCTGCAGTGGGAAACACACAGAAATGCCACAGGCAGGATCTGTGGGAATCCACGGGGAACCCAGAGCAGCCTTTCACTGCTGCCACATTACTTACGTCAGCTGCAGCACCTGGTCCTCCATCAGGGAGATAAGAGGGCAGATGACAACTCCTGTGTGTCCAGTGTAAACAGGAGGAAATTGGTAGCACAAGCTTTTTCCATAGCCTGAGATGGAAAAAAAAAGCAGAACTGAGACACTGTGCTTTCTGTGCATCTACAACAATTCCAACACCTTGGTGAGCCAAAAAAACCAAATCATGTTTGTTTTACTACTCTCCCCCAAAAAGGGAATGACTTTTTATTGTTTCTTAGGATGCAATGGTAACTTACCAGTTGCCATGACAACAAGATTATCTCTTCTGTCTTCCAAAAGAGAATTGATCACTTTCCACTGGACCCTTTAAATTAAACAAAGGGGAATACTTGATTTTCGCCACCACAGATAACAAGTAAATTGTATGAAAGTGCATATTCTGTTGAATTGTGGGTTAAAGGGACCCTTGAGGCTGCCTCAGAGTGTTGTCTTTGCAGGCTGCAGCCACTCAGACACTCCAAGTACTGCAGGCAGGACCAGGAGTGCCAGAGTGGGACTCTAACAGGACTCAGGCAAGCAGCACTTGATGCAGACACTCACAGATCACAAATAATACCTGCAGTTCTCACAGTGTTTGTGGATCAGTTATCTTCAACAGAAGAGATTGTGAACAAGACCTGGATTTGTTTGTTGCCATTTTTTGTAAGTAAGCAGTAATAAAAACATCATCCAGGTTGAAGGAAGGGCACGAACACAAACCCCAGAGTGCCCATTTTAACAGAAAATACACTCACGGTTTAAATGAAGAATGCCCAAAATAGGTCTTCAGACACGTGATGTGGCTTTCTCCAGGTTCTGGCAGCAGTGGATCTTTGGTGGGAAAGAGGAGAAAACACTCATTCAGGATTACATTTTAAAAAGATAAAGCACTGTCTCTACAAACAACAGTCTGCTCATGGTTCATGACACCCAGGGGCTGGAATTCGGGCAATTCCAGTGAAAAGAGAGATCTCAAACTCGAGATATTTTAGGGCAAGAATGAAGGATTAAGAAAGCAAAGAGGCTCCTCAGAGACTCTACTTGAGGAGGAGAACATATGGCTTGATTAATGAGATAAAGCAACAGAACTGTAATGCATAACTGCATCATCTGGAACAGGTTCAGACAAACAAGGCAAGGTGTGTTTCTCCTCATGTTTCAGTTGCTTTTCCCCATTTGATTTCTCTCCACAGGGACAACTCCAAAGCAAGCCAAAATCACCCCCAAGGAGGAATTTCTTAAGAATTCTGTCGTCCAGCAGCAACAGGAGAAGAACAAAGGCAGACAGGGGAGGTGTCACCTCCCCCATGCTGTGTCCCCTGGGGTCTCCAGGCTCTCTCCACACCCCCACTTCAGTTTTTAAAAAATTTTTTACTCCCATTACGCAGACATCAGCTGATCATGGCAGAACTTCACTCTCTTTTGCCAAGCACACCTTTGGACTTTCATCTTGATACAGTCCAACTTCTCCTTTAGAAACCCAGGTGAGCTTTATCTTCCTGGTTTGAGAAACCAACCCCTAAAAGTCACTGTGCTTCCATGGCTGCTTCTACAGACAGTGATTTTTAAGAATTTACTTCATCATGCACTAAGATTTTAAAAAAATATATACCAAAATATTCCTCCTCCTCTTCCTCAATGCCTTCATCTTCATCACCATCTGCCACTTCTGCATCAGGAGTTTTCCTGGCTTTACTGGACCCTCCTTCAGGTGAAACTCCTTCACAATCATCTACATCTTTTAGAGACTGAAAAATTAAGAAGAAAAAAGTTATTTTGGAGCATGAAAGGGTAGCTAAAATGCCTATCTGAGGCACTATGATATGGGAACCAAGTTTTAATCTAGTTATAACAAACCTAGTGGGTGGATCAAGTCCAAGGTGGTGTAGTAAAGATGCCACATGATGCAAATGATACTGCAGTCTAACACCAGCAAACTGAATTCTTTAGGTATCCATATGTTTAGTCTGTCCACCTTCTGCAAGCAGCACTGTTTAGCACCATATTTCCTCCCCTTAACTGGGCTCCACTCCACTGTGATCCCAGAGCAGCATCATTAGAAAAAAAAAATTGAAAAAATAAACCCTGAGGCACTCACTTTGAGCATCTCCATTTCCAGCTCTTCATCGCTCTCAATGACACAGGAAACATTTTGTTCGTTGTCTGTGGAACACCCCTCCTACAAAATCACCACAATTCTCTTAGCAGCAAAGTCATTTCTGTTTTACCCACAACCTTCCAACCTTCTGTACCTCCTAAGAGCCACTTCTCTGTATGCTTTAGCTTGTTACCAAAGATAGTTAAGCTCAACATTCATCTCTGAGGCCTGTCCATTAAAAACAAAATATCTGAAAGGAATATTAGAATGTAACAAGCTCTCATTACCTCGGGTGCAGCTTCATTGACCAATTCCTTGGCAGCCTGACGTTCCAAGACCTGAAGCTCTTGCTCAGTAATGTCCAGGGACACGAAGTCATCTCTGTCCTCTCTGTCTGTAAACCTGGCTGCTAGAGCCCCATTTTTCAGAGCAGTGTTACCTCTCTGTGCCTCCTCTTCACCCATTTCCTCCTCCCAGAGGACAGCCAGCGTGGCATCAGAGCAGATGTTGAGGTCACCTTCAGGTTGTTCAGCACATTCTGCTTTTTGAGCTTTGACACTTGCTGACTTGGCTTCAAAATGTGTTGTAGTTGCACCACAGCTCCTCTCCTGTCCAGAAGGGGAACCTGAGCCCAAGAGGGTGGTTTTTAAGGCACAGACATTCTCTGATAGCTCAGCTAGTATTTCTGCAGCCCTAGGAGGTAAAATCAAGGAAGGTAAAACAAAATTATAGAGGCAGTTACTACACTCCAGAACAAAATTCAGCCAAGTCTAGTGTCAAATCCATTGCAATTAGACCAGTGAAAACACATATTCCTACATATAAACAGCCCATATTTTCTTGGAAAACAACAAACAGATAACAGATGTCTATTCACACATGTGTATTTTATTGTGTGGGACCTCAGAGATCAGAAGCAAAACACTGATGGTGCAGGTAGGGACAAGTCAGCACAAAACTGACCTCTGGAAGTGTTCCAGTTGTCCAGGAGAGTCTGGGATGTGAGAAGCCAAGTGTGTTATCTCTTCAGCCAGAGAAGCCAGGCGCTCCCTCACACCCTCAGATGTGGCATCTGTAACAAGGGCAACAATTGGTTATTGTGTAATAATTGGGGTCTGACATATTTACATATTTCTATGTAAATAACTCACATTCCTGTGATTCCATTCCTACCAGCTCTACAGCTGGGAAGACAGCATTTTCCAGGCCTTAAAAATCAAGCACAGGGAATCAGGCCAAGCTTCCCAGTATTTCAGCATTGCATCTCTTCCACTACACAAGCAAAGGGAAAACAGGTACACAACAGGACTGCTACAAAGTGATCCCTCCCTGCTTCCCTCCAGCTCCTGGAAAAGAGCTGCTAACACAGATATGATGACTACATCAAGGCCAAATCCTGCACCTTGTATCAAGGGGATAGCACTGCCACTTCTGCCTTTGACAGAAAGGTAAAATTCAGACAAAACAAAAAGGAAACAAACCCCTCACCACCTCTTTTTCTGTAGTATCTTCTTTATGAGACACAGAACTGAACAAAAAAACTTAAGATTTTAAAATCTCCTCTGATGAAGTAAATAATGTTAAGCTGCTCTAAAACATTTGGGTCCTATTTATATGCCTCAATAAAAACATTACTTCCCAACATGGCTTGTTTTGTGGCCTTATTTCATCTTAAATTAGGTATTTGTCCCTGCATCAGCAGCACTGAAATGAACTCACTGAAGTGTTTCCATAAACAAACCGGAATGACAGCGGGAATTCTTCCCATGTCTGTGTACAGCAGAGACAAACACAAACAAACATCCTAACACTGCCCTCCTACATCACTATGGAAAACAGTCACAGACCATGGTTACCCTGGGCATCCAAGAGCTTTCACTGTCTGCTCCCTCTGCAAGTCATCTCTAATCACCAGGAAGCCAAACAATCCTGATACCATTAAAATACCTGTTGGGAAATGAAACATGCAATTGTACACGGAATAAATTCTTTATGCTTGGATGGACAACTTACCTTTCCTCACACTAAATAATTTCTGGTCACTATTATTATTCATATTTCTTAGTTTTTCATAAACAATGTAGCCAGCCTAGGAGAGAAAGGAAATAATTAGTACTCAGTACTCCACAGAGGAAAAAACAACAACAAAAAGTTAATCAGGAGTTAACCAGGCAAAGCACGGCACCAATACAGTGTAATCAGCAGAATTCCAAACTGAAATATGGCTCACATCATACTAATCACTACCCTGACTCCTTCAGGACCAGGTTAGATGTTACAGAATGCTGCACTAAGGGCCAAAAGCTGACTTGGGACTTCCTCTGGAATGGATCCTCTTACTCAGATCCCAGAGTGGTTAATCTGAGCAAGCTGGCTGCACACAGAAAGCTCCCAGTACTCAGCTCCCAGTCCCACCATCTGCTCACCTCATTCAGATTTCATGCTGTGCTCCAGGAGAAGAGCTACAAACCTACCAAGATGGATTCGGTATGTTTAATATTTCCCTTGGTATGAATAATGAGTTCTAAGAGCAAAAACACAGCCTAAATCCTGCAATGTGCTAATTAGGCTACACGTGTTGAAAAAGAAACAAGGTACTCCCTCATGTTCTCCTGGGAGGCTCCAAGAGGCAAGCCAGGTGAACAGAGCACAGTGGGAAAGATGCACTGCCTGGAAAAAAACTGGCTTCAAAAGCTGAACCAGGCACAAAAAAATTTAAAATGTTTTCCTTACTTTGGGTCTTTGCAGGTGCTAAACCCTCCATGGCTGAACTTTTAACTAAACTGGAAGTAAGAAAAAAAAAAAAAACAAACCACTGTCCCACTTCCCTTCCTCTCAGCCTAGAAATAAGAGCCTAAAGGGATTTTTTTTCCTGCCATAAGGAATGATTTTCTCCCAGAAAGCAAGTGGCACCCAGTAGCATGTTAGTAAAACCCTTCATGCAACTGCAGATAAATCAAACTTCATCCAAAATTCTGAAAAAACAGGGACTTCTGGAGAACCACCAAACTCATGCAACTGAGCTCTTCCTGATAATCCATATTGTGGTATTAGCCACCAGTGAAAGCTGTATTTCTTCTAAGCTGCTTTTGCATTTCACCTCACATACTATATTTAACAGGATTTGGGTCCATCAGCAGCTAAGAAAGACGACAAAACCAGAAGGAAATGCATCCAAAAGTGTTAACAAGTTACAGTGAACACCTGCAGGCAAGGGAATAAAGAAATACTTGGAGCTGAGAGCACACTGGAGAAAGGATTCATTCCCAGAGGCTGGAATGGTGATCCCCTGTGGTACATACATAGGCATCTGTAGCTGCATAGAGCTTCTGCTCCTCGTTGAGTGGAAACTTCTCCCAGTTGCTGCAGCGGACAGACTGATCCTTCAGCAGCTGCCTTCCAAAAAGGTGCTTCACCAAGCCATTCAGACTCCACGTCTCCTTACACTTCAGCTGGGGAAAAAAAACCCAAACAAAACACCAAAAGCAGAGGGTTTGTTTAAAAGGGAAAGCACCTGCACCTCCCCAGAAAGAGCAAAGTGTACTCAATCCCTTGGTAGAAGCAAAGAGCTCTGGGTTAGTCAAAGCATACTTAGTTTTGCAAAGCAGTAACTCTTCTCAGTGCTGTCACACTAGCAAAAATATGAAGTATCTGTACAAAACAACCTCTGGGTTGATAAAATAAAAGCCCTAGACTTAAACAGCACCCCCTCTCTCCTCCAGGATTTTCCTGTTATTTGCATTTCTAATTAGAAAAACTGTGTATCAAACACCAGAGATTTATCTAATAAAAACACAGGAATATTAAAGGTTGCCTGTGAGTGCTGGACATCTTTTGTGAGGCTGAAGCCAAGCAAAAAGCAGAAGAGCACAGCTCTAGCCCACGCTAACCACTACAGCTCATCCCAAGCCTCCCAAAGCCACCCCACTACATTGCTGCCTCCCATTGCCTTTGCAATCCTCGTCAATCACATTTTTGTCTCAAGAGTCAGTTTGGGAAACTTTGCTTCAGAGCCCAAGGATCCAGGCCTCATGGGCACAGCCTGCTTGGAAAACATGCCCAACCTCAGAGCTGAACAGCAGCAGTGCAGCATTATCAGCTCACTGCCTTGAGTCTGGTATTAAAACAAACCCTCCCAAATGCTCTTTTTAGGCTCCCCCAGCCCTTCCCCTCCCATTGTGCCATTATACATAACCCTGTTCTTTTGTTCTCTTTCAAGTTTATTTTTGGTTTGTTTTCTCTCCAGCAGAAGACTTTTAAGCTGCTATCAGAGATCACATTGCTCATCCTCATAACAAATTATCCCGAGTCAAATGATGGGATTAAAAAAAAAAAACAAAAAAAAAACAAAAGGAGGGTGACTGAGGAAACTCCAAATTTGAGAAGTAACAGCTCCTCTTACTGCTTGAGCAAAACAGTTAATTTGTACCATTTCCAGTCCACTAGGAAGCAAAACTCTAAAGTGGCTCACATGGAAAGCAGTGCCCCAAATGCTGGTGCTGCATGACAGAAGGAATGAGAAATGCAAGGAGAGACCAAGCTCAGGTAAGGAAATGCCTGGTGCACACAGGAAGAACGGCTTTAAGGGACGTGCTAGAAATAAGGATGACTTGGAAGGCAATGAACCTTTGGCTCCCTTCCCTAAAAAGACAGCACAGGTGTACTTGCATCCAACATGCTCTGAAACTGAACTGAAATTCAGGGTGTGCCAAATGCAGCACAACTTACGAACAACAGGTTATAACAGATCTGAGGTGGCACCAGCCTGAGAATCACAGAAATTGAGGTATTTCTACAGCTCCAGATTGCGTGGCAGAAACATCTCTGCAGGAAGGACTTCAAGGGAGACCTTGATGTCCCCCTTCAGCACTCAGCAAGCCATGGCAGCATGGCTGCCTTCTTAGACCCTGTTTATAAGGTTCAGCCATTGCTGGGACAGTGACACCACCGCCAGCAGAACAATCTGGCCATTTCCATCACTAAGAATTCAAGGAAAAGCACTTGCGGCTGAATTCAAAAGCTACATCTTGTAAATACTGAAAGTGAACAGACCTAAGAGGAGATAAATGTTGATTAAAAACTGGCTCACTGAAAGACAGTTCTGCAGGCTTTGAGAGGTGTTTTTAAATAGTTTCTAAGTAAGTTAAAATAGATTTCTGCTTTATTCCACAGGACACGTTTGCTATTGGAATTGAACTCCAATCAAGACAAGGAAGCCTCCTTTTGCACAGCACCATAACAAGATTCCCTCCCACAACAAAAAGGTTTTAAGTTTTACTTTCTCATTAGCAACGTCAGCCAGCTCCACAAAGCTCTTCAGTTTGATTTCAAAGTCACTCATCAGCTTCCATTGATCTCCCTCAATTCCTACGCCAACCTTTTTAATTGTTTCATCTTCAAGCAGCCTTTTGAGTCCCTTGGGAAAACCTAAAATAGATTAAGCCCAAACATGAGAAACTAAATACTGGAAGAGGTCAGAAAGTCTAATGAAAATGACAAAATCCGAGCACAAAGGCCATCTGCAAAACCCTGTGCTTTTAAAAGAAAAGCCACCAAAGTTGCTCTGTTTATGTGATTTCTCTCTGGAATGACTGAAAACTTCAGCTGGTTGTGATGCATCATCTGCAGACAAGCAAGAGAGAAATACCTGAAATACACAAAATCATCCTGCACCTGAAAACAAACCAAGTGAAAAAAACCCCCAAAACCTTATTTGTCCTTCTGATTGTTAAATCACATAACAAAGAGGCAACCCGTCACTGGAAGATACTTCAATTCTCAAAATCCAATGTTCATTACATGAAGTCAAATACTATTTTACTGTTTTCCACACGATTTCCTCACAGTTTTTGCTGTTTCACATTTCTGGGCAACAGTTTAAACCACAAGCATGGGAAATCATCAGGAGCACAGATTCTCTGGAGACACACTCAGAGCTAAGGCTGGGCTGCTCCAACAACAGCATTTGGAAAACAGAATTCACCAACCAGATGCTGTGCCAAGCCCAAACATGTCAGTCTTGTCAGCAAGCAAAAACCCACAATGTTCAAAGATGCACACAGATACTGAGTATTGTATTTTGATTTCTCCCAAACTGATGGCACAGCAATCCTGGATCAAAGATTATCTCCAAGCTTTACAGGACTGAATTAAAGCAGGCAGCTTTCTCATCTCGTTTTCTACAGGAGGAACAGCCACAGACACTTCATCCTTGAACAATAACAGCCTTTTCCTCCCCTGTGTGTTTGCTCCCATTTAAAATTCAGAGCATCTTATTTAAATCCATACCTTCAGGACCCCACAGCTGGATACCCTGAATTAGTCTCGACTGCAAACCTAGTACCTGCAAACAGGCACACAGTGCTTGTCTGCCTTGGGTTTCATTTCAAACATCACCTTTCCCCAGTCCTGCAATATGCATTTATGTACTTCAACAAACACTTGGCATCACTGATTTTATTTCTGCACAATTATCTCTGCCCTTTGATGGCTGCCACTGCCACTGTACAGGTGCATTTGCAGCTACAGTCACAGTCAGCTGTGTTGTGGACTGGGAAATTGCAGATCCACCCCAAAGCATTAAAAATAACTGGTAAAAACCCCCCAAACAGTAGCAGCCTGGTGCTGTGAGATACAGACAAAGTACAGCATTTCCAAAGCGTGTGAGCCACAGGAACACATGGAAAATCCTCCACAAAGGAGAGAGAATTCAATCAAATAAAAGCTTGCAACATATGCAGCTGACTTGTACAAGGGATTTTCACCTGAGGGAATCATCATTAAAGCCTTCAAGAATGGGCACTTGTAAAATGTGGAAGACTCGTGGCCCTTTTCCACCACCTCATTCCTGGAAAAATGAGTAACAAAAACCAAGGAAACAAAAAAGTCTAAGTTGAAGACTGTGCAGAAGCTACAATCTGAGAAACAGGTCACATTTTGAGAAATCTGTAAGGAAATTTAAAAACACTAAAACATTATGAACAATCTTCCCAATAAATAAATAAATGTGTCCAAGAACTCTCAATTCCTGCTGCAGGAAAAAGTTTTTTTGCTAGGACTTACTGCTTTTTGCTGTGATTTGGCCAGTGTTTCTGCAGATAAAATATATTGCCATAACAAGCAGAAATTGGCTGTGGCTCCTGCACAAGTCACTCTGTTCAAAGTGCATCTCCCATTGGCAAGAAAAGAGGCATTTTGGAAAATCATCCAGAAGGAAGCACCACCTTTTGCTGTAACACAGCAGCCCACGTGCAGCCATGCACAAACATCTCCCCTGCCAGAATCAAAAATCATTCCAGCTCTTTATGGCCCTTCTTCCCTCAGCTTCCTCTCCTCACATCATTTTCCTTTGTGCTCTCGTGCCTCCCTGACGGAATAGCCTCCAGCAATTAAATTTTCCACCCCATTTCCTCTAAATGACAAAGGATTGAACACCAACATTAAAATTATCGCTATTATACCTCAGCACGAGTCCCCCAGGGAAATCAGAAACCTCTTGCAGGCATAGTTTCAATCTAACATTTTAAACCAAAGGTTATAAAATTGCCATCTCCTTCCCTCATCCCCATTTTCCCTATTTGGAAGCTTTTATTCACATCCATAATGAATTCAGCCTCTGCTAAGCACACCCCCTTCTCTCTCCACAGCTGCATCACACCAGGTTCCCAGTATTCTTTCCCAAAGCTGATGTCATATAAATGCAGGTATTGGGAATAAACAGCACAAGAGCCATCATTTTTGAGGCTTTTTGTTGAAGCCAAATTAAAAACAAAAAACCAAACACAAAAACCCCACAGCCAGCTCTGTTTAGTTCCTTGTTTATTTTGGCACTAAACAGAAAACTCGTTATGGGAGCAGGGAGTCAAATTTTTAAAACTGGAATAAAATATTCTCTCCCAGACAGAAAAATAAACCCCAAGTAAGACTCTCCTGCCCTGTTCAGAACCCACACCCTGTTTTCAAGCAAGCTAAGATTGTCTTAATATATTGGCATCACTCAAAGAATAAATCCTTTTATTATAGGTGGGAAAGGGGGGGAAAAGGATGGATTTTACTGTGCCTTATAGTAGAATATATCAGCCATTGCTCAAGGTTTAAGTCCAAACTTAACCACAGGAAATAGCGAGCAGTTCATGCCCTAAATAAGAGAGGAAGTGCAGTACCTGCCATGGAGGAGACGTGAAACAGGTAACACTTGTCCTCAGTGACACACATCTGGATCACAGCTGTTTTGGCCATTTTCCCTTTGCTGTATGATGGTGGCCACTCAATGTCAAACCCAACAGCAGCCCCATCTGACAAACTCTGCCTGGAAATAACAGATAGCCCTCACATTAATCAGCTCTTCCACCAGCATTTGGAACACCAACCTTAAGCCACCTCACACAAACATGAAAGGTGCACTGGCTGTGATTCTCTCCATTTCACACATGCAAGGCACAGAAACCATTTCACAACAAAGACCACTTTGTGCTCACCCACAGAGCCACGTGAAATGCTTCAAATAGCAGCATATTATTCATAAATATATTATAAATATTCATAAATAATGATTCTGCAGGTTGTGGGTGCAGAGGAGGACAGGGAGAGGCCACTCAGCAATGACCAGCACAGGCAAAACAAACGCATCAAAATGAAGTGATTTGCTACCAATCAAATCAGAGTGGGAAAATGGGAAATAAAACAATCTTGAAACAGCTTTCCCACACCATTCCCTCGTGCACTGGCTCAACTGCACTCCCAAATTTCCCACCTCTTCCCCCTCAGCACCACAACAGGGACAGGGCCTTTAGCCCCCCACTGCTAAAGCTTGGCCACAGAGGCCCCAAGGACAGACAGAGGCCAAAGATGATGGAAGAGTTTTTGAGGGACTGCAAGGTTCAGCAAAGGCATCTCCCACCATCAAGGCCAAATGGGAAACCACTCCCAAGAGCCAAGTCCCTTCCAAAAAGAAAGGAGCACTCAAAGGAAAGAAGGGAAAAAACCGAACATGAGCTGTTACCTGATGTCTTCTGAGAGAAGGGAACAGTCACTGGCTTCATAGCTATACACAACAGAGCCACAGAACTCCAGGAAGGGCAGCCCATCCTCCAGGACACTCCTCTGGACACCAGGCTTCTGGCAAACCAAGTTTGGGAGCGATGTGGTCACCCACCACACCTGTCCTCACCAGCCACATCCATCCCAGCCAGGCTCACTCACCCCCTTTAGCCAAACATTTCTCTGCTGAACTCTGAGAGCTCAGTGAACAAGAATTAGGAGTTATCATTGTTTTCACCTGGTAACTTTTAATATCCAAGCAACTGATCATTTACTCCCACTTTGTGGAATAAAAGCTGCTGAATTGCACCCTCTGCTTTTCCCCCTCATTAATTAATTTTCTGACTGCTGAAGCTGTTTCAGGTGTTACAGGGATGGTGCCTTCTCGTGGGCATTTTTATACTGAACTGCTCACACACACACAAAAATAAATCCAAGGACACAGTAACACTCATGGGACACCAAAAGTGGATGAACCATTAACTGACCTGACGCATCCGAGCTGCAAAACCTCCTGCAACATTTAACACGTGAAGGACACCAGAAGGGCCTTCCCAGAATCAACTGCCCTGCCAGGCCACAGCCACAGCTCTCAAATTACATGGAGAGAAATCCTCCATTCCTGCTGGTGCAGAGCCCACCTTCCTGGGTGAGCAGCAGAAACACCAGAATTCTCCCAGAGGCACGGGCCCACCTACAGGCACCTTCCCCAGAGCTGGGTTGTTATGCAGCCTGCAAAGCATCCCTGAGCCATCACCCACCTTTCTGTGCCCCACAGCAGCTTCCTCCTGGCTCTCCGTGAGCATCCACTGGGGATACTTGTCCTGCAGGCCAGCAGTTACCACATCCATTTTTCCCACATTTCTGTTACTTTTTGCATTAAAAAAACCCAAAAAACAAGGAATTAGAACAGTCAGCAGCTTACATGGAGATGAGCTGTCACTACCATCAGATAGTTATGGAAAACTTTTCGGTTTTTAATTGATTACCAAGACTAAGCAGAGCTTTCCCCTCGGTGTGCAGCAGCACAACCAACTGCCCCCTCCATTTCAACTAAAAAAAAAAAGATTTTAACACTGAAACAGAGACAGGGCAACAGCTCTTCTTTACAACCACTCCGTTCTTTGCACTGCAACTGCCAGGAGCAGAAGAGAGCAGCGCAGAAGCTGGAAATAAAGGGCACGCTGCAGCACGCACAGCCCCAAAATCCAGCTGTGAGTTCTGGTACCCACACACGATCCCGCACCACCTCCCAGCACAGCATCACCCACCTGCCCGCTGTTAAGCCAATATCCAGAACTCGGGATCGCTCAGCATCCAGCGGTAAGCGGCCATCCAGCCCTCGGGATAAGCGGCAGGGGACACGGAGCCGCCGGCAAATCCTCACACGATGGGTGACACGCCTTGTTTGCCACAGGAAAGAGCACCCTCAGCGCCGGGCAGGCGGCCGGGACCCCTCGCAGCGGCTACTTCCCAGCGCCTCCCGTCCTCCCCACCGTCCCCAGCGCTGCCCTCCCGACCCGCGGTGCTCCCAGTGCGCCTCCAGTGCCCTCAGCGCTTCCCCTGCTGTCCGCCAGTGCCCGCCGCACCGCAGGCCGCGCCGCGCTCTCCCCGCAGGGCCGCGGTGCCGCGGTGCCGGCGGAGCCCGCGGCAGGCGGGCGGCAGTCCCGAGCGCTGCCCGGGGGCTCGTTCCGCGGGCTCGTTCCGCCGCCGCGGCCTCCCCGCGCCCGCTACCTGAGAGCGCCCGGCCTCCCTCACGGACCCCGCACTGCGCGCACCTTGCGCGTCACTCCGCGTCGCGCCATGGCTACGTCATCGATGGCGCCCCTCACCCCACTGTCTCCGCTCGGGTTACCCGAGGTGACGCGCATGCGCAATGCTGCGGCGGCCGCGGGGCACTGTGGGGGCTGTAGTCGCGCGGCCGTGAGGGCCGCGCACCCCCCGGCGCCCCCCGTGCTGCCGCCGCCGCCGATCTCGGCCGGGCGGGGCCGGGGCGGGCCGGGGAGGGCCGGGGCGGGGCGGAGCGGGCGGCGGGGGAGCGCCAGCCCGTGGCTCTGCGCGGCGGGGGGGGGCGGCGGGGCCGCCGGCTGCGGGCGGTGGCGGCGGCGGCGGCAGCGGCTGAAGGGCAGCGGCGGCGATGGGCGCAGCGGGGTGAGTGACCGGCCGTGGGGAGCGCGGCGCTGGGGGGCGCGGAGGGGCCGCGGGCGTGGGGGGGCAGTGATGGGGCGGGAGATTCTGGGCTGGGGGGCGCTGGGGGGCCACACTGGGGCACCGGGGGCTCTGGGGGGCGGCACTGGGAGCGCTGGGGGGCACTTTTGGGGCACTGGGGGCAGTGCTGAGAGCAGCGGGGGGCAGTTCTGGGAGCACTGGGGGGTTCTGGGGAGCGATACTGCGGCACGGGGGGCTCTGGGGGGCAGTACTGGGAGAGCTGGGGGGCAGGTTTGGGGCACTGGGGGGCAAGGGGTGAAGTTCCGGGAGCACTGGGGCAGGAGGTGCAGTGATGGGGAGCACTGGGGGGGCAATACTGGGGCACTGGGGGGGCAGGGGGGCAGTAGTGGGGCAGTGGGAGGGCAGGAGGGCAGTACTGGGGGCAGTGCTGGGGATCACTGGGGGCACTGGAGGGCAGTGAGGGCACCAGGGGGCAGTGCTGGGGCAGTGGGGCGCCAGCGAGGCAGTGGGGCAGTACTGGGGGGGGAAGGAGCTGAATCCTTGGGGGCACTGGGGCAGGAGATGCAGCGGTGGGGGGAGCACCGTCGGTACCGGCGGGCAGGAGGGCAGTGCTGGGGGGAACCCCAGTGGCCCCCCGGTGCCCTGGGAGGAAGAGCAGAAGGGGTGATGGAGTGGGAAGGCAGTGGCACGGGGACAGACTCTGCAGAGGGGAGCCGCAGCCCTGGAAGAGGAGCGAGTGCCCCCTGAAACAGGGCACCATAACCCACCCCCGTGGGACAGCTGGCGGGTCTGTAGTGCCACAGGGGCAGGACAGGGGGGCTGCAGGGCAGGGAGAGCTGCCGGTTAGTGCCGCTGGAATCAGGGCTCCCTTGTCCGGGAGCTGGAGCACGGGAGGTGAAGAGCACTCGGGATCCTTGGGCTGCGATGCTGCGTGCCAGTGGCAGCGGAGAGGGATGCAGGAGGCTTTGTAGGGAGAGCAGCGCTGAGCGGAGCCGCCGCCGAGGAACCGAGCAGGCCCCTGGTGCTGATGTTGTCATCTGTGTCTCTGTTGTGTATTATTTCCAGCTGATTGGTAAAGATGGAAAGAGGGAGAGGAGGAGGAGGAGGAGGAAGGAACCTGGGAGGCTCTGGCCTGCACAGGAACATTTATTCACAGTCCCAACAGCAGTACCACTACCCGGCCTCCTCCCAGGGGAGCTGCATGGAGATCCAGGAGCTGGCCTCCAAGAGGGTGGACATCCAGAAGAAGCGGTTTTATCTGGATGTGAAACAGAGCTCCCGCGGCCGCTTCCTGAAGATCGCCGAGGTCTGGATAGGAAGGGGCAGGCAGGATAACATCAGGAAGAGCAAGCTGACCCTGTCCTTGTCTGTGGCTGCCGAGCTGAAGGACTGCCTGGGGGACTTCATCGAGCACTACGCCCACCTGGGCCTGAAGGGCGGCCACGGCCACCGGCACGAGCACAGCAATGACAAGGAGCAGCATCCCCGGAGGCGGCCGCAGCACCCACCGCCTTCGCCCCCGGTATCCGTGGGCTCCGAAGAGCCCCCTCACAGTGTCCTCAAAACGGAGTACATCGAGAGGGACAACAGGAAGTACTACCTGGACCTGAAGGAGAACCAGCGCGGGCGCTTCTTGCGGATTAGGCAGACCATGAGCAGGGGACCTGGCATGATGGGGTACTTTGGCCACAGCTTGGGACAGGAGCAGACAATCGTCCTCCCAGCGCAAGGGATGATCGAGTTCAGGGATGCTTTGGTCCAGCTGATTGAAGAATACGGCGAGGGGGATATAGAGGATCGCCGGGGGGGAGGTGATGAGCCCCCGGAGCTCCCCGAGGGCACCTCCTTCCGAGTGGACAACAAGCGCTTCTACTTCGACGTGGGATCCAACAGGTACGGCATCTTCCTGAAGGTAAGTGAGGTGAGGCCGCCCTACCGTAACACCATCACAGTTCCCTACAAAGCATGGACACGGTTCGGGGAAAATTTTATCAAGTATGAAGAAGAGATGAGGAGAATTTACAACAGCCATAAAGAGAAAAGAATGGATGCCAGAGGGGACAGTGGTGAAGAGCAAGAGGGTCTGGAATAGAGTGCATTGGACGATTAACCAAACAAAACAAGCAGAAATTGGTGAGAGGGACTGACCTATAGTAATTCCAAGTTGCCCCAGTTTTTTGTAAAGCCCTTTTCTGGTAGTTCTTGCTAACTCCAGTACGTAATGTTATAGGAGTCTGGTTATCACATTAAACTATGCCCAAAACATCTCCGTATGTCTTAGGAAAGGACCAACCTCCTGAGTCCGTATGAGTCAGCTTCTTCGAGTGTTGGAGACTGTGGAAGTACGAGTATCAGCACAAACAAAATCCGGCACCCTGACCTTTAAATAGTCTAGAAAAGGCTTGTGTTGCACTTAAACGTGATACAAAAGTACCCCCACCCTGAACCTTACCATGAAATGTATCAGTTTCTGCTTATCACTAGCTTTTCAGGATTGGCTTCTGCCCATGCTCGGTCCAAAGGCTGAGCAGCACCGCCATAGAGCATCTATGGCAAAAATCAGATCCACGTGAATCACTGGTCTGTGTGTGAGGAGGGAGAGAGGTTTTAAAGTTGGCATCTCCTGGTTATTGAGTTGGAAACAATAGTCTGTTTATGGGTAAAATCTCAAAAACTGGTCAGACCTCAGTCACGTGCTGGTCAAGGGCAGAAGGTCCGTTATTCATTCCATAGTTTTGTGCTGACCAGGTAACCTGAGTGTCCCAGGACAGCGGAGTGCTCAGCCTTCTGAATTAATGGCGGTGAATAATAACACACTCCTCATCTCTCTGTTCTGCCCGTTCAAGGCTGGTGGTCTTTTTTTTTTATTTTTAACACATTCTATCCAAAATTTCAGAAGGTATTTTTGTATTGGGCGTCCCAGCAGGTGACTGTGGAGCAGGTGTTGGGAGGCGGAGGGAATGCCACAACCGAGGCTCCCAGCTTCTCTCCCAGGTTGATGCAGTTCGGGATGTTACCTGTGCAAGGAAAGCATCCGGGTGTTCTCCTCCTCCCGCCATGAGGAAGACCTTTGCAGTGTTGGGTGCACCACTGGATTCGTGTAGAAGGGCATCTCTTTCACGCTCACCCGCGGCATGTTTTGAAAGCTGTGGTGGATGCCCCGTTGGGTTTTCTGTGGTGTTGATTGTGGGTGGTGTTGGGGAGACAAAATCCCTGCCCTGCCCTCACCCCCTCCCTCCCTGCTTGGAGTTGGAGCTGTCCTTGAGCGGCTCCAGTCCTGATCGCCTGCCCCAAGGTTTTGGTGTCATCCTGGAGTGTTTGTGATGTAAATTTTAGACCTCATGATATTAACTTTGTGCCTGGAGGGAGAATGTGTGCAATTACCTGGTTGGGAGGTTGATGAAAGATTTTGTGTTTCTTAAAACATGAATATTTATAGCATAAGGGGCTTGTCCAGCCTTTGGGCGACCAGCTCCTTCCCCCCGAACCAGCGGGAGTTTGATTGAGCTCCAGGTATTTCTAGTAGCATGTTGCTCACCTTTAAGATTGTTTTAAGCAGGCATTACCATGTCTGATCAGATATTTGTAATCACTCAAATTGTTTCATTTCAGAGTAGCCTAGTGTGCGTGTGGACTAGCTATTTTTCCATGCAACCATGACATTTTTTATTTTTTAACCTTTTGAGAAACATCTTTATCTCCAACCAGACTCTTCACCACTCTGAGTCTGGGGCCACCTGCACACGACATGGCCATGCTCAATCCGAATGCTGTTGCCTGTTAATGTCATGATGAGAAAGGTTGGGGAGACAGGGTTGGGAACCAAAAGGATAATCTGGACTTTAGTTTGGGTATTAAAACTAGTCAATCTGTTTTAACTTTAAAAAAAGAAAAAAAAAAGAAAAAAAATAACAGCTTGCACCAAAGTCACCAAAGAACCTTTAGGAAAATGTTACAGTTGTGACAAGAAGTAAGGAAGTTAATTTCACTGTTTTAGGTGATTCCCCCTTAAAAACCACATATAGCAGTTAGAGCAACCAAGCCTTTGGCTTAGTGTCAAAAACTCCCATCCCTTTCTCCATAGGTTGCTCTTTCAGGTCCCTTTCGAAACCTGGAAGAGATGTTTTCGCTCCATCACTCGAGCAGGCAGTGGACCGTGATGAATCAGCGGGAGTTGTGCGGGGTACTGGTTCATTGTCGCTCTTACGGCTCTGGTCCCAATGGTTTTAACAGGTCAATTAAAAAAAACCCCACAAAACCCCACGTTGACAGAACTCCACATCTTGTTATGGTGTGAAACCAGAATTTCATGAATGAGTTGTTGATGCGCATGTTAGCGTATCGCTGACTGCTGCTGCCCATCACAGTGCCTGAGGTAAAAAATTCACTTCTAGTCTAACAAACCGGAGCTATGAATGTACGAACTTTTTATGCTCTCCTTCCCATTTCTGTGTGGCGTTCCTCCCCTTCGAGCTTGGCATCTCCCATCCCTGCCCGCCTTTGCCTCAAGGGATCGTAAAAGCTCCTCGGTTGGAATTAGCCTGAGTGGCCACGTGTGTTGTAAGTGCTCATGCCTTCCCTGTGTTCCTGTAGTGTTGGTGAGGAAATTACTCGTGATTGGAAAGGGATGTTTTCTTCACCGTTGTAAAAGGAAAAAAGAATGCAAAATGGTTTTCTTTATTGCTGCCCATTTTAAAAAAAACAGACCTTTATCTTTTGTTAATGAATTGGCCTTCCAATGCCATTAGTTTGCTGTAAATATCACCCAGGAATCCAACGACGGCTGGCTACCGGGCCAGCCTCGGTTCTGGCACGCAGGTATCCCGTAGGATCCGCTAATGCATTTACTCCCCTGGCACGGGATGCACCTTAGTGTCCAAACCTGGATCGGGATCTTCACGTTCATTGCCGATCACTCATGGGTAGACCAGTGGCTGTGGGTTTCCATCACAGTGGAGAACACCAGCGTTCACAGATGTTGGGTTGGAGGATGATGGCTTTCCACACGATGGGAAGCAGATGTTGTGTTGGATTGGAGAGTAGCAGGGATGCCCTCGGAGTGTAGCAATGCAAGACTTGAACGGTGAGATTCGGAAACGAGTTCCTTTGTATTTTTGGCAGCGCGTCTTCAGCTTCCCAGAGCAGTGACCACACAGGCTGCTGGCACCCAGAAGGGCCCAGCGAGATGCTCGGGGACACTGAATCCCTGATGTGTTTTAAATGTTTGTTCCTGACGCCCTGAAACTGCCATGTCCCTTAAACTTGAGAAAACACAAGCTTATTTGCACTAGAAAGAATGGCCAAAAACAATCCTTAGGAGGACAGGGTGAAGAGCACTGGTCTGAACCTCTTTTTCTCATGAGAGAATTTCCTATTCAAGCCCTCACCTCTGTTTCGAAATTGTATGGTCCCGGCAGAAAGTCTGTCTGTTGAATTATTAAATCCTAATGCACTTTATATTGTGTAAATAATATTTGGAGCACATTTCTGCTCCTGCTCCGGTAAGGGGATGCTTTGGTAAAGTAGTCTAATACCGAGAGAAGCTGTCTCCTGCATGCACGTGTCTGTTAGAGACCTGTTGATCCTGCTTGGTCCAGCTCCACTCGTATGCTAGAGGAGGACGGGTGCTGTATTGAGGATCCTCTCAAACCACCAAGCGTGGGATGATGATGATTTGGTTTTTTAAATTGCAATGTTCAGAGCTGCTGAGTGTCCTCAGCTCCGCTGTCACAGCGGCTCCTCACCCCTTCTGCAAACTGGGCCCCCACATTGCTGTCAAGGCTTAAAACTGAGCTTTGTCCTTGTAGTCCTGACAAAGTCAAGTCCAGCAGCTGCCTTGTGCTTGGCTTTCCCCGCTGCTGGCGCAAAAGGTGGGGTGATCCCTGACAAGCTTATCCCGGGTGGAAGGGGCTGTGGGAACTTCCCCTGCCTTGCAGCCGGGGGGATGTTGTGTTGGGTCCGGCGCACAGAGCCGGCTTTCGTGGTAAAGTACAGAGCTATGGAAGGGTTGGGAAGCATTTTGCACTGGTGTGGAGAGGGCGACCCGCCGAGCGCTGCGGGGGGATGGCGAAACCCTCCCTCGTGGGTTCTGTGTGTGGAGCCCAGATGGACGATGGACTTTACCCAGCGAGAAGCTGCAGCGGTTATTGGTATCTACTCGTTGTCGTAAGTGTTTCTTATCTGTATCCGATATATACCAGTTCATATCCACTTATAGACATTAATATATTTATGTGAGTATATTGTAGCCTGTAGTAGCTCGTAGCGAAATAATCTTATTTATCTGAAGCGCAGTCTGAGGAGGGGACGTCTGCTCCCACCACCGGTCTGGATAAACACGTTATTCCACCCAGAGCTGGGTGCGAGCTCTCGGCCGCAGCCCTCGTAAGAATTCCATAAGTTTCCGGCAAGGCTGCAAGGGAAAGCGGAGTTAAAAGAAGGCAAAGCTCTTCCTTGGAGGCGTTGTCGAGGCAAGGTGAGAGCTGTAAAGAGGCAGCTGCTGGCCACGTCATGTCTCCGTGGCATTTTACAACCCCTGGCTCTGCAAATCTGTACGGCCACATTCATAAAATCCCAAGCAGAAGTATTAAAATCCTGTCCTTCATACAAAAAAGAACCCCTGAGCAATTACCAGAATCAATGTCAGCACATTTTTTTTTCAGCTGCAGATGTCCTAGTCTGATAATTGCATCATTTTTTTTCCCTATGGCCTATTGAAGTGACCTAAACTCCCAGGGAAGGGAGCTGGTGGTGGTTAGGAAGCCTTCTGTTCGCGTGACTTGCAATCCTGTTTTCCAATTCTAGTAATTTTTATAGTAGAAAGGAGTTTATTATTGTGTATTTTTATCGGGCAGATTTTGCACCAGGTCAAAAATTACTTGAGATGCGTTTTCAGTTCCATGGCATTCCCAGTTTTGCTGTACATACACTAGATACATGTGACTTACGAAAGAATTCCTGAAGAAAATTAGACTTTCTGTTTAATTTTCTATGCTGCTTACTCCCAAATGAAGTTGCCCTTTATTTTTAATGACTTAACATATTGTGATGTTTAAAATTCACCTTTCCCCTCCTACCCTTCCACTACTTTCAGGTAACGGTTGTGTTTCAAATTAAGAGTTTATTCAAGAAGGAGTGGAATTAAAGGCTACACCATAAGCTATACCTGAGCGAGGCTGTCACCTCACAGCCTTTGCCAAAATGTGTTGTTTTGGGGTGATGTGGTTTTGCCTAAAAATGGCCAAATCCTGTTGTGACCACAGGAAAAAAGCCCTGGACAGGGGACAAGGCACTTCTGGATTTGGGGGATTTGGAAAAGCTAAAGCCAGATCTTTTGCTGTTCTGTTTCTCCAAAACCTGCAGAAGCTTTCACAGGCTGACACCAATTTTTCTTCCTAATATTTTGTCAGCCTGTGTTCAGTTCCCTACCTGCACCTCAATAAAAGCAACAGTATTCTAAAGCATTGAGGTGAAGTAAAATATCAAGAACTCCTGATAGATGACATGGATTGAAAATTGGTTTTCCAGAAATGTCAAAGCATAAATTGAGGTTTTATAAGCCGGATGTCGTTTTGGCATTTCTGTGATGGATGTAATTAGATCGCCCCTTCCCCATGTGGAGGGAGGCATCAGACGGAACCCAAACCTGCAGCCTCAGTGCTCTCTTGTGTGCATCAACTTCTGGGAAGGTGCAGGTGCCTGCTGGCTTCTCGTGTGTGGGGAATGCGGTTGTGTTCCTACTGGCCTAGCCTCCAGGGGCCTGGCTGCCCCCCCAATAAAACCGTCATTAGTGACTTGCTAATTCATCTTCTTAATTGCTAGGCTGCATCGAAACGCTTGGAGTGGCACATGGAAATTGCTAGCTCTGCACAGAGTTGAAACTTTAAAAGGCATATTCTGTCTTTTAGGGGGTTCAGACCCATCCAACGCACCAGTATTAAACAGGGCAGGATGACAGCTCCTGCCTCGGAGTCATTGGTTGGACACACGGACAGTCGGATGGATTTCTTGACCGCAGTGGGGGAAATCCATCCTGCAGGCAGGAGTTTGCGTCTGTTCTTCGTTGTGACCATTTGCCACGCAGAGATTAATTGGAGGCAAAGATGGCCCTTGGTGGCGGCTGCTGGCAGCCGGCAAAAGCCAAGGCTCCGTGCCCAGCCCCGCTCGGCACCGCGCTGGCACAACATCTGTGAATTCATGTGTGGGCACAAATGAATGCAGAGGCAAGGGAGAGAGGAATATTAGGGATATATATGCATGGACATATTACAAACACTCATTTCCCCCCTGTTTCTAATAGGTCCTTCCCTTAGAGATATTAAAACGCTCTCCATCCTCTTTCCTGTTTCCCGTATTGGAGACATTCAGCGTGCAGTAGATGCAAGATGGGTTTCACAAGCAATATCAACATACTCTACTACTAACCTTAAATCTTTACACTGCAAAGCGCATGCAATAGAATCTGCATTTCAAAACAGCAGAGAGTATGTGGGATAAAAGACACGGGTTAACCCCAGGCTCTTACAAGTATTCCCATCTGGTCCTTGTTGGGAGCACATGTTGTTGGCACAATGCAGAGGGAGAGGGGGAGTAAGAGCAGAGATAAGTGCTTCCCACTGAGGCAGAGGAACGAAAAGGCAGGAGGGGGCGGAGGGAAGCCAGGACAGGATGCGTGCTCCAGGGAATCATAGAGCACAATGATGGTTTTATCTGTAGTAGGAGGAATAGGCAGCATCTTCAGCACTGGAGTCGCACAGAGCTGGGGAAGGAGACACAGAGCCTGGATCCTAACGTTCCACTCAGGGACCAGAGTGGTTCTCTTGGGCTGGTTCTCCTTCCTCTTTGGGAACAGTAACACGTGCTGCAAGTGTCTAATCTTGCCAACAAACCCACCAGGGCCAAGCGTGTCCAATGCGGGGGGAGTTACTGCTTTTACAGCTTGCTCTTTGAGACTCACATGGCTCTTGCTGAGCTGGGAGGCTTGCCCAGGAATACCTGCAGAAGCTATGGGGAGCACACAAGTGTTGGTGGCTTGTAAGGTTTGCTGATGCCATCCCAATTCATGGATGCTCACGTGTGCTTTTCACTGGAGCCTTGCTCCACATGCTGCATTGGCAGCCTCCTGCTCCAGGAATGAGTGATGGAGTGTTGTGTGTATCGAAAGGGCAGCTGCTCTTTTCCATTGCAAAGGAAAGGTGTTGGTGAAGGCTGGAGGGAATCAGAGGGGAAGGAAAGTGGCTTTCAAGAAGCAATCTTGTGGCTGCCTTTGCAGAGGGGTTTGTGTAGTTTCTAACAAGACTCTGCAGATGATGACCACTTGTACGGCCTTTGTTTTCCTGGCCCAGTACTCCGAGGTCTGAGGTGCAGCAGGGGTTGGTGTCAACAGCTGTTGAAAGCTGTGCTTTGAACCAGTGAAGTGCTGGAGTAATTGCCTGGACTCTGGGAAAGCTGTCAGCGTGTGGAGCTGGGCCTCCCGATAATAGAGATGGGATCACTTTGGCTTTATCCTGCCTGTGCCTGTGTTCTCCACCACTGAAAGGGGGTGGATGATACCTCTCTACCTCAAAGGGGTGCGAGAGTTCTTATGATGATCTGATGCTGATCAATACTGATGATGTCAGAAAGCGAGACAGGGAGAAATTTGGGGTGAAATGTAGTGTTTGGAATGTTTGGAACCTACCTGACTCTAAACTTGAATTTGCAAGTGCAAGGGTGCCTCTAACGGTGCATTTCAGGGGCCGGGTACAGAGCAAAAAGCATCCATATTTTTCCCAGTTGAACGACCTGGAAAAAATCTGCTCTTTCAAATCTCCCATGCTGGATATTCCCAGCTTCCCTCCCTAAGCAATTTTGCCCTACTTCCTCGCTGATACTTTTCCTGCTGTCCAGTCAAAGTGTCCCTTGCTTCCATCTAATTCTATTGCTTTTTGCCTTACAGGCCATGCTCTTCAGAGGAGTTATAAAAGCAGCCTGGTTTCTTCCTTGCTGCAGCTCTTACACATAATTAAGGGCTGTTGTCAGGTCTCTTCTGCATCCTTTCCAAAGGAAATACAAAATCTTCCACCAAGGGTAATTTTTAGCCCTGGTCATGTTCTTGTTGCTTTCTGATGAGTCTGTTCAAACACAAATGTAAGGAAAGCATCAAGTGACAATATAAGCTCCCTGTGCCAGCATGTTTGGAAATACAGGTTTTCCCTTATGTTCCTAAATCTCCCAGGATTGTGTGTTGTCATTATATGAAGAGTCACAGAAATACTGGCATGAACGATTAGTAACATTTTTAGTGCAAGGAGATCGGAGAGAAGTTCCTCCTGTCCCGCACTGTCACCACTCGACAGGTGTATTCATCCCAGCACCTTCCAGAAGGGCATTTAGGCATATGACCAACACGTGTCAGGCAGCTATTTCTTCCCTCCTCTTCCTAGGGAATAGGCTGGATGTGCCAATGCAGCCCTGGTATTTTTAACATAAATTAATTATCCCTGCTGTTCCATGTGAAAGGGTGAGCTGGAGCACGTCGTGTGCTGGCAGCAGCGGACCCCGACGGCTTTGCAGCACGAGAGCAAACCTCAGGGCTCGCAGGGAGCTGAGCCTGGCGTTGGCGGCGCTCCCATTGCTTCCCTTGGCAACTGGTGTTGAGCAGGAGCTGGTTTGTCTCTGGAAGTTCCCCCCGGACCTGTTGCTGTTTTGCAAATTGTCATTTTTGATTTGGGCATGGAGGCGGTTGCTGTGCTGCTGCCTGGTTGGGAAGTACCTGATGTAAAAGGAGAGTCTCCCTCTTCCCCAGGAAGCCAGCAGGGGGAATCTAGGGCCAGAGCCCTTAGGTGTGGGGAGAGAAGTGATGGAGCAGTGCTCTGGAGTACATGCAGCTCGGTGTGCAATCAACAGATGTGTTTGTTTGGGTTGTCTTCATGAGCTGCTTGTTCTTTCCTTCTAGATGTTTGAACACTCCTGAGATCTCTATAGGGCTGCCTAGAACAGGAATTTGTGAGGGAACTGAGCTGCCTCCAAGGACGGTCTCTCTCCCGAGACTCCAATAAACATCGCAAAGTGTTTGAAAAGTGGAGCTTTGTGCTGGTGGCACTTTTAAAAGAGTTTTTCCCAGGTAGATGTCACAGCAGGGATGAGCAGAGGCTACTGACAGTCAAGAACAGAGGGCAAGGGTTTGATCTAGTTCTTGGCAGTAGGATTTATCCTAGATTCAACAACTCAGTTAATGTGCACATCCCTGTTGTAAGCGATGAAGTTTTAAAATTTAAGCATTTTTAATAATCCTCCCCCATCCTGGTAAAATTAGGGAAAGAGTGTTTTGGCTGAAATATATACCTATAAGCTGAGAATAGGCACTGTGTTTCACAAGGTGAACCGAACTTCTGTGCTTCTTACCTCAGAGTGTATCCTTTAAGCTGGCATTTTATTTCCTGCTCCATCTGGTTGCACAATATCAAGGTCACTAAAGCAGCACAGGCAGCAACCCCTGTAGGTGTTTATATGGCTCAGTGCATAGGGACATTCTCCTCCCACCTTGCCAACAGGGCCTGGCCCTGCTTGTGTTGTTCTTTTTCCCCGTTGGATCACTGAGTTCATGTCTTGTGCATGACCTGGCTCGAGGGCCCTAAATCTCTTTTTTTTTCTTACAAGTTCAGCATCTTTTTCTTACGCTTTCGTTATGAATCCCTCTAGAAATGTTGTGCAAAGCCCGAATGTGCCTTGCTTCCCTCCCTCACCGTGCATTTGCTAACTGCTGCAGCCAATGTAGGACAAAAGGATGTGGAGCTGATTATATTTTTCCCAGACAGTCATTTTGCTCTGTGTCTCTTTTGGTGTGTTTTGGCCTTAACCATTCCAGGGATCTTGTTCTGCAGCTCTCACGTGCTTCTGCAGCCATTGCATGGGTGGTGGGGCTCTGGCAGATGTTACCTCTAGGCTGGGGCAGATTCTTGGGGTGAAGCTGCAGCAAAGGGGGAGTTATTTAACCGTGCAGCCAGTCATTCCCTCAGGGATGGCTCCCATGTGGAGTAGGGTTGCACAAACCAGTTACCTGGGGCAGATTTGATCCTGTGCTGGTGGCAGACTCACTGCTTCCTCCGAGCAGCCGGTGCACACCATCTCGCTTGTAGGCAATGTCTGACAGCTTCCCCAGGGATGAGCTTTGCTGCATCTGCTGCAAGTGCTGCTCCGAGCTCAGGCTCTTCCTTCCCACCACGGCTCAGTGGCATGCCTGGATCCTTTGTTATGTGTAACCTCAATTTGGTTTCTTTGAGCAGTGCCAGGATTTCATTCTCCCCGGGACATTTAAATGGGGTACAGAGTAATTAGAGTTGCTTTTCTCTTCATGTGTAACAGCAAATGCTTCCAAATCAGTTTAGGAACCGACCTAGGGGTTTGATGTGGCTTAGTAAATTCAGGCACGTGGGATGAGCGTGCCCACAGCAAAGCAGGCACAAAGATGTGGAGATAAGAGCTGTGCCTCTGCCAAGCTCCTGTCTACTCCCTTACAGTCCTGTATGACTCCGGTTGCTGCTGTGGGAGCCACCAGGAGCAGGGGCCACCAGAGCCTGCCCGTGGCACCTGGGTCAAAGTGGCAGCAGGGATCTGAGCTAGGCAAGGGACCGCCACCCACAGGTATTGTGTATCCCATTATAACTCACAGGGAAGGTGTCAACAGCTTCATCCTGGATACCACAGGAGCCCATCTCTTTCATCCTTCCTTTCCTGCCTCGTGGGACTTTCACCTCTTGCCTGGTGCATCCGCTCTGGAGAGCCTGCAGGCATGTCCGTCCTGGGATCAGCGTGTGCCAGCATGCAGTGTGCACGTAATCCTGCTGCATCCCGGCCCCTCTCCACAGCAGCATTTATTGCTGATGTCAGCACAGTCATCCCTCAGCACTGCCAGGGGCAACCCTCTGAGCTAACCACTGATAAGTTCCTTCTAGCTGTCTTATTTTAAAAAAATAAATAAAAATTAAGAGGGAGGTGCTGGAGTTGCCTGATGAACATTTTCATGGATGCTGCCAGCTTTTTACTGTGGGTTACCTTGGTGAAGGCATATTACAGAGACTTTTCTTTTAAAAACAGCTTACAACTGAATGTTTGGCAGAGTATGTTTTGTGCTGATATGTGTGAAACCCCAAGAAAACCCCCAATCCAGAGCCTGAGGCAGATGTGGTGCCCACTTAACTCCTGCCTGCAGCATCAAGCTGCAGTTTAACCTGTTGCTTTTCACCGTTCTTTCCCACTCTTAGGAGACACCTTCTAAAGCTGGGATAATCTCCCTAAATCTCCCTCCTCAGGCTCTCCACAGAGGGAAGTTCACCCTCGTCCTCCTCACTGCAGCCCTTGAGCTGCTGCAATAGCCCTTGAGGTGCTCTCTGTCCTTGTTCAAAACCCATGCTGGCCTCTTCCTCTCTGCGAGGCTGAAGATGCTGTGCAAAACAAAACAAGCAAGAGGCCACAATATGGGGATTTTTCACTTGCCTCAGCCTAAAAACCAGCCTCCTCCAGGCTCTCAGTCTTCCAAGAGCTTCCCACCTTTCTAGCCAAGCAGTTTGTTTGCTAGAAGAAAAATTGGTATCTTTGTGCTAGCAATAACTGGAGTCCTCTTTCACTAGCAGAGGCATTTTCTCCTTTGAATTCTGTTTGAATGCAGGAACTATTGTGAAATGAGAGCAGTAATATCAGGAAAGGGGAAAGCAGAGTGTTCCTCTGGATAGGGTTTGATGCAATTTGAAGCTGCTTGTGGAAGATTGGCTGGAAGGTAAACTGATTTGGGCTAAAAAAGCTGGTGCTGGTAAAGTGTGTTAGTGACTCTTCAGCTGATGGTCCAGAATAGCTTTTTTGTGGCCTCTGACCTCTAGGAAAGATAACTGGATTTTTGAGCTTAGATTGAAGGGGCAATTTCTGCTGGAAGAAACTTGTGTTCTTTAGAAACCATCTCAGGCTGGCATTTACTGTCAAAAACATTTCATGGAAGCGGACAGAAAACAAACCTAAAACTGCACATCTGAGTCAACCCCAGGTGAGCCTTGCAGGGCGCTGTCGCTGAGGTAGCCAACCATCCAGAATTCAGGATAGATCCCTGTTGGCATCCACCCTTCTGCCTCCATGGCCACCAAAACTGCCCATGGACACCTGCAGGGCTGTGATTAGTCAGGAGCTCCTGTTTTTGCAGCATCCTGGGCTTGATCCATGGACTGTGGAGGTGTCGTGGCTCCAAGGAAAAGCGTTCCCCTGCAACACTGCTGTGTTGTGTCAGAGCTGCGGCGCCCGTTCCAGGTGGTGGTTGCTGAGGTAGGTATTGAGTTAGGGGGGGTGCAGTTCCAGAGCAGTGCTTGGCCACCAGCTGTTGTCCAGGATGCTGTGGCTTTTGGTACAGCAGTAAAAAAAAACCTTTCTTGTTGAATTTCAAGTCAGGGGCCTGTTTTCTGCCAAGCTACCCCCCACCGTTTCAAATGTATTTTATTCTCCTTTTCTTTCCACTGGTCCCGTTCCGCTCCGCTCAACAGCTGCTGCATTTAATCCCAGAAGCTGCAGTTGGTAGGGAGCAAAGTGATCTCCATATAACCTCTCTCTTACTCATAAGCGTGCATTATGAAGCTTAACCGATGGTAATAAAATGTTTTGCTTTCAACATGCTGTCCCTGTGGTCCAATGTTCCCATCTTCAGGCTCCATCATTACGGCGGGGCGACGTATCGGAGCTGTTCTGCTGCTCCCCAGGAACGTGCCTGGGAATACTGGATGTAGGCCTTGTGGATACCCAGCAAGGAGACATGGAGAAGGCTGAGCAGAGCCCTTTCCATGGGTGGTGGCATCCCCAGGTTCAAGCAGCTCTTGGAGGAAGATTGTATCTTGATAGTCGAGGAAAGAGGCACTGGGGGTCTTGCTTGGCTGGGACCCAAGTGCAGGTTCCCGTCTCCGTAAGATTGTCTGGCAGTGCAATCTGGTGTGAGAGCCTCTTCGGGGACCGCAGCGCTACGTGGGGGGAGCAGGAACAGATTGCACTCCTGCTGCTTGGTTGGGTTTTCTTCATCCCTTTCACAACCACTCTGCAGGTTCATGGCTTTATTCGGCTTTTCATGTTTCCTGCATACTAAAAAAGGGCATTTTCATTCCATCCTGCACAATGGATGTGTTTGTCCAAGGAGGAAAAAGGATGTTTCTCACCCACGTTTAAGTAACTATACAAAATGTGGAAAGTCTGCTTTAGGAATTTCATTTTTGTTTACACACCATTGATGCTTTTATTAAAAGCATCTTTTCACATATAAATAATTTAGAGGTCATACGATTTTCCTGCTCTAAACCGAAAGCAGGGATTTCAAAGCAGGGATCTCCAAGCATCATTTCTGTGGCACAGTGGGTTGCATTAGCCCTACAGCTGTTTTGTGTTGAACAGGATGGGGTTTTTCCATATTTGAGGCTTATAGCATTTGGTTTCAAAGAGGAATTTCCCAGACAGAGCCCCCCAGAAGGTATCAGAATATATGGCTTTGTCAGGCAACGATAACAGCTTTTTTCTGGAGATTGCCATTTTGTAAATAAGCTTCTTCTCGAGCAGCACGGCTACAGCTACGAAAGATGGATGATTATTTCCTCCCAGAATGGGTCTTCCGCTGCAGGATCTGGTTTTTATTGCGATAATTAGCATAGAATTAAAAATGGCCCCACATCTTCTGTTTGCACTGTAATGCCTCTGGTACCGAGCAGTCTGGGATGGCGTTTTCCTTGGAAATAGGCTGTGTCTGGGAATCACTTGATTCACCACTGAAAACCAGCGCACGGATATCTGCAGGCTCCGACGCAGCAAAAGCCTCCGCCTCCAAAAATAAATCATTGCTCCTAATAAACTTTCAAGTCAGTTGTTTTTTGGAGGCTGGAAAAGTTGCCGAGGATATTTAGGTGAAAATCCAGCGCAGCGGCCGGAGCAGGATTTTATAAATGCCTCTAAATTCCGGAGCTCAGGTTAGAGGAGAGGTCACGGGCAAGCAGACAGGTTTTTCTCCTAAAAAACCTGTCATAGCTTTTCTTTTTAAAAATTTAACAGGGTTGCCAGTCCAAGTGGAGGCAAAATTGTAAGGAGTGTCACACATGGACAACAGTGTATCCGTAGGAGAAACTAAAGCAGCAAAAATGCAGCACTACGCGTAAACTTCCTTGTGAGAGCCGTGCAGGAAATTACTGTGCAATTGGACACGGTGTCCTAGCATTAGATTTATTATCCACTTCCAAATCATCTGCCAAAAATCCTTTCAATCGGAAGACAGGAAAGAACATGTTATAAAAAGACCTGGAAAAGGAGTCATTTTGGCACGGGAGTTTTCAGGCTGGTAATTGCCCATGCCTACAGTGTTTGGGTTTGGTCTCAACACTGGGGTCAACACTATTTAAACCAAATGTGATCCCAGTGCCTACGTATGGCACATGGTGAGATGTGCCAGTCTGGTAAGATCAGGCTTGAATACAGTCCTAGAAGATGCTTCTTTGCCCAACCTATTGCTCAATGATTGCTTTTAATCCCGCTGGACTCCAGCATCACTTAGGGAAAGCCATGGTGTGCAAGCTTGCACGCTTTTCCCCTGTGATGGACTTGCTCCTTGCTGGGTCGCAGGGTCATGGCCACATCCACGTGCTTGTGTACATTCCCCGGACTGGATATATCATTCCAGAAGTTTCTTGTCTGGATGGAGGACTGAGATGGTTTCATTTCCCCACCATGCGCCTCGTTGCCCTCCTCATATCTTTTCCAGGCTCCTTTCTTTCCAGTTGTATGCCTGGAATGGTGGATCTACGTCTGTGTCCCCTGTATGCACAGCCTTGCTTTTTGCATGTTAAATCTAGCTCTTTCTGGCAGTGATGGAAATAAGTGACCTGAGTTTCTAGCTCTGTTTTTACCCCTGGGATATTAGTGTTCCCTGCTGCTGGAATACCATCTCCCTAGTGCTTGGTGTCTGATGAGGAACATGTCTGCAGCTGTACCTGCAGCATCCCCAATATATCCTGCCAGCTCCAGCAAGTCAATACTTTTGACTTAGAAAGAGCTTTCTCCATGGAGAAGATCCACACCCACCTTGGACACACCAGATGTCGCACAACCAGATGTTGCCTTGTATAACACTTGGGAGAGTTGGTGGCAATGCATGCAGGGCTTTGGGAGGCAATTTGCTGTTATGTGACCTTTTTTTGGGGTCTCCTGAAACACAGAACTGAAGGTTCTGCTTTCCCCCTTTCTCATTTGGCACTTTTGTTTTGGGAGAAAACACCCTGTTTTTGTGAGTGCAGAGCTCCAAAGATAAGGGAGTGGGAAGGTACTGCCAGAGCATGTCCCTGCTTACAAGGAGACACTTCCAGCCCAGGGTGAGGACTGGGACCAGCACAGTCCTTAGCAGGGAGATTTCCTGCACTCTCTTTCCAGTGAGATTTCCTGCACTGTTTCCAGCAAGCCGAACCATTGCTTTTCTAGCATGAGTGTTAAGGTAGAGCTGGGTGATGGGGCAGTTGGTGGGAAGTGTGTGTTTACAGAGAAAAAGGGGAGTGCCTGTCATCTCTTGGGATGAATCCTCCTTTCCCAGCCTCTTTCCAGGAGCGTGCTGATCCAAAGTCCTTCTCTGGAGCTTTTTTCTTCAAAACTGAAAATGAAGCAGGGCCATTCATAACATCAGTGTTTACCAGATCGCCTTCGTCGTCTTGTCCTTGCATTCATTGTCCTTTGACTGGTAGGGTGGTTAAGAGAAACAAGCCAGCTTAATGCATGGTCAGAAAGCTACAATTAATGAAGCAGACCACAAATAAATAGGTAAATAGGCTAAGCTGTAAGATAGCGTGTAAGAGGAGGCAGTCTGCCTCTGTAAAGTGCATGATAAGCATCGGCCAAGCTTGTTGCAGACACTGGGCAAGGCTGCTTTCGCTAGACTTTGAGTATCCTAGTTGCAAAGGCTCGTCAGTGTTCCAAAAGGCTCTTGGTTTTGGAGTGGGGTCTTCTTTTTGTTTTCCGTGCACTGTGACCACTTGCTTCCCGAATGGGTTTGTATTGATGGAGTCAATGGAGCTGTTCTTTATAGTAACCTAAAAGGTGTCAGTCGTTTGCTCGTGTGTGTTCACAAGCTGAGCCGTGGCGTAGCACGTCCCTCCGCAGTGGTGTGATTTGAAGCACTTTTGGTGTGGCATGTGCAGTTGCAGTGCTGTCTGTTTTCAGTTTGCCCGCGGGATGCCCTCCCCGCGTTCCCCCGTGTTTCGGACACTGAACCAAACCGACGTTGGGACTAGCACTTTAAGTACTAGTAGTCACTTTGCTTCGGACTAAACTGAGCACTGCACTTTTGTACGTACTGTTAGCACTGAGTTTTGAACTCTCTTCTTTTCCCCATCTATTTCCCCTCCTAGGCGCACTGTTAATTACACAGGGGCCATCAGAAGAAAATTTTGAGGTGTGTTGGACCACTGTCTGGTGCCTGATTTCTGTTCCATATCCATTAGCAACTTGATAGTAGGGAATTTAACCCATTTGAGCTTATTTTACACGACAGAACCAACACCTAAATCACTGACATCCAGGCAGACGTGGTTGTTGTAAACTTCGAGGTCACCCAGAGACCCGAGCGCATGGCTTTGAAAAACACCAAAGATACAGGAGAGGTCTCTAAAGGGATCAGGATGGTGCAGGATCATCTCCTTGGCACCTGGAACTGAGCAGAGCGAGAGGCACAGGGCAGATGCTCTTGTGTCCGGTGTGAGACCCCGGTGAGTCCATGGGAGAGCCCAGTTCAAACTAGCCCGAGATCCTGATACCAATAAAAGCTGCGCTCAATCCATTGCAATAAAAGCCATCATTGTGCCTGCACTGGAAGTGCTGTTGGGATTGGTCGTGGGCTTCAACTGCAAAAGGTATTTTTAAGTAAAAAATATTTACAGACGATTTAGAAGATGGAGCATAATAACCCTGGGGTTTGCTGTTGGATTTGGAAAGCGTTGTTAGGAGTTGATCAGAGGCAGTTCAGATGTGCATCGCTATTCCTGTTAAATTCCTGTAGTATTTCCATATGGGAGGCCAGGGATCAGAGTTCCCTTGCCAGGAAGAAAGCAGCAGGGTAGAGTTAGCAGGAAACATAGTCAGAAATCTCTAGGATTCAAAATGGGATGGTGATCCCTGGGATGCTGAATAATCTGGGTTTTGATGTCCCAAACCACCCACTCCCGACCAACTGGTGGTGTTTTGCTTCTTTAAAAGCCCCTGCGGGTTTTCCACGGCAGCAAATAAATCATGGTGGGTGTGAGAACCCCGTGTTCCCTTCACGCTGGGGTATCTGCACTTGGGACTGCTGCTCATCATCCTTGACGAGCCCACAGTCAATCCAAATCCTTCTCTGGCAATCCTCCGAGATGGGAGTTTCTCCCCGGTGACACTTGATGGATAAACCCTGCCAGTGCAGCATGAGCAGTGTGAATGCAGAGAAGGGAATTAGGTCTTCTCCTTCTCTGCTAGCAAGGGGCTATCATGGAAATAACCTTCAGCAGCAAAAAGAAACGGGTGTTTTGGGTTTCCTTGTTGCAGCTGATGGAGGAGTTTTCCTAAGCAACTTCAGTTTTACTGGCTGGTTTTCTTGGCTTCCTTGTTCAACAGACCTTCAGGGGCTTGGATATTCAGAGGGAACCCAAGATGGTTAAAACCCCCAAATCTTGAGCAACCCCAAGTATTATGCTCTTACATCCTCTATCACTGGATGTAAAAATGGAAATAGAATCTACATTTTGGGTTGGGTTGGTTTCTTTTCTTCCCTCCCCCCTGCCAAATTATCCTGCAAATTTAGCTTTAAAGAAATAGCAGTGGGTGGTGCTGCTGCTCTATCTGAGCCCCCAAAATTAGAGTGGCTGAAGGAACAGCCTCTTCAGAAAGTACCTCGGTGACTCAGAGCCCACATCCTGCTCACTGTCACCAGGATAAAGGCAAACCATTTGGAAAATTCCCCCTCCCCCCCCCCTCCCCCAGCAAGCCCACCAGTCTCACTGATTCCTTGGAAATTAAGCTTGGGAGAAAGGGGAATGTGGAACAGGTCTTTTTGTCTTATTTTCCCCCTCAGGTGTAGTTTTTTGCCCCTTGGAGATGGCATCTCATCCTTTGGGAAGGAAGAATTAAGTGTTTTCTCCTGCCCATCACACTTGAGGCCTGAGTGCAAATCCTAGCACAGCACTCCTTGCTTTAGAAGGGCCTTTTAGGTGGAAAAAAAGGATTTTTAGTTGTTTGGGTTTTCAGATAGCTCGTGGGAAGTGCATTGTAACAGCACACAGGCAATGTTTTACCAACCTTTTCTGTTCCTCCAAGAAAGACTTTTTAATTTGTTTCAGTAGTTTAGAGTTCTTTTCCTTGAAAGTCTTTTCGGACCCATGAAAATGCCCATGAAATGAGTCAAGTTTATCGAAACAAAATTGTGCGCACACCCATGCACCGGCCCGTGCGTTCGTGCTTGTCTCTCTGGGTGTGTATACACATAGAGAAATATATTATTTCCCAAAACATTCCTTTTTATATTTTTTTTGGGTTAGTTTGGTTTTTTTTGGGTTTGTTTTCCCCCGTCCCGCAGGATATTAACCAAAAGGTGTTTTAAAGTCATGGCATGAAAACTCCTAAATGTAAATCTGAGTACCTTGTGATGCTAATTAACAGGTTTTTCCTGAAACTTTATGTGATGCTTAATATTTTCCTTAGGAAGTTTTGTTTAATGTTAGATCATTGTTCTGGAGGATGTTGGTCCTACTGGCATTAAACTAATGGAAATAAAATGCATGTGTTACAAGTGTAGAAACGGTGAAGAATTAAGTGTGAACTTACTGTACGATACTGATTCTGTTTTCAAACAATCTGTTTTGCTGTTCAATAGTTGACATATGGAAATGCCAATGTACTGTAATTTAGCACTTTTCCAATGGAC
The DNA here is from genome assembly GCA_034509425.1 of Eopsaltria australis. Lineage (NCBI taxonomy): Eukaryota > Metazoa > Chordata > Aves > Passeriformes > Petroicidae > Eopsaltria > Eopsaltria australis. The sequence goes on along the minus strand of JAVTVJ010000247.1, from coordinate 443,313 downwards.
CCTGTTCTCACTATGCCTGAGGGAAGAAGCAGGTTTGGCTTGAGGCCGTCTGAATGCAGCCTCTGAACCCTTTTCTGCGTGTTTTGGCACCAGAACTGGCCAGGTGGAGCTTAAATTGGAGGTTTTCTCATCGGTTCAGTGGCCAGCATGGGGCAGAGTGGGGTGGCTCTCCCATCCCCATGGCCAAATCAGGAAGATTTTGCAACTTGGTCTGGTGAATGGTGTCCCTGCCCATGGCAGGGAGAGTGGAAGCAGATGATCTTTGAGGTCCCTTCCATTCTGGGATTCTAGGATTCTGTGCTTTGGGTGCAGCCCTCGCTGCGGGTGGATGGACTGGTGGCATTGCACTCCCATCAGTGCATCCCCCCGGGAGCCAGGCTGGGGTCGGGCTGTCCGAGCTGGGGTGGGAAAGCAGCCGAAGCAATCCACAGTCCCTGAAATCCAAAGGCAGAAGGGGATAGCCCAGGAGCCACCCCTCTCCAGCCCAAGCCCTCCTTTCCTAGTGCTAACAGGGTGCAAAGTGTTACTTGTCATGTACTGTACTGAAAGGGTTAATTGATCAGTGACTGTATTGTACTGTATGAAAACTCATGAATTGCCTTGTATTGTTTCTAATGGACTGTTCCATGTCCCCCCACTGCCCATTTCCACGCCCTCCCCACGTTTCCCAAAGGACGCATGTGCTCAGTTAGGTCCTCCAAACTCTCTGGTGCTAACTCCTCCGTATCCGATGGTGCTTCTACGGACGCTAACTGACCACATGCCCGTCCCCAGCTTGAAGTTCACCACGTCTTTCTCGTCTGTTTGTATGAAGTCTCACACACACACATATGAGAAAAATTAAGGATAAACTTGAATTTGTTTCAAAGCCTCATTGACAATCTAATGTTTTCTATGTCTGCTTTTATTTTGGGATGGTTTTTCTACAAAGCAGCCCGCCAGCACCTTTGCTCTAGGAGGGGATTGCATCCTGTTCACTCCTCTGGCATCTGAGGTGAGCTGCTCCCTCACTGGCTTTTCACGCTCAGCCACTGGAGGTTGATCCATCAGGAGCCAGTGAGGAAGAGGAGGTGCACGTGCCTTCAAAGGTGCCCAGCCGTAAAAAGCAGCCGGGATCCAAACATAGGTGGGTGGGCACTGAGGGTCTCAGACGGGATGAACCGCCCCTTGCTTTGTGGCAGAAATTGGCATTTAAGGAGAACGGAGGTAGGAACTGAGAGTCCCAGAGGCGCCTCCATCTCCTCCCAGTATCGCTCATTTCCGCTGGCAGAGGAGTCACCTCCTGAGCCTGAGGTTTTCCAGGTACACACACCTCGGATGGCGTGAACAGGGCCATCCCCTCCCACCCTCCACCCCGACGCGAGCTGCTTTTTGGACAAAATGAAATCTGACTATATTTTATATCGATTTGAAAACAAAGTCTGATATTTACCCCTGTTCTCAACTGAATTTGCATATTGTTGTTTGCCACGATATTTGTTCTGTCTTCAAATAAATTTGCTTACTTGTGTAGTCTTAACTGTCTGCTCGGATTCTTGCCACCAGATTTACCCCTGCTCCAAGGTGCCTGCACCAGAGCTCTCCTTTGAGTGCTTCCCAGAGAGACGAGAAGGAAATTTTTCTGGGAGGGGGAATCATTTCAGGCTGTAAATGTTTTTCTCTCCGTTATCTTCCATTCATCTCCCTGGGGCTTTTCAATTTGATGCCCTTTTTTCCCCCCAGTCTTCCATCATCGGATCCTTCCATCCGGGTAAGCGCGTGGCAGAGGAATGGCCGTGCCTCAGCCTGCTTCATTTGCGAGATTGAATTGTGGCTAACACATCTTTTTGGGGTGAGGCATTTCCGACGGCAGTGTTTTGCATTTGGGAATGGAGGGATTTATGGCTGTGAGCGGCCGGGAGCTCGGGGCATCGGCGTCGGCATCCAACGCCGGCTCTTCCTGCACATTGCATTAGCAAGACGTTGGCATCAGTCACTGGAGACGTCGCGGCGGAAGGCAGTGCCCTCGAAAGGCTGGAAAACCAATTTGCACATGCGTTTCCAGGGAAGTAATCAAATCAGCCAGCAGGTTCAATAAAAGGAATAAGCAAATATTCCAGATTCGCCTGCGTTTGCAAACAAAAAGCCTGTTGCAAGGCTTGCAGGTTTTGAGGTTCCTCCCCCTCCCCAAAACAGCTGTTTGGGGATTAAAATTATTCCAGGCTGCTGCAGGAGGACATTTTATATTGTCTAATAGATGCATCTGTTTCTGAGAGGAACATTTCAGGAGGATCCTTGCACGGGTTTGGTTACTCTCCTTTCTTTCAGAATCCATCCCTGTGCGTACATTATGGCAACAGAGTCCATTTTCAGAGATTCATCCCCCTTCTCCTGGCAGCGTTCCCCCTCTCTTTGCCTCTTTCCTCCCCTCTGACCTCTCTCTGGCTTTTTTTCCCAGTTTATCAAGGTTTTGTAATGTTTCCTGCTGCTCCTCACAGTACGAGCAGTGCTGCCCATGGCGATAGGTGCCACCAGGGGAAGGAGGGACATGAATCCTGTGGGGAAACGCTGGGAGAAAGAATCCAGGCTTCACAAGGGTGCTGCCAGGTATGTCTGCCTCCCAGAAATGCTGTGTCTGCACCCCAAAATGTGTTTCAGGGATCCGTATCCTCGTGCCCCTGAGCAGTCCAGTGCTCCCTTCCACCCTCACGGGGGATCAGGTGCGCTTGGAGCACCTCCCGCTGGGTTTGTGCCCCCTCAGCTGCTGGCAGAAGGGAGAACTTTACTGATACATTTTATTTATTCACTGTGAGGGTGGATTTTTCCCCTCTCTAAAACACAGGAATCCAGCACTCTTTGAGAAGCAGTGGCTAAGCCCAGGCAACACCTTCCATAGGCAGTGGTGGCTGTGAGTAATGTTTTCTGCTTCTGTTTCTCTTGCATTTTGTATCACACCCTAAAAAGCCAAGATTCAGTGGGAAAAAAACACAAAAATAAGAAAGCGAGGTACCCCACGGGGGATTTGATGTTACACAGACAACATTAATGTATTTTTTAATAAAGTGGCCTTTTATACCACTTTACCAGCACTGCCTTTTTAGAAGGTTCTAGTGCAGAAATGATGAGATTTTTAGAGAAGGCGGTGGAAAATCCTGACTTCATTAATTCCCTCTCAGTGAGGCTTGTCAGTTTTCCCTGCCAGGGCGCCTGATGGATGTCCCCCAGTGCTGCCGGGAGATTCCGCAGGCTCTGTCCCTGCCACTCCTCTGCAGGAAAATCCACAGCTCATCCCAAGAGCTCCCTCTTCCCAATAAACCACGTCGTGTTCTCTGAGGACGGCCCTGGCTCAGGCTGCACCGCTGTAGGTGCGAGGTTCTGCCGGTCCTTTGCTGGGGACCTGCCATGGGATCGATACCTCAGAAACCTCTTTATTTCTGACGAGCAGCCAAGAGAAATATCTCAGCTCCATCCTTCCATTTAAGCTTTGCCTACTAAACGTTTCAGTGGTGGCAAGGAATCAGTAAATAGAAACTTATCGCCAAAGTGTGTGTGTCCGGATGTCGTACTTTGTTTCCTCAAATTAAATCACGAGGAAACCTTAAAAAACTGGAAGATAAATAAAAGCTGATCAGCATTTTTTTTAAGGCTCAGGATGCCCTTTTTTAGGTCATTTTGGACAAGTCAGGGATGATTTTTATGGGGGGTGCTGCTCTCCCTTATGCTCCTGAAGGCACAGAGTGCACGCTGTCCTTGGGAAGATCCATCATGGGAATATTTATTTTCCACTGCCATGAGGCAGGATTTGCCTTATCCCATGGCTGTTCTCTGCTGCAGTGTCACAACCATGGGCAATATGGTTAAAAATGCTCTTCTGGAAACAAATCAGCAAACAAAACATCCAGAGGAGTGTGAACAGTTCCTGGCAGCTCTCTTTCCTGGGAACTAGACTGGCGGGTGATTGTCAGCTACAACAGTAGTTTCAAAGTTGTATTTTATATAAATTGCTGTCTTTTACTTTGCTAGCTGTATTTTTAGTTGGAAAATTCACTTCAGGGATGTGATGTTTTGAATCCTTTAATTTTTTCCCTCACTTCAGGGTGAAGTCCATAAACCCAGCAGAGATTAAGGGACCTGTGACCCACACCAGTGCTCCTGGTAGGACAGTCTGAGTAGCTCCTCAGCAAACCTCAGCCTTCCCATCTGAGAAGAAGAAAACACATCCTATGGACTTGATCTGTCTTATCCTGCTAAAAACCCCAGGAAAGTTTCATCTTAGTGGTTTCCTAAAATCCCAGTCCGTGCTGCCTGGGCCGGGCACTCCAGAGTGTAGCAGTGTCACAGCCTCAGTTATTACATCATTATCACGATATTACTGCGTCATTTTGGTATAGAGAAGACAGTAGAGCAAGTCCAAAATTGCAGGAGATAAATAAACAGCAGTGGGTAAAAATTTGTGCGGGTCTGTCACAATTTAGAGCTGAGGGCAAGATGATAGAGTGCCAGATTGTAAGCACATATATTTTTACTGCTTATATTCACTAATCCTGTGCCATGTTTGGTACATCATGGCACGCGTGCTCCAGGTTTGAGTATTGCCCCACAGTATTTCACGGGAATGTGGTGAAAGGAAAAACGCGCATTCACTGAAAGGCAGACAGGGATTGTTACATTCCCGGGCCCTGCTGGGAACGCTTAGGACTCGGCATTCAGAGCGGGTGCAAAGCCCTGTGATTGTATCCTTTTTGCTTAGAGAGAAGGGAGCATTTTACCCGTGTTTTCCTCGGCGAGCAGGGCGCAGGTTGCGTGAGGCGGCTCTGGGCTCACTGAACGCGGACAGGCGGGGCCGTGAGGGGAGGGGGCGGGGCCGTGAGGGGAGGGGCGGGGCCGTGAGGGGAGGGGGCGGGGCCGTGAGGGGAGGGGCGGGGCCGTGAGGGGAGGGGGCGGGGCCAGAAGGGGCGCTGCCAAAAGGGGGCGGGGCCTGGGGCGGGAGCCCGGGGAGGGGCGTGGCTCTGAGGCAGACTCGGCGCGCCGGAAGCGGCGGCGCGCGCCGCACGCGGCGGTGGGCGTGGCCGGAAGTGCGCAGCAGCCGCGGCAGGCGGGGGGCGCCGCCATTACGCGGAGCGGAGCAGCCCCGAGCGGGCCGCGCGTCCCCGGCCGCCGCCGCCGGCACTCACAGGCGGGCCCGGGCCTCGGGGGGCCCGCCCGGCCCCCCCCGCCATGGAGGAGAAGGGCTTCGCCAAGGAGCTGGACCAGTGGATCGAGCAGCTGAACGAGTGCCGGCAGCTGAGCGAGAGTCAGGTCCGCAGCCTGTGCGAGAAGGTGAGTGCGGGGCCCGGACGTTGGGAGGGCGGGATGGTGCCTGTGGCACAGGCGGCGTTGGGAGACAGGGGTGCGGCCGGGGGTAGATCGGGCATGGGGAGGCGGGGGGGTGCCTGTGGAATACCGGGCGTTGGGAGAGCGGCGTGGAGCCTGTGGGATACCTGATTTTGGGAGACAGGGATGCGGCTGGTGGGATGTGGGGCGCTCGCTGGGAGAGCGGGTGGTTCTTGTGGGATATGTGGCATTGGGAGAGCGGGTGGCGCCTGCGGGTTTTGGGAGAGTAGGATGGTGCCTGTGGGATATCCGGCACTGGGTGACTGGGGTGGTTCCTGTGAGATTGGATATTGGGTGGCCAGGATGCCGCTTCTGGGGTATCCAACAGCGGGGTGGTGCCTGGGGGCTGTCTGCCATCGTGGTGTCCTGCACTACAGGGAGGAGCCGCACGCTGAGAAAACCCTCTGACTGCCGCGGTGGGATCTCGGGAAGCACAGGGGGCAGAGGTGGCACCCAAACGGGCTCACAGCCTGCTGAGGGGGGACCGAAATAGAAAGAGGAATGGTCGGATAAAGGACACTGTCTGCGATTCCGGACTGTGGTTTGCATAGTCCTTGGCAAATGCCTGCTTGGATTTGTTTAGTGGAGCCTGGTGAGAGCCTTTTTTTCCCATCAGGAGAAAGGTCCTTAGACTTGTGCTGGGTGTTGTCTGAGCAGTCCAGTAGCACTGTGAGAACCCTTCCTCAGTGCTGCAGTCTGTGATTTCCTTAGCACATTTTTCCAGCAGTGGTCCTGACATCTCCCTAACCCCCACACAGCTTCTCTTTTCTTCCCCCCTTTCCCTTTTTTTAATCCCATGCTGGAGCTGTCCGTTTGTTTCGTGACACTTTCTCCAGAACTTCATCAGCTGTGAGGGAGCTGTGGCTGTTTGGGAGGCTGGAGCTGTGGCTGCTGTGTTTTGGGAAGCTGCATGCTAGCAGTCTGTGGATGAACACACAGGAAATAGGCAGAAGCTGGATAGGAAATCTCTGCTGGAGGTGGGGAGGGTGTTTGTCCTTCAGGTGACAGATAGGTGTGCATCTGTCACAGCAGCTCGTTCTTGCAGGCTGCTGGAAACCGATGGAAACGACTGGGGCCTGAAGGAAACACTGTGCCCTGCTCTGACTTGGCTTGTTGAAGTTTGGGGAGTGGTTGTGTCACCCAGGAGAGGAGCTTACAAAAACCTCTGGGTGTGCAGCCCTGCCACAAAGCTGGTTTAGTTGGTTTCCTTGAAATTATATTTGGAGAAATCCTTTTCTTCAAAACACTTCTTAGCACTCCTGGTTTTGGGGCTCATTTCAAAGAGGCTGAGCACAGTAGTACCTCTTGCCTCAGGTTTCGGTGTGTGGAAGAACTCAGTGCTAAAACAAAAAACCAAAACGAAAAAAACGGAAAAGAAAAGAACCAGCAAAATCCCAGAGTTATCTGTGTGGGTCATTGTTGGTTTTAAATACTGGCATAGTGGACAGTGATGAGGGAAGGAGTGGACACGATGAAAGTGTGCCTAGTGATTCTGCACTCCTAAAAGTTGTTGAGATTTGCACCTGTAAAAGTGGCATTCTGTCCTCACCTGCCCAGTGACGACATCCTTAGGCAGCTGATCAGGCCTTGTGCTTCATGCAGGTGATGGAGGTGCTGTTTCTCAACGTGGTAAAATTTTCTGCTGGTCTTTAAAAGGAAAATCAGCTCAAATCCTGCAGAAATTCAGAGGCTGATAGAAGGATTAATTCTGATCATGGCTGGAGCTTGCACGTTTGGGGTGCAGGTGGGGGAGTTGGGAGCCATCCTGCTTAATCCAGGCAAAAGGGTTTTTCACGAAGATAATGAAATGGGATATGAAAGAAGGCAAGGAAGAGGCTGTCTCCTGAATTAAACAAGCAGCCTTCCATGACCATCCCTCTCCTTTGTAGCTTGTCTTTCCTCCTTGTTTTTGGTGATGTAGAAGGGTCAGTGTCTGGCTGAGTGAAATGCCCTGTGTTGTGTCGCGTTGTGGCCGGGAATGTTTTGTATTGCAGCACCTGGGGGGTGCTGGCTCAGGGAGCACCTGGATACCTTGGCAGAGGCTCTGGGGTGCTGCTTTATTCCTGAAGGGTGAGGCAGCTCCATCCCTGCCATCTCTCTGGCTTCCATCTCCCTTGGCTGGTTCTAGTTCCAGCCAAACTCCTGGAGGTTTAATATCCTCAGCCCACTTGTTGGCATAATAGTTTGGTCTGTGGGGTGAAGGTTCATCCCAAACTCCATGCCTGGCTTCAGATTCCCAGAGAACGAGCCTCTATGGGTCAGACCAAGCTTAGGGAATGAATCTTCCAGAAGAAGTGGAGTCTCTCCACTCTCCAAGGCTCTTCAAAAGCACACAAGGAGTTGAGGTGGTGGGCAAGCTCACAGCCAGCAAATAGGCTGCTCTTTGAAGTCTCTTTGAGCACAGACATGGCAACCGTTGAGTTGGTTTATTTAATACAAGGGAAGTTTATTTAATAAAAACACCTAAAAGCTGCTGCTTTTTATCCTGACCTGGATATGGTTTTCATCCAGCGCAAGTGGGACAGATGCACAGGAAGCTGATACGATTAGTCACTGTTTTCTGCAACAAAGGTAGCTAAATTTTGACTTGAAGTCATAGTTATTTATTAGCCTCCTGGATTAAGTAAGTGCTGATGATGCCAGGCAGGCTGCTTGCATCAGAGGTTTTTAGTTTTGCTTTGTAATAGTGCTTTTTATTTTAAGTCACTTGATTTCAGTGTTCACACTGCAGGCAGATGCACTGGTTAGTCACTGCTTTTCTGGGGTGTTTTTATTGATGCTGAAGATTTTGAAAGTCTTGTTCTGCATCAGAAAATCATCACGTGAGGGCAAACTGGGACTCCCGAGCCTGATCTGAACCAGCCCTGCAGAGTTAAAATGACAGCCTGGATCTGTCCACGTGCACGATGAGTGTCCGCAGGGTGAGCTAAAACGGGCTGCAGGGGAACAGCTGGTTGGCAGCGTAAGGAGCTGCTCCTCGTCACCTGCCAGCTCCTCCTCCCTCATCAGGGGAAACTTCTGGATTCTCCCAGCATCAGCATTTTCAGTTCGTGGGCTGGCCCCCCTTCCTAGGGTAGATTTAAAGTGAGCGTATTTGCCCTGTTCCTGTGGAAAAGGGGCCCTGCTGAGCTCCAGCTTGGAACAAACCGCTGCCTGTTGCTTTGTGCAACAGTGAGAGCACACAGAGCAGCTGTTTTGTGGGTTTATATTTGTCTCTCCCAGAGGGTGGAAGCTCTCAGAAGGCGCTATAAATGCTTTTAAAGATGGGTGAGCAGAATCTGAGTGCTACTACTGCACTCCAATACAACATGTTCAGCAGTTCCCAGTCATGCTGGAAGTGCAAGGCAGAGCCCATGTCATCAAGTCCATGGGCGGGATGTGACTCTTAAGGATCCCTCAGGTTAGGTTCTGTGCAGAGAGCATGCTGGATGCAGTCCAAACTGCTTGGGGTTTAGTTATTCCTTCCAAATACAGTCTTTTCCCAAAAGAGGCAAGGCAGCAAATGTTGGAATGGGAACGCAGGCATCCTCAGGAAGCCCACAGAGGGTATCCTTGGGAAGCAGCTCCCTCCTGGCAGCACAGGATGAGCCTTAGCTCATCCTGAGCTAAGGGATATGGCAAGGAATACCCGCATCATCACCTGCTGGTGACTGCTCAGTGCTGGTGATCTTCCAGCCCTTTTGTTGGGATCAGATGGAGCCGTCCTGTGGGTGTTCCCTGTGCCTCAGATGTGCCTGGAGCGCTGATCAGCATCAGTCAGTGAGCTGGAGGCAGCACAACAAACCTGGTATTTGATAAGGATAATAAGGTGATGCAGATAGGCCACATTGCACGGTTGTAATTAGCAGAGGAACTGCTGGGTGTGGAAGAAGAGATGACTACATCCAGGGATGCCATCCCTCCATCTGTGGTCGTTTTGTTGCCAGCTGGGTACAGCCAGGGAAGCTGGTTATGGCTCCATATGTTCCAATTGCCTCTGTCTTTGCTTTCCAGTTGTATGTGACTTGCCTGTAGAAGTTGCTAAACTGTTGTGCTTGGAAGAGGATTGGAATTCCGGCAGGCAGCATGTGCCCTGGGCAAGGGAATCTGGCCTCGCTGTAGTAAACCTGCTCATCTCCATGGTCTGGGATTTGGGAAACACCAAACTGTTTTTCCAGTGGTCAGCTTGAGCAGTGGGGATGAAACTGGGTTTCCAGTGGGAATACAGCGGAATAACATCACCTGCTTCTGGAGGACCTTTTTGTCCTAACTGTGTTTTCCTTGCCAGGCTAAAGAGATCCTGACAAAGGAATCCAATGTGCAAGAGGTACGCTGCCCTGTCACCGTCTGCGGAGATGTCCACGGGCAGTTCCACGACCTCATGGAGCTCTTCAGGATCGGTGGGAAGTCTCCAGACACAAACTACCTGTTCATGGGAGACTACGTGGACAGAGGTTATTACTCGGTGGAGACAGTGACTCTCCTGGTGGCATTGAAGGTACGGCTTGAGAGATAAAACTTTGAGAGAGCAAAACCTGGGAGTTGGGAACGATTTTCTCCTCCTGGTGACGCTGCCGTTGACTTGAGCATAACGGGTGTAAATTGATCCGTGTCAGCGGACACGGGCTGGGAACAGAGCGCTTGCTTGGCTGCTGTTTGTGATGTTCCATTACTGTTTCTTTCCATGCCTGTGCTAAGGAAGCATTTTCTCCGTCCCCAGGTGCGGTACCCTGAGCGCATCACGATACTGAGGGGCAACCATGAGAGCAGGCAAATCACACAGGTCTACGGCTTCTACGATGAGTGCCTGCGCAAGTACGGCAACGCCAACGTCTGGAAGTACTTCACAGACCTGTTTGATTACCTTCCACTCACAGCTCTAGTAGACGGCCAGGTAAGCCTGGGATAAGGAAAACCCTCCCTTACATAGATTCTGCAGGCTGTGTTGTCTGACATCCACAGCAACAAGCTCCTATAACTTGTGATCCAAGGATGAGACGGCTGGAGTTGTGAATGAGTTTTAACAGAGTTAAACCCAGCTGGTTTGGCGATCATTGTTCCCTTAACAATGTGCATTTAATGGATTGCTTTTTTTTGTTCTGGAACAGATATTCTGCCTCCACGGTGGCCTCTCTCCATCCATAGATACACTGGATCATATCAGGGCTCTGGACCGCCTGCAGGAAGTTCCACACGAGGTAATAGGAAAGGAAATGCTTCAGAAACTTAAATATGTCCTGGTGGAAAACTGAAATGTTTTCTCACCTTGCAGTCCAGTTAAGCATGTGGTTACACATGGATTATGGCCTTTCCAAGAGCTAGAGCAGATGAACATTTGGGCAAAGCACACTTAAGTCAGTGTGCTTTGATTACACCAGCCTACATCAGGAGAGCTGTGGGGGCTTCACAGCTGTTTTCCCCAGAATCATAGGATTTTTGGGCTTTCAGTCTGACTCAAAGAGCAGGATTTGGCAGGGGAGGGTGTTTACTCTCTTCAGCCTCATCACAGATGTGACTGTGATCTGACAACCACCGTGTGAAGCCACGCTGTGTCACCATCTTTCCTCCCCAGCCAGCCCAGCCTCCGTATGGTGTTTCACCTTGTTACAGCTTCCTGGGGCTTGAAATCTAGACTGAAAAACCACACTTGGAGCTCCCGGGGCAGCTGGAAGTTGCATTGGGTGTGGCTGGGGCTTGCAGATGTGTGTTCAGTAAACTCCTCACGTGCCTTGCACTGAGAAGGACGTGCTGGCAGTCTTGTTACTGTAAATAAACTGTGTTTAAGCATCTAGCAAAGAACTCCTAATCCTTCCCAAGGGTCCGATGTGTGATCTGTTGTGGTCGGATCCGGATGACCGCGGCGGCTGGGGCATTTCTCCACGTGGTGCTGGCTACACCTTCGGGCAGGACATTTCCGAAACCTTCAACCACGCCAATGGTCTCACACTGGTCTCCCGCGCTCACCAGCTGGTCATGGAGGTAGGGCAAGCACTCTGCTAGCCAGGGCTAACAGAACAGGGGCCCGTGGGGGGTCTCCTCTGGGACACCTTCCACTCACAAGTTTGTTGACACCTAAATCTTGTGCAGGTCAGTACCAAAGAGAGGCTTTAGTCATGTGAAAACAACAACGTGAAATTACGTGCTTTGACCTGCAGCCTAAATAAGGGGATGTTCTGCCCTTTCCAAGCAAATTTCCCCCTTCAAGTAAATTGTCAAAGGGGCTGTGTTACACCCCTTTTGTGACAGGAATAATCTTCTTACGTGCTGGCTGCTCTTGCTTTGACTGCTGCTACATCTGACAGCCTGTCCTGTAGTACTCAGCAGTCAGATGTGATGGGGATTATGCCATTTTCGGCTGTCGGCAGGCTATTCTTGGATGTCTTGCTGGAAAAATGCCAGGTGAGTCAATAGAGCAGATGCATCTTTAAAATCCAGTGCAGGTAGATCCCTTAAGCAGAGCCATGTGTCAGAAGTCACTGGCATCCAGCAGGCAAATTGTCACTTGTGGTGGATGAAAGCTGAAGGCATCCCTAAAAATCCCAAGGCTTTTTTGTGGCACAATCCATAGTTCACAAGTGAGGAGTAGATGATCTCCTGTAGGCTGCTTGAAGCTGGTTTTGCCAGGTATCTGCTGCTGCTTCTCGTGGCAAAGCACATATTTTGAAATGAAACGAAGTCAGTTGGAAATACTTACAGAAATCTCCAGTTTCACAAGTGCCTTGGGGAGTTTCAGGCCTGAAGAGGAACTTTAGACGGGCTGAGGCTTAACAGAGACTTTTCCTCTCTCCCCCTGGCAGGGTTATAACTGGTGCCACGACCGGAACGTGGTCACCATCTTCAGTGCCCCCAATTACTGCTACCGCTGTGGGAACCAGGCTGCTATCATGGAACTAGATGACACTTTAAAATATTCCTTGTGAGTATCCTGGCTTGGGCTGTGCTCCTTTTCTAACCACTCTGTGAGGACTGGCTGGTCATTCCCAAAGGGGTTCTTCCATGAAAAACCAGCTCAGACCACTCTGGAATTAACGTGTGCTCTGCCTTAAAATAAGCAATGAGTTAAGCTCCTAAAAGCTCCTCTTCCTGGCTGTCTGGAGAGTTGGAGCTTTTGCACTGCAATCCCTTTATTGCCTAAGCTCGATAGAGAGAGTAAAAACACATGGATTTTTGTATTTGGATTTAATCTTTGGTAGCACTGAGCTTTGTAAGATGGGGGAGAGGGTCTGAATTGTGCTTTTCAGCTACTCCCATGAGAAAGTGGTGATGGACTGCTGGGTCATTAATGAGTTTTAACTTCCATGAATTCTTGTTTTGGGGCTTGGAATGTTTTATGTGGAAGCAGCTGGGGTGAGTAGAGCGCTAGCAGCAGGAGAACAAGCCTGGTATTTATCGTGGCACTGGAAAATGGCTCGTGGAGGAGAGTAAGTGATCCCTTTTTCTCTCCTGCAGCCTCCAGTTTGACCCAGCACCTCGTCGTGGAGAACCTCATGTTACCCGTCGTACCCCAGACTACTTCCTATAAACCTCTCCCAACCTTTGTAGAAGGAAGTACACCTGGCATTTTAAAAAAAGCAACAATATTTACACGTTTCTGTAAGAAATCAGGGTTCGTCTCAACTCAAATCCCCATCATGGACCAAAATGTGCCATACAGAGGACGAAGAGCATTTAGCACAACTTGAGACTGAATTCCTTATGACACTCTCTCTCTCCCATGCCCATCAGCCCGAAAGTCAGTTTGCCTGCTGTATTTGTAGTCCTTGTTTTCCTTCTGGACTGTTCAGAGAGGAAAAGGTAACTCTTTAACAACACTTCATCTCCTCTGACGCTTCTTTGTACATTTTTAGTTCTAGTGTTTAACTGGCATGAATTAGAGTTTGTTTTCCAGGGAAGTGCACACTAACTTCATCCCCCACCACTCTTTATTTTATTGGGAAGACCGCTCAACCTAACTGGAGAAAGGAAGTGATTCCTGCTTGGGAGTACGTTGTCATAACCCAGATAAAAGCGTTCCCTTTTTAGCTCTATTCCCGTTCTGTGCTGATCCTGCCCCCTTTTTTTTTTTGTTTGTTTGTTTGCTTTGGGGTATTTTGTTTGTTTTGTTTTCTCTTTTGTTATCCCCCCCCCTTCCCCTCTGTATATTTGTCCTGGAAGTGCTTGCAATCCTCCTCGCTGTACCTGAACCAATAAACTTGCCGTTGTCAGCCCCAACACGTGGTGTCGTGCAGGGCCGGGCGGGGCTGGGGCGGGCCGGGGGCGGTCCCGGGGTGGTCCCGGGGCGGAGCGGCGGGGCCAGACCGAGCCCGGAGCGATGGCGGCGGCCGCCTACGAGTTGCTGGTGCTGGGCGGCGGCTCCGGGGGCCTGGCGGGGGCACGGCGGGCGGCCGAGCTCGGCGCCCGGGTCGCGCTGGTGGAGCCGCGGCGTCTCGGCGGCACCTGCGTGAGTCAATTGCGGGTAGACCCGCACCGGGGGCGGGGAGGGACGGGGCAGGGGACGGGTGACACGGGGTCGGTGCCCCCACGCTGGCCCCGGTGACCCGGGGAAGGTGGCGGAGCTCTCGGGGAGGGTCGCGGTGCGAGAAGCCGAAGACAAGGAATCGCCTCGGTGTCCGAGCGTTGTGCAGGGACCTGCCTTGTCAGGCTGCAGCAGGACGGATTCAAATCCCTCATCTTCACCAGCGTCTTCCCGGTCGTTTTCAAGCTGTTTTGAGGCGGGTGACAGGATGCCGACGGATCCTGGATCTGTGTAGCACAACTGCAAGGCGGTAAAGCAGAACTCAAGAACATAGTGAGCTGGTAACAAGCCAATATACAAACTGATTCCTCAAACAAGCCAGGGATGGGCTCTAGTTTTATGCCCTAAGAGCATTCTGCTGGAAAAATTACCATATTCCCGCAAGTGCAGGCAAGGGATGACAAACACTTTTCTCCTAGTAAGTAATTTTTAGATTATCAGTGCAAAAAACCCTTGTGTTTGAAGGCTCCACCTTCCGTGTTCTCTTTCAAGGAAGTGAAGGAAAACAGGCAAACCGCAAGACCTTGAGCCTCCCGAGGCGGTTACACCCCTGCTTTGCCAGGAACCCCTAATCCTGCCTTTGTTTTCCTGAGCAGAGAGCTGAGATGCAGTGCCAGCCTGATGTGGGATGCTCTCTGGAGCATTGCCTTTGGAAAGCTGGGCCTTGACACTGAGACTTGCTCTTATTCCCCGCAGGTCAATGTCGGGTGCGTGCCAAAGAAGGTAAGGGTGTTCTGCCACCAACTCCGGTGGCTTGGGCTGGGTCTGGTGTGGGTGCCTGCCAAATTGCAGGGAGGTGCTGCCACAGGGTGTGGGGAGGAAGCAGGGCCTCGGAGGCTATTGCACCATTGGGATTCCGTGGGCACTCCTGTGTCCCATGGGTGCTCCGGGCAGAGGTGAGGGATCAGGAAGCCTGGCAGGGTTTTTCTCAGAATCTAGGCAGTCTTCCTGAGTCAAACCTGCAGTTTGTGTGGGCAGGTGATGTGGAACACGGCAGTCCATGCAGAGTTTGTCCACGATCACGCTGACTACGGCTTCGAAACATCAGGTGTCAAGTTCAACTGGAGGTAAGAATGGAAAGGGCCACTTGGAAACCAGCGTCTCCCAGTGAGTGTCCCATGGGGAGCAGCCCATTGTCCACTTCAGAGGGGTCCCTGCCCACTTCCAGGCTCCCGTGGGTTGTGCAGAGCTGGTTACAGGGCCAGCATTCCCTCTGTGTTATGGAGAACAGGGATGCCAAACCGGCTGTGGCAAGAGACTCTGGAACAGACAAATGCAGGGAAGGCAGGCACAAAAATCTTGCTTTGGTGGTGGAAGGGTCACAGGGAGCCATTTAATTCTGTGGTGTGGCTGCCACGTGCCAGAGGGGTTGAGTTCACACAATCATTTAGTTTGGAAAAGACCTCTGAGATCATCGAGTCCAACCTTTGACCGACCACTACCTTGTGAACTGGACCATGGCACCGAGTGCCAGGTTCTTCCTGAGCTCTGAGGTTCATTTACTGGCAGTGGCAGTGTTCCCTGCTCTGTTCCAGAACCATCAAGGAGAAGCGTGATGCGTACGTGCGGCGCCTCAATGACATCTACGAGAACAATGTCAAGAAGGTGAGCATGGAATGTGTTTACCCTGCAACCCGAATGGCAAAAGTGATGGGTTTTTGGCCCCTTTTCCAGCCTTAATGGGTGTCCTCCAGCTGTGGAAGCCCTGGCTCCGTTAGCTGTGTCTCATCCTGCTGTTACCCTAAGGCTCACATTGACATCATCCGGGGCTATGGCAAGTTCACCGCTGATCCCGAGCCAACTATCGAAGTGGAAGGGAAAAAGTACACGGCTCCTCACATCCTTATAGCCACGGGTGGGCGCCCGGCTGTCCCGTCTGACAGCGAAATTCCTGGTGAGCCTGATGACATGCCCCAGGCTCCCAGCCTAGAGAGAGGTCTGCCAAAGCAAATCAGGCTTTGGGAGGAGAAAGGGGCAGGTGAAGGGTGCGAAAGGGTCTGTGTTTTGCAGGTGCCAGCCTGGGGATGACCAGTGATGGCTTCTTTGACCTGGAGGAGCTGCCCAGGTAAAGTGGAATCCATCCCCTGCAGCCACTGGCACCAGCTCCAGGTGCCTGCCCACGGCATCGTCGCTTCTCCACAGGCGCAGCGTGATTGTTGGGGCTGGCTACATCGCAGTGGAGATTGCGGGGATCCTCTCCACGCTGGGCTCCAAGTCATCCCTGCTCATCCGCCAGGACAAGGTAGTGCCACCGCCTGTCACATCCCAGCCCGCCGGGGCTTTCTGGTTGTCTCTTCCTGGTAAAGGAGGGTCTGAGTTGGCATAGGAATAGTGATGCAGTGGATGGTGGCACGGGAGTCATGCAGAGGCTGGGGGGAACACGTTTTAGCAGCACGCACCCATGTGCCCGGCATTCCTGCAGCCATGCGTGTCACTACATCCCTTCGCTTGAGCTTTATTTCGAGTCATGACTTGAAAAGAGGAAGAAAGGAAAAGAAAATAATGGAGAAACAAACAGAGGAGTTCCTTAACCAGAAGCACCCCAAACCTCTTGGGTTCCAGGAGCAGGGAGATGCCAGTGGAGGCTGCCTTTCCCTGCAGACCCTCATCTGACAGGGTTGGGGGGGATCCTTGCCCAGGTCCTGCGAACCTTTGACTCCCTGATTAGCTCAAACTGCACCCAGGAGCTGGAGAACACCGGGGTGGATGTCTGGAAGCACACACAGGTAGGAACGCACAGAGCAGCCCTGTGGCTTGTCCCATCCCTCCTGCAGAGGCAGGGCTGGGGGAAAGCTGCCATTTTGAGTGCTGCTTGCTGAGCCAGGGTTTTGGTGACATCCCTGCCTCTGCAGCATGGCTGCCGTTACTTGTTGCAAGGCAAAATCCATCTGCACCTTCTCCTGCTGCTCTTGTTCCCTGTAGGTCAAGAGGGTCACCAAGTCCCCAGGCGGGCTGCTGGATGTAACAGTGACTTCGATGGTGCCCGGCCACAAGCCCACGGAGGGGGTGATCCGGGATGTGGACTGCCTGCTGTGGGCCGTGGGGCGGGAGCCCAACTCCGAGGGGCTGTGCCTGGACCAAGTGGTGAGACAGCGACACGTCCCTTCCATGCTGGTGGGGGGATGCCCACAGGTCTCTGGGTGTCCTACAGGTATTTGGGGTTCCCTTGGGTCTCCAGAGCCTGTCACAGGACGGTGTTCCCACGACTTGCCCCCCACCTGGCAACACTGTGGTCACCAGCACAGGTGCCCCATGGGCTGTCCCATCCCTCCTGGAGCACATGTGGCTGCTGTTTCCCATGGCAGGGCGTGCAGGTGGACCCCAAGGGCCACGTGGTGGTGGATGAGTTCCAGAACACCACTAGGAGAGGGATCTATGCCATCGGGGATGTCTGTGGGAGAGCCCTCCTCACCCCAGGTACTGCAGCCTTGTCCCTTCCCTGCACAGCCCCTCAGTGCCACGCCGCGCTGTGGCTCAGGCTCCCTGTCCCTCCCCGCAGTGGCCATCGCAGCTGGCAGGAAGCTGGCCCACAGGCTCTTTGAGGGCAAGCAGGACTCCCGGCTGGACTACGAGAACATCCCCACTGTTGTCTTCAGCCACCCACCCATCGGCACCGTGGGGCTCACTGAAGGTGGGGACAGAGGGGGTGTGGAGGGACAGAAGGGGCTGGGGACACTGGCTCAGAGCTGCTGCTTTGGTGCTCGAGGTGTTTTGATCTCCAGCAAGTGAGCCTTGACAAAAGGGCTTTGACTCCTCTCTGTAAATGCCCTGTGTGCATCCCTGTGACCCCCTTCTGCTACAGAGGAGGCTGTGGCTGCACATGGGAGGGACAATGTGAAGATCTACAACACGTCCTTCATTCCCTTGTACCACGCTGTCACCCAGAGGAAGGTGAAGTGCGTCATGAAGCTGGTGTGTGCTGGCAAGGAGGAGAAGGTCAGTGGAGGACACTGGGGGCACAGCTGGGGCTGGTGGGGACCACAGCTGGCTGTCCTCTCGTCCCGCGTGGCCAGCTCTTGCGCTGGGATCCAGCTCCCCCAGCACCAAGCCCAAGAGTTCAGCCTGGATTCTGGGTCCCACTTGGCCTCTCACTTCTTCCCCGAAGGTGGTGGGACTGCACATGCAGGGGCTGGGCTGTGACGAGATGCTGCAGGGCTTTGCCGTGGCCATCAAAATGGGGGCCACCAAGGCCGACCTGGACAACACCGTGGCCATTCACCCCACTTCTGCTGAGGAGCTGGTGACGCTGCGCTGAGGCTGCAGGCACAGACACCCCGGGGATGGCGGCTGCAGCTGGGAAAAATGTTTTACGTGTTTGCAAAAGTGCCTTACTGCCGGGTGGGCGCCTGGAGGGCGTGTCTGTAACAAGGGTGTGGCTTGCTCTGGAGTGGGAAATAAACACTCCGATGCTGTCGAGTCTCTGCCTTTTGCTCTCTGGTTCCTGTCTCTTGCCATGTCCAGCCGTGGAGGGTGCTGACATGGTCCAGGGATGTTTGGGAGAAGGTCAGACTGGTCAAGCACCTCCTCTGCAGTCTCTGGCTCTGGGTCTGGGCAGCAAGCAGTGGAGCAGGACAGGATAGCAGGGTCCTTGGGTATTGGGGTATCCTGGATAGGCTCCATCCGCTTTATTTCATGTCCTAACACCACAGGCCCTCTAGCCTGTCCTGACATCACACCTGGGGCTCCAAAGGGGAGTCCAGGCTGGGGGTTCAGGGGTCAAATTCCCTGTTTCCAGCCCCATTTCCAGCCACTGGAAGCTTCCCAGACCCATCTGGGAAAGAACAGGCCAAGTTTTGTGGGATTTTGGGGATCAGAAAGGGGCACCCCATGGAGAGGCTGGGCCAGGCACCTTCATGTCCTGGAAACAGAGACCTGAGTCCTTTTTTTGGGGGGCACCAGGCTCATTTGGCCAGTTTTAGGGTCCTCTTATAAATAAATCAGGCATTTTCTTTGGCTCAGAAACTGAGATTAAGTCCTGTGTTGCTGGCACTTGGAACCATACCCACCTTAGGGCTGTGAAACACAGCTCAAGTCCAGTCTTTGGGAGTGCAAAAGGAGCATCATCCAGGCAGTTTAAGGCTTTGACCAGAGAGCCCAATTCCTACGTTTTGGGGCTCAGGGCAGACCCAAGACAGGTGAGAGACAGCGGGACCCGGGGGGCGGAGCGAAGCAGCCCCAGGGTGCGGGGCCAGCTCAAGTGCAGGGTGGGACCGAGGGTATTTGGGTCCCGAGCGTCACTCCTTCAGGCCGCTGGAAGAGCTGCAGGGGTCTTGGCCTCCTGTCCTCTACCCCCCACACCCCTTCCTTTCCCCTCCATGCCCCTCCATCACCCAGATGCTCTTTACAAGGAAAAAGGCATAAATTCCACCACGGCCAAATGCATTTACATCAGAGCCGGACACATCTGGGTCCATGGAAGTCAAACCGGTGACAATCCAGGGCGATTTCAAGTTGGATGCTTGCAGATTTCATTTCTCAGAAAATATTTTTTTTTTTTTTTGTGCTTCCCTGTTGGAAGAGGTCAATTAGCCTTTTTAATGATCAGATTACCCAACATAGGGGAAAACAACGAGCATTCCTTGAACACCTCCATCACTTCCATATCCATCCGCAATCAGGGGCCGATGGACAGCAGCTTGCCTTGATCAGGCTCCGAGGCGGGACTGGATGATCCCTGAGGTTCGTCCCAACGCAAACCGTTCTGGGATTCCACGATGGCTTTTAGGATCTCTCCTCGCATTTATTTTGCACCGTGTCCTTCTTTCAGCTGCCAGCAGATGGCACCGCCGGCCTTTAACAGAGGTGGAAATGTTCACATTTCCAGAGGAGGGACGTGGATCGGCCTTGCCGCCCACCGAGTGGTTTTTAAAACTAAAAAGACAATATTCTGCAATAATCGGTGACGACGATTCAGTGCTGATGTTCCACGGGGTATGTGGAAAGCAGAAAGAGATTCCCTGCAAATCTCAGTTCCCTGCATTGCGGATATTTCGTTGCTCACACGAATAACACCTTTCCATCTGAAACTCTTAGGATTCCAAAGTGAGCTGGCCACGTTTTGGGCTTCCAGGCAGAGGGAATGTGAATATGGGAAAGTGATGGAGAGAGAGAGTACTGCAGCGGTGTGTGTGTGTAGGGAGAGCTGGGGTAGGACTTTTAGACAAATTCCTCTTACCTGGATGCAGGGCCTTGGGTTTCCTCTCTTGGTCAGAGGTTTCTCTATCTGTAGTTTTTTCAGTGCATCCAGCTCCAGGCCCCCCAACATCCTGGGATTCTGGGATTCCATCTGCTGCATCACGTGGCAAAACTGTCCTAAGTACAATGTCTGTGCAAGGCTGGAGCTTCTTAGGCTCCATTTACAGCACACAATGATTCCATACAGAGCTGTTATAACCCCGCACTGAGTTGTGCTGGGAAACAATTTGTTCATTTAAATTCATAATGGGATGGCAGTTTTCCTTCTCAAATTTAAATGATTTGTTGAAGGATTAATTTTTAAACTATTCCAGGAATAAAAAGCGGAGTGTAAAAAATACAAGAATCATTCCTACATCCATCAAATCATTAATTGGAAGCCTATTCTCCTATAATCTGTCCTTGGGATCTTGTTCTTCTTTCCAGAAAAATCTTGTGCAGAGGCAGGTAGGGCAAAAACTACCATTTCAACCACAAGAGCCAGCTGGCTTCACCTGAGCCGCACAGACTGTTCTTTTCCCAGGTTCCCGGTTTAAAAGCTGGAATCCCTGGAGAGCCTGGATCTAAATGCTGGAGCTCAGCAGGCAGGAGCAGAGCCTGTGAGATGCCGCTGTGCTGGGAGCACTCAGAGCACCGGGGGGAATCTGGGCTGTAATGGATGGGGGCGTAACTGTGAGTCCCTGGCCCTGGGAATGAGTTTCCCATGGCAAAGGGATGCCTCGAACACAGCAGAGCAGGGAGGCTCTGCAATGGAGCATATCCGAGAAACTCTTCCAAGCAGGCACACCCTCAAGCCGGCGGTGGCTGCAGGTGACAGCCCTCAAGCCCCGGGGCTTGGCGCCTGGCTTTGGGCTGGGCTCTCGGCTCCCTCCTTCCTCCTGTCCCTCCTCCCTGCCTGAGGCAGGAGCTGCAGGGGCTCCGGGAGCTCTCCCCGTTGCTCCCGGGGCTGCAGCCTCGCTCCTGCCTGCGCGGAACCGGCGGCTGCGGCGGAGCTCCGGCACCTGTAAGCGGGATACCCCGGGGGAGTGGGCTGGGGGCTGCCTTCCGCCGCGGCTGGGCTGTGCCTGCCTCCCTGCTGGAGCTGGGAGCTGAGGGATAACTGCAGGAGCGTTGCTAGCAACAGGTCTGTGTGTGCGAGAGAGCTGGAATGCCGATTCCACTGCTTGGAGGTGCCCTGATTTACTGGGGAGGGAGGGAGGGGGAGGGTACAACACCACCTGCACGGGGATCCTGGCAATGCCAGGGACTTACCTGCTGGAAAAAACCTTACTTGTGCTGCTCGAGTTGGTCCCGGGGTGGGCAAGGCAGGAATACGGAGCAGTTCATGCACTGGAGGGGGACGGGGGTGGCAGCAGGTGCCCCTGACCCTTTGGCTTTTGGGGTTCCAGAGCTGGGGGACACACACAGCCCCCTGGGTTGGGAGGGCAAATCCACCTGGGCTAGGAGCTGGACCTCTATGCAGAGCTCCAGGATCGGGAAAAGAAGAGCCTGAGGCTGCTCATTTTTTCCTCAGTGGCTAACACAAGTTTACATCATTTTATTTTGCTTTCTATCAGTAGCAGGTACCTCCAGTAGGAGAAAAGTATCTGGAGCTTGAAGTACCTCGTGTTAGCCTTTAAATCTGAACCAGCCTGGGGGCTGCAAAGTATAAAAGGCAGTGAGATCAGTTTGGGGTGTTTTGGTGGAAAAAGAGGGATTGAGTGTAACTCTGAGCAGAGGAGGAGCATTTCCTGAGGCTGGCAGGTGGGTACCTGTAAGATAGCACCTCATCCCAAAAGAATGGACCTGTGCTGCTGTTTTTTCCCAAATGAAAATCCTAGCAAGGAAAACTTACTTCCATTCCTTGCTGTTTGGACAACTGTGGGTTGCAGCTGTCTCTTGCTGAACAGAATTGGCTTCAACTGGAGTCAAACCAAGAGGTTTCCGAGGTAACCTCTCAGCATGTCAGATTCCTGACATCAATCAGAGGTACCTATCCATGTTATCCAGGTGAGGCTTAGAATTTGGTGATAATTAAAATCAAGTCACTGAGGCAGCAGTAAATGGAAATTCAAGAGCATCAAAAGGATTCAAATCCTTAGAGCAGCTCACAGAAAAAAAAAAAAAATCAATGAGTATTTGAAGTCCCTGTGTGGATGTGGATGGTGATGTGAAAGGGAACATTCAGAAGGTAGGAAGGTACAAGGGAGAGTTCTGCCCTTCCCACCTCTTTCTGGAGAGGTGACACTGTCCATTTAAACCTCTGCTGTCACCTTCACGGACAGTTCTTGTCCTGTGCACCTGCAGTTATTTAGGACTAAAGGTGTGGCCTCTGGGCAAATCCAACATCCAGCCCCATCGTGCTGCACCGGGAGCTCACCTGTTCTGCCTGATTTCTAGGCTGCTCTGCCTAATTTCTAGTGTGGCATAATCCAATATTCCACAGCCCAGGAAATCGGGTGAGGGTTAAAATGCTCTTTATTGTAACAAGCTCTAACCAATGATCCAGGTAATGGCCTGTTTGCTCTCATGCCTGTCCCACAGAGGGCAGTGACACTTATGTGCTAAAAGAGATGGAAACCAAACAAATCTATTGCTCTTGCTCGTTATTCACTCGAAGCAGAGACATCACCTGGTGCAAAGAGCCCTTGCGATGTGCTCTGTGCGTTGGGGCTGGTTTGGTTTTCTTCTAGTCATTCACTTTGCAGTGATTACAGGATCCTCTGTGCCCCTCATTTTGGGGGGAGACATAAACTACGTGCTGACAGTGCTGTCTCCTGTATCTGCTGAATTAGCTCTCGCTGCCTGATGGGCTCCTAAAGCACTTACTTTGTTTGTCAGTTTTAACCTCCACTGGGGCTATCTCATGATTGTCCCGCTTCTCAGGGATTTTTTTTTACCTCTTTCTACCTGTTCCCCAATTACTGTCCTCAGTTTCAATGCCCCAAATGACAGGGCTGTCAGGGAGTGACTCACGAGCAGAGGCTGAATTGAAAGGTGCAATTTAGGAGGCTCATCCCCATTAGTGGGGAATTCAGTGCTGCAAAGAGCCCGGCAGGGATCATTGATTTAGCTGTTCCTATAGACTAAACCCCACCACTCACTGCTAAACGCTGCTAGAGTTTTTCTCTCCAGGGAAAAAGCTGTGACCAGTCCAGATATTTCATGGAGTCCCTGCCCAGTTTTCGGTGATGGATGGGAAACTGCTGCTTAGAGACTGGATCCCGGGAGAACTTCAGTAATTTCCTACTGAAAGCTTTTAAAACAGGGACTTACTTCCAAGGTAAGGCAGATAAAATCTTATTGCTTGGCAGGCTTCTCACTCAATAAAATGGCCACATAAGTGTGCCTGGGTGTGGAAATCTTACTTTAACCTGATTTCAGGGAACAGTTGGCTGAGATTTTAGTTAAAATTTAAAACAGCCTGTGACACATCAAACAGAAAAAAAAATATTCAGAAGCTTAAAGTTGACTAAGCATGAAGTAAAAAAATATAAGGTTATAATGACAAGGAATAGGTAAGCAGCCTCAGCTCTAATGAAGCAGGGTGGGAATTATATATACATATATAGAAATATATAAAAATATGTGCCATAACAAACTTCTTGTGAATGCCTCACCTGCCATTTGCATCTCCTGATTTACATTTATGATTTGGCTTTGGAGTGAAATGTTTTCTACTCCTAGCTCAGGTGGATGAGTAATCTGCAACTAAGTCTTGTGTTTATTTCAGTCATCCCGCTGATAGCCTTGTTATTTATCATTTGAAGTCTGAGATCTTTTAAAAAGAAATACCTTGACAAACTATTTTCTTTGGCCCCAGCTCTGACTATGCAGATAAATGACTCTGAAGGGAGGATAAGCAGTTTAAGCCCATCGAGAAGAGCTCTGTGTGCAGCTCTGAGATTGGCACATCTCCCTGGGATTGACCATTTCAAAATGAGAAATCTGCTTCTCAGGGTGCACTTGTTTTTGTTTATGAAAGTAAATGTCAGTAAGAAAAAATTATTTGATTGCAACTGGCTATTTTTAGGGTGTTTTTCCTTCCACAGCTCCATTCTCCCAGCTGAAAGCCTACTGGGATATTCGGGCTTATTTGGAGATAAACCACTCTGAGGTATGTCATATAAAATATCATGGAGATTCTGATGGATGAAAAAGTTAAATACTTGAGGAGTAAGTTCTATTATATTAATTCACAAATATCCCCCAAGTTTGTGTGTGGCAGCTCAAGCCCTTCTTGACCCAGACCCAACAATTCCTGCACCACTGCCTGTTCTGTGCCTGAGCCCTGGGAACTGGGAATGGGGGGTTTAGTGTGGCTACAGCCACATGATCCCTAAATTTCTCTCTCCCTTATTTGTCACACACTCACAGACTAACGTCCTGGTCTTTTTTACATCCTTCAGAAGCTTTACCCCTGGGTCTTTCCCACCTTTTAGCAGACCAGGGATCATTTTCCAAGGTCCCTGGGAAATCTCTGTTGTTGTGCCATTACTGAGTACAGACCTCAGGACAAGGGAAGAACAAACTGTTTAGCACTTACGACGTTAAACCTTCTTTATCTACAACAACATTCTCCTGCTGTTCTTCTTATCTCTTAAGTTTCCTTATTTTTGTTTCAGCCCCAGAGGATTCTGTAAGGGTATTTCACGCATAAAAATCAAGATATCAAGATGACAAACCCAGCAGGTTGTGCACAGGGGTGAAGCAGTGGTGGCTGCTCCAGGGGATTTTTTCCATGTACCCAATATAAAAAGAATTGTATAAATTCACAGTCACATTGAACTTTCAACAATGGAAAACTGTTTTTCTATATCCAGAGGTATGAGATTGTCCTGGTCAGGCTGTGACACATTACACAGTGCATTTGTCACCGGAGGCTGTGACTGGGATTCCAGCAGGGAATGAGCCTCCTGTGTGTGGAAGCCCAATGTGGGCTGGGGCAGGTTTTCGCTCAGGGAGGCTCCCACTTTATTCCTTTGCAGATTTTCTTTGGTACATTAAATGAAGAAGGGAGGCCTTGCTCTTATCAAGTTACCACGTGGAAGCAAATTACTGTTATTTATCATTTTATAACAATTAGGTATTGCATGATTTTTTTCCTTGTCTTAGATGATTTATGTTTCTGTCCTCTGTGCCTCTCTCAATTATTTATCACTGCTTGTTTTAGCAGGCAAGGACCCCGTGAAAACACAAGGCACTGGCTTAATTTCTCCTTCCAGCCAATCCTCCTCCCCCTCAGCTTCAGGATAATAAAAATCCGTGGAGCTTTTCCATTTCCTGTGATCTGCAGGTTTTGTACAGCAACTTCCCTGTGTCTGCCACAGCCAAAATTTCATTAGTGCAACTGGGATAAGACTCAGCTCCAGTTTTGCCTCGAGGCTGTTTACAACTTCTTGTTTACCAGTTATGAGCAAAAACTATTCCAGGGATCATTACTGAAGAGATTGAAAGCTGCTGCTTCACAACGTGGTGTTGGAAAAAGAGAAAAAAAACCAAAATAGGTATCCAAAATAATGATTATTCCTCCTGCTTTCAGTGTGGTAAGGGACAATCCTGCCATGGAATGACCAAGAACTTCTGCCTCAGATCATCAGAGACCCCTTGAAAATCCAAACTCCAGCAGGTAAGGAAGGAAAGGCACCTCTGCCTGACCTGCTGGGGACAGCACAGGGACAACTGGGACAGTTGGGCATGGGGCCTGGGAATGTGGTGGGAGCCAAAAGCCATCTTCCCTGAGCCAAAGTGTCTACCTAAAGCAACTCCTCTGGGAAGCAAAAGATTATGGAAGAAAATTAGTGGATAATAATAATAATAATAATAATAATAATAATAATAGTAATGTGGGGAAGAGCAGCAAAGGGAGCAACAGTGAGTCCAAGAGAGCAGGAGGAATGCTGGCTTTAAATGGAGTGAGACAGCAGCTCCTGGGATTTATCAAGCTCAACTCCAGGTTCGGGATTAAAGGAACAGTGTAAACTCATATTGTCAAATATCTGTATTTGCATTCTGTCCATCTTGAGCCCATGTTTGGTTGCAAGTGCTGCTTCCTTGCAAGTGCTGCTTCCTTGAGGGATCAGGAAAACTGGCATTAAATCTCTTCCCACAAGGCTGACTCTGAGCTCTGGCTGGGGAAAGCATTTGGCACAACAGACATTTCAATAAGAGTACTTCCAACAGTTTTGAAAGCATGTTGAATTAAAACTAATAAAGATAAATAAGCCTTTCTTCATAAGGACAGCCCCACAGAATGTACAACTATTCCTACACTTGTTCAAACCTACAAGCAGCCAGTTTTTGGGGAGGGGTTCCACATTTTTATCTTCCTACCTGGCTGTGCAGGCATTTAATGAATATGTAAAATACAGACCCATTAGAACACTGCACTGCTGCTGATTTCTAAACAGGCACAGGAGACCAGAACATGATGGGTTTTCACTGCTCTACTTGTTCCAAATCTGAGGCACAGCAGTATAAATACTTTTTTTTACTGCACTTGCTTCCTGAAAGTAAAACACTTGCAGGGGCTTTGCTGTTCATACAAGCTCATCAGGATTTAGGTACTTGTGCCTTAATTTAAAACCCATTTCTATTAAAGAATTTGAAGCATCTTAAAAGCACCTGCACGCATACTTTAATTTCATGCCTGCTGCCACCAATTAATTTTGCTGCTCTTTTGTTAGGAACATTTCACCCCCTGCTTCTTTAGGCATCCTGGGAGACTAGATGTGGAAAAAGTTTGGAATGCTGCCTCCAAGTGAAGTTACCTGCTTGGAAATGAACCCAGCTCTCTTGTACCTCAGCATGTTTCAAGCATAGAGTGGTCCTTCCTGATTGCAGAGTTTGAGTTATGTAGCTTGTGAGCAGGGAATGAAATCAACCAACTGTGCACAAAACCACCTCCTGTTCATGAAACGGGATTGGATTTGTGTATGTGCAGGCACAAGGTTTGTGCCACTGCAGAAAGCTTTAATCCCTGTTTTTCAGTGATGGAATCAGTGACTTTTTAGTGATTGTTGCTCAGTCACCTCACCAGTGCCCGAGTAAAGGTGAGCTTCACACTTGTTTCAGCACACAGTGTACCCAAAGCAGATAAAAATACTGATATAATAATAATAATAATAGCAATAGTAATAATACCATCAATTGCAAGCAGACTAAAATGACCTCCTAACAAATATCTTTTAGGGCACACTAGAACACGAGGAAGAAAATGGACTCAAACTCTTCGTTGGATTGGCCTCAGGGACTGAATTACAACGGGACATACAAGTACCTCTACTTGGAAGGAAACGTCTCCTACGTGGACTTCTACCTCCACCAGCCTTCAGTGGCCGCTGTCTTCATCACCTCCTACCTCCTCATCTTCCTCCTCTGTATGGTGGGCAACGGGGGGGTTTGTTTCATCATCCTGTGGAGCAAGCACATGCGCACAGTCACCAACCTGTTCATCCTGAATCTGGCCGTCAGCGACTTGCTGGTGGGGCTCTTCTGCATGCCCACCACCCTCCTGGACAACATCATTGCAGGTGGGCTGGGAGGGCAGGGGGTCAGAGGGGCTCTGTGGGCATTCTGAGCCACTGCCATCAGAACTGAGGCAGAGTGGAAGGTGTCCCTGCCCATGGCAGGGTGTTCCTGGCCATGGCTGGAACTCCATGATCTTTAGGAGTTCCCTTCCAATCCAAACCACTCCATGAGTCTGCAATTCTACTCAAGAAATGGAAGATGAGAGCAAGTGATTTTAAGCAGAGCCCTGCAGTGAGATGGCAGCAATTCCAACTGCTTGTTTCCTTCCAGGATGGCCCTTTGGGAGCCTGGTGTGCAAGATGAGCGGGATGGTCCAAGGAATGTCTGTTTCTGCCTCTGTCTTCACTCTGGTTGCTATTGCCGTGGACAGGTAAGGTGCAGCAGAGTCTGCAACCATCACTCTCATCTCCCCTGGCCCCCTGACCACACTGAGCCCATCCATTAACCCTCCCAACACCACAATAAATCAGATGCATTTTGCTCCTAAGGCTGTTAAGCAAAACGAAATGTGGCTGGGTCTAAAGAGCGATTTGCTCCTCCACTGGTATCTCTTAAAGACGGTGCAACTGGGCTATCCTAGTGTACCTGCAATGGGTTTGTTCCTCAGCCATGAGGGTGGATAGCAGAGGTTAAATGCAGCAGCACAGGCACCAACTGGTAGGGAGGATGAGGAGATGATTCCATCTCTGCTCTTTGAAACAGGCAATTTAAAATGTGTGTGCATCTTTGCCTGGGTGATGAAGCATTCCTTAAAGGGCTTCTCTGCTGCAGGTTCCGGTGCATTGTGCATCCCTTCAAGCAGAAGCTGACCATTCCCACTGCCGTGGCCATCATCGTGGTCATCTGGATCCTGGCCATGGCCATCATGTGTCCCTCAGCAGTCCTGCTGCAGGTGCAGGAGGAGAAGCATTTCCGGGTGCTCCTGGGCTCTGGCAATGCCACCCTCCCGGTGTTCTGGTGCCGGGAGGAGTGGCCTGACCCAGGAATGAGGAAAATCTACACGACAATTCTCTTTGCCAACATCTACCTGGCTCCCCTGTCGCTCATTGTCATCATGTACACCAGGATCAGCATTTCCCTCTCCCACCCAGCCATGCCCTGGGCAGGGAAGCGCAGCCAGGAGCAGCGGAACAACGTGTGGAAGAGGAAACAAAAAGTCATCAAAATGCTCATTGTTGTGACTTTGCTTTTCACCCTGTCCTGGCTTCCCCTGTGGACCCTGATGCTGCTCTCGGACTACGCCAGCCTTTCTGACCTCCAGCTGCAGCTCATCAACATCTACATTTACCCCTTTGCTCACTGGCTGGCCTTCTCCAACAGCAGCATCAACCCCATCATCTACGGCTTCTGCAACGAAAACTTCCGACGGGGCTTCCAGGCCGTCTTCAAGCTCCAGCTCTGCTCCAGGGTGCTCTGTTCCCAGCCAGGCCCCAGCAATGCCATCCTGCCAGCTGCCCACTGCCAAGCACGCCCCGATCAGGCTCCTCAAAGGGCTGCGGAGGAGGGGCAGCCAGTTGGGAAAGGAAACTGGGTGAATAACCAACAGGATTTGGTCATGGAGGATCTCAAAGAGCCCTGCGACAATGGGATCAAGTGATACACGCTGTGGTTCTGTAAATCTCTCAGAGCAGCTCCAACAGGGTTGCTTGGACAATACTTGTGGTCACATTTCAGCCTGTGAGTAACCTCGTATCCTGTAACTCTCATGGACTGCAATATTGCAGTCTGAAACCCACCAGTCCCTGGATTTTATTGTGGTTGTGCTTCTGCCTGGACACTGTGAATGCCAGCTGGGTCCTGCCCATATAACAAAATTAAACATTTTCCATCACATTCCATTTATTCCCCTTTGTCATTGTCATGCCC
The DNA here is from genome assembly GCA_034509425.1 of Eopsaltria australis. Taxonomy (NCBI): domain Eukaryota; kingdom Metazoa; phylum Chordata; class Aves; order Passeriformes; family Petroicidae; genus Eopsaltria; species Eopsaltria australis. The sequence goes on along the minus strand of JAVTVJ010000247.1, from coordinate 413,897 downwards.
GTCATATCCATTATTATTGCAGCTGGTGACATGAATAGAAATGGAAATTTGAGAAATCAAGGATTAAAGGTTTTGTGATGTGTTTTTTGAGGAGCTTGATTTTGTGGAGGATACGAGTCACCCAAAAAGTCTGACATTTCAATATGAGCAGGAGAGAAAACACCTGAGTGCCCATCAGGTCGGACAAACCTCAGCAGGAACAAGAGTGGCATTGGGAGCTCTTGGAGCTGGTGAGGGATAAGATTTGTGCAAGGACTAGCACAGGGTGACAGAGCACTACGGCTTATTCTCCAAGGCCCCACAGGAGCCAAATCCCAGGTAAAGGAATTTCCCAGGGCAGTCCTCCTTCAGGTCCATGGGAGCGACTTCCACATTATGACATTCCCTACCCAGTTTACCTCAAAACGTTCATTCTCTGCAGTACAGACTACCTAAGGTTTGCTCCAAAATTTTCCGCTCCCTGTCCACTACTTATTAACTCATTTTTACCTCAAAATCCTCATTTGACCTGGAGAGCAACTCAGATTTTCTTCCCGCGAGGAACATTTCTCTCGCAAGCAAACACCTTGTCTCACTCCATATCCAATTCAGGCAACACCAAATTAGTGCTTGGCTATGAAATAAGACAGGAAAGCGGGATTTTGCTGGAATTTGGGCCACGGTGTTTCCCCCACCCCTCACACGCTCCCTGTTCGGCCGCGGGAGGCGGGAACGGGAGAGGCTCCTGAGGGCCTGAGGGGTGGGAGCGGGGCCCGCCTCCCGCTGCCCAATCAGCGCTGCGATCGCCTCACGGCACCCGCCAATCCCGAGCCGGCCGAGGGTATATAAGAGCCAGTGCCTGAGGCGGGAGCTCTGAATTTTTTGTTTTGGGGCTGCTCCTTCCTGTTTCAGTGAGGTAAAAATACAGTTTAATGTGTCTATTTATGGTGTATGGGAATTGGAGTGATGTTTCAGTCTGTGATGTGCTGGGGGGCACGCACTCAATGAGCCCAGGTAAGGCCATGGCAAGGATGAGAATCTGATGATCTCTGGGTTTGCCTTGGCATCCCAGAGCCTCTCCCCATGCAGATTATGAGGGCAATATTTTCTGAATCGTTTATTTACTGACCTTTTTGGTGCTGAATTAATGCTTTTCGCTCATTTCATGTCTTTTAAGCCTTAGGTGGCATTTCCTGTGGGGCTGCTGGAGTGTTGAGGGTTGATGTTGATGCTGGGAGAGGTAATTGCCTTGCAAAGCTTTTCTATAAAACATAACTCTATCAAATCATTGAGTTTTCACGATAAGAACAGGACTTATGCTCCCAATAAAGAACTGGGGTGTGTTGGGCAGGGACTGGGAAGCACAGAGGTTTTTCCTCCCTTAAGTCCTCCAGACATTGATTTGTGTGTTTGCAGCAGTGACTTCATTAACTGCACCCCTGATGATATCCGAGCTGTTCTTCAGGACTGAGAGCACAACACCGAGCAGAACGCGGGTTCAAGTGTGTTAAAACAATGCCAGGAAAACACAAATCTCTCAGAAAATAGCATAATATATTATAAGCATCTTTATTTCAGTTGAGTGCCTGCCACTCTAGTGGATGAATATGCAGCGCTATACTAATGAGATTACACACAGGTGATGCACTGGCACTCCTGGGTTAATGGTAATTGTTGCCAGTTGGTTTTGGTTAGGTTCAATTGCACTGGATCTGTTCTGAAAAGCTGGAGCCCTGAAGCACAAGAAGCTGTGCTGTCCATAGTGAATGTTATCCAGTGAGTTTCCTGATGTCCCTGAATTATTTATTAAGCAGACAGGAGATAACAGACAAATAAAAAAAAATTGTAATGGCAAGATATAACTCCCTGGGGCGGGGTGGGTCAGGCAGGTGGAGGAGTGCGGCTGTCATTAACAACGTGTAATTACGGTGCACAGTAATTACACATTAAGACGTGACCCCCTCTGCTGCCCCTCCCAAGGGCCCCTGTCCGGGGGAGGGGATCCCGGGAAGGAGCCGGGGCCGGACCCCGTCCAGAGGGGAGGGTGTAGTGTGGGAGGGGCAAAGGGGGGCGAACCCCCTCAACCCCTCCCACCCCCGGAGCCCCTCCTAAAGAGGGAGCCCTCCCTAACCCCCCTCCCCTACCCCCAACCCTCCCGAATCCACCCCAGGAACCCCTCCTGAGGAGGAGACCCATCCTAAACCCCCAACCCCGCCCCCCCAGTGTGATGTGGGGACAGCCGGCAGTGTGGGGCCGTGTTGTGTGGGGGGGGACCCGCAAGAGTGGGGATTCAAAGGGGGGGCGCCGGTTCCGGCCCTCTGGGCTTTATTATCTGGCACCCCGAACCCCGCGGCTGCGGGGGGACAGAGAGGGGGACAAGGGGCAGGGAAGGGGAGTAAGAGAGACAGAGGGAGGATAAAGGGAACAGAGGGGGGGATGAGGAGGGGAGATAGGGGGAAACCGGGTCAGGTGGGGCAAGGAGACCCCCCACGGTGGTCTGTGAGCCAGGCACAGAGGTGCACAGCAGGGACTGTCACACAATAAATACCCCAGGTTTCTTTATGAAGAACTCTCGGGAGTAGAAGAATGGGTAAAGCTTGCTACAGAGATCAATTTTGAGAGGACAAATGTTTGGAGAGAAGAAAAATCACAGGAGCTCCCACTGTAGGTTACATCCCCGTTTTATTGCGTCCTTTTATTGCAGAACCCCAGGCGCTGACGGCAGTCACCTGTGGATGCCAGGTCCTGACCAGCGGGCAGGGCTGCACCCCGCCTCTGCCACAGCAGCTGTAGCTTCTGCCGCCTGAAACATGGCTGGCTCAGGGGTTTAAATCCAGAGCCAAAATACTTTGCTGGTCGATTTGGGGCAGAAAAAGGTCATCACTTCTAGTATGGTATAAGCCTGCCCCTGTCCTTCTGTGAAGGACAATCACCTTGTTGGAGTGAAACACTTGGGTAAATACTGAAGTATTTTCAGATTTGTATTATCCTACATTTCTGGGACCTTCTTTTACACCTGCACTGTTTCACAGTGCTGGTTTTGGGCATAGGTTCTTTGTACACTATTCTGGAAATACAAAAAAACAACACTCACCATTCACACCCCCCCCCCGCCCCCCAAAAAAAAAAACCACCAACAAAAAACCACATGCCTTACAAAACCAACCTGCAGAATGTTAAGTGTTTCAAATGAGAACAAGCATAGAGGGGACATCAAAAGATGGCTCCTCCTTAACCATTTGTGCATGCAGTGCTCTTCAATCAACTCCTAAATTTTACTTCTCGTACAACAAACAGCTGTCTTCAGAACTCCCTGTTCTCCAATCAAACCCTTCTGGGATGCTACTGTACATTGCCTAAGTACGTGCTTCACTAGTCACTTAAATCACAGGATAACTTGACTAAACCATCAGTGGTAACTTTGCAGCTCTTCAAACTGCTTGGAAACTGAAACCTTGCACAAGGTTCAGACAAAGGAAAATCCAAAATGTGGACAGCATCTCCCTGCTGCTGGAAGCCTTGAAGTCCACCACTGCAGTCTACAACCTACACAGATCATCTGAGTATTGTAAAAGTTTTCCAAGGAAGACAAGAACAAGACTAATGCATGCACACGGATGCTGATCAAGAGCACTTGATGCTCATGGAGAAAAATAGGTAACCTTTACTTTCCTAAAGATGAGGTGACTCCTGCTAGTAGGAAAAAAAATCTGATGTTCTGCAAAACCTATTTTCAGGGTTTTGTTAACGTGACAGGACTGAAGAACACAGAAAGACCTGTCACAATTTTGCAGAATTCCCACATAAACTGCTACACTTTCACCAACTGCAAATATTGACCACGTGCAGCTCTGGTTGGTACAAAGCCCCATTACCTAAGAAAAGAGCAACTCTGCAAGCAGTTTGCAAAGATGAACAACTTAGCATTACTGTGGCTAGTCGTGCCGCAGCCACCTGTTCCACGCCCCTTCAGCTGCTGTTGACAGGGGCCCCGGCCCTGCCCGCACCAGCAGCAACGTGGCTTCGCAACTGGAGGGTGGAGGGGAGGGGCGCACTGAGACCCTGCAGCAAGTCCCTCCTGCTGGGAAAACTCATCCACATTCCAGAGGTTTATGTCCAAAGAGAAGAGAGAGTAGTCCTCTAACTTTGTTTCAATAAGGAGAGAGGCCATGGGCCATTTCTCCTGGACTCTCTCAAATCCTTAAGGGATGTAGTCTCCTTTTTATCCTAAGACCCAACGGTCTGTTATGCCTGACCAGTTTAGAGGTAACCTGAGACAAGCATGTTGGTCACAAATGCAATGTTGTCTTTTAAAGCCCATGCTCTGTTAGTGAAGGGGCCTTGCCCCTTTGTCATCAATTGATTGGTCAAAACACAGCTTGTTTCCTGGGCCTAAGGTCCTCCAACAATAGCTGCCCCACCATAGGAATCACGATATTTGCATTTCCAAGCTCCCACTCGGGGTTCCCACCTACATTTATATCTGCAAGCTGTTGGGTTGGATTTAGAACAGAACTCACTAGAAAGGGTTCGAGTTCTGTTCTGCTGTTGCCATTTGCACTGATAATCACGAACAGCAAGCATTCTCCTTGTGGAATTGTCTCAGGGGCAGAGACAATTAAAAATATGTGGTGAAAAAACCCTTGTCCCTCCCTACTGCTTCAAAAAATCTTTCCAGTATGTGTGGTAGGAGCACCTTACCCAGCTACCAAGCTTAACATGTGTTTGACTGCATTTGCCTTGATATTTGGAACATTTTTAAGAGGGCCAGCTGGGGGGCTAAACCCAATAGTTTAAACCCAAACATGAAATCAATGCACACTTTTTTCCGCATAAACACCCTCTGTCCTATTTAGGCAACAAATGCCTGTTTCAGAAGAATGAAGTTGCTATGGACTTCTTTCTTTGTCCCCAAATCTCATCCCATTATGGACCTCACTTAAGGTGTTGACCCACCATTTAATTTCAACTGGACTTTTTCCTACCTGTCTCAAGCTCTGGGGGTGCCAGAGTTATGGAGGTTCCATTGTATTGCTAAAGTAGCCATAATCCCTTGAAGGATCTTTCCTGAAAAATGAGTTCCCTTATCTGAGTCTATTGCTTCTATTGCTATACCTTGGAATTATTTGTCCCAAGAATACCTTAGTAGTGGATCCAGCAGTTGTTGAAGCAGTTGGAAGTGCTTCTGGCCACCTTGTTAGCTGACATGCTATTACCAGAAGATATTTAAGCCTTCCCACTTGGGGCATTGCAGTAAATCCACTTGGCATCTTTGGAAGAGACATACAGCCCAAGGCCCTCCTCCCTTGGCAAGTTGCTTTGTAACTCAGCTATTGCCTTTAGTGCAAATCAAGCAACCTTCAGCAGCTCATTTTGCCAGACTACAAAGACCCACAGCAACGTACATCTTGAAGGAGACTTCTACCAAGCCTTGAGAACTCCAATGACTCCCTTCATGGACTTGTTTAGTTTATGTAGGGCCAACGCTTCTGGTGTCCATTGCCATCCCTTGTAAACCTATTGTCCCCTTTTTCCTCTGCCCCACTATTTTTAATTACCTCCAACTCCTCTGGTGGAAAAGAGTTTCTCTTGCAGCAATTGAGTCACTGGGAGCAAAGGGAGGATCTTGGAGACAGCTGGCAGAACTGCAGCTTTCTGAGTTTCTTCATCCACCAGTCGATTACCTATTGCCTCCTCCGATGTCCCCTAACATGTATCATTGCCACCCATTTGGTAAATTCACCACCTTCAACAGATGAGTAATTAAGCTCTCATGAGATAATGTTGTTCCCCTGGAGCTTAATAAACCTCTTTCCTCCCACAACTTTTTAGACACATGTACCATGTCACATGCATACTTAGAATCAGTAAGAATATTAATTCACAGGCTCTCACAAGCACATGCAACTCCACTGCCTGAGCTGACCATGTCAGCCACAACCTCCCCCCTTCCCCTAATTCCCTTCTCTGAATAATAGTGTCTCCTGTAACTCACTTCCCTTCTACTACCCTTGAAGACCCATCTATAAAGACATTTTCTCCCCTAGGCCAGGCAGTGTCGCTTAAATGCTCCTTAGCCCGGATCTGGAGATGTGGCACTTGAATGCAGTCATGGGTTTCTTCCTGCCCCCCCTGTGCAGGATTGTTCAAACAGGAGGCTGGGTTAAACCTTTTGTCCCACCTCAGTCCTAAATCTTTCTGTTCCATTAAGTAAGTTTTTAGACTGTAAGAACCAAGCACTGGACATCCGCTTAGAGGCTTTTTCGGTTAACAAAACTTTAATTGGATGTGAGACTTTAATACTAAGAGATTCTTCTGACATCACTTTTTGGGCTTTAGTTACTAGTAAAGCCATGGCTGCACAATTCAGCAGACAAGAAGCCTCTGGCCCCTGGGTGCAACATCTTAGAAAAGCAGGCAACAGGCTGTCGTGTTTCCCTGTGTTCCTGTACTGAAATTCTTTTACTATGGTCCTGTTTAGCATCCACAAATAATTCAAATTCTTTTTCCCTGTCTGGAAGGCCGTGGGCAGGAGCCTCAGTTAATCTACTTTTTTTTCCCTAACACTTTAGAATTCTGCTTTTCTACTGATGGCTATTCATCCAGTTTCTTAACTGGCAGGACAGGTGTGTTTTAGGGAGACATCCATGGCTCCAAAAGACCTGCCTTTAACAGGGACTCAGCAACAGGCTGTAAGCCCTTCTTTCTCTCCCTTGAAAAGAGACATCACTTTTTAGACATCACTTGTCCTGATTGCTTCAAAATAGTTTGGAGAGGCTCCATAGCTAATTTTTCCTATTTCCCTGGAGCTGCCCACACCTGTGGCATTACCGCAGTATAGGCCTTCTCAGACGTATGACACAAAGTCACAACAGTGTGAGCTTCTGTATCACTTTTTACAATGCTATTTTGAATTCCCAATGTAGCCAGCAAATCCCTTCCCAATAAATTATACTTACAATTAGGAACAAGCAGAAATTCCTGCACTTCAAACCTGCTCCCTTGTAAACAGGCAAGGCTTTTCCTACGAAGCTTGGCCGCATCTTCATAGATATCTTTCCAAAAATTGAGAGGAAGGATCCTATGAATGCCACATCAGAAGTTGGATGGTAAGATAGAGTGAATCCTAATCTATACTGTTTCTACACTAGCAGTAAAAATATAGGTACCTCACTTGTGCATGGAATTGTTTATCTGCTAGTAGTGTTTCCTGGTTTATCCTGTGTAGTAAGCAAATGTGTTGAAGTCTTTATGTCTGCTAAATTGTGACTATTAAATAAGTAATTTGTTTTTTAATAGACCTAATTGGTCATTATTAAGAACTTGTGCGTCACAGGGGATTTTGGACTGCTGGCCATGTCAATCCTGCCAAAGGCCTGGGCAGAGGCAGGCACTTGTTTCAACTGCCCTCTCCATTCACAACATTGCCTCAACCACATTCCTCCACTCTCGCCTTCAACCAATCCTTTCCCAACATACCAACACCAGCCATCCCCTGTTGCTGAGAGCCCTTCTTGACTGCCCTTGTTGCCCCCACCTTGGGGCATGGATTGTGAAGACCCTTTCTTGAGACTCCACTTAATGCCCAGCCCAGGTATGGATGGTTGAGAGCCTTTCTCAACTTCCCTTCGTTGCACCCCCGGCCATGGATTGTCCTTAATTACCTCTGGGAGAGTGTGCAAACTACCTCAGCATTCTAGCCAGGGACTCTGTTCAGAGCTATTTCAGGATCATCCTCCCTTTTGCAGGGATCCCTTCCCAGCTTCACCTGTGCTATGCTGTGTGGATGCCCTCTCAGGTGTACTCCACAAAGATGCTCTTGCACTCACCACTGAGATTTTCAATGCTCTCTCCTGAGGACTCTTAGTGGACTACACTGGTCTGCCACTCATCTCTCTCTTGCACAGTGTCAGGCATCCAAACAATCACCCCGTGCCGGCCAGCACCAAGGGGAGTTGATCACCGAAAATGGGTGAGGGGCGCCTCCAGCTCCGCTTGCTGCCTGCTGCCCTTGAATGGTGGAAGGATCCCAGAAGAGTCTGCAAATTGTTAGGAAAATTAATCCACGATGCCAGAGGTTTATGTCCAAAAAGGAGACAGAAAGGTCCTGTAATTGTATTGGAATAAAGGGACAGGCCATGGGGCATTTCCCCTGGGGTCTCTCAAATTGCTGGGGCATGCAGCCCCCTTTTTATCCTAGGGTCCCGGCCACATCACTTTCTTCTTTTTCCCTGTTTGCTGAGGTATTCTGAAGGTACAGACTTCCTGAACTGCCTACTCCATATGCTCCACTCTACCATGCACCCCCTTCTGTTGCACAAAAGAAAGAAAAAGGAACCAATCATAATTCTATTAAGTCTTTGTCCTCTTGCTCTAGGTTCAGGAACTTAACACTGCCTTGGCTGAGCAACAGTCTGTGTTGATTAGTAACATTTGCTTGAACTAGCAGCTTCTTCTGTTACTTCCCTCTCTATCACTTCCTACCCCTGTCTGCAAGCGGATTCCCACGGTCTCTTTGGACAGACATACTCATCTTACTTCTCTCAGTCCCACACCTGCTTGGTGGTGGGGTGGGGCCCCCTGGCACCACACCCCGCCCCCCCACCTACTGCACAAACCTCTGCACACACACACACACCTGCACTACACACGCAGGTACCCAGCACACACCACCAGCACACACATACTCCCTGCACACACACACACACACACAGACCCCACACACCCCAGCACACTCCTGCCCCCGCACAACCCTGCAAGCACACACCACCCCTCACCCACACCCACAAGAGCTGCACTGCTCAAAGCCACCCCACCCTCACCGCCACGGCCGTCTGGCAGTGCTCGCTACTGACACTCTTCGCCATGCCTTGCATGGCTTTGCTATCTGGTCTGTAGCCTTGTCTCAGCCTTCCGTCCCTGCAGTGCCTTGTACTGACTTCCCTTTTGATTTGTCCAGGTGCAGCTTTTCATTTCCTTCTCCTTCTAGGACTCTCATTGTCTTATGAAGCTTCTTCCTTTTGCCCTTGAACCCCTCCCTTACTTTGCGTTATCTTGCTCACCTCTCCCCCACCTGGAATTCAAGACCCCTTTTTCATGCCATTTCTGAGCCTTGCCCTCCTGCCCTGTCTGCTCTGCCTATGATTCTCAAAGCTCTCATGTATCCATCCCCAGTGTTTCAGGAGCACTTGAGAAGAAGCCCAGGGCAAGTCCCATGCTGCCAGACTCATCTTTCTTTGCAGCTTTTGTCCTTGCATATCTTGAATTTTGGATGGGCAATTCACATCTCACCCTCAGGCTCTGAGACCAGAATGGGAGCTTTTTTGCACACGAAAGAAAGCAGGCAGATTAAACCCAGTAATTTAGATGGTCCATGCAGGACCAAGGGTGGATAAAACAGCTTGTCCTGGCTCCTTTCGTGTACCAGCAATCCCTGATTGTACCTCTCCCTTAACTTGCCTTGCCAAAGCGTTGCCTTGCTTTGCCCTGCTAACCCTCCTTAGCCTTGCATTCCCTTGCATGCCCATGCCCCACCTGCCGACTGCTTTCGCGCAGAGCCTTGCCTTGACTAGCCTTTCCTGTTTCTGCCTGGCTTACCCATGGCTGGAGTTACCTTCCTATGGCCAGCCTTGCCTAGAACTTCTGGGCCTTCTGTCACCTGCCACTCCATTTGCTTTCCCCTCACTGCTCTGGCCTTGCCCACCTTTCCCCTGACTTGTCTCCAATTGCCTACACTTGGTTTGCATTGCCTTGCCTGCATGGAAGGCAAGCTAAAGGGTGGTAGGCAAGACAAAGCAGAACAAGGAAGTCGTAGGCAGGGCAGGCTAAGACAGACGTGGGCAAGGGAAGCAAAGCAAGGGTAGGTGAGGAAAAACTAGGCAAGGTACTGGAGGCAAGGCAAGGGTGAGGGACTTGGAGTGCCTCTCTTTGGGAAACAGACGACATAGCGCCAGTGTTGCAGGAGGTGATGATAAGATATCATGGGGAGGAAGAGTCCAGCAAGATTCTTCTGTCCTGACACCTTCTAGGTAGGTGCAATTGTTGGCCATTCCATACTGCATGTGGATCAGTCCCTGGATGCTTTGTATTTTGGAGCAGGCCATGCCATTTCTTTGGATTACCACTCTTTGGTAAAGAAAGCAAGTTTAGACGTGCACACTGGGTGGCCTCAAGGAATGAAGAGGCTTTTGCCAATAGGCAGTTCTCTGGGTTTGAGCTGCTCAACTGTCAGTGCGAAGGCAGATGCCAGGCATTGAGCATTTTGTCCTGGGAGCTTTAGTGTGTCAGCAGTCCCTGGTGCTGTTCCATTTGGATCCTGACTCTGTGAGAGTGAAGGCTTCAGAAGGTAGCTAGAGCTGTGAAGGAAAGTGCCGCGAGCAGGGTGTGTGCTGCTGGTTTGATGGGTGCAGTTGAAGTTGCAGGCAGCAAGAGCATTTGTAGCTGGCACTTTTGCCAGCTCTGTTTTTGCCAGATGTTTTCGAGTGGCCAGATTCTGCTAGAGCAGAAAGCGTGTAGGGCAAAGGAGCTCGTGTTGCCGTTTGAGTGCAGTGCAAAGAAGGGTCTGCAGCTGGGAGAGGAAGATCAGGCAAATCTTTTCGTACTGGCAACAGGAGGCTTGAGAGCCGGGTCGTTTCTAACGTGGCTCTCTGCCCTTGGGGTGGTTTCGAGCTGGGCTCGGCGCGTTTCCTTCTTTTGCGAGTCGACAGCGCCATCGTGTGCTTTTTTGCTGAGCACTGACCGTGCCCAGGAAAAAGCCAAAGCGATTTTCTGGCCCGGCCCCATTCCTGTGGGAGCAGTTCGGGGAACAAGTCCGCTGTGGATCCTGCCTCCTGGAGGCTTGAAGGAATGTGATCCTGCATCTAGCGGGGAAGGAAGGAGGACTGCAAAAATAAAAGGCAATTCCAGCACAGCCTCTTTCTTCTAGAACCTTTTCAGTGCAATCAGCTGCTCGACATGTAACGCGCACCCTCTGAACAGCATCCAACTCCCTCAACAGTTGTGCTTTCCCTCAAGCTTTATTGTGCCAAAGGTGCCCTCTCACTCATGTAGATCCCAACCGCCTTCCAAATGTCCAGCAGCTGCTCGCAAAAAAAAAGCCTTAGAACAAAAAGCCAGTGCTGGCCTTCATAGTCCCATGCAGTCTTTAAATCAGACCAAACACACTGCTGATTCGCACTTTCCTTCTCAACTGCATCAATAGCATCACCACATTCTCTCAAGGTGGCAGAGTCCATGTCTAAAGAGAAGCCTTTGTAGTTCAGGCTGAGAGCTATGCCAGGACAGAAAACATTCGCTGACCTTCCCTCTTCCCTGTAAAACTTCAGATTTGCACTGCAAAATGTAACATTTGTGATTGTCACACGTTTGGTGTCTCCGAGTCCAAGCAGCCGTATCTTGCAGACAAAGAAGTGTCAGGACAAAATACATTCCTAAAGTAGCTGCACCTCCCAGCAGCATTTCAACTGGCACAGCACTCTGAGACTGCATCTTCCTTTACACATGGAGAGTGGCATTTTTCACCCTCAAACTCCGCTGCTAACGTCGACCAGCGGCCCTGCTTGAATAGGCTGCTGAAGAACAAGGCAGTGCTGGGCTGAACCTTCCTCTTGCTGCATGTAAACCTCATGAGACACACATCTGCCCTCTGTAAGTGCCATCACCGCTGCATCTACCTTGGTGTTCTCTGCATCACTACGGGGAAAGCTGAGCTGCATTGTTCCCACTAGGGCTGGAAGTGGACTCAGCAGAGGCACAAGCAGCTGCCGTTGAACATCCCGTTTAGGACTGCTAACGTAACATCAGCAGGGCAAGAAGCGGTCAGGCACACTCCTCTTGCAGTCTGCACACTGCACAAAGGAGCCTGGCTCCCTGTGGCTTCGCTCTTAGCCCTGTGTGACTTGGACAGAACTGAAACCCAGTGGCGGCATTCAGCTTTGCCGCTTTTCAGCGTCTGTGCTGCATGCATCCGCAGCGTGCTGGGCACGGTTCTTCCTCAACTTGAGGTCCAGCAATCCTCTTTCTGCTTGGCAGAGTCCAAACTGTGCATCCAGCTGTTGCTCAGCAAGATGTGCCAGGAGAGAAGCACTTGCTGCGTTATTCTTTCAACGTCCGAGACTTTCACGGCAGCACCACAGTGTGGGCGACAGGAAGGGTGATGAAGCAAATGTTTTAGTCCTGGCTCATTTTCCTGCACCAGACACAGATCCGGATCTTTGGTCTTTATGAGGCCAGAATGTGCGCGGTGCTCCTTCGTGCTGATAAGGGCCGTGCAGGGAGCACTGGGCTGTGAGGGTGCTTTGCTTTGCAGGCGGTAAAGGAAAGAGGAGTGCCCCTGGAACGTGGTGCAAGTGTGAGTTTGCACAAGTTGCTGCGGGCAGTCTTGTCATCCTGGCACAGGTCTCGAAGGGGGCCGGAGGCGAAAAGCTTTCCGTTTGGATTCCGAGAGGCGCAGCACGGGCTGAGAAGGTCAGTACACAGCCCGAGCGTCTTTGGGCTGAAGCATCACTTAGCAGGGCTTGGCTGGCAGCACAGCGTTCTGTGTGAGAAGCAGGGGACGATTTGCCCCACCGAGAACGAGAGTGCCATGGGTCACACACCCCACTGACCACACTCAGTGACCACACCCACTGACCACACCCACTGACCACACCCCACTGACCACACCCACTGACCACACCCCACTGACCACAGCCACTGACCACACCCCACTGACCACACCCCACTTGTTGCCTTTTCCCCCAACCTGGAAAAGAAACTCAAGATCATTTTAGCAAGGAGGTAATATAAAAGGGGATCTTTATTTTGAAGGTCTTCAGGAGCAGTTATGGAAAGGTGTCCATAACAGCCCACCCCCTTCAGGGGTGAGGACATATTTATAGCTTTTAGGAAATTTGCATAATTGATAAAAAGCACCGATTAGGAGAACAAGTGGTGATTCAATTCCCCCCCCAGGTCCAGCCCCTTCTTTGGAGTCCCCCTCTTAGCACTGGCTCTACTTTGTTTATGAAAATGCACCTCAGAGTTGTTCTTGGCCTTGGTTCCCAGGAAGAACCGAGATAGGACAGGGCCTTGCACCCCCTGGGCCTTGGAGCTCTGGAATTTTCTTTGTCTTTCTGCTTAGGGAAAGACCATGGAAAAGTACTGGAAAAATCAGCTATTAATACAATTGGCCACAGAGCTACAAATATATGTGCAAAGAGTACAGAGAACATAGAAAAGAAAAAAGGCAGAAACCAAACGGCATCAGAGTGAGGTCACTAACAGTGTGTGGTCAGTGGGGTGTGGTCAGTGGGGTGTGGTCACTGACAGTGTGTGGTCAGTGGGGGTGTGGTCATTGACAGTGTGTGGTCATTGACAGTGTGTGGTCACTGACATTGTGTGGTCAGTGGGGTGTGGTCATTGACAGTGTGTGGTAGGACGTCTCCCCTCTTCTCTCTACTACAGGTAACTGGTGCATAAAGAGACAGCCCAAGGGCCTGAGTAGCCCAGCAGGGCCATCTCTGGCACCAAAGGGCTCATACCTCAGCTGAGAATCCACATCTTAGTCTGAAGAGCTGATGGGAGGAGAGATACAGGAAATATTTCTGACCTCAGAGTCACAGTTTTACACTATAAAAGATACACGAGCTATCACTGGCGCAGAAGGCTCTTACACTCTGAAAGTGTTTGAAACTTCTCCCCAAAGTCTGGACACAGTTTCATGGTTCCTTCTCCAGAGACTGAGGGACAGGATCTCGATGTGTGTCCCACCAGCAACTGGATGGTAAGATACATTGAATCCTAAGTTACACTGTTTCTTTGCTAGCTGTAAGTGAAAAGGTACCTTATCGTGCACTGGATGTTAATCTACTCATAGTCTTCCTTTTTGTTTAATTCCTGTGTACCATTGGTTTACTTTAAGTCTTACTTCTGTTAGTTTCTTGACTACTAATAAATAGTTCATTCTATAATAGAGAGAATCAGTCATTATTAAAAGAACTTGCGAGCAAGAGTAGGTTTTGGGGTGCTGGCCGCCTCAGTAATTTACTGCCTGCTGCCAAGGCCTGGGGAAAAGGCAGGGCTGATCTAAACTCCCACATCCATTTGTGACAATGTGAAATAAGGCTGACAATGCTAATTTGTTAGCTTTGGCTGCTCACTGTAACACTCAATACCCTACAGAAAAGGACTGGCCAGGACCCAAATGTCAGCGGCAAACTTTGAGAGGTTGTACACAACAAATAGAGGAGGAAGGGATGAAATTGGCTATTTTTATAGGATTTGCTGATATTGTGATGCAGAAAGTCTTGTTTATTACTGTGAGAAATGAAGTGATCAGGACTTCTGGGTTTTTCATATGCCAGACAATCCTGCAGAATTGATTGAAAGGATGAAGGGGTTGTTAAAAGAGCAGTTGAAAAAATGAGGAAATGGGAACCTGTCCCGATGGAGAACCCATCTCCCAGATGTGCTCCATACCCTTAACAAGGGACCCACTGGGAAATGAAAACCCCCTGGGAGTGCAGGGCTGCAGCCAATTTGCAAATACAGCCATGGACAGGGAGACTTGGACTTGCTGGGAAATTGTTCTGGGTGGGATGGTCGCTGACAGGGCCACCCCAGAGGCTGCAGGGCTGGGCCTTGATGCATTAGAATTAATTAGGATAAATCAGAAGCAAATGAGAGTTATCAATACCAGAACAGGAACTCAGATTCCTCCAGGACAGTTTGGTCTGATAACTGCTTGCTGGAGCTTGGCCTTGCAAAGTGTTCATGTCATGGGAGGAGTGATTGGTGCAGATTATCAAGGAGAAATTAAAATCATTCTCTTAAACAATAATCAACAATATCTGATTCTTCTGCACCAAGACAGGGTAGCACAATTATTGATATTGCAGTTTTTAAAACAATTGTGAAAAAAGGAGATGCACATCAAATCACCACTGTTGGTGGAGATAAAGGGCTTGGATCCAGCAGTCCTAATAATGCAGCCAGAGTGTAGGTCCAGAGGCCAAAGGGCCCTCCCAAGGCAGCTGAAGGAACAGCTCTGGGGAAAGACAGCACTGAATCCTGAAACCTGGGCAGGAACAATGGGAATGTGTCCCTGCAGCCAAGTGTTCTATGGCAGAACGAGTGGATGTTATGGGATATTGTTTTACAGATCCTGCCAGACCAAATCTCCCTGTTTGCCCCCACGGTGCCTTTGGAAAATGCTCTGAACCAGGGGACTCCATGGGAAGGCTGATGTGACACTGAGGGACTTCCACACGAATTCCAACCCGGAGCCAGGTGCCCCTCAGGGACTGGGACCCGGCACCTCTGCATCCAAAGGGGAAAGGACCCCACCAAGCCTTGTTACCCACAGACACCGTGGTAAAGCTGAACAGCAAGGCCCTTGGATTATCTATCTGCTTGCTGGCCAAGGAGAAACCTGGGCCATTAGAGGACAGCAATGTTGCACTTCTATCAGTGATGGGTTTGAGGTCCAGCAATCAGGAATCACCTCAATGAAAAGAGCAGTAGAAAAGTGGCAGAAAGAAGAAAACTCTTCTTGGTGGCATTGGCTCCATGGCTGCCACATTGGAGGCTGCTGCAAAATGCATTTGTGGCAGTCACTGCAGTCATTGCAGTATGAGCACTTGGTGTGTTATGCTTCCATGTTAGAGTTGTTGTAACACTGTGCTGGGAAATGGTGCATTGAGACTTGTCTAAAAAGAGACAGTCTCAAGAAAAAAAGGGGGGTTTGATAATTAACAGAGAATAGGAACTAATTAGGCCTGTTTTAAAAGGAATGCTTTCACCTCTCTAATTTTCTTTCTGCATGACTTAATGACATCCCTGAATACTTCCTGAGTTGCCTACTCCTCCTTCCAGTGGTGATGCACCCTTTTATTCCCTGAGTTACTTCAAAAGCTCCTTGCCTATTCAGGTCAGTTGTGTTCCTTGCCAGCTCATCTTTTGGCACATAGTGACAGGCTACTCCTGCACCTTCAAGCTTTCTTTCTTGAAGCATGCTCATCCTTCCTGGACCCCTTTGTTTTGAAGGGCTGCTTCTCTTAAAAAAAACAGTGCCTGTTTCAGTCCTCTCCAAATCAGCATCCCAAATAGGCTGAAGTCTGCTCTAAGTCCAGTGTAGAAGTTTTGTTGATGCTCCTCCTTGTTTCACCAAATATTGAAAACTCCGTTATTTCACGATCGCTGTGTCCCAGACAGCTTCTGACCACCACACCTCCCACCAGCCCATCTCTATTTGCAAACAGCAGGTCTAGCATAGCCCCTCCCCTGGCAGGCTTGCACACCAGCTGCGAGGAGAAGCTCTCCTCCACACACTCCAGGAACCTCCTGGACTGCCTCTCCTCTGCTGTGGTGAGTTCCCAGCAGACACCTGGCAGGTTAAAGTCTCCTACAAGAACAAGGCTGCCAATCTTGAAACATCCTCCCGCCACTTATAGAATAACTCATCCACCTCTTCATCCTGGCTGGGTGTTCTGGAACAGACTCTCACCAGCATGTCAGCTTTGTTGGCCTTCCCCCTGATTGCTACCCACAGGCACTCCACCTTATCACCATTAACCTCGAGTTCTAGAGCACTGAGAGCCTCCCACAGTGCCTTGCTGGGCTGCTTCTGGTGTGGAACTGCTTCCTGAGTCTCTGGGTTCTAATGAGCACAGCAGGGCACAAACAAAGCCATGGATGCTCGCCATGCCCAGGAGGCCAAGCTCTGATTGAGGAGATGACAAGGAACAGTGTTTAGGTATTAACCACTTTTGAACTCTCTCCCTCACATGGAAACAAATGAGTGGGAACAGTTTTCCCTTCCTCTCAGCTTTTGCACCCAGGAGATTGTGATGTCAGCCACCCACCGTTAGTCATCTTCACAGAGCAACCAGTACTCGTCTCCATGCACATACCCTGAAACTCCATTTTAGCTTCAGGACCTCAATTTACATTCCAGAACCTCCATTTAAGCTCAAGCTTGGGCCTTGTGTCCCTGACCTAACTGTGTCAGAAGTGGGTTTCTTTCAAGCTCCATTACAGCCATGACCATGCTTGGCCACAGAACCCACTGACTCTCACTGTGAAAAACAGCTTTGGAAGCTCAGTGTCCCTCCTCTGTTTCACAGGACTTCATCAGCAACAATACATTTTGAAAGAACAGCAGCAGCCTCCAAACTCCTGGCACACAGTGAAGGGGCAGAGCTCTGCTGCAGTGCAAAACCCACAGTGGAATGGAGTTTCCAGTTCTGAACCAGAGGCCAGGAGTGCCTGCAGCTGGGTAATGCTCATTCCCCATTTCCCCTCTTTAGAGCAAGAGGTTGCACCTGTTTTCTCCTTCCAGAACGCTGCTGCTGAACCCCCCAGCCAGGGAATGCACCTGAGGAGAAATGGAGCACCTGAATGTATGGCTCACCCTGCCAGGCTGACACAGACACAGACACTTGACTTGGGCTCGAGTTTTATTGCCATGAGGCCCTTGTTCATTCCTTGCCCCTGGGAACAGGGCAAACCAGCACAATGTTCAGCAAGGATCAGCTCACACTTCTTCTGCCCTTGAAGCCTGAAGATGCTTCTTCCTTCTTGCCTTATTTCTTCCTTGTTTTATGCAAATGAAACACCTGAACAGTCAGGATTGTCCAGGTAACAGGACCAGAACTAAGTGTTCCTAAAGATGTTTTGCACCTGCTTGAAAGAAACCTTTCTTTACAGCCCTTGCATTAAGTCACATAGCTCTTCTGAAATAAAGTCCTTGCTCCTGCCATGCTTAGATGGCAACTGATGGCAAGACATAGACTCACTGGAAGAAGAAACAGCAGCCTCTCTCTCTCTCTCTCTCTGTGCATGATCTTATTTCTTACTTTTTTCATGAAACTTGCTGTAAGAACCAAACCCAAAACACACCTGTAACTTTCCAGAGTAACCCTAAAGCAAGATGTTCATAGTTTGGGTTTCAGACTCAGAAGGAACATGCTAAATATAAACTTTTATTGATATACATTAGTTAAAAACAAAAAAGAAGATGGATAATGTGAATGTAGTAAAGATGTAACATCAAAATCGTAACTGCAACTGAACACTTCATTCTCCAGCTGAAATGGTTTCCATACTACACTACATCCCAAATTCTTCACACAGACAAAATGATAAAATGTTTAGAATACAAGATTCCCAGCACTCTTCCCCAAGATTTAGTGCAGAACTTGATGAGCAATTCAGCTGCCCTGCTTTGGGGGGCATTTTGGCTGCTATTTCCTTCCCTTGCTGAAACTACACAGTCCATCCATGTGGCACAGGATCGATCCATCTGGCACAGAATTAGAAACCAAATCACAGGAGCTAGAAATGCCCTAAAAATTATCTGAGTATTTTGGCAGCACAAGCACTTGCCAACGCAGCAAGCCCAGGCAATGCAGGTGCGTGGGAGGTCAAGCTCAGGAAAAAGTTAAGAAGCAACTTACAATTCTCTTAATGACTTTTCCAAGGGCCTTTAAATTCCAGCTCCATTATATCTTCAAACACAACCAGAATTATGAAGCAAAGTGATACTGATAATGCATTATAATGATTTCTGCAAACACTTATCAATTGCTTCCAGACTCCCATTTTGCTTGGTGATTAATACTTCATCCACTGGGAGTCGTCTGTGCCTCTGGATCACATCACTCATCTCTTTACGCATTTTCAAACACCTTGCCTGCAAAAGATTAAACAGCCAAGAGGAAAGGAAAATTAAACACACACAGAAGTTTGGTACAGCTCCATCTGACTTCTGAGATTCTGAAACTTTTCAGATGTCTCATGCCCTGTACAGAATCACAGAAAGAGAGGTTGGAAGGAATCTCCAGAGATCATCTGGTCTAACCCCCTGCTCAAGGAGGGACACCTGGAGCTGCTTGGCCAGAACCTCATCCAGAAGTTTTGGAACATTTCCAAGGATGGAGACTCCACCATGTGCCAAGGTAACAACATCTGTAAGACTCAGGGACCAGTTTGGGGCTCACTGACCTTGCTCACCATAAGACATATTCTTGGAGAAGCACTTTGATCAGGTAAGAGGCAACAGGCACAAACTACGACCCAAGAATTTCCCATTAAATGTATAGAAATTTTGTTTTGGTAGCTTTTTACAATAGGGGTGATCAAATATTAGAACAAGCTGAGATAAAGGAGGTGCAGCACAGCAACACAGGAGGATGTGCTCCAAAACCTCCAAAGAAGATCAGCATCAGATGGGACATCTCTAGGGCAGCTGAAGGGATTGAAGTCAATGCCCACAGTGAAAAGCTGGTGAGAGCTCCCACAGTGCTTTCAGGTTTTGATGGCAGCTGTTTGAACACTGCACCCTGTTTCTCAGCCCACCTTTGCTCTCTGTTCATCTGTGTTGTGCAATAATTCCCTTGCAACCGGGCTCTGAACTGTGTCCCTTCCATCCCAAGGATGTGCACAGGCCGCACCAAATCTGACCCTCTTCTCCCACTGCAGCCCCCACAGGCTGCTCCTGCAGCCCTGGACTCTCCTGTCCCATCTGTGACACACGTGGCCATGACCTGCAGCTCCAGGCTGTGCAAGATCTGCAGCAAAGGCGTGTCTCCTCTTTGGGCCCTGAACCACTGCACATGGGGACACAGCAGAGCCTCCCTCCTTCACCTGGGAGGGGCAAATGGGCAGTGGGGGACTCAGGAGAGCAAAATGTTGCTCCTAAAAAAGCCAGGCAGGTTGTGCTGCATCCAAGGGCAGGGCCCTGGGCACACCCAGCTGGTTACAGTGCCCCTTGTAGAGGCAGAACAGCAAGGCCCTTGTGCTTGGCCCACTCCTCACTGTCTCCTCCATCCCTTGGAGGAGGCACTTCCAGGATTGCTTGTGTCCTTTGGGCTGGGTTAATCTTCTTCCCAGTGCCTGGTGTGGGGCTGTCTGGGACTTGTGCTGAACACAGGGATGATAAAGGAGATGTTTCTGTCACTGTGGAGCAGTGGCCACACGGAGCCGAGGCCTTTTCTGCTTCTCCTAAGCCATGCTGGGGCTGGGGGTGCCCGGGAGGTTGGGAGGGGACACAGCTGGGACAGGTGACCCCAACTGAGCCAAGGGATGCTCCAGACCCTGTGACATGCTCAGTATGGAAAGTGGGGGACGTTTGGAGCGATGGTTTTGTCCCCCCAAGTCACTGTTCTGTGGGATGGGGCCCTGCTCTCCTGGAGGTGCTGAGCACCTCCCAGCCCATGGGAATGGGTGTTTGGCTTTCCCTATTAAACTGTCATTACCTCAACCCACGAGTGTTCTCAATTTCACCCTTCCAATCCTCCCCCTGATTTCACTAGTGGGGAACTCAGTGAGTGGCCCCAAATGTGGAGCTTGGCTGCTGGATGGGGCTAAACCACCACAGCTGTCAGGATCAAATCCTTGGCAAAGCCTGAAGGTGATTTTCAAGCTTTAAGCAGTTTCTCCTCAGGAACAGGACAGCACCAGTGTAGGATATTGCTTCCACATGGATTAGAGTGGAAGAGTGACCTGCACTCCCACAAGGAGAAGGAAATGTGTCTTGCCTCAGCTTTCCACACTCATCAGGCAAGGGAATGAACCTCTGGAAGGACTCGAGCAAGGTCCAACAGCATCAACTGAGGTCCTCTAGCTCAGCTCAGACTGAAAGGAGAAGGAGCTGCTCCTCCCAGAGGAGCAAGGTGAGCTCCAGACACCTTTCCTGAGAGGCCCAAGAGGCCAAGGCAGGAGTGGGAGCCGGGGCTGCCGTGGCAGTGCAAACCAGCAGTCCCTGCTGCCCACAGCTGAGAGGGCTCCTGACAAGCACAGGCAGGGCCTTGGGCAGTGAAAAATTCATCAAACCCCCTTTCCCTGGCTGTGTCTTCTCCAAACAGCTCTCTGAGGGGATGGGGTGTGTTTTCCAGAGCTGCACTCACCTCCATCATCTCCCTTGTATGGCACCTTTGTAGTGTCATATTTCTAAAATCTCTCAGGGAAAAAGAGAAAAGCAGTCTACAAGTGGATTTTCCAAGGCTTCCTGGGCCCCCCTGTGCTCAGACACAGCCCAAAGCCTCTGGCCAAAAGGATGGTGTTCTCCTGCAGTGACACGCTGCTTCTCAAAGGGGGGGAACACCTCCAGAAGCCCCATGCCCTTCTCCAAAGGCAGCAAAGTCTGAGGCACTGGGATGCTTGGTTGTTTAACAAGAACTCCAACCAGACCCAAAACCTAGGCAGGAATTCTTGAGGAGAAGGAAGAAGATGGCCTGCTGGGGGCACGACAGATGGGGTAGGGAACATAGCAGATGAATTTCCCTGTGATGGGAGGGGCTGTAGCTGCAGAGCTCTTCACTTGTCCCATCTCTGTAGGGATGCAGCTTCCCCACCACAGCCCAGCTGCTGACAGAGTATCTCCTGGTGCCAACTTAAACTTCCCCATTGCAATATTTTCAGAGTGCCTTCAACTCTGCTCATTGTCCACAGTAATTTCCAACTTTCAATTCTTCTCAAGATGTGTCCCTGAATCCACATTGGAGGGGCATCCAAACAGAGTTCACCAAGTGTCTGCTCTGAGAGCACCCTCACACTGCCCCCTCCCCACCCTGTTCTCTTAACTAGCTCAGCTCTCATGTCTTCAGAAGCAAACAGCAGATCAGGGTGTGTGATATTTTTGCTTCCCAGACATGAGGCTCATGGCTCCAGCTTGCTCCCTCCAAGTTCCAAGGAGGACTAAAAGCTGCAGAGAGATAAGCTCAGCCTCTCTTCCTTTTGAGATGGGAGAGGTCAGAGTAATGGCCAGAGCATGGACTTTAAAGGAGATGGGCTTTCACAGAGAAGGGGCTCCAGGGAAGAAAGGCCTCTTGCCTGCACCAGTTACCCATGGGGACACTTGGCAGGCTCCACTGTCCTTCCTGTGAGGAAGGACCAGCACCACTGGCACAGTGACCTTGCCTGCCCTGAGGTGAGACCTTGTCCCAGCAGTGACACGGGGCCTTTCCGCTTAGAGAAGACCAAGAAGCCCCTGGTCTCCTTTCAGGACCAAACAGGACCCAACCCCAGAGCACAGTGGAGTATGAATGATCCAGGTCCTGAGCTGCTTTGTCCAGGAAAGGGACACTGTTCATGGCAAGCTGCTGTGGACAGGACAGAAGCCACACCAGGACACACTGGGCACTCCTGCGGCAGTGGATGGACACCAGGCCTTGCCCAAGGCCTGAACCCAAAATTCCCCTAAGCTCTTCCTCTGGGGCTCTCAGACTCCTGTGCTCCTTCTCTCCCTGAAGTGCCCACCTCCCAAGGCTCAAGGGTACATGGGCTCTGGAAAGCATCACCAAATCACGGAATACCCTGAGCTAGGAAGGACACACAGGGATCACTGAGTCCAGCTCGTGGCCCTGCACAGACACCCCAACAATCCCAGCTTGTGCCTGGGAGCGGTGCCCAAACACTCCTGAGGCTCTGGCAGCCTCGGGGCTGTGCCCATTCCCTGGGGAGCCTGGTCAGTGTCTGACCACCCTCTGGGGCAAGAACCTTTTCCTCATACCCAACCTAAAGCTCCCCTGACACAGCCCCAGACATTCCCTAGGGTCCTGTCACTTTGGAGGAGAGAGGATTAAAAAGCCCCTCCCACCCTCACAAATCACCAAATGGCTGCTCCTCCCTTGGCCTATTGGCAAAGCTCTTCTGAAGGCAGACCAGGTAGCCAATGGCCTTCTTGGCCACAAAGACACATTATTGACTCCTGGACAACTCTTTGGCCACCAGCACCCCCAGCTCCTTCTCAGCAGGTCAGCCCTGAGCCTGGACGAGTGCCGGGCTAATTCCTTACCAGGTTCTTTCAGTTGGTTTGGAAGGATTGACTGCAGAAGGGCTGGGGAAAGAGCACAGGCTCTGTGGGCATTCCTGAGGGCTTGGCAAAGGCCTGGGGGGCAGGATGGAGAGCAGGGATCATCTCCCTCCATCTCCCCAGACAGCACCCACAGGCTGTGGGAGATCACACTTTGCCGTGAGGAAGGGGAGTGGGATGGGGGATATGGACACCTTTACCACGTGTCAGGTCATACCTACACACGCTCTTCAAAGACAAGAGAGCCAACAGGGGCATTGATCATCTGCACAGAACACATCAGCATGGAGGTGTTTCAGAGTCACAGATCAAAAAAGCTGAGAGGCCCAGAAAAGCTGGCTTCAGTCACAGCATGGACAGTGGTGGTGCACCCCATGACTCAAGTCAGCTTATCTGGGTCTCAACTCATGTAAGGACTGTCCCTCCCCATCCCCGTTACACAGCCAAGCAGGAAGAGCTCACGGGGTGGTTGGGCTCTAGAGCAGCTTTTGCCTTCAGAGAGAGGAAAGTCTGCTTGGCCATAGCCCTGCTCACCTTGGTTCTTCTCCAGCTCTGTTCTCAGGAACTGAAGCTAACGCTCTGTGGACTCCAGTGATTTCTCTAAATCCCCTTCCAGATTCTGAATTTTATTGAAGAACTGGTCAAATTTCTTGTCCATCATGGATCCCATGGCCTTCAGTGTTTCCTCCTCCTTCATTGCTGTAAGAAAGAAAAAAGCCACTGGCTCCCTGATGTTTCCTCCTCGAGGGCCAGACCAGCTCTCTGACACAAGGATGCCCAAAGGCTCTGATTTAACAACCCTGACAGAGGGTCTCTCCAAAGGGCACTACTGTGGGTGTCTTTTTCAACCCTCATTCCATTTTCATCCCTTTTCAACCTCTCATTTGTGCTCTCTGTAGCTCAATAAACACAGCTTCAGCTTTGAAAAGTGGGACACAGCCTTAATTCTAAGCCCACAATGGCTTCAGCCAGCAGGAATTCCAGCCTTTCCCTGCACTGCTCTGGGCTGCTCCTTGCTGAGGCTTTGCCTGCTGCAGCCGCAGCAAGAACAGGACCCACGGTCAGGGAAGGCCGATCCTTCCTCAGCTTTGTCTGCCCTGGGGGCAAGAGGCAGCTCCCAGCACACTTTGTGTCCTGCCTGAGCCATGCCCAGGCCCACAGTCTGGGGCCAGCCAGGCCCCCTTTGCACTCTGTGCCCCAGCTGACTCCTTCCCCTTGCCAGCACCAGCTCCTGCACACAGAGCTGCTCTCCACAGGCCCTGTGCTCACAGACACATCCAGGCTCTGCTCAGGGAAGCTCCTGTCCCTGCTCATCAGCAACAGGGAAACAAGGCTGATCTCAAACCTGCCCCAACATGGCACCAGCAGTGGGGAGCAGGAGAAGGGCACTGGGGAAAGGGACAGAGACAGGGACAGGACTTCAATGGGGGCAACCTTAACAAGGATCAGGCAATGAGAGAACTCCCAGCACACACTCTCTGCAAAGATCAGGGGGAGGAGAGGGACTTTGAGCACCCACAGCTGCAGAGAACACTTCAGCATGGAGGTCTTTCAGTGCCATGGATCACAAAAGCTGTTCCCCAAGCAAGGACTGTCCTTCCCTGTCCCCTTTGAAGAGCTGAGCAGGATCAGCCCACAGGGTGGTTGGGCTCTAGAGCAGCTTTGGCCTTCAGAGAGATCAAACTCTGCTTGGCAATGGCCCTGCTCACCTAGTTTATTCTCCAGGTTTTTACTGAGGAGCTCAAGTTGACACTGTGTGTCCTCCTTTGATTTCTGTAAATCTTGTTCCAGATTTTCAACTTTTTGGAAGAGAAGCTGAAGTTCCTTATCCCTCCTGGATTCCTCCTCTTTCTTTCCTGTGAAAAAAGAACAATGTCACTGGGTCACTGCTGTTTCCTCCTCGAGGGCCAGACCAGCTCTCTGACACAAGGATGCCCAAAGGCTCTGATTTAACTTCCCTGACACAGGGTCTCTTCTTACCGTGCTCCCGTGGGTTTGGTTTTTTATCCTTCTTCACACCCCCTCAGAATTCCTCACCTCACAGCAATCCCATTTGGCCATGAAGACACAAACTGGAAATGGTTTTCCCTTTGCCCTCTGACTTTTAGCAGGGAGGGGACAAGAAATCAGACCAAATTTTCATCCCTTTTCAACCTCTCATTTGTGCTCTCTGCAGCTCAATAAACACAACTTCTGCTTTGAAAAGTGGGACACAGCCTTAATTCTAAGCCCACAATGGCTTCAGCCAGCAGGAATTCCAGGCCTTGAGGGAGAGGAGAGGGACTTTGAGCACCCACAGCTGCAGAGAACACTTCAGCATGGAGGACTTTCAGTGCCATGGATGACAAAAACTGTTCCACAGGGAAGGACTGTCCCTCCCTGTCCCCTTTGAAGAGCTGAGCAGGATCAGCCCACTGGGTGGTTGGGCTCTAGAGCAGCTTTTGCCTTCAGAGAGATGAACGTCTGCTTGGCAATGGCCCTGCTCACCTTGTTCCTTCAATGGGTCTGCTCGTGGAACATGAGCCTCACGCAGATGGGACTCCTTCCTCTCCTGGAAATCTTGTTCAAGATTCTGAATTTTTTGGTACAGATGCCGGACTAAGTTCTCCATCCTGGATTCCAGGGCTCTTACAATTTCCTCCTCTTTCTTCCCTGTGAAAATAGAACAATGGCACTGGGTCACTGCTGTTTCCTCCTCGAGGGCCAGACCAGCTCTCTGACACAAGGATGCCCAAAGGCTCTGATTAAACCTCCCTGACACAGGGTCTCTTCTTAGGTTTCTCCTCTGGGTGTCTTTTTCCTTCCTCGTTGTCCCTTACAAATCCTCCCCCCACAGGAATTCTATTTAGCCATGAAGGCAC
Organism: Eopsaltria australis; assembly: GCA_034509425.1. Lineage (NCBI taxonomy): Eukaryota > Metazoa > Chordata > Aves > Passeriformes > Petroicidae > Eopsaltria > Eopsaltria australis. The sequence continues at coordinate 388,265 of JAVTVJ010000247.1, read as the reverse complement.
AAACTGGAAATGGTTTTCCTTTTGCCCTCTGACTTTTAGCAGGGACGGGACAAGACATCAGACCAAATTTTCATCCCTCTTCAACCTCTCTTTTTGCATGTGCACATGCAAGTATCAGGCAATGGGGAGTATGAACAAGGATCAGGCAATGAGAGAACTCCCAGCACACACCCTCTGCAAAGATGAGGGGGAGGAGAGGGACTTTGGGCACCCACAGCTGCAGAGAACACTTCAGCATGGAGGTCTTTCAGTGCCATGGATCACAAAAGCTGTTCCACAAGCAAGGACTGTCCCTCCCTGTCCCCTTTGAACAGCTGAGCGGGATGAGCCCACAGGGTGGTTGGGCTCTAGAGCAGCTTTGGCCTCCAGGGAAAGCCTGCTTGGCAATGGCCCTGCTCACCCAGTGACTCCTCCACATAGCTTCTGATGAGCTGAAGCTCTCTCTGTGTGGACTCCTGCGATTTCTGTATCTTTTGCTCCATAGTGAGATATCTTTCATCGTTTTTCTGGAGTATCTTCTCCATCATGGATTCCAGGGCTTTTGCAAGATCTTCATCTTTCTTTGCTGTGAAAAAAGAACAGAGTCCCTGGGTCACTGATGTTTCCTCCTTGAGAGGGAGACCAGCAATCTGACAAGGATGCCCAAAACCTCTGATTTAACGTCCCACAAAAGCTGTTCCCCAAGTAAGGACTGTCCCTCCCTGTCCCTTTTGAAAAGCCAAGCTGGATGAGCTCACAGGGTGCTTGGGCTCTAGAGCAGCTTTTGCCTTCAGAGGGATGAAAGTCTGCTTGGGAATCACCTGCTCACCTTGTTTCTTCTCCGTGTCTGTTCGGAGAAGCTGCAGCTCACTCCGTATGGACTCCTGAAACTTTGCGGAATCAGCATTCATGGTTTCCATTTTTTTGGTGAGGTAAGAAAAGGCCTCGCCCATCTCGGATACCAGGGCTTTTGTGCTCCTTGCCTCCCTTCTCTCTTCTATAAAAAAGACTGGTGTCAGTAGGAAACAGACATTGTTCCATTGAGGGGAGACCACCCATCCTCCCTTAGGCTGCTCAAATCCCTTCTTTCAAAGCCTCTTCTTGAGGGTTTCTTTTTACATCTTCCTGCAGGTTGGTTTTTTGCTCTACTGAGAAATACTCACTTCAGTGGAAGGTGCTCAAGGTGCAGCCTGGAAAGGGATTTTTTAAATGTATTTCTTCATGCAAGGAGGGAACAAGAAACTCAGACTCAGTTCCCTCATGTCCTGCCTTGTTTACAAATTTGGGTGCTCCAGATCTCTTTTCCTTTAGAGAATGCTTTCTAATTCAGCAGCCTTGAAAAAGAATTCGCTCATCCCTGAAAAACAGGGATGGGAATTCATGTGCTGATGCACAAGTGGGCACTACTTATCTCTTCCCTGGCTTTCAAATGCTTTTCCAAAAGAAGTTTGCTCTGGGAAGGGGCCTTGGCCTCCCTTCTGCAGCCCCACTTTTCCTCCTCACATGGAGATTTCTTCTCTTACAGCTTTTGCTTGTTCCAAGGAGTCTCAGCACCACTGAGAGCCCTTATAAACGTGGGCTTGGAGCTGCTGTGCTGCTGGGGAGCAATACTGAAAGGAACCCCATTGCTTCCTCATGCCCCAAAGGCCTGGCCACAGGGGAGAGCCCAAGAGTCCCCTGAGGGCAGAGCATGCCCCTGCCAGCATCCCAGCTGGAAAGAGCAGGGCCAGGAGAACAGCTGGCCTTACAATCCAGGGGGATGGGATCCAGCAGAGTCCAGGCTCTCCTGGTCTGTGCTGGGAAAACTCCACTGCCGGGGCAGCTCTGCCCCTGGGAGTGGGAGGTCCTGGGCATCTGCGTGGGGATGGGGAATGTAACAAAGGACGGGCTGGAGACCTTTGGAGGTGGGGATTTCGGGACAGGTGGGATTCTTTATCTGCCTGCACTGGGCCCTCATGCACAACAGGCCTCTGGAGCTTCTTCTTGCTTGGCAGGGTTCAGTTTGCAGCTGGTGTGGGTAGGAACTGGCACTCACCTGCACAGAAAGGCTTCTGCCTTCTGGCCCTGGAGGAAAGCCCAGCATGAGATTCCTCCTTCAGTGGTCAAAGACAGGAAAGGAAATCCCAGAAGGGATGTGCTATGGCTTTGAAATCACTATCAGCTACGAGGAGCACCCTCTGCTAGAGCAGGACATGTCTCCTATCCAAAGGGGATGTTCCTCTGGCCAAATTCATCCCACCCCAAGGCCAGGCCTTCTGCTGTGCTCTGGGAGGGGCTCTGCAGGTAACATGCTTGGCAGAGACCTCCACTGGCCTCACTTCCCTCAGGGATAACACACTGCATCCCAAGGGCTCCCAAGGATGAGAACAGACAAGAGCAATGGGATCCAGCACACTTACCTGACTTTCTGAGTATCGAGCCCATGATTTCAGGAAGCATAGCAGCACCAACAGCTGGCACTGTTGGACATCAGGTTCACATGAAAATAAAATGAAAAAAGAAAAAATGGACATTTAACAAGGACTCGTTCCTAAGGAACTCCAGGACTGCACTGAGCAGCTTCTGGGGCACAACACATCACCAGCCTGCCCAGGAACCATGAGCTCCTGGTGACCAGGAGCCCCACAGCAGCGCTGGGGGCTGTGACCCTCGGGGCCCACTCAGGCTCTCCTGGGCCAGGAAGCTGCCTCGGCTGCCACAGCACTCAGCACCACACCAGGTGCCTCAGCACAGTCCCACCAGAGCACAGCCACCCACAAGAGGCTGACACTCTCCTGCTTCACCCTCCAGGAGTGGAGAGGAACCTCCCAGGTGCCTTCACTGCCCCTCGGCACATTCATTTCAGCCTCACTCCTCCTCAAGCCTTGCTCAGCAACAACCCCTGCTAGAGTAGGATGTGGCTCTGGTCAGAGAAGGTCACCCCTCTGACCAAATTCATCCATTCACCCCACCCCAAGGCCAGGCCACCTGCTGTGCTCGGGAAGGGGCTCTGCAGGGAACATGCTGGGGGGAGAGATCTCCACTGGCCTCACTTCTCTCAGGGATAACACATCACACCCAAGGGTTCCAAGGATGACCACAGACAAGAGCAATGGGATTCATTGGCCCACACTTAATTATGAACTCAAAAGTGCCTCCTTGGACATGTTGCCACCAAATCCTTTCTCCTTATCCTCAGGTTCACACAAAAAGAAAAACGAAAATGAGGAAACTTCTCTACAATAAAGGATTTCATGAATACATTAAAGAGCTTTACTGGAACATGCATATCCCTTACACCACTCAAAGCTCTGACTTTTTTAATTACTTATTTTCCCTTCCATCACTGCCAAAACAGAATAAATGCAGCTCTTACGCAAACTTAGACCCAGAGACATGTCGTCGTTTCTTGTTGCCCGCGTCCTTTTCTCAAGGATCACTCTGAAATGCAAGGGAAAAAGGGAGCAAAATTTCAGTGGTGAGAACAGGATTACAGAGGAGAAGGCAGTAATAAAACATTCTCTTGTACTCCCAGCTCGTCCAAAACCCATCTTGGCTGCACAGGAGCTCCCTGAGAATTCTCTCATCCACTCACATTGTCTTCCTTGGTCAAAATAAAGACCTTCTGCCTTTGCAGAGAGGGAAGCGCTGGGCAAAGGCTCCATTTCAGCCTTGCTTTACTCATCGCTGGGAGGGCACCGAAATAAAAGGAGAACAAGCACGGCCCGATCCCTTCTCCTTCGGGGGGATCCCCGTGCCTGGGGCTCTGAGGGGCTGAGTCACAATGTCCCCTGAGCACAGGGGGGACACACCTGGTGCAGGTGGCTCGGGGGCAGCTGCAGGGCCAGGTGCAGGCTGAGCTCTGCGAGGGAGCTGAGCCCATGAGCTGCCAACAAAGCACAACAATGGGCACCAAGAGCCCTGGCACAGCCAGGGGAGGGACACTGAGAGACGTGGCAGGAGCCAAGGGCTCAGCAGGAAGAGCCAGACTTGAGCCCTGGGCACTCAGAGTGCGAGGGGATAAAACCGAGGGGTTCCTTCTTTGGGGTCCCTCCTTGGGGGCACCAGCTCGGGCTGTTCCTGTGTTACTGCCATGGCAGTCAATGGCTTTATGGAAGGAGACAGCTGAGATTGTGCTGTGGGAAGCCTGGGCTGACACTGGGCAGGACACAGGGGCTGAGTGTAGCACTGGGAATTGTGGGGAGTCCAGCGGGGCCCCTTGGGGCTCTGGAGCCGCTGCTGCAAAGGGGCTCCGCTCCCAGCACTCAAAGGCTCTGCTGCTGGGACTGTGATGGCCACAGAGCCTCAGCAATGGTCACTCTGGGAAGTTTCTTGAACATCCTCTTCTGCACAGCTGCCTGCAGAAAGCAAGGCCCCGCTGAGCCTTCCACCAAAGCCACCTGTCCCTTCTGCCCAGACCCATCAGAGCAGCAATGCCCAGGGGAAGGCACAAAGCAGAAACAGGCACTGATCAGGCACCAGGAAAGGTCTGCTCAGGCCACAGCTCACTGCTCTGCTCTGCCTCTCTTTCTTGCACTCCAGGTCCCTGTGCTCTCTGCTCCCTGCTTTTGCTTTCTTTGCCCAGGGCTGTGTTCCAGAGAAGGAGAAGGACCTGCTCAAATGGGGGTCAATGAAGGAAGCCCCTGCCAAAAGCAAGAATCTTGCATGTCAAGAAAGCTTTCCTGGTGTTCAAGGGAGGCGAGAGCTGGGTGAGAAAGCAAGCTCCACTGAGGACTAGAAACAGAGAAATGCCAGCAGGGACCCATCAGAAGTCACAGCCCCAGGGCCCATGGGTGCCCCTTGGCTCTAACCCCAGGATTGAACCCAGCTCTGTTGCTTCACCCTACTTTTCCTAATTTGCTCTAGGCAGAAAGGAAGGAAAGAATGTAAGTGGCAAAACCACTCCATATTGGAGGGTCAATTCTCCTGAAAGCAGAGCAATAGAGTGATGGCTTCCTAAACACTAACCATGAGCACAGGACGTGCACGTGGAGCTCTCACAAACATGCCTCTGCTATTGATAACTGATGAACACAGACATTTAGCCCAGATCACCACTCCTGGAAAGATGCTTGTGCTTCCAGGAATGGGTCACCCCACTTCTCACACTCAGAGAGAAATTGCTCTCTCTGGCACTGCCCATGGACTCTGGATATTGCACTGGGATATTGCACTGATTCAGGCACTGCTGCTGCAGATATTTCTGTTTGGCCAGAGTCACGCTTTTGCTGTTGGTTTTGTTGCTGCAGACACTGATATTCTTCGGGAAATGCCACCAGCACCTGAGGGACAGCTGGAGGATTCCCACCTCAGTGACCCAGCAGTGCAGTGGCTCCTGAGTGCCACAGCCCCCCTGTGGCTGGGCAGGTGTGGTGGAAATGTGCTGGGCACAGGGCCCCAGCCCTTCCCCTGCCCGGGCTCCCAGCCCTTCCCCTGCCCGGGCTCCCAGCCCTTCCCCTGCCCGGGCTCCCAGCCCTTCCCCTGGGCCCCACAGCCCTTCCCCTGCCCGGGCTCCTGCTCACACAGCCCAGGGTGCTGCTGCCTGTCTTTGCTGCTGCCTCATGTGCTGCCTTTTCACCCTGCAGCTCGCTCAGTTCACCCAAGAGCCTCAGCAGTCGAGTGCTTTACTCCTGGCTTCTTGGAGAGACCCCTCCTGCCCTTGCAAGAGGCTGCCCTGTAGGGCCTATCAGATTTCCTGAGCTCCTTCACCCTTTGCAGCTGCTGCCCCTGACACCACCTGGTTCAGCACCCCGAGCTCATCCAAGTCTCCTCCTCTGGAGCCCCAGCTCTGTGCTCTGCTGCTGGCCTTAGTCCCACCCTTCAGTGCCTGGGAGCCCCCCCTATTTCCAGCTGTGAGCACAGCCCTGAGCAGCTCTTCCTTGTGGCCAGCTCCCCGTGAGCATCCCCCCATCCACCCCCCAGGCAGCTCTGCTGAGCCATCACTCCAGGATCCCCCACCCTGCTGGAGCCCTGTGCCTTTGCCTGGCCATGAATGCCAGGGCAGTTGCCATTCCCCAAGGGATCCTGCTCACTGGCCTCCAGACTCCTCCACCTTGCTCCCAGAGCTCTTCTGCCAACTCTCCCTCATCTGCAGTTTCTCAACTGCCAGGAGTGTCCCCCTTTCTGAGCCCTTCACTGCCCACTCACACAAGCCAAGTTAACCTTTGCCCATCCTGTTCAGCATCTCCTGGCATCCCAGCTGCTCCTCACACCTCCCATCCTCATCCTCCCTGACACCCTCTGGCAGAGCCTCTCCCCTCCTGCTGCATTCCACCAGGCTCAGGCACAGCCTCCAAACCATTTAGGGATGGGTGTGCCTCAAAAAAAATAAAAATGTAGGGATCTTCTGACTGCAAAGCCAGTAACTTCAGGCTCTTAGGGGCTCAGAAAATCCCATTCAGGAGCTTTTGGGCTCAGAATCAGTGATTTAGGGAGCTCAGGGTGTCCCAAACACTGGTTTAGAGAGGTTTTGGGCTCAGAACCTGCCAACACTTCAGGAAGCTTGGAGGTTCAGAAAGGCCAATTAAGGGAGCATTTGGCTCAAAAGCACTGATTTGGGGAGATCTGGCCTCAGAAAGTCCCCTCTAGACAGCTCTGCAGCTCAAAATTCCAATTAAGGGAGCTCTTGGGCTCAGAAACACATGTTTAGAGAACTGCAGTGCTCAGAAAAAGCCATGTCAGGAGCTTTGGGGGTCACAAAGAGCCACCTGGGGAGCCTCAGGGCTCAGAAACACCCATTTCATGAGCTTTGCACCTCAGAAACACCAATGGCCAGACACTCTGGACTCAAAAGCAGCAATGCAGGAGGCTCTGGGGTTCAGCAACACCATTCCAAGGAGCTTTTGCCCTCAAAAACAGCCCCTTAGGGAACTTCACCGCTGAGAAGGGAAAATTTTGGCACTATCTGGGCTAAGAAACACCCACCCAGGGAGCTTCTGGGACCTGAAACAGCAACTCAGGATGCATTTGGGTCCAGAAACACTGACTTAGGGAGAACTGGGGCTCTAAAACACAGATTTAGGGAACCTCAGGCTTAAGAAACCGTTATATGGGGAGCTGGAGGTTGGGAAAAAAAGATGTTAGAAGCTTTGGGGGCCAGGGAGAGTGATTTGGGGATATTTTTGGATCAGAAAGAGCCATTTAGAGAGTTGTAGGGCTCCAGAAAATCAATTACAGCCGATTTTAGGCTCTGTTACACCCATTTAGGGAGCTCTGGAGTGCCGAACCAGCGATTTAAGGAGCTTTTGGGCTCAGAAAAGTTAATTCCGGGTGCAGAAGGAGCAACCCCTGGGGGAACGCGGGAGAGAAGCGCTGGCGCTTACCTGGGACAAGGCTGGCAAGAAGCAGCTCCACACCAGGCACGGCAGCAGCCCAGGCTCGCACCCGATGCTCGCGTCCCGGCAGGATCTATTTACCACCTTCCAAGGGCTCCTCCCCCTGCCCCTCCTCGCCCTCCCCCAGCTCTGCATTTCTTGTTATTGCACCCATTTCCCGTAAATCCCCGCAGAAATGAAAGCGAAAGCAGGGAGCTGCAGACACGGAGCGGCTGCGGGGGCAGCCCCGCTGCAGGGGAAAGGGCAGAGCCGGGACCTGCCTGGTCCTGGGGGATCCCAGGGCACCAGGAATGGCACTGGGGGAGACGGGGAGTACTGGGAGCGCTGGGAGGGGAACTGGGAGCGCTGGGAGGGGAACTGGGAGCGCTGGGAGGGGAACTGGGAGCGCTGGGAGGGGAACTGGGAGCGCTGGGAGGGGAACTGGGAGCGCTGGGAGGGGAACTGGGAGCGCTGGAGGGGAACTGGGAGCGCTGGAGGGGAACTGGGAGCACTGGTGGGCTCCAGGGAGTGACACTGGGAGCACTGGGAGTGAACCCCATGGGCTGATGGCCAACAGGGCACATGGCTTCAGTTAGGGGGCTCAGGGCTCTGGACACTGATTTTGGGAACTCCATGGCTCAGAAAGCCCAATTTCAGCAGCTTTGGGGCCAGAACAGTCACTTCAGGAGCTTTGGAACCAATAAAGAGCAATTCTGGGAACACCCATTTTGGGAGGTTTGGGGCTCAGAAAAAAAACCACTGCAGGAGTTCCAGATCTCAGAAACACTGATTAAGCAACCTTTAGGCTCAAAAAAATCAACAAACCAAGCTATTTAAGGATATTTTGGGGTGGAAACCACTGATTTAGGGAGCTTTGATGCTGAGAATCACTCATTTAGGGAGGATTTGGGCTCAGAAATATCAAATGAAGGAGCTTTAGGGCCTCCCAAACCATAAGAAATCCTATTTAGGGAGGATCTTGCTCACGATGCCTGAAATAGAAGTAGGGGGGGGCCTGGCAGAGTGACTGGATCACAGTGCCCCGAGCCAGCACGGCAGCTGCTGTGTGCCTGTGGTGCTGCAAACAAGCACTGCATGGCTGCAAAGGTGCCCTGTGTCCCATGGCACTGCCCGGGACACTGCCCTGGGCCCTGCAAACAAGCCCTGGGGACACAGGACTGCAGAAAGAATGGAGTCAGCCCATGGAGCTCATGTGCAAAAGAGCCCCACAGACACTTGGGCCAAGGAGCAGGCACTGAGTGGGTTCATCAGAGCCCCTGTGATGGAGCAGCCTCTGCAAAGGCTGAGGGAGGCAATGGACTGGCAGGGACAGCACTGAGCAGGGGGTGCTGGCACCTGCACACGCTGGGGTTCACATTGAGCAGAGGCCACCTGCTTACTCAGCAGCAGAGGATCAGCCAGTTCCTGCCCACTCCAAGCTTTTAGGTCCTGTGGAAGGGTTTGATACAGTTCCTGGACACGCTGGGGAAAAGAGTCTGCCTTCTTCCTGCCCCAGGCAAAGGCAAGCTCATCCCTGGGATTCCTTTTGCCCAGGACCCGGGTGCACTTGGGGGGAATGCAGGAGGATGGGAAGTTTGGTGTGTGCCTGAGGGGATTGGATTTTGGGTGAGAATTGCCAAGGAATTCAATTGTGTGATGTTAAAATCTCCCCAGCCCTGTCTTGTTTATCCTAAGTCATGTTTATCCTCAGTCAAGGACTTTTTCTTGTCTCATGCTCTTCCTGTGAGGAAGTTCACAAAGGAAACAGGGAGGGACATGGGACCTCAACTGGCCAAGGAGTCATGGACCTTCCACACCATGGAACAACATGCCCAGTGTATAAACTGGGAGGAGGTTTTTGCAGAACCTGTTTTCGGGTATTTTGGAACCTGGGAGGTTTTGGGTATTTTGGAAATTGGTTGGGTTTTTTTCAAATAAATAATGTATTAAGTCACTCTGGGTTCACACCAATCGAAAGGGACTCAAAGGAATGATGTTTTGAAAAAACATCACCACGTGGATGTATACTGAAACACTGGAGGAGGTTCAGTGGAAGAGCTACCAGGGAGGATTTAATTCAATATTGTGATCAGTGGGGGCCTTTGTATAAATTAGAAGTGGGAGAAAAGTGGCCACTAAATGGTACCTGAGACTGTCATGCTCTGTTACAACTGATGCTGTTCTTGTGTTGAGAACAAAATGAGATGAAGCGATGTATGCTGAAATGTTTCCACTTGGAGAAATCTCCCCGAAGAGCAAAAGGATTGTGGTGTTAATGTAGCACCTTTGGATCCTTTTGTTTAGGCTTTTGAGAAGGAAAATAAGGAGGAAAGGATCAAACATTGTTGTTCTATATGTAGCACAGAACAAGTCTGCTCTAAGCACTTGGATTGTCCAGAGGAAGAAGGTTTCAATGGAGCTGTAAAGTCCAGAGCATGGAGGACTAAGAAGGCCAGCTGCAGGCACAGATAAGAAAGCAACAAAAGCAAAAGCAAGTTCAGGAGGAAGGTAAAGGCTCCTATTGTCAAAGGACAGATCTCAGATGATATTAGAATACAACTACAGGAAAGGCAGGAAACAGATGGTTTTGATACAGGCAAACTACTTGACATCACGTGGGCAGTAAATACAAATGGAAGGAAAACCAGCAGGAAGTGACTAATGAGAAAATAACAGCAGTTCTAGAAGGAATCAGCAAAGGACTCCTGCCCCCAGGGAGGTGGGGGGTGTCTCGGGGCAGAGGAAAGGGTTCAATTCCTTGACCCTCATTAGGAAGGCTGGGAACAAATCAGTGCACATCTTGTCCAAAGGATGGACATTGGGAGTGTCCTCAGCTGCAATCCAGCACTCCTCCAAACCCTCTGCTGGCAAGAGCAGAGGACTTGTGAAGGGGATCAGAAGCTTCTTCCCCAGCAGAGCCTCTGGTAACAGCCACACTGGGAAATGAAAACCTGGAGTTTTGGGAAGACACAGGAGCTGACTATTCACTATGAAATACCCTGCAAGGGACGTTAAGTGATGATTCTATCGCAGGTGGCAGTGCCACTGGGACTCGTGAAACGTGCCCCTTTTTCAGTCCAGTTAAATTCACACAAGGAAATGATGGATATCCCATCAATTTCTACACCTGCCTAACTCTCCAAAAGCATTATTACCAGGAAACTTACTGGAAAAATTGAATGCAGACATCAAGTTTTGGGAAGGGGACTTTGAAATAAATTAAAACCCCTGAGTCTAAATACGTGGAAGCTTCAATTCCTAGGTGACAGGAACTGACTTCCCCATCTGAATCTACCCCAAAGAAAACTGAGGATGCAGGAATTCCCATTATGTGGGCCAGCAAGATTCCTGAAAAAGCAGAACCTGTAAGAATCAAACTAACACCAGACACAGGCCTGGTAAGACAAAAGCAATATCCTTGAAAATTAGAAATCTGAAAAGGCTTATTACCTATCATTGACACATTTATAAGGTGTGGGTTATTGGTGGAATGTGAGCCTAAAGCTAATACTCCAATTCTGCCTGCCAAAAGCCTCATGTCAAAGATTATGGGTTAGTACAGGACTTCAGAGCAATTAATAAAATAGTATAGTAGCTAAGCCATGTGCCCTCCTAGCCGTGCTAGAAGAAAACCTGCACTGGTTCACTGTACCAGATCTAAAGGATGCCATTTCCTGCACGCCTCTAGGTCCTGACAGCCAGGAACTCATTGCATTTGAGCAGGAAAATCCACAGCTAGGACTTCATGACCACGAGGATTTGAAAACAGCCTGCCATTTCTGGGAATCAACTGGCAAAGGAATTAGAGGAATGGAAGACCTTTAATGTGCAACACACTCTGTTCCAAAATGTTGATGATCTCCTGCTAGCCACGGAAATGAAAGAACAGCGCCGAGACCCAACTGCTGAACTGTTAAACCTTTTAGGATTAAACGGTTACAGGATATGGAGGGAGAAGGCCCGAGTGGTGAAGAAGACTGTGACCTTCCTTGTTGGGGAAGATGAAATAGGAGAGCCTTATAAATAGGATTACCTGGCAAAAGATGTTGAGAATGTAGAAACTCTAAGCAAGATTGAAATGAAGACAAGCCTTAAGATACCAAACCCCAGTTACTGAACAACTGGAAAACATTGGCATGGCCGACTGCAGGTAATCCCCCTTTTGATTAAACAATCCCCTCTGCTTGCAGACAGGTCCAAGGGTCAGAGCAGACCCTACCAACTTGGCAGAGGCTCCAAAAAGTGGTTTTTAGAGTTTAAAATATAACGCTGTATGGTAATGCAATAGTTCTCATAGACTGTATGTAAATGTTATAAGATCTGTAGCTTGTTCTAGATTGGTTAATGACAATTAGAATATTCAGCACAGAAGATGATTTATTGTATTATAAACGACAAGCTTGCTCTCTTAGATCCTCTCTCTTTGCTCTTCTCTCCTCTCTTGCTTGCTTTCTTACTTCTCTGACCTGCTCCGGGCTGCGTCTGGCAGCCCCCAGCAGGTCTCCTACACCCACGCCCTTTCACAATAAACCTCATGCTCTAAGACCCGAATTCAGAGATCTCTCGTCTGTCCCAACCGTCCAAAACCGACCCGCAAATTCTACAGATCTGGACTGGCAGCACAAGGGAGAATTATTTCTAGCTCGTTGGGCCCATGATGCCTCTGGTCATCAGGGACGAGATGCAACTAACCAATGGGCTCATGACCGAGGGGTGGACTTGACCATGGACAGCATCTCACAGGTCATCCATGGCTGCGAGACCTGCGCTATGATCAAGCAGGCCAAGCGGGTGAAGCCTCTGTGCTATGGTGGACGATGGTCGAAGTATAGGTATGGGGAAGCCTGGCCAATTGACTACATCACCCTTCCCCAAACCTGCCAAGGCAAGCGCTACGTGCTGACCATGGTGGAAGCAACCACTGGATGGTTGGAGACCTATGCTGTGCCTCATGCTACCGCCCAAAACACCATCTTAGGCCTGGAAAAGCAAGTCCTGTGGAGACACGGCACCCCTGAGAGAACTGAGTGGGCCAATGGGACCCGTTTCAGGAATGGCCTTATAAACAGCTGGGCCAGAGAACATGGCATCAAGTGGATATATCATATCCCTTATCATGCACCAGCTGCTGGGAAAGTTGAACGGTGCAACGGACTACTTAAGACCACCCAGAAGGCACTTGGTGGGGGGACCTTCAAAAATTGGGAAATGAACTTAGCAAAGGCCACCTGGATGGTCAACACACAAGGCTCCATCAATAGAGCTGGTCTGCCCAGTCTGTACCCTTGCACACAGTGGACGGAGATAGGGTCCCTGTGGTACACATGAAAGGTATTTTAGGAAAGACTGTTTGGACTAGTCCCACCTCAGACAAAGGCAAACCCATCTGCGGGGTTATTTTTGCTCAAGGACCTGGTTACACTTGGTGGGTGCCTTGGTTTTAAAGACAGGTGTCTGTTAAGGAAGGCGGGAACCTCCCTTAGGATGGAAAACTGTAACTCCTCTCCCTCCGAATTACTTTAATTTTGAAATCAAGAGGCTCTCAGGCAAAGATATGGGAATAGGAATAAGAGTTCTTTACTAATATTTAAAACAAAGCTAACAAATAACAACAGCTATGGTGTTAACCAACAAACAGAACCAGAAACTCAGTGACAGCCTGCTCAGCTTCAGGCACCTTTTCCCTTTGATGCAGTTCCAGTCACAACCGGCAGGGGGTGCTCTGGGTGTGATGATTCCCTGGTGGCTGCAGGGGGCGCTCTGGGTGTGATGATTCCCCAATCCCTGTAGGGGGCGCTCTGGGTGTGATGATTCCCTGGTGCCTGCAGAGGGCGCTCTGGGTGTGATGATTTCCCGGTGCCTGCAGGGGGCGCTCTGGGTGTGATGATTCCCCGGTGCCTGCAGGGGGCGCTCTGGGTGTGATGATTCCCCGGTGGCTGCAGGGGGCGCTCTGGGTGTGATGATTCCCCGGTGCCTGCAGGGGGCGCTCCGGCGTGAGCTCAGGTAGCACACGGCAATGGCGGCTGCCCGAGGCACGGAGGGATGGAGGAGAGCCTTTGTTTCACAGACCCTCGTGGGGCAGCTGGTGTCAGTCCCGCAGCAGGATCCCTGGAGACAGGGAGCTGGGACCATAAGAGGTCCCGACTTGCAGGGGGAGCCCAGTTACAGTGTAGCAAAACCTCGGAGTGGCGTGAAGGAGCGGGGGACAGACAGGCTGGTGGCAGGCAGCTCAACTCCCCATGGGCCAGAGGGAAAAGACTCACAGCAGACAGACCGCCAGCTGTGCTGGATTCTCAGGGGCCATGGGTTCAGCAGACAGAAGCTCCAACCGTCCCACTCCGAGGGGTCCCGAGCAAGAGAGCGACCACCCCCCCTCCCTTGCTTTTTCAGTCTCCAAAATCTCGTGTTGTCACGCCCTGCTTCCATGAGAGCCATTCTGCCCCACCCTGACAAGGAGAAAAGCTCTAGCCTTGGTGCTTTGCTCTCTTAAGTACTCAGCCATTAGCTCAGTCATTAGTCTCTTAGCAACTCATGGGAGAAAAAATTCTTGAGGAAAAAATCCAAACTGCAACAGTGGGTAATGCAGAAAGATGGGGAAACCCATTGTGTACCACAAGGAAACTTAATTTTAAGTGAGAACTGTGTGTAAAGTTTCATTGTATATATATATATATATATAGATATATATATAGATATATATATAGATATATATATATATGTAAAGTTTAAAGGGGGTATTGGTTTGGGTATCATATAGATGGTGATAGAATAAGGAGTGGATAATGTCTCAGGTTACAATGGTGTGTATTCTAGCACCATCTCCATGGGATGTCGGGGCCGGGTGGGGCAGTGTTCCTGGCTCATCCCTGATGGCCCCAGGCCATGTCTTCTCATGGGCCAGCTTTGGAGCCAGGTGAGGCACTTTGCTTTGCTCGTCCCTGATGGCTCCAGGGGATATCTTCTGTTAATGGGCCATTGAGTCCCACTGATAAAATTACACCATTCCCATTGTGAGATGCTCCGCCCAGGGGGAGGAACCAAGCATCCCTATCTGGATATAATCTGGAATTTGAAGCAACACAAGTCAGCTTTTCCACTGGATTCCCAGAGGAAGACCAGACCCTTCTACACCACCATTGGACCTTCAGAGGAGGATTACACCTTTCACAGGATCACTGCTTCAACAGAACCACATCTATCACTCCCAGAGGACTGCAGCCACCTTCTAAGTGGACTGCTACCAACACCCTGACCGACAGGGTGTCAGGTTGGATTCTGACTCTGTCAGTGTTTTTGTACTATTGCATTTATTTTAACTTTTCTATTAAATTGTTGTTCTGACTTTGAGTGTCTCACTGATTTGCTTTCCAACTACCACACCATTCCTGACCCAGGCCAGGTGCCATTGGCCTCCCTGGCCACATGGAGACACTGCTGGCTCATGTTCAGTCTACCCTAAATCAGTTACCACAGGTCCCTTTCTGCCTGGCTGCTGTCCCTCATCCCCCTAGGATGGATCCCACATGATCTCTGTGAGCATCTAAGTGGTTCAGCAGATCACGAGCTGCTTCCTCCTGGATAACAGTGAGGCTATTCTGCTCCCTGACCCCATCTACCAGGCTCAGGAGGCCAGTTGTGCTGAGAACAATTCATCTTATTGTTGAAAACTGAGGCAAAGAAGGTGTTAAGTACCTCAGCCTTTTCCTAATTTTTAGCTCTTAAACTCTGCTCCACATCCAATAAAGAAGGGAGGTTGTCCTTGCCCCTTCTTTTGCCCTTAATGTATTTATAAAAATATTTTTATTATCCTTCACAGAAGTGGCCAGATTAAGTTCTAATTGAGCTTTCACCTCTCTTATTTTCTTTCTGCATGACTTAATGACATCCCTGAATACTTCCTGAGTTGTCTACTCCTCTTTCCAGTGGTGATGCACCCTTTTTTTCCCTGACTTACTTCAAAAGCTCCTTGCCCATTCAGGTCAGTTGTGTTCCTTGCCAGCTCATCTTTTGACACATAAGCACAGACTACTCCTGCACCTTCAAGCTTTCTTTCTTGAAGCATGCCCATCCTTCCTGGACCCCTTTGTTTTGAAGGGCTGCTTCTCTTAAAAAAAACAGTGCCTGTTTCAGTACTCTCCAAATCAGCATCCCGAATAGGCTGAAGTCTGCTCTCTCTAAGTCCAGTGTAGAAGTTTTGTTGATGCTCCTCCTTGTGGCAGTGGTGCAAATGGCCCAAGAGACTTTCCCATTAAGGAAGCCATGGGGGGAAGAAGAAGATTCCCCTGAGGCGAGGCAAGACTTAGTTTAGCCCGAATGGGATGGGCTTGAGAAAGGTTTACACCCTCCGGGTTGATAGGCCAGCACCACCTGCCCATCTATCGTCAGCCACCCCCATGTTCTGGCAAGTTCTGTTACATTCGGTTGGTCATTGTATCCTCCCCTTGTCTGTCACCCTCTCTCCACCCCCTTGTCTCCCTGGTTGGTTCCCTGTGCCATGCTCCTCCCTAGTTCCTCCCCTGAGCCCCTCTGTGATTGGTGGAAGTGGTTACAATAAAAGGCTGTGTCACGGAGGGCTCGGGGTCTTCCGACCCTTGGTGCCACAGAGTGCTGTCACCCATCCGGTCTCAGTGTCTCTATTACCCGGGTCGGGAGATCCCCCTTTTGCCATAGTGCGGTACACAGTTTGCCTACTGGCATCGCTAGCAGGGAGCAAGGGAAACTGAACTCCCGGCGACAGGGAACGAGGCTGGCCACCGAGGACCCTCGTCGCATCCGCCTCAGACTGGCAACCTCCTCCAGACCACCGAGGCAGAAGGCGGACGGCGACACCTCCTTGTTTCACCAAATATTGAAAACTCTGTTATTTCACGATCGCTGTGTCCCAGACAGCTTCTCACCACCACACCTCCCACCAGCCCATCTCTGTTTGCAAACAGCAGGTCTAGCATAGCCCCTCCCCTGGCAGGCTTGCACACCAGCTGTGACGAGAAGCTCTCCTCCACATGCTCCAAGAACCTCCTGGACTGCCTCTCCTCTGCTGTGGTGAGTTCCCAGCAGACACCTGGCAGGTTAAAGTCTCCTACAAGAACAAAGGCTGCCAATCTTGAAACATCCTCCCGCCACTTATAGAATAACTCATCCACCTCTTCATCCTGGCTGGGTGTTCTGGAACAGACTCTCACCAGCATGTCAGCTTTGTTGGCCTTCCCCCTGATTGCTACCCACAGGCACTCCACCTTATCACCATTAACCTCGAGTTCTAGAGCACTGAGAGCCTCCCACAGTGCCTTGCTGGGCTGCTTCTGGTGTGGAACTGCTTCCTGAGTCTCTGGGTTCTAATGAGCACAGCAGGGCACAAACAAAGCCATGGATGCTCGCCATGCCCAGGAGGCCAAGCTCTGATTGAGGAGATGACAAGGAACAGTGTTTAGGTATTACCCACTTTTGAACCCTTTGCCTCATGCAGAAACAAATGAGTGGGAACAGTTTTCCCTCCCTCTCAGCTTTTAAAGCACCCAGGAGATTGTGATGTCAGCCACCCACCGTTAGTCATCTTCACAGAGCAACCAGTACTCATCTCCATGCACATACCCTGAAACTCCATTTTAGCTTCAGGACCTCAATTTACATTCCAGAACCTCCATTTAAGCTCAAGCTTGGGCCTTGTGTCCCTGACCTAACTGTGTCAGAAGTGGGTTTTTTTCAAGCTCCATTACAGCCATGACCATGCTTGGCCACAGAACCCACTGACTCTCACAGTGAAAAACAGCTTTGGAAGCTCAGTGTCCCTCCTCTGTTCCACAGGACTTCATCAGCAACAATACATTTTGAAAGAACAGCAGCAGCCTCCAAACTCCTGGCACACAGTGAAGGGGCAGAGCTCTGCTGCAGTGCAAAACCCACAGTGGAATGGAGTTTCCAGTTCTGAACCAGAGGCCAGGAGTGCCTGCAGCTGGGTAATGCTCATTCCCCATTTCCCCTCTTTAGAGCAAGAGGTTGCACCTGTTTTCTCCTTCCAGAACGCTGCTGCTGAACCCCCCAGCCAGGGAATGCACCTGAGGAGAAATGGAGCACCTGAATGTATGGCTCACCCTGCCAGGCTGACACAGACACGGACACTTGACTTGGGCTCGAGTTTTATTGCCATGAGGCCCTTGTTCATTCCTTGCCCCTGGGAACAGGGCAAACCAGCACAATGTTCAGCAAGGATCAGCTCACACTTCTTCTGCCCTTGAAGCCTGAAGATGCTTCTTCCTTCTTGCCTTATTTCTTCCTTGTTTTATGCAAATGAAACACCTGAACAGTCAGGATTGTCCAGGTAACAGGACCAGAACTAAGTGTTCCTAAAGATGTTTTGCACCTGCTTGAGAGAAACCTTTTTTTACAGCCCTTGCATTAAGTCACATAGCTCTTCTGAAAGAAAGTCCTTGCTCCTGCCATGCTTAGATGGCAACTGATGGCAAGACATAGACTCACTGGAAGAAGAAACAGCAGCCTCTCTCTCTCTCTCTCTCTGTGCATGATCTTATTTCTTACTTTTTTCATGAAACTTGCTGTAAGAACCAGACCCAAAACACACCTGTAACTTTCCAGAGTAACCCTAAAGCAAGATGTTCATAGTTTGGGTTTCAGACTCAGAAGAAACATGCTAAACATAAACTTTTATTGATATACATTGGTTAAAAACAAAAAAGAAGATGGATAATGTGAATGTAGTAAAGATGTAACATCAAAATCGTAACTGCAACTGAACACTTCATTCTCCAGCTGAAATGGTTTCCATACTACACTACATCCCAAATTCTTCATACAGACAAAATGATAAAATGTTTAGAATCCAAGATTCCCAGCACTCTTCCCCAAGATTTAGTGCAGAACTTGATGAGCAATTCAGCTGCCCTGCTTTGGGGGGCATTTTGGCTGCTATTTCCTTCCCTTGCTGAAACTACACAGTCGATCCATGTGGCACAGGATCGATCCATCTGGCACAGAATTAGAAACCAAATCACAGGAGCTAGAAATGCCCTAAAAATTATCTGAGTATTTTGGCAGCACAAGCACTTGCCAACGCAGCAAGCCCAGGCAATGCAGGTGCGTGGGAGGTCAAGCTCAGGAAAAAGTTAAGAAGCAACTTACAATTCTCTTAATGACTTTTCCAAGGGCCTTTAAATTCCAGCTCCATTATATCTTCAAACACAACCAGAATTATGAAGCAAAGTGATACTGATAATGCATTATAATGATTTCTGCAAACACTTATCAATTGCTTCCAGACTCCCATTTTGCTTGGTGATTAATACTTCATCCACTGGGAGTCGTCTGTGCCTCTGGATCACATCACTCATCTCTTTACGCATTTTCAAACACCTTGCCTGCAAAAGATTAAACAGCCAAGAGGAAAGGAAAATTAAACACACACAGAAGTTTGGTACAGCTCCATCTGACTTCTGAGCTTCTGAAACTTTTCAGATGTCTCATGCCCTGTACAGAATCACAGAAAGAGAGGTTGGAAGGAATCTCCAGACATCATCTGGTCTAACCCCCTGCTCAAGGAGGGACACCTGGAGCTGCTTGGCCAGAACCTCATCCAGAAGTTTTGGAACATTTCCAAGGATGGAGACTCCACCATGTGCCAAGGTAACAACATCTGTAAGACTCAGGGACCAGTTTGGGGCTCACTGACCTTGCTCTCCATAAGACATCTTCTTGGAGAAGCACTTTGATCAGGTAAGAGGCAACAGGCACAAACTACGACCCAAGAATTCCCCATTAAATGTAGAGAAATTTTCTTTTGGTAGCTTTTTACAATAGGGGTGATCAAATATTAGAACAAGCTGAGATAAAGGAGGTGCAGCACAGCAACACAGGAGGATGTGCTCCAAAACCTCCAAAGAAGATCAGCATCAGATTGGACATCTCTAGGGCAGCTGAAGGGATTGAAGTCAATGCCCACAGTGAAAAGCTGGTGAGAGCTCCCACAGCGCTTTCAGGTTTTGATGGCAGCTGTTTGAACACTGCACCCTGTTTCTCAGCCCACCTTTGCTCTCTGTTCATCTGTGTTGTGCAATAATTCCCTTGCAACCGGGCTCTGAACTGTGTCCCTTCCATCCCAAGGATGTGCACAGGCCGCACCAAATCTGACCCTCTTCTCCCACTGCAGCCCCCACAGGCTGCTCCTGCAGCCCTGGACTCTCCTGTCCCATCTGTGACACACGTGGCCATGACCTGCAGCTCCAGGCTGTGCAAGATCTGCAGCAAAGCCGTGTCTCCTCTTTGTGCCCTGAACCACTGCACATGGGGACACAGCAGAGCCTTCCCTCCTTCACCTGGGAGGGGCAAATGGGCAGTGGGGGACTCAGGAGAGCAAAATGTTGCTCCTAAAAAAGCCAGGCGGGTTGTGCTGCAGCCAAGGGCAGGGCCCTGGGCACACCCAGCTGGTTACAGTGCCCCTTGTAGAGGCAGAACAGCAAGGCCCTTGTGCTTGGCCCACTCCTCACTGTCTCCTCCATCCCTTGGAGGAGGCACTTCCAGGATTGCTTGTGTCCTTTGGGCTGGGTTAATCTTCTTCCCAGTGCCTGGTGTGGGGCTGTCTGGGACTTGTGCTGAACACAGGGATGATAAAGGAGATGTTTCTGTCACTGTGGAGCAGTGGCCACACGGAGCCGAGGCCTTTTCTGCTTCTCCTAAGCCATGCTGGGGCTGGGGGTGCCCAGGAGGTTGGGAGGGGACACAGCTGGGACAGGTGACCCCAAACAGCTCTCTGAGGGGATGGGGTGTGTTTTCCAGAGCTGCACTCACCTCCATCATCTCCCTTGTATGGCACCTTTCTAGTGCCATTTTCTAAAATCTCTCAGGGAAAAAGAGAAAAGCAGTCTACAAGTGGATTTTCCAAGGCTTCCTGGGCCCCCCTGTGCTCAGACACAGCCCAAAGCCTCTGGCCAAAAGGATGGTGTTCTCCTGCAGTGACACGCTGCTTCTCAAAGGGGGGAACACCTCCAGAAGCCCCGTGCCCTTCTCCAAAGGCAGCAAAGTCTGAGGCACTGGGATGCTTGGTTGTTTAACAAGAACTCCAACCAGACCCAAAACCTAGGCAGGAATTCTTGAGGAGAAGGAGGAAGATGGGCTGCTGGGGGCACGACAGAAGGCGTAGGGAACATAGCAGATGAATTTCCCTGTGATGGGAGGGGCTGTAGCTGCAGAGCTCTTCACTTGTCCCATTTCTGTAGGGATGCAGCTTCCCCACCACAGCCCAGCTGCTGACAGAGTATCTCCTGGTGCCAACTAAAACTTCCCCATTGCAATATTTTCAGAGTGCCTTCAACTCTGCTCATTGTCCACAGTAATTTCCAACTTTCAGTTCTTCTCAAGATGTGTCCCTGAATCCACACTGGAGGGGCATCCAAACAGAGTTCACCAAGTGTCTGCTCTGAGAGCACCCTCACACTGCCCCCTCCCCACCCTGTTCTCTTAACTAGCTCAGCTCTCATGTCTTCAGAAGCAAACAACAGATCAGGGTGTGTGATATTTTTGCTTCCCAGACATGGGGCTCATGGCTCAGCTTGCTCCCTCCAAGGTCCAAGGAGGACTAAAAGCTGCAGAGAGATAAGCTCAGCCTCTCTTCCTTTTAAGATGGGAGGGGTCAGAGTAATGGCCAGAGCATGGACTTTAAAGGAGATGGGGTTTCACAGAGAAGGGGCTTCCAGGGAAGAAAGGCCTCTTGCCTGCACCAGTTACCCATGGGGACACTTGGCAGGCTCCACTGTCCTTCCTGTGAGGAAGGACCAGCACCACTGGCACAGTGACCTTGCCTGCCCTGAGGTGAGACCTTGTCCCAGCAGTGACACGGGGCCTTTCCCCTTAGAGAAGACAAAGAAGCCCCTGGTCTCCTTTCAGGACCAAACAGGACCCAACCCCAGAGCACAGTGGAGTATGAATGATCCAGGTCCTGAGCTGCTTTGTCCAGGAAAGGGACACTGTTCATGGCAAGCTGCTGTTGACAGGACAGAAGCCACACCAGGACACACTGGGCACTCCTGAGCCAGTGGATGGACACCAGGCCTTGCCCAAGGCCTGAACCCAAAATTCCCCTAAGCTCTTCCTCTGGGGCTCTCAGACTCCTGTGCTCCTTCTCTCCCTGAAGTGCCCACCTCCCAAGGCTCAAGGGTACATGGGCTCTGGAAAGCATCACCAAATCACGGAATACCCTGAGCTAGGAAGGACACACAGGGATCACTGAGTCCAGCTCGTGGCCCTGCACAGACACCCCAACAATCCCAGCTTGTGCCTGGGAGCGGTGCCCAAACACTCCTGCAGCTCTGGCAGCCTCGGGGCTGTGCCCATTCCCTGGGGAGCCTGGTCAGTGTCTGACCACCCTCTGGGGCAAGAACCTTTTCCTCATACCCAACCTAAACCTCCTCTGACACAGCTCCAGACATTCCCTAGGGTCCTGTCACTTTGGAGGAGAGAGGATTAAAAAGCCCCTCCCACCCTCACAAATCACCAAACGGCTGCTCCTCCCTTGGCCTATTGGCAAAGCTCTTCTGAAGGCAGACCAGGTAGCCAATGGCCTTCTTGGCCACAAAGACACATTATTGACTCCTGGACAACTCTTTGGCCACCAGCACCCCCAGCTCCTTCTCAGCAGGTCAGCCCTGAGCCTGGACAAGTGCCGGGCTAATTCCTTACCAGGTTCTTTCAGTTGGTTTGGAAGGATTGACCACAGAAGGGCTGGGGAAAGAGCACAGGCTCTGTGGGCATTCCTGAGGGCTTGGCAAAGGCCTGGGGGGCAGGATGGAGACCAGGGATCATCTCCCTCCATCTCCCCAGACAGCACCCACAGGCTGTGGGAGATCACGCGTTGCCGTGAGGAAGAGGAGTGGGATGGGGGACTTGGACACCTTTACCACGTGTCAGGTCATACCTACACACGCTCTTCAAAGACAAGAGAGCCAAGAGGGGCATTGATCATCTGCACAGAACACATCAGCATGGAGGTGTTTCAGAGTCACAGATCAAAAAAGCTGAGAGGCCCAGAAAAGCTGGCTTCAGTCACAGCATGGACAGTGCTGGTGCACCCCATGACTCAAGTCAGCTTATCTGGGTCTCAACTCATGTAAGGACTGTCCCTCCCCATCCCCGTTACACAGCCAAGCAGGAAGAGCTCACGGGGTGGTTGGGCTCTAGAGCAGCTTTGGCCTTCAGAGAGAGGAAAGTCTGCTTGGCCATGGCCCTGCTCACCTTGGTTCTTCTCCAGCTCTGTTCTCAGGAACTGGAGCTGACGCTCTGTGGACTCCTGTGATTTCTGTAAATCCCCTTCCAGATTCTGAATTTTATTGAAGAACTGGTCAAATTTCTTGTCCATCATGGATCCCAGGGCCTTCACAGTTTCCTCCTCCTTCATTGCTGTAAGAAAGAACAAAGCCACTGGGTCACTGCTGTTTCCTCCTCGAGGGCCAGACCAGCTCTCTGACACAAGGATGCCCAAAGGCTCTGATTTAACAACCCTGACAGGGGGTCTCTCCAAAGGGCACTACTGTGGGTGTCTTTTTCAACCCTCATTCCATTTTCATCCCTTTTCAGCCTCTCATTTGTGCTCTCTGTAGCTCAATAAACACAGCTTCAGCTTTGAAAAGTGGGACACAGCCTTAATTCTAAGCCCACAATGGCTTCAGCCAGCAGGAATTCCAGCCTTTCCCTGCACTGCTCTGGGCTGCTCCTTGCTGAGGCTTTGCTGGCTGCAGCCGCAGCAAGAACAGGACCCACGGTCAGGGAAGGCCGATCCTTCCTCAGCTTTGCCTGCCCTGGGGGCAAGAGGCAGCTCCCAGCACACTTTGTGTCCTGCCTGAGCCATGCCCAGGCCCACAGTCTGGGGCCAGCCAGGCCCCCTTTGCACTCTGTGCCCCAGCTGACTCCTTCCCCTTGCCAGCACCAGCTCCTGCACACAGAGCTGCTCTCCACAGGCCCTGCGCTCACAGACACCTCCAGGCTCTGCTCAGGGAAGCTCCTGTCCCTGCTCATCAGCAACAGGGAAACAAGGCTGATCTCACACCTGCCCCAACATGGGACCAGCAGTGGGGAGCAGGAGAAGGGCACTGGGGAAAGGGACAGAGACAGGGAAGGACTTCAGTGGGGGCAACCTTAACAAGGATCAGGCAATGAGAGAACTCCCAGCACACACTCTCTGCAAAGATGAGGGGGAGGAGAGGGACTTTGAGCACCCACAGCTGCAGAGAACACTTCAGCATGGAGGTCTTTCAGTGCCATGGATGACAAAAGCTGTTCCACAGGGAAGGACTGTCCCTCCCTGTCCCCTTTGAACAGCTGAGCAGGATCAGCCCACAGGGTGGTTGGGCTCTAGAGCAGCTTTGGCCTTCAGAGAGATGAAAGTCTGCTTGGCAATGGCCCTGCTCACCTAGTTTATTCTCCAGGTTTTTACTGAGGAGCTCAAGTTGACACTGTGTGTCCTCCTTTGATTTCTGTAAGTCTTGTTCCAGATTTTCAACTTTTTGGAAGAGAAGCTGAAGTTCCTTATCCCTCCTGGATTCCTCCTCTTTCTTTCCTGTGAAAAAAGAACAATGTCACTGGGTCACTGCTGTTTCCTCCTCGAGGGCCAGACCAGCTCTCTGACACAAGGATGCCCAAAGGCTCTGATTTAACTTCCCTGACACAGGGTCTCTTCTTACGCTGCTCCCGTGGGTTTGGTTTTTTATCCTTCCTCACACCCCCTCAGAATTCCTCACCTCACAGCAATCCCATTTGGCCATGAAGACACAAACTGGAAATGGTTTTCCCTTTGCCCTCTGACTTTTAGCAGGGAGGGGACAAGAAATCAGACCAAATTTTCATCCCTTTTCAACCTCTCATTTGTGCTCTCTGCAGCTCAATAAACACAACTTCTGCTTTGAAAAGTGGGACACAGCCTTAATTCTAAGCCCACAATGGCTTCAGACAGCAGGAATTCCAGGCCTTGAGGGAGAGGAGAGGGACTTTGAGCACCCACAGCTGCAGAGAACACTTCAGCATGGAGGTCCTTCAGTGCCATGGATGACAAAAGCTGTTCCACAGGGAAGGACTGTCCCTCCCTGTCCCCTTTGAACAGCTGAGCAGGATCAGCCCACAGGGTGGTTGGGCTCTAGAGCAGCTTTGGCCTTCAGAGAGATGAAAGTCTGCTTGGCAATGGCCCTGCTCACCTTGTTCCTTCAATGGGTCTGCTCGTGGAACATGAGCCTCACGCAGATGGGACTCCTTCCTCTCCTGGAAATCTTGTTCAAGATTCTGAATTTTTTGGTACAGATGCTGGACTAAGTTCTCCATCCTGGATTCCAGGGCTCTTACAATTTCCTCCTCTTTCTTCCCTGTGAAAATGGAACAATGGCACTGGGTCACTGCTGTTTCCTCCTCGAGGGCCAGACCAGCTCTCTGACACAAGGATGCCCAAAGGCTCTGATTAAATCTCCCTGACACAGGGTCTCTTCTTAGGTTTCTCCTCTGGGTGTCTTTTTCCTTCCTCGTTGTCCCTTACAAATCCTCCCCCCACAGGAATTCTATTTAGCCATGAAGGCGCAATCTGGAAATGGCTTTCATTTTGCCCTCTGATTTTTAGCAGGGACAGGACAAGAAATCAAACCAAATTTTCATCCCTCTTCAACCTCTCTTTTTGCATGTGCACGTGCAAGTATCAGGCAATGGGGAGTATGAACAAGGATGAGGCAATGAGAGAACTCCCAGCACACACCCTCTGCAAAGATGAGGGGGAGGAGAGGGACTTTGAGCACCCACAGCTGCAGAGAACACTTCAGCATGGAGGTCTTTCAGTGCCATGGATGACAAAAGCTGTTCCACAGGGAAGGACTGTCCCTCCCTGTCCCCTTTGAAGAGCTGAGCAGGATCAGCCCACAGGGTGGTTGGGCTCTAGAGCAGCTTTGGCCTCCAGGGAAAGCCTGCTTGGCAATGGCCCTGCTCACCCAGTGACTCCTCCACATAGCTTCTGATGAGCTGAAGCTCTCTCTGTGTGGACTCCTGCGATTTCTGTATCTTTTGCTCCATAGTGAGAAATCTTTCATCGTTTTTCTGGAGTATCTTCTCCATCATGGATTCCAGGGCTTTTGCAAGATCTTCATCTTTCTTTGCTGTGAAAAAAGAACAGAGTCCCTGGGTCACTGATGTTTCCTCCTTGAGAGGGAGACCAGCAATCTGACAAGGATGCCCAAAACCTCTGATTTAACGTCCCACAAAAGCTGTTCCCCAAGTAAGGACTGTCCCTCCCCATCCCTTTTGAAAAGCCAAGCTGGATGAGCTCACAGGGTGCTTGGGCTCTAGAGCAGCTTTAGCCTTCAGAGGGATGAAAGTCTGCTTGGGAATCACCTGCTCACCTTGTTTCTTCTCCGTGTCTTCTCGGAGAAGCTGCAGCTCACTCCATATGGACTCCTGAAACTTTGTGGAATCAGCATTCATGGTTTCCATTTTTTTGGTGAGGTAAGAAAAGGCCTCGTCCATCTTGGATTCCAGGGCTTTTGTGCTCCTTGCCTCCCTTCTCTCTTCTATAAAAAAGACTGGTGTCAGTAGGAAACAGACATTGTTCCATTGAGGGGAGACCACCCATCCTCCCTTAGGCTGCTCAAATCCCTTCTTTCAAAGCCTCTTCTTGAGGGTTTCTTTTTACATCTTCCTGCAGGTTGGTTTTTTGCTCTACTGAGAAATACTCACTTCAGTGGAAGGTGCTCAAGGTGCAGCCTGGAAAGGGATTTTTTAAATGTATTTCTTCATGCAAGGAGGGAACAAGAAACTCAGACTCAGTTCCCTCATGTCCTGCCTTGTTTACAAATTTGGGTGCTCCAGATCTCTTTTCCTTTAGAGAATGCTTTCTAATTCAGCAGCCTTGAAAAAGAATTCACTCATCCCTGAAAAACAGGGATGGGAATTCACGTGCTGATGCACAAGTGGGCACTACTTATCTCTTCCCTGGCTTTCAAATGCTTTTCCAAAAGAAGTTTGCTCTGGGAAGGGGCCTTGGCCTCCCTTCTGCAGCCCCACTTTTCCTCCTCACATGGAGATTTCTTCTCTTACAGCTTTTGCTTGTTCCAAGGAGTCTCAGCACCACTGAGAGCCCTTATAAACGTGGGCTTGGAGCTGCTGTGCTGCTGGGGAGCAATACTGAAAGGAACCCCATTGCTTCCTCATGCCCCAAAGGCCTGGCCACAGGGGAGAGCCCAAGCGTCCCCTGAGGGCAGAGCATGCCCCTGCCAGCATCCCAGCTGGAAAGAGCAGGGCCAGGAGAACAGCTGGCCTTACAATCCAGGGGGATGGGATCCAGCAGAGTCCAGGCTCTCCTGGTCTGTGCTGGGAAAACTCCACTGCTGGGGCAGCTCTGCTCCTGGGAGTGGGAGGTCCTGGGCATCTGCGTGGGGATGGGGAATGTAACAAAGGACGGGCTGGAGACCTTTGGAGGTGGGGATTTCGGGACAGGTGGGATTCTTTATCTGCCTGCACTGGGCCCTCATGCACAACAGGCCTCTGGAGCTTCTTCTTGCTTGGCAGGGTTCAGTTTGCAGCTGGTGTGGGTAGGAACTGGCACTCACCTGCACAGAAAGGCTTCTGCCTTCTGGCCCTGGAGGAAAGCCCAGCATGAGATTCCTCCTTCAGTGGTCAAAGACAGGAAAGGAAATCCCAGAAGGGATGTGCTATGGCTTTGAAATCACTACCAGCTACGAGGAGCACCCTCTGCTAGAGCAGGACATGTCTCCTATCCAAAGGGGATGTCCCTCTGGCCAAATTCATCCCATCCCAAGGCCAGGCCTTCTGCTGTGCTCTGGGAGGGGCTCTGCAGGTAACATGCTTGGGAGAGACCTCCACTGGCCTCACTTCCCTCAGGGATAACACACTGCATCCCAAGGGCTCCCAAGGATGAGAACAGACAAGAGGAATGGGATCCAGCACACTTACCTGACTTTCTGAATATCGCGTCCATGATCTCATGAAGCACAGCGCCAACAGCTGGCACTGTTGGACATCAGGTTCATATGAAAATAAGATAAAAAAAGAAAAATGGACATTTAACAAGGACTTGTTCCTAAGGAACTCCAGGACTGCACTGAGCAGCTTCTGGGGCACAACACATCACCAGCCTGCCCAGGAACCATGAGCTCCTGGTGACCAGGAGCCCCACAGCAGCGCTGGGGGCTGTGACCCTCGGGGCCCACTCAGGCTCTCCTGGGCCAGGAAGCTGCCTCGGCTGCCACAGCACTCAGCACCACACAGGTGCCTCAGCACAGTCCCACCAGAGCACAGCCACCCACAAGAGGCTGACACTCTCCTGCTTCACCCTCCAGGAGTGGAGAGGAACCTCCCAGGTGCCTTCACTGCCCCTCGGCACATTCATTTCAGCCTCACTCCTCCTCAAGCCTTGCTCAGCAACAACCCCTGCTAGAGTAGAATGTGGCTCTGGTCAGAGAAGGTCACCCCTCTGACCAAATTCATCCATTCACCCCACCCCAAGGCCAGGCCACCTGCTGTGCTCAGGAAGGGGCTCTGCAGGGAACATGCTGGGGGGAGAGATCTCCACTGGCCTCACTTCTCTCAGGGATAACACATCACACCCAGGGGTTCCAAGGATGACCACAGACAAGAGCAATGGGATTCATTGGCCCACACTTACCCAGGGCTGCATACTTGTTTCCGTAGACATCTGGAAGCCAAATCCTTTCTCCTAAGGTTCACATGAAAAGAAAAATGAAAATGAGGAAACTTTGTCCTGATATTCCCCTAAGGATTTCAAGAATGCATTAAAGAGCTTTACTGGAACACACATATCCCGTATACTACTCAAACCTCTGATGTATTCAGGATTTTTAAAAAGGCGTGTTTGCCCTTCCTGCATTGTCTAAACACAAGAAATGTAGCTCTTACCTGGATATCTTGCCATGTTCTTCATCATTGCCCCCTGCGTCACTTTATTAAGGCTCATTCTGAAATGCAAGGGAAAAAGGGAGCAAAATTTCACTGGTGAGAACTGGATTACAGAGGAGAAGGCAGTAATAAAACGTTCTCTTGTAGTCCCAGCTCATCTCAAACCCATCTTGGCTGCACAGGAGCTCCCTGAGAATTCTCTCAGCCACGCACATTGTCTTCCTTGGTCAAAATAAAGACCCTCTGCCTTTGCAGAGTGCAGAAACAGGTGTTCAACCCCAGCTATGATTTACTGCAAAGGAAAGAGACCACTGTCCATTCCTTCAGACTCAAATCCTGGAGGTTATCCTGAGCAGCTGTGAAGAAATCTGTGGAGATGGCACATTGCTGGAATGACCTCAGCTGGCTGCCAGATGCCCACCAAGCTGCGCCTCTCACTGCCCCTCCTTCACTAGACAGCCGAAGAAAATACAACTGAGAAGCTCACATAAAGCCTGGCACATCCCTCATGGGATGTTGCCATCACGGGCAAAGCAGACTTGATTTGGGGACCATTGCTTTGCCTTCTTGCCAATTCCCAACAGAGCAGCAAGACGAGTAACAAAGACAAAACTGCAAGCACCTCACTCCCACTCTGCCTCCTCCTGGCTGCGCGCACTTCTTGGCCATTCCCATGGCCCCTCTGCACCTCGGCACTGCCTCCTACCTGGAAGCAGCTGGGACAGGCAGCATCGGCCCCCGGCAGCAGCCGATCCCAGCCGGGACCGGCACTGGCGCTGCGGATTGCAGAGCCTTTGGCTCCGCAGGCACAGCCGAGGCAGGAGCAGCTGGGAAGGGGTCGGCGCTGCCGCTGTTCCTGCTATTCCTGCCGCTGACCGCCGCTGCTGCTGTTCCAGCTGTTCCGGCCGCTGTTCCTCCTCCTGTTCTTGCTATTCCTGCCATTCCTGCCGCTGCTGCCCGGGAGTCCCTGCTGGGCCGGGCCGGCACCCACGGCGCTGCGGCTCCTGCTGCTGCCAGAGCCGGGCGGGACTCGGGGACAGGGAATGGGCACGGGGGGACAGCAAAGGCCTCGCTCGGGGCTGCAGGGATGTCGGCGCTCGGGCCAGCGGCAGCACAGAGCTGCGGTCCTGAAATGAACGCAGAGGGAAGCGCTGGGCAAAGGCTCCATTTCAGCCTTGCTTTACTCATCGCTGGGAGGGCACCGAAATAAAAGGAGAACAAGCAGGGCCCGATCCCTTCTCCTTCGGGGGGATCCCCGTGCCTGGGGCTCTGAGGGGCTGAGTCACAATGTCCCCTGAGCACAGGGGGGACACACCTGGTGCAGGTGGCTCGGGGGCAGCTGCAGGGCCAGGTGCAGGCTGAGCTCTGCGAGGGAGCTGAGCCCATGAGCTGCCAACAAAGCACAACAATGGGCACCAAGAGCCCTGACACAGCCAGGGGAGGGACACTGAGAGACGTGGGCTCAGCAGGAAGAGCCAGACTTGAGCCCTGGGCACTCAGAGTGCGAGGGGATAAAACCGAGGGGTTCCTTCTTTGGGGTCCCTCCTTGGGGGCACCAGCTTGGGCTGTTCCTGTGTTACTGCCATGGCAATCAATGGCTTTATGGAAGGAGACAGCTGAGATTGGGCTGTGGGAAGCCTGGGCTGACACTGGGCAGGACACAGGGGCTGAGTGTGGCACTGGGGGGTGTGGGGAGTCCAGCGGGGCCCCTTGGGGCTCTGGAGCCGCTGCTGCAAAGGGGCTCCGCTCCCAGCACTCAAAGGCTCTGCTGCTGGGACTGTGATGGCCACAGAGCCTCAGCAGTGGTCACTCTGGGAAGTTTCTTGAACATCCTCTTCTGCACAGCTGCCTGCAGAAAGCAAGGCCCCGCTGAGCCTTCCACCAAAGCCACCTGTCCCTTCTGCCCAGACCCATCAGAGCAGCAATGCCCAGGGGAAGGCACAAAGCAGAAACAGGCACTGATCAGGCACCAGGAAAGGTCTGCTCAGGCCACAGCTCACTGCTCTGCTCTGCCTCTCTTTCTTGCACTCCAGGTCCCTGTGCTCTCTGCTCCCTGCTTTTGCTTTCTTTGCCCAGGGCCGTGTTCCAGAGAAGGAGAAGGTCCTGCTCAAATGGGGGTCAATGAAGGAAGCCCCTGCCAAAAGCAAGAATCTTGCATGTCAAGAAAGCTTTCCTGGTGTTCAAGGGAGTCGAGAGCTGGGTGAGAAAGCAAGCTCCACTGAGGACTAGAAACAGAGAAATGCCAGCAGGGACCCATCAGAAGTCACAGCCCCAGGGCCCGTGGGTGCCCCTTGGCTCTAACCCCAGGATTGAACCCAGCTCTGTTGCTCCACCCTACTTTTCCTAATTTGCTCTAGGCAGAAAGGAAGGAAAGAATGTAAGTGGCAAAACCACTCAATATTGGAGGGTCAATTCTCCTGAAAGCAGAGCAATAGAGTGATGGCTTCCTAAACACTAACCATGAGCACAGGATGTGCACGTGGAGCTCTCACAAACATGCCTCTGCTATTGATAACTGATGAACACAGACATTTAGCCCAGATCACCACTCCTGGAAAGATGCTTGTGCTTCCAGGAATGGGTCACCCCACTTCTCACACTCAGAGAGAAATTGCTCTCTCTGGCACTGCCCATGAACTCCTGGGAGGAGGGGGAGTCACTGCTGGATATTGCAAACTGGGATTCCACTGGCACTGCCCAGAGGTGCAGGGGACTCAGGTGCAGATTGCTCTGCTGCAGATATTTCTGTTTGGCCAGAGTCACGCTTTTGCTGTTGGTTTGGTTGCTGCAGACACTGATATTCTTAGGGAAATGCCACCAGCACCTGAGGGACAGCTGGAGGATTCCCACCTCAGTGACCCAGCAGTGCAGTGGCTCCTGAGTGCCACAGCCCCCCTGTGGCTGGGCAGGTGTGGTGGAAATGTGCTGGGCACAGGGCTCCAGCCCTTCCCCTGCCCGGGCTCCCAGCCCTTCCCCTGCCCGGGCTCCCAGCCCTTCCCCTGCCCGGGCTCCCAGCCCTTCCCCTGCCCGGGCTCCAGCCCTTCCCCTGCCCGGGCTCCCAGCCCTTCCCCTGCCCGGGCTCCCAGCCCTTCCCCTGCCCGGGCTCCCAGCCCTTCCCCTGCCCGGGCTCCTGCTCACACAGCCCAGGGTGCTGCTGCCTGTCTGTGCTGCTGCCTCATGTGCTGCCTTTTCACCCTGCAGCTCGCTCAGTTCAGCCAAGAGCCTCAGCAGACGAGTGCTTTACTCCTGGCTTCTTGGAGAGACCCCTCCTGCCCTTGCAAGAGGCTGCCCTGTAGGGCCTATCAGATTCCCTGAGCTCCTTCACCCTTTGCAGCTGCTGCCCCTGACACCATCTGGTTCAGCACCCTGAGCTCATCCAAGTCTCCTCCTCTGGAGCCCCAGCTCTGTGCTCTGCTGCTGGCCTTAGTCCCACCCTTCAGTGCCTGGGAGCCCCCCCTATTTCCAGCTGTGAGCACAGCCCTGAGCAGCTCTTCCTTGTGGCCAGCTCCCCGTGAGCATCCCCCCCATCCACCCCCCAGGCAGCTCTGCTGAGCCATCACTCCAGGATCCCCCACCCTGCTGGAGCCCTGTGCCTTTGCCTGGCCATGAACGCCAGGGCAGTTGCCATTCCCCAAGGGATCCTGCTCACTGGCCTCCAGACTCCTCCACCTTGCTCCCAGAGCTCTTCTGCCAACTCTCCCTCATCTGCAGCTTCTCAACTGCCAGGAGTGTCCCCCTTTCTGAGCCCTTCCCTGCCCACTCACACAAGCCAAGTTAACCTTTGCCCATCCTGTTCAGCATCTCCTGGCATCCCAGCTGCTCCTCACACCTCCCATCCTCATCCTCCCTGACACCCTCTGGCAGAGCCTCTCCCCTCCTGCTGCATTCCACCAGGCTCAGGCACAGCCTCCAAACCATTTAGGGATGGGTGTGGCTCAAAAAAAATAAAAAAAATAAAAATATAGGGAGCTTCTGAGCTCAAAGCCAGTAACTTCAGGCTATTAGGGGCTCAGAAAATCCCATTCAGGAGCGCTTTGGGCTCAGAATCAGTGATTTAGGGAGCTCAGGGTGTCCCAAACACTGGTTTAGAGAGGTTTTGGGCTCAGAACCTGCCAACACTTCAGGAAGCTTGGAGGTTCAGAAAGGCCAATTAAGGGAGCATTTGGCTCAAAACCACTGATTTGGGGAGATCTGGCCTCAGAAAGTCCCCTCTAGACAGCTCTGCAGCTCAAAATTCCAATTAAGGGAGCTCTTGGGCTCAGAAACACATGTTTAGGGAACTGCAGTGCTCAGAAAAAGCCATGTCAGGAGCTTTGGGGGTCACAAAGAGCCACCTGGGGAGCCTCAGGGCTCAGAAACACCCATTCCATGAGCTTTGCACCTCAGAAACACCAATGGCCAGACACTCTGGACTCAAAAGCAGCAATGCAGGAGGCTCTGGGGTTCAGCAGCACCATTCCAAGGAGCTTTTGCCCTCAAAAACAGCCCCTTAGGGAACTTCACCGCTGAGAAGGGAAAATTTTGGCACTATCTGGGCTCAGAAACACCAACCCAGGGAGCTTCTGGGACCTGAAACAGCAGCTCAGGATGCATTTGGGTCTAGAAACCCTGACTTAGGGAGCACTGGGGCTCTAAAACACAGATTTAGAGAACCTCAGGCTTAAGAAACCCTTATTTGGGGAGCTAGAGGTTGGGGAAAAAAGATGTTTGGAACTTTGGGGGCCCGGGCGAGTGATTTGGGGATATTTTTGGATCAGAAAGAGCCATTTAGAGAGTTGTAGGGCTCCAGAAAACCAATTACAGCCGATTTTAGGCTCCGTTGCACCTATTTAGAGAGCTCAGGAGTGCCAAACCAGAGACTTAAGGAGCTTTTGGGCTCAGAAAAGTTAATTCCGGGTGCAGAAGGAGCAACCCCTGGGGAAACGCGGGAGAGAGGCGCTGGCGCTTACCTGGGACAAGGCTGTGAAGAAGCAGCTCCACACCCGGCACCGCAGCAGCCCAGACTCGCACCCGGTGCCCGCATCCCGGGCATTTATCGCCTCCACAGCTCCTCCCCCTGCCCCTCCCCCTCCCCCAGCTCTGCATTTCTTGTTACTGCACCCATTTCCCGTAAATCCCCGCAGAACTGAAACCGAAAGCAGCAGTTGTGGTCGGGCCAGCGGCTGCGGGGGCGGCCCCGCTGCAGGGGAAAGGGCAGAGCCGGGACCTGCCTGGTCCTGGGGGATCCCAGGGCACCAGGAATGGCACTGGGGGAGACGGGGAGCACTGGAGGGGACTGGGAGCACTGGAGGGGAACTGGGAGTACTGGGGCGGGGGGTACTGGTGGGGAACTGGGAGCACTGGTGGGCTCCAGGGAGTGACACTGGGAACACCGGGAGTGAACCCCATGGGCTGATGGCCAACAGGGCACATGGCTTCAGTTAGGGGGGCTCAGGGCTCTGGACACTGATTTTGGGAACTCCATGGCTCAGAAAGCCCAATTTCAGCAGCTTTGGGGCCAGAAGGGTCACTTCAGGAGCTTTGGAACCAATAAAGAGCAATTCTGGGAACACCCATTTCGGGAGGTTTGGGGCTCAGAAAAAAAACCACTGCAGGAGTTTCAGATCTCAGAAAAACTGATTATACAACATTTGGGCTCAAGAAAAACAAACAAAGAAACCAACCTACTTAAGGATATTTTGGGGTGGAAAACACCGATTTAGGGAGCTTTGGTGCTGAGAAACACTCATTTAGGGAGGATTTGGGCTCAGAAATATCAAATGAAGGAGCTTTAGGGCCTCCCAAACCATAAGCAAACCTATTTAGGAAGGATCTTGCTCACGATGCCTGAAATAGAAGTAGGGGGGGGCCTGGCAGAGTGACTGGATCACAGTGCCCCGAGCCAGCACGGCAGCTGCTGTGTGCCTGGGGTGCTGCAAACAAGCACTGCATGGCTGCAAAGGTGCCCTGTGTCCCATGGCACTGCCTGGGACACTGCCCTGGGCCCTGCAAACAAGCCCTGGGGACACAGGACTCCAGAAAGAATGGAGTCAGCCCATGGAACTCATGTGCAAAACAGCCCCACAGAGACTTGGGCCAAGGAGCAGGCAGTGAGTGGGTTTATCAGAGCCCCTGTGATGGAGCAGCCTCTGCAAAGGCTGAGGGAGGCAATGGACTGGCAGGGACAGCACTGAGCAGGGGGTGCTGGCACCTGCACACGCTGGGGTTCACATTGAGCAGAGGCCACCTGCTTACTCAGCAGCAGAGGATCAGCCAGTTCCTGCCCACTCCAAGCTTTTAGGTCCTGTGGAAGGGTTGGATAAAGTTCCTGGACACGCTGGGGAAAAGAGTCTGCCTTCTTCCTGCCCCAGGCAAAGGCAAGCTCATCCCTGGGATTCCTTTTGCCCAGGACCCGGGTGCACTTGGGGGGAATGCAGGAGGATGGGAAGTTTGGTGTGTGCCTGAGGGGATTGGATTTTGGGTGAGAATTGCCAAGGAATTCAATTGTGTGATGTTAAAATCTCCCCAGCCCTGTCATGTTTATCCTAAGTCATGTTTATCCTCAGTCAAGGACTTTTTCTTGTCTCATGCTCTTCCTGTGAGGAAGTTCACAAAGGAAACAGGGAGGGACATGGGACCTCAACTGGCCAAGGGGTCATGGACCTTCCACACCATGGAACAACATGCCCAGTGTATAAACAGGGAGGAGGTTTTTGCAGAACCTGTTTTCGGGTATTTTGAAACCTGGGAGGTTTTGGGTATTTTGGAAATTGGTTGGGTTTTTTAAAAGTAAATAATATATTAAGTCACTCTGGGTTCACACCAATCGAAAGGGACTCAAAGGAATGATGTTCTGAAAAAACATCACCACGTGGATGTATATTGAAACACTGGAGGAGGTTTGGTGGAAGAGCTACCAGGAAGGATTTAATTCAATATTGTGATCAGTGGTGGCCTTTGTATAAATTAGAACTGGGAGAAAAGTGGCCACTAAATGGTACCTGAGACTGTCATGCTCTGTTACAACTGATGCTGTTCTTGTGTTGAGAACAAAATGAGATGAAGCGATGTATGCTGAAATGTTTCCACTTGGAGAAATTGATCTGAAGAGCAAAAGGATTGTGGTGTTAATGCAGCACCTTTGGATCCTTTTGTTTAGGTGATGCCTGAAGGATTTTTTTCTGCTTTTTCTCCTGAATATTTCTTACACTCTTCCCTACATTCACAAGTATTAGCATGCATACTTGTGATGCTTTAGGTGATAGTTTAGCCTGGTTTCATGGTGTTTAGGAGGCCGGTAGACCAAACACCCCTGAAGCCACGTAGAGTTAGAGACCAAACACTCTGTGTTCGTGAGCCCTCAAGGTCTCCTAGTAGGACAGATTTTGTAAACTAGAAGTGAGCCCACCCAGGCCCTTTATTGGGCCCTCCTGGTAGATATGCTAATGTGTAGAGTCTTTAATTGTACACTCGATTGGGGGGACGGGGCATTTGCGGCGTGTTCTACCTGGACGGCAGAAGCCATCGAACGGGATCCTATTAAAATACCGAGGTAAACAACCCCCAACCCTTTCACCGTGTCTGAGCCTTTATTTCCTAAGACAAGAAAAAGGCATCAGTCATCAAGGCTTTAGAGAAGGAAAATCAGGAGGAAAGGATCAAACGTTGTTCTATGTGTAGCACAGAACAAGTCTGCTCTAAGCACTTGGATTGTCCAGAGGAAGAAGGTTTCAATGGAGCTGTAAAGTCCAGAGCATGGAGGACTAAGAAGGCCAGCTGCAGGCACAGATAAGAAAGCACTAAAGGCTAAAGGAAGTTCAGGAGGAAGGTAAAGGCTCCTATTGTCAAAGGACAGATCTCAGATGATATTAGAATACAACTACAGGAAAGGCAGGAAACAGATGGTTTTGATACAGGCAAACTACTTGACATCACGTGGGCAGTAAATACAAATGGAAAGAAAACCAGCAGGAAGTGACTAATGAGAAAATAACAGCAGTTCTAGAAGGAATCAGCAAAGGACTCCTGCCCCCAGGGAGGTGGGGGATGTCTCAGGGAAGAGGAAGGGGTTCAATTCCTTGACCCTCATTAGGAAGGCTGGGAACAAATCTTGTCCAAAGGATGGACATTGGGAGTGTCCTCAGCTACAATCCAGCACTCCTCCAAACCCTCTGCTGGCAAGAGCAGAGGACTTGTGAAGGGGATCAGAAGCTTCTTCCCCAGCAGAGCCTCTGGTTACAGCCACACTGGGAAATGAAAACCTGGAGTTTTGGGAAGACACAGGAGCTGACTATTCACTATGAAATACCCTGCAAGGGACGTTAAGTGATGATTCTATCGCAGTTGGCAGTGCCACTGGGACTCATGAAATGTGCCCCTTTTTCAATCCAGTTAAATTCACACAAGGAAATGATGGATATACCATCAATTTCTACACCTGCCTAACTCTCCAAAAGCATTGTTATCAGGAAACTTACTGGAAAAATTGAATGCAGACATCAAGTTTTGGGAAGGGGACGTTGAAATAAATTAAAACCCCTGAGTCTAAATATGTGGAAGCTTCAATTCTTAGATGACAGGAACTGACTTCCCCATCTGAATCTACCCCAAAGAAAACTGAGGATGCAGGAAATCCCATTGTGTGGGCCAGCAAGATTCCTAAAAGAGCAGAACCTGTAAGAATCAAACTAACACCAGACACAGGCCTGGTAAGACAAAAGCAATATCCTTGAAAATTAGAAATCTGAAAAGGCTTATTACCTATCATTGACACATTTATAAGGTGTGGGTTATTGGTGGAATGTGAGCCTAAATCTAATACTCCATTTCTGCCTGCCAAAAGCCTCATGTCAAAGATTATGGGTTAGTACAGGACTTCAGAGCAATTAATAAAATAGTAGAGTAGCTAAGCCATGTGCCCTCCTAGCCGTGCTAGAAGAAAACCTGCACTGGTTCACTGTACCAGATCTAAAGGATGCCATTTCCTGCACGCCTCTAGGTCCTGAGAGCCAGGATCTCATTGCATTTGTGTAGGAAAATCCACAGCTAGGACTTCATCACCACGAGGATTTCAAAACAGCCTGCCATTTCTGGGAATCAACTGGCAAAGGAATTAGAGGAATGGAAGACCTTTAATGTGCAACACACTCTGTTCCAAAATGTTGATGATCTCCTGCTAGCCACGGAAATGAAAGAACAGTGCCGAGACCCAACTGCTGAACTGTTAAACCTTTTAGGATTAAACAGTTACAGGATATGGGGGGAGAAGGCCCGAGTGGTGAAGAAGACTGTGACCTTCCTGGGTTTGGAAATTCTCTGAGGTCAAAGGAAACCAAGCACAAGTCATGAACAGTGTAAGAAAATTGCTTGCCTTTCTTGGAACGGTTAGGGGGCGGCTCAGGGATTTGAAATTATTAGCCCAGTCCTGGCATGGACTTGAAAAACCGCCCATCTAAGGCTCTAACATCGGGTGTTCCAGCACAGGAGGCTGAAGTGGTTGCTGTCACGTGGGCATTGGAACTGAGCAGGGAAAGGAAAGGAAAGGAAAGGAAAGGAAAGGAAAGGAAAGGAAAGGAAAGGAAAGGAAAGGAAAGGAAAGGAAAGGAAAGGAAAGGAAAGGAAAGGAAAGGAAAGGAAAAAGAGAAAGAAAAGAAAGAAAAGAGAAAAGAAATAAAAGAAAGGAGGAAAAGAAGGAAAAGAAAGGGGAAAGGTTGGAAAGGAAGGTTCTGGGAAAGGTGGGAAGGTCACGGGAAGGAAGGTCTGGGAAGAAGGTGGGGGAAGAGAGTCTGGGAAGGGAAGGTGCAGGAAAGGGAGAGAGAGAGGTCTGGGGAAGGAAGGTCTGGGAAGGAGGGAAGGAAGGTGCAGGGGAAGAGGGAAGGAGACCACTTGGGGAAGGGAAGAGGAAGGGAAGGAGGGAAGGGAAGGTCACCCAGGAAGGAAGGGGAAAGGGGGAAGAGGAAGGGAAGGGAAGGGGAGGGAAGGGAAGGGAAGGGAAGGGAAGGGAAGGGAAGGGAAGGGAAGGGAAGGGAAGGGAAGGGAAGGAAAAGAAAAGAAAAGAAAAGAAAAGAAAAGAAAAGAAAAGAAAAGAAAAGAAAAGAGAAAAGAAAAGAAAAGAAAAGAAAAGAAAAGAAAAGAAAAGAAAAGAAAAGAAAAGAAAAGAAAAGAAAAGAAAAGAAAAGAAAAGAAAAGGAAAAGAAAAGAAAATATCTGAATGGATTCCAAGAATGCTTTTGGTGCAGTGCATCCCCACAGAGCAGTGCAGAGAGATGTTTGTTTTCAGCAACGTGTGTTACAAATGGACTGAGATCTTACACAAGTCCTGCCTTTGACTCAGTTTCTGGCACTAGCTCTGTTGGAGGCAGCCTGCACCCCAAATGGCTCTCGCTCCCAAGTTCTTAAGAATGGCCAACCAGGTCTATTGCAAAATGAATTATTTCTTGAATAGACACAAGATTAACACAATAAACACAATACTTACTACAAAGGATAAAACACAAAGAACTCCTAGTAGGTAAAAAACAGAGTGCACGTTAAAAGGTAGCTACATGACAGCTGCCAAAGAAATAGTATAGATTAGGAGTTCATGTGATTTACCACCAAATTGGTGATGGAGGACACCTACAGTCCTCTCCCTCAATTTCTGGAAAAGAAGCTGCAAAATTTGCATCCAAACTCCAGGGAGAAGCCCTACACCTTTCCAGGTGTATGTAGGAGGCTTCTGCCTCCATGGAAGTTTGTGTAGCTTTTATAATTGCTGAAGTGAGGGGCCTGTCAGTCAGAAATTCCACTTATCTGCCCACCTCTTGTTCTCAAGGCAAGCTTTACCCTGGCAGCAGGGCTGTTTATTGTATCCCATGTCTCTGGAGTCAGAGAGAACTCCTTTACCAGATGCCTCTGCTGCCTGGGCCATTCACGGTGGGGAGAATGCCTGGAATTACTGCACCGGCTGGTGGAACAGATAAGCTCTTCTGTGCTAGGGGAACACCCTGGCATCCATCAAACATGGGACACTGAGATAGCACACTTACTGGAAGCAGCACAGAAAAACAGCCAAACTTGCAATTATGCACTGTAGAGCAAACCTGACAAATAAAATAGGGCCAAAACAACGGAATGACTTGGCCGACAGAGCAGCTAAGACACTACAGAACAGGGCAACCACGTTTTGGTTCCACAATGAGAAATTAGTCTGCCAGAATATGGTCCAAAAGACTGTCAGCTCATTGGAGAATTATACTTAGATTCTGCCCTGGTGGATGGGCAGTCAGTCCTACAGGATGAGTAATAGTTCCTGAGGCAACTGTGAGAGAAACAGTAGGCAGAGAGCACCAATCTACACATTAGAGTGCGGGAAAATTGTTAAAACACTTAAGAAAGACAGTAATTAGCTCAAAAGTGAAAGGAATGGGGGAACTGAGCGAGCAGGGAAAGCCAGAAGTGGGTTTGAGGGTCCCAGGGTGCAGCAGAGAGGGATAATGGGCTAGGGAGATCAGGGATGACCAGGAAGCAGGGTCTTGACAGTCCTTACTGTTGAGAAACGGAGGGGGCTGGAGGCTGGAAAGGCAGGAATGGGGGTCCAGGCATTCCCAGGATCAAAGAAAAGGGGGGCTTTGGAGGCTGGGAGAAGTGCAACACCGGGGAAAGAGGCTGCAGGGGGTACTGGGGCAGGATAAGGGGGTGCAGAGGGGATGCCCATGCACGGAAATGGGGCTTCAGTGGGGTCCTGGTGCCAGGGAAGCAAGGTTCAAGGGGATCTCAGGGTCAAGGAAGGGGCTGCAGGGAGTTGGGAGAGGTGAGATGGGGGATCCAGGAGTCTCCAGTGTCAGGATATCTAGGAATGGGATTCCCAGGGGTCCTCGGTGTTGAGGAAATGGGGGGTTGGGGACTGGGAAAAGCAGGAATGGGGGCACAGGATGTCCCAGTGTGAAGGAAAAGGAGAGGTATGGAGATGGGGAGAGGTGGGATGGCCAGGAAACAGGGTGCAGGGGGGTCCTGGTAGGAGATAAGGGGGGCACAGGGGTCTCCATGCCCAGGAATGGAGGTTCAAGGAAAGAGGGGTGCAGGTACTGGAAAAGGATGGATGGGGGTACCAGGGGGTCACTGTGCCCAGGAAAGGAGGGTTACCGGTCAAGGAAGGGGAGGGTCACCCGGGATAGGTGGGAATGGGGGTCCTGGGGGTCCCCGGTGTTGAGGAAGGGGCGGCTGGGGGTTGCGAAGGGCAGAAACGGGGGTCTAGAGAATCCCAGGGTCAAGGGAAAAGGAAGGAGCTGGGAGAGGCAGGATGGCCGGGAAAGGAGCGGGCAGGATCAGGGGCCGCAGGGGGGATTCTGCTGCCGGATAAGGGGGCATGGGGCGGGTGCCGGTGCCGGGGAAGGGCGTGCAGCGGGTTCCCAGTGCCCGGGACTGCGGCTTCACGGAGCTCCTCGTGTCCAGGAATGGCCGTGCCGGGGTCCCGGTGTCGGATAAGGGCATTGAGGAGGGTCCTCAGTGCCGGCAATAGCGGGTCAGGGGGGTCCCGGTGCCCGGCGATGCAGGTCGGGAGAGGCGGGAATTAAAGGAACTGAGGGAGCGCGGGGGAGGAGTGGGAATTCCTGGGAATTCACCTGGGTCCTCCTGGTGATCCCTGGGCCCCTCCCGGACCCCCGGGACCCCCTGCGAGAGAGAACTGGGTGGGCGCAGAGATTGGCGGGGCCTGGCGGCGTCCGAGGCTGAGGGAAACGGAACTGGGAGAGCCGGGAAGGGCCCAAGGATCAAGGAAAGGGGGTGCAGGGACTGGGGGAGGTGTCATGGGGGGCTTGGGGGGTCCCTGTGGCCGGGAAAAGGGAGTGCAGCGGCCCTGGTGTTGAGGAGAGTGGGGTCTGGGCCTTGGGGAAGGGAGCAATGGCGCCTCAGGGCGTCCCAAGGCCTCAGGGGCCCGGAGGGATGGGACAGGAGGGATGGATTGGAAGGGACGGCAGAGGGGTGTCTGTGGGGGACAGGGGGTGCAGCGGGGTCCCGGAGCCGGCATGGGGGAGCAGAAGGTCCCCGTGCATGGAAATAGGGGTGCAGTGGGGTCTCGGTGCTGGGTGAGGGGATGCAGTGGGGTCTCGGTGCTGGATGAGGGTGTTAAAAACGAGGTCCAGTCTCCTGTTAAAATTTAAAGGTTTAATAAAAAGACAATAAGGGACAAGGTATAGGGTAAAAGGTTACAACGTCCAGGGAACGCTGGGAGCATGCCTGCCATGGTGAGAGACTCTCTTTATATACTCTTCTTATTGCATCAGCCTGTTGCATATTCATAGACAAGTATGCATACTCAAACTTCTCTCCAAACTATTTTACATTTTCCAAGTACTCGTTGGCATGGCTCCTCCTTGGGTCCGCCTTTTTAGAGCATGCCTAGTTTCTTTGGGGACTCCAATATCTTCTTTTGTCCATCGGTGTCCAGCAGATGGTTATTGTCGATAGAGATGTCCAGCAAGTGGTTATTGTTGATAGAGATGTCCTGGGGCAGGATCCTGTTACACCCATGCTTATCCAACTAAGCAGGTGGTTTAATTATTTTAAGCTAGGCACATTTTAACACAGCTACATTAGCCACTACATCTAAGCTAGAACAAAAAAAAAAGCATTTAGAAGTGATTAAAGCATTTAAAAGTGATTATATTTCTATAACAAAAGCCACTTCAGCAAGGACCAACATCATACACATAGCATTCATTATTTGCAAAAAGCCAACACTGTAATATGCATTTATAACAAGGGGGTGCAGTGGAGTCTCGGTGCTGGGTAAGGGGGTGCAGTGGGGTCTCAGTGCTGGATGAGGGGATGCAGTGGGGTCTCGGTGCTGGATCACAGGCTGCAGTGGGGTCTCAGTGCAGGATGAGGGCATGTAGTAGGGTCTTGGTGCACTGTAATGGGGGTTCAGGTGCTTTCGGTGCCAGATAAGATCGTGGAGGATGGGGGCTCCAGTGGCCAGGACTGGGAGTTCCGGGTGGTTCCTGTGCCCGGGAGTGGAGATTCAGCGGGGTTCTCTTCCCGGCAACAGAGATTCAGGGGGTCCCAGTGCCGGAAAAGGGGGTGCAGGGGGGTCCCAGTACTCAGGAATTGGGGGTCAGGGAGTCCCAGTGCTGGATAAGGGGGTGCAGGGGGGTCCCTGTGCCCAGGAATGCGGGCTCCTCGTGGTTCCCCTGCCCAGGAAGGGCAGTTCACGGGCTCCCAGTGCCGGGGGTCGCCTGAGCCCCTCTCGGCTCCCCCAGGAGTTCCAGGAGCATCCCCAGAGCCACCGCTGGAGCCATCCCAGCCCCGCTGATACCAAAAAAGGCCGTGTTAAAAACGGGTCCAGGAACAAAAATTTTAGTAAAAAAATATTGAACATTTATTAGTGGAACAAAGGCAAAAGCAGCGCTGGGTGCATGGCATATCTGCTAGAGGCACGCTTTCGTTCATTTTACATGGGTTAAGTACTCTTAACTGTTACCTATTCATTAATCTCAGAAGAAAATTCACATTTCAAACAACTCCTTCCCCCTGGTCTCTGTCCCCCTCCTTCTCTCCAGAATGTCTCTTTAGGTGCCTGGACAGTGTCAGCCGAGAGCTGTGAATTGGCCTTATCTTCTCTTGTTTCCCTTGAAATTCCTTAGCACTGCAAGTAATCAGCTCAAAAGGTGTTTACAGTTATATTTTCATGACTGCATTTTCCAATATATCACACTTTTCTCAAGGTTATAATTTTACTACAATCTTGTTTTTACTTAACTATATTTTATCATAACACTATTTTTACAAAGCCATCATTTATTCATCCATTTCAGCCGGAATAAACTTTCTAACTCAGTCTGAAGCATTAGAAAGCAAGAATTCCTTATCTGTGCAGGACACATGGGATATCTCCTTATTCTTTGTGAGTGGTGAGGCTTTACAAGGTATTTATCCATCATAATTGCACATACTCATTTCAGTGTGCTTCTTCTCTAATACACAAACATCACTTTCCCAGAACTAATTTGCATGCACCTGCCTCTTGCCGTCCTGGAGGGTCATCTCAAGGGATCTCTGGTGGTCATACTGAATGCTTTGATATTCAGGGTGACCTTCCCTTGAACTTCTTCTTTCCCCACGTGCTGTTGTTTCCTATTACTTAACTTGCCAGAAACCCATCTGTAGTTCTCTTTATCTGTTTCTCTGCTGCTCCAGGTACATTCATCATCCTGTGTGCACACCTTTACACCCTTTTATCTTTTTTGCTACATAGTCTTTAAGCTCGATCCAGCAATTTAATGGGAACTGAAAATTTCTATTCTCTGATATTTACCAAGGCCCCCTTTTTTCCTTGAGACTCTCTTTTTAGACAAGTCTCAATGCACCATTTCCCAGCACAGTGTCACAACAACTCCAGCATGGAATCATAACACACCAAGTGCTCACACTGCAATGATTGCAGTGACTGCCACAAATGCATTGCACAGCAGCCTCCAATTTGGCAGCCATGGAGCCAATGCCACCAAGAATTTTCTTCTTTGTGCCACTCTTCTACTGCTCCTTCTGTCGAGGTGATTCCT
This sequence comes from Eopsaltria australis, assembly GCA_034509425.1. Lineage (NCBI taxonomy): Eukaryota > Metazoa > Chordata > Aves > Passeriformes > Petroicidae > Eopsaltria > Eopsaltria australis. The sequence continues at coordinate 344,572 of JAVTVJ010000247.1, read as the reverse complement.
GATTGCTGGAATTCAAACACAGCATTGACAGAAGTACAACATTCCTGTTCTAGAATGGCCCAGGTTCCTCCTTGGCCAGCAAGCAGATAATCCAAGAATATGAGGTTCTTTAGAGCCCACATTGGTACTTGTTGTAGCTCACAGGATGTGTTGTTGGATATTTTAATGGCATCATTTGCTACTTCGAATAATCAATTTAACTCATTAATGTAAACTCCACAGGATGAGGCAGCACTCATGGTTCACACAAAGTGAACCAGAATCTTAGGCCTTCGGAAATCAGCCATCTTTGAGCTAATTACTGTCTTTCTTAAGTGTTTTAACAGTTTTTCTGCACTCTAATGTGTAGATTGGTGCTCTCTGCCTACTGTTTCTGTCACAGTTGCCTCAGGAACTATTACTTGTCCTGTAGGACTGACTGCCCATCCACCAGGGCAGAATCTAAATATAATGCTCCAATGAACTGACATTCTTTTGGACCATATTCTGCCTTATTACCAGGCAGACTAATTTCTCATTGTGGAACCAAAACGTGGTTGCCCTTTTCTGTAGTGTCTTAGCTGCTCTGTTGGCCAAGTCATTCCGTGTTTTGGCCCTATTTTATTTGTCAGGTTTGCTCTACAGTGCATAATTGCAAGTTTGGCTGTTTTTCTGTGCTGCTTCCAGTAAGTGTGCTATCTCAGTGTCCCATGTTTGATGGATGCCAGGGTGTTCCCCTAGCACAGGAGAGCTTATCTGTTCCACCAGCCGGTGCAGTAATTCCAAGTATTCGCCCCACCATCAATGGCCCAGGCAGCAGAGGCATCTGGTAAAGGAGTTCTCTCTGACACCAGAGACATGGGATACAATAAACAGCCCTGCTGCCAAGGGAAAGCTTGCCTTGAGAACAAGAGGTGGGCAGATAAGTGGAATTTCTGACCGACAGGCACCTCACTTCACCAATTATAAAAGCTACACAAACTTCCATGGAGGCAGAAGCCTCCTACACACACCTGGAAAGGTGTAGGGCTTCTTCCCGGAGTTTGGACGCAAATTTTGCAGCTGCTTTTCCAGAAATTGAGGGAGAGGACTGTAGGTGTCCTCCATCACCAATTTGGTGGTAAATCACGTGAACTCCTAATCTATACTATTTCTTTGGTAGCTGTCATGTAGCTACCTTTTAACGTGCACTCTGTTTTTTACCTACTAGGAGTTCTTTGTGTTTTATCCTTTGTAGTAAGTATTGTGTTTATTGTGTTAATCTTGTGTCTATTCAAGAAATAATTCATTTTGCAATAGAGCTGGTTGGCCCTTCTTAAGAACTTGGGAGCGAGAGCCATTTGGGGTGCAGGCTGCCTCCAACAGAGCTAGTGCCAGAAACTGAGTCAAAGGCAGGACTTGTGTAAGATCTCAGTCCATTTGTAACACATGTTGCTGAAAACAAACATCTCTCTGTATTGCTCTGTGGGGATGCACTGCACCAAAAGCATTCTTGGAATACATTCAGATCTTCTCTGAATGAAATGAAGGAAATGGCATCCTTTAGATCTGGTACAGTGAACCAGTGCAGGTTTTCTTCTAGCACGGCTAGGAGGGCACATGGCTTAGCTACTATACTATTTTATTAATTGCTCTGAAGTCCTGTACTAACCCATAATCTTTGTCAGGAGGCTTTTGGCAGGCAGAATTGGAGTATTAGATTTAGGCTCACATTCCACCAATAACCCACACCTTATAAATGTGTCAATGATAGGTAATAAGCCTTTTCAGATTTCTAATTTTCAAGGATATTGCTTTTGTCTTACCAGGCCTGTGTCTGGTGTTAGTTTGATTCTTACAGGTTCTGCTCTTTTAGGAATCTTGCTGGCCCACACAATGGGAATTCCTGCATCCTCAGTTTTCTTTGGGGTAGATTCAGATGGGGAAGTCAGTTCCTGTCACCTAAGAATTGAAGCTTCCACATATTTGGACTCAGGGGTTTTAATTTATTTCAAAGTCCCCTTCCCAAAACTTGATGTCTGCATTCAATTTTTCCAGTTAGTTTCCTGCTAATAATGCTTTTGGAGAGTTAGGCAGGTGTAGAAATTGATGGGATATCCATCATTTCCTTGTGTGAATTTAACTGGATTGAAAAAGGGGCACATTTCATGAGTCCCAGTGGCACTGCCAACTGCGATAGAATCATCACTTAACGTCCCTTGCAGGGTATTTCATAGTGAATAGTCAGCTCCTGTGTCTTCCCAAAACTCCAGGTTTTCATTTCCCAGTGTGGCTGTTACCAGAGGCTCTGCTTGGGAAGAAGCTTCTGATCCCCTTCACAAGTCCTCTGCTCTTGCCAGCAGAGGGTTTGGAGGAGTGCTGGATTGTAGCTGAGGACACTCCCAATGTCCATCCTTTGGACAAGGTTTGTTCCCAGCCTTCCTAATGAGGGTCAAGGAATTGAACCCCTTCCTCTGCCCCGAGACACCCCCCACCTCCCTGGGGGCAGGAGTCCTTTGCTGATTCCTTCTAGAACTGCTGTTATTTTCTCATTAGTCACTTCCTGCTGGTTTTCTTTCCATTTGTATTTACTGCCCACGTGACGTCAAGTAGTTTGCCTGTATCAAAACCATCTGTTTCCTGGCTTTCCTGTAGTTGTATTCTAATATCATCTGAGATCTGTCCTTTGACAATAGGAGCCTTTACCTTCCTCCTGAACTTGCTTTTGCCTTTGGTGCTTTCTTATCTGTGCCTGCAGCTGGCCTTCTTAGTCCTCCATGCTCTGGACTTTACAGCTCCATTGAAACCTTCTTCCTCTGGACAATCCAAGTGCTTAGAGCAGACTTGTTCTGTGCTACACATAGAACAACAATGTTTGATCCTTTCCTCCTTATTTTCCTTCTCTAAAGCCTAAACAAAAGGATCCAAAGGTGCTGCATTAACACCACAATCCTTTTGCTCTTCAGGGAGATTTCTCCAAGTGGAAACATTTCAGCACACATCGCTTCATCTCATTTTGTTCTCAACACAAGAACAGCATCAGTTGTAACAGAGCATGACAGTCTCAGGTACCATTTAGTGGCCACTTTTCTCCCACTTCTAATTTATACAAAGGCCCCCACTGATCACAATATTGAATTAAATCCTCCCTGGTAGCTCTTCCACTGAACCTCCTCCAGTGTTTCAGTATACATCCACGTGGTGATGTTTTTTCAAAACATCATTCCTTTGAGTCCCTTTAGATTGGTGTGAACCCAGAGTGACTTAATATATTATTTAATGGAAAAAAACCCAACCTATTTCCAAAATACCCAAAACCTCCCAGGTTCCAGAATACCCCAAAACAGGTTCTGCAAAAACCTCCTCCCTGTTTATACACTGGGCATGTTGTTCCATGGTGTGGAAGGTCCATGACCCCTTGGCCAGTTGAGGTCCCCTGTCCCTCCCTGTTTCCTTTGTGAACTTCCTCACAGGCAAAGCATGAGACAAGAAAAAGTCCTTGACTGAGGATAAACATGACTTAGGATAAACATGACAGGGCTGGAGAGTTTTAACATCACACAATTGAATTCCTTGGCAATTCTCACCCAAAATCCAATCCCCTCAGGCACACACCAAACTTCCCATCCTCCTGCATTTCCCTCCAAGTGCACCCGGGTCCTGGGCAAAAGGAATCCCAGGGATGAGCTTGCCTTTGCCTGGGGCAGGAAGAAGGCAGACTCTTTTCCCCAGCGTGTCCAGGAACTTTATCAAACCCTTCCACAGGACCTAAAAGCTTGGAGTGGGCAGGAACTGGCTGATCCTCTGCTGCTGAGTAAGCAGGTGGCCTCTGCTCAATGGGAACCCCAGCGTGTGCAGGTGCCAGCACCCCCTGCTCAGTGCTGTCCCTGCCAGTCCATTGCCTCCCTCAGCCTTTGCAGAGGCTGCTCCATCACAGGGGCTCTGATAAACCCACTCAGTGCCTGCTCCTTGGCCCAAGTCTCTGTGGGGCTGTTTTGCACATGAGCTCCATGGGCTGACTCCATTCTTTCTGGAGTCCTGTGTCCCCAGGGCTTGTTTGCAGGGCCCAGGGCAGTGTCCCGGGCAGTGCCATGGGACACAGGGCACCTTTGCAGCCATGCAGTGCTTGTTTGCAGCACCACAGGCACACAGCAGCTGCCGTGCTGGCTCGGGGCACTGTGATCCAGTCAGTCTGCCAGGCCCCCCCCTACTTCTATTACAGGCATCGTGAGCAAGATCCTTCCTAAATAGGTTTGCTTATGGTTTGGGAATTCCAAAAGCTCGTTCATTTGATACTTCTGAGCCCAAATCCTCCCTAAATGAGTGATTCTCAGCATCAAAGCTCCCTAAATCGGTATTTTCCACCCCAAAATATCCTTAAGTAGGTTGGTTTCTTTGTTTGTTTTTCTTGAGCCCAAAGGTTGCATAATCAGTGTTTCTGAGATCTGGAACTCCTCCAGTTTTGTTTTTTTTTTCTGAGCCCCAAACCTTCCAAAATGGGTGTTCCCAGAATTGCTCTTTATTGGTTCCAAAGCTCCTGAAGTGACCCTTCTGGCCCCAAAGCTGCTGAAATTGGGCTTTCTGAGCCATGGAGTTCCCAAAATCAGTGTCCAGAGCCCTGAGCCCCCCTAACTGAAGCCATGTGCCCTGTTGGCCATCAGCCCATGGGGTTCACTCCCAGTGCTCCCAGTGTCACTCCCTGGAGCCCACCAGTGCTCCCAGCTCCCCACCAGTGCTCCCCCCTCAGTGCTCCCAGTTCCCTGTAAGTGCTCCCAGTGTCACTCCCTGGAGCCCACCAGTGCTCCCAGTTCCCCTCCAGTGCTCCCCCCCTCAGTGCTCCCAGTTCCCTGTAAGTGCTCCCAGTGTCACTCCCTGGCTCCTCCCAGTGCTCCCAGCCCTCTCCCAGCAGGTCTCCCCGTCTCCCCCACAGCTATTCCTGGTGCCCTGCGATCCCCCAGGACCAGGCAGGTCCCGGCTCTGCCCTTTCCCCTGCAGCGGGGCTGCCCCCGCAGCCGCTGGCGTGACCACAGATGCCCCCTTCCGCTTTCAGTTCTGCGGGGATTTACGGGAAATGGGTGCAGTAACAAGAAATGCAGAGCTGGGGGAGGGGGAGGAGGGGCAGGGGGAGGAGCTGTGGAGGTGATAAATAGATCCAGCCGGGCTGCTGCCGTGCCTGGTGTGGAGCTGCTTCTTCACAGCCTTGTCCCAGGTAAGGCTTGCGCCTCTCTCCCGCGTTTCCCCAGGGGTTGCTCCTTCTGCACCCGGAATTAACTTTTCTGAGCCCAAAAGCTCCTTAAATCGCTGGTTTGGCACTTCAGAGCTCTGTAAATGGGTGCAATGGAGCCTAAAATCGGCTTTAATTGGTTTTCTGGAGCCCTACAACTCTCTAAATGGCTCTTTCTGATCCAAAAATATCCCCAAATCACTCGCCCTGGCCCCCAAAGCTCCCAACATCTTTTTTTCCCAACCTCCAGCTCCCCAAATAAGGGTTTCTTAAGCCTGAAGTTCCCTAAATCTGTGTTTTAGAGCCCCAGTTCTCCCTAAGTCAGTGTTTCTAGACCCAAATGCATTCTGAGTTGCTGTTTCAGGTCCCAGATGCTGCCTGGGTGGGTGTTTCTTAGCCCAGATAGTGCCAAAATTTTCCCTTCTCAGCGGTGAAGTTCCCTAAGGGGCTGTTTTTGAGGGCAAAAGCTCCTTGGAATGGTGTTGCTGAACCCCAGAGCCTCCTGCATTGCTGCTTTTGAGTCCAGAGTGTCTGGCCATTGGTGTTTCTGAGGTGCAAAGCTCATGGAATGGGTGTTTCTGAGCCCTGAGGCTCCCCAGGTGGCTCTTTGTGACCCCCAAAGCTCCTGACATGGCTTTTTCTGAGCACTGCAGTTCCCTAAACATGTGTTTCTGAGCCCAAGAGCTCCCTTAATTGGAATTTTGAGCTGCAGAGCTGTCTAGAGGGGACTTTCTGAGGCCAGATCTCCCTAAATCAGTGGTTTTGAGCCAAATGCTCCCTTAGTTGGCCTTTCTGAACCTCCAAGCTTGCTGAAGTGTTGGCAGTTTCAGAGCCCAAAACCTCTCTAAACCCTTGTTTGGGACACCCTGAGCTCCCTAAATCACTGATTCTGAGCCCAAAAGCTCCTGGATGGGATTTTCTGAGCCCCTAAGAGCCTGAAGTTACTGGCTTTGCAGTCAGAAGATCCCTACTTTTTTTTTTCTAATTTTTTTTTTGAGGCACACCCATCCCTAAATGGTTTGGAGGCTGTGCCTCAGCCTGGTGGAATGCAGCGGGAGGGGAGAGGCTCTGCCAGAGGGTGTCAGGGAGGATGAGGATGGGAGGTGTGAGGAGCAGCTGGGATGCCAGGAGATGCTGAACAGGATGGGCAAAGGTTAACTTGGCTTGTGTGAGTGGGCAGTGAAGGGCTCAGAAAGGGGGACACTCCTGGCAGTTGAGAAACTGCAGATGAGGGAGAGTTGGCAGAAGAGCTCTGGGAGCAAGGTGGAGGAGTCTGGAGGCCAGTGAGCAGGATCCCTTGGGGAATGGCAACTGCCCTGGCATTCATGGCCAGGCAAAGGCACAGGGCTCCAGCAGGGTGGGGGATCCTGGAGTGATGGCTCAGCAGAGCTGCCTGGGGGGTGGATGGGGGGATGCTCACGGGGAGCTGGCCACAAGGAAGAGCTGCTCAGGGCTGTGCTCACAGCTGGAAATAGGGGGGGCTCCCAGGCACTGAAGGGTGGGACTAAGGCCAGCAGCAGAGCACAGAGCTGGGGCTCCAGAGGAGGAGACTTGGATGAGCTCGGGGTGCTGAACCAGGTGGTGTCAGGGGCAGCAGCTGCAAAGGGTGAAGGAGCTCAGGGAATCTGATAGGCCCTACAGGGCAGCCTCTTGCAAGGGCAGGAGGGGTCTCTCCAAGAAGCCAGGAGTAAAGCACTCGTCTGCTGAGGCTCTTGGCTGAAGTGAGCGAGCTGCAGGGTGAAAAGGCAGCACATGAGGCAGCAGCAAAGACAGGCAGCAGCACCCTGGGCTGTGTGAGCAGGAGCCCGGGCAGGGGAAGGGCTGGGAGCCCGGGCAGGGGAAGGGCTGGGAGCCCGGGCAAGGGGAAGGGCTGGGAGCCCGAGCAAAGGAAGGGCTGGAGCCCGGGCAGGGGAAGGGCTGGGAGCCCGGGCAGGGGAAGGGCTGGGAGCCCGGGCAGGGGAAGGGCTGGGAGCCCGGGCAGGGGAAGGGCTGGAGCCCTGTGCCCAGCACATTTCCACCACACCTGCCCAGCCACAGGGGGGCTGTGGCACTCAGGAGCCACTGCACTGCTGGGTCACTGAGGTGGGAATCCTCCAGCTGTCCCTCAGGTGCTGGTGGCATTTCCCTAAGAATATCAGTGTCTGCAGCAACAAAACCAACAGCAAAAGCGTCACTCTGGCCAAACAGAAATATCTGCAGCAGAGCAATCTGCACCTGAGTCCCCTGCACCTCTGGGCAGTGCCAGTGGAATCCCAGTTTGCAATATCCAGCAGTGACTCCCCCTCCTCCCAGGAGTTCATGGGCAGTGCCAGAGAGAGCAATTTCTCTCTGAGTGTGAGAAGTGGGGTGACCCATTCCTGGAAGCACAAGCATCTTTCCATGAGTGGTGATCTGGGCTAAATGTCTGTGTTCATCAGTTATCAATAGCAGAGGCATGTTTGTGAGAGCTCCACGTGCACATCATGTGCTCATGGTTAGTGTTTAGGAAGCCATCACTCTATTGCTCTGCTTTCAGGAGAATTGACCCTCCAATATGGAGTGGTTTTGCCACTTACATTCTTTCCTTCCTTTCTGCCTAGAGCAAATTAGGAAAAGTAGGGTGAAGCAACAGAGCTGGGTTCAGTCCTGGGGTTAGAGCCAAGGGGCACCCACGGGCCCTGGGGCTGTGACTTCTGATGGGTCCCTGCTGGCATTTCTCTGTTTCTAGTCCTCAGTGGAGCTTGCTTTCTCACCCAGCTCTCGCCTCCCTTGAACACCAGGAAAGCTTTCTTGACATGCGAGATTCTTGCTTTTGGCAGGGGCTTCCTTCATTGACCCCCGTTTGAGCAGGTCCTTCTCCTTCTCTGGAACACGGCCCTGGGCAAAGAAAGCAAAAGCAGGGAGCAGAGAGCACAGGGACCTGGAGTGCAAGAAAGAGAGGCAGAGCAGAGCACAGCAGTGAGCTGTGGCCTGAGCAGGCCTTTCCTGGTGCCTGATCAGTGCCTGTTTCTGCTTTGTGCCTTCCCCTGGGCATTGCTGCTCTGATGGGTCTGGGCAGAAGGGACAGGTGGCTTTGGTGGAAGGCTCAGCGGGGCCTTGCTTTCTGCAGGCAGCTGTGCAGAAGAGGATGTTCAAGAAACTTCCCAGAGTGACCATTGCTGAGGCTCTGTGGCCATCACAGTCCCAGCAGCAGAGCCTTTGAGTGCTGGGAGCGGAGCCCCTTTGCAGCAGCGGCTCCAGAGCCCCAAGGGGCCCCGCTGGACTCCCCACAATTCCCAGTGCTACACTCAGCCCCTGTGTCCTGCCCAGTGTCAGCCCAGGCTTCCCACAGCACAATCTCAGCTGTCTCCTTCCATAAAGCCATTGACTGCCATGGCAGTAACACAGGAACAGCCCGAGCTGGTGCCCCCAAGGAGGGACCCCAAAGAAGGAACCCCTCGGTTTTATCCCCTCGCACTCTGAGTGCCCAGGGCTCAAGTCTGGCTCTTCCTGCTGAGCCCTTGGCTCCTGCCACGTCTCTCAGTGTCCCTCCCCTGGCTGTGCCAGGGCTCTTGGTGCCCATTGTTGTGCTTTGTTGGCAGCTCATGGGCTCAGCTCCCTCACAGAGCTCAGTCTGCACCTGGCCCTGCAGCTGCCCCCGAGCCACCTGCACCAGGTGTGTCCCCCCTGTGCTCAGGGGACATTGTGACAGCCCCTCAGAGCCCCGGGCACGGGGATCCCCCCGAAGGAGAAGGGATCGGGCCGTGCTTGTTCTCCTTTTATTTCGGTGCCCTCCCAGCGATGACTAAAGCAAGGCTGAAATGGAGCCTTTGCCCAGTGCTTCCCTCTCTGCAAAGGCAGAAGGTCTTTATTTTGACCAAGGAAGACAATGTGAGTGGATGAGAGAATTCTCAGGGAGCTCCTGTGCAGCCAAGATGGGTTTGGGATGAGCTGGGAGTACAAGAGAACGTTTTATTACTGCCTTCTCCTCTGTAATCCTGTTCTCACCAGTGAAATTTTGCTCCCTTTTTCCCTTGCATTTCAGAGTGATCCTTGAGAAAAGGACACGGGCAACAAGAAACGACGACATGGCTCTGGCTCTAAATATAGGTAAGAGCTGCATTTATTCTGTTTTGGCAGTGATGGAAGGGAAAATAAGTAATTAAAAAAGTCAGAGCTTCGAGTGGTGTAAGGGATATGTGTGTTCCAATAAAGCCACAGCAGGTGGCCTGGCCTTGGGGTGGGGTGAATGGATGAATTTGGTCAGAGGGGTGACCTTCTCTGACCAGAGCCACATCCTACCCTAGCAGGGGTTGTTGCTGAGCAAGGCTTGGAGGAGGAGTGAGGCTGAAATGAATGTGCCGAGGGGCAGTGAAGGCACCTGGGAGGTTCCTCTCCACTCCTGGAGGGTGAAGCAGGAGAGTGTCAGCCTCTTGTGGGTGGCTGTGCTCTGGTGGGACTGTGCTGAGGCACCTGTGTGGTGCTGAGTGCTGTGGCAGCTGAGGCAGCTTCCTGGCCCAGGAGAGCCTGAGTGGGCCCCGAGGGTCACAGCCCGCAGCGCTGCTGTGGGGCTCCTGGTCACCAGGAGCTCATGGTTCCTGGGCAGGCTGGTGATGTGTTGTGCCCCAGAAGCTGCTCAGTGCAGTCCTGGAGTTCCTTAGGACCAAGTCCTTGTTAAATGTCCATTTTTTCTTTTTTTATTTTATTTTCATATGAACCTGATGTCCAGCAATTCCAATTGTTGGCACTCTGATTTCAGAACTACTGAACTGGAAACACAGAAGATCAAGTAAGTGTGCTGGATCCCATTCCTCTTGTCTGTTCTCATCCTTGGGAGCCCTTGGGATGCAGTGTGTTATCCCTGAGGGAAGTGAGGCCAGTGGAGGTCTCTGCCAAGCATGTTACCTGCAGAGCCCCTCCCAGAGCACAGCAGAAGGCCTGGCCTTGGGGTGGGATGAATTTGGCCAGAGGGACATCCCCTTTGGATAGGAGACATGTCCTGCTCTAGCAGAGGGTGCTCCTCGTAGCTGGTAGTGATTTCAAAGCCATAGCACATCCCTTCTGGGATTTCCTTTCCTGTCTTTGACCACTGAAGGAGGAATCTCATGCTGGGCTTTCCTCCAGGGCCAGAAGGCAGAAGCCTTTCTGTGCAGGTGGGTGCCAGTTCCTACCCACACCAGCTGCAAACTGAACCCTGCCAAGCAAGAAGAAGCTCCAGAGGCCTGTTGTGCATGAGGGCCCAGTGCAGGCAGATAAAGAATCCCACCTGTCCCGAAATCCCCACCTCCAAAGGTCTCCAGCCCGTCCTTTGTTACATTCCCCATCCCCACGCAGATGCCCAGGACCTCCCGCTCCCAGGGGCAGAGCTGCCCCGGCAGTGGAGTTTTCCCAGCAGAGACCAGGAGAGCCTGGACTCTGCTGGATCCCATCCCCCTGGATTGTAAGGCCAGCTGTTCTCCTGGCCCTGCTCTTTCCAGCTGGGATGCTGGCAGGGGCATGCTCTGCCCTCAGGGGACGCTTGGGCTCTCCCCTGTGGCCAGGCCTTTGGGGCCTGAGGAGGCAATGGGGTTCCTTTCAGTATTGCTCCCCAGCAGCACAGCAGCTCCAAGCCCACGTTTATAAGGGCTCTCAGTGGTGCTGAGACTCCTTGGAACAAGCAAAAGCTGTAAGAGAAGAAATCTCCATGTGAGGAGGAAAAGTGGGGCTGCAGAAGGGAGGCCAAGGCCCCTTTCCCAGAGCAAACTTCTTTTGGAAAAGCATTTGAAAGGCAGGGAAGAGATAAGCAGTGCCCACTTGTGCATCAGCACGTGAATTCCCATCCCTGTTTTTCAGGGATGAGTGAATTCTTTCGATTTAATGAACACAGGCACCAGCAGAAAGAATGGGCTTATTTTGCTGTGATTATGGGTTTGTTTGAGGCAAGTTTGCAGGAAACGTCGTGAAAGCAGCATCTCTGAAGAAGGCAGGTTTTGGCACTCCCTCCCCCCACCAAAATGAATTTCTTGGAGGACAGTGGAAAAAACTGTTCATTTAACAAGCAGAGTGCATGCAGGCACGGGAGAAGGAAAATGAATCATGTGAGTTTTTTTAAACCTCCTCACCATGGAGACAGTTGGTGGATTCACGATTCTGCTCAGCTTCTCTCAAGGTCTGGAGCTGGGATGCAGCATCCCTGCAGCCTCCCTGCCGACTCCCGGCGTGGGGCTCCTGGCAGTGTTCTGGTGTGGGGACTGGGGCAAAGCTGCACAGTCCCAGAAGAAGCCACAGTCCTGGGAAGAACTTCTTGCCTCAGCTGACAAAAAGAAGGTGGATAAAAGCAATGTACTTAACTCTCCCTCTCTCTGCTGAGAAAGATCAGAGAGAGAGAGAGCGGGGGAGTGTCTGTGTTTGAACACAGCCAAAAGAATTCCCTCGGCTTCACCCCCTTCCCCTGGGCCTGGCTTAAAGTTACAGGACCCATTTTTGGGCATAAAGTGGATGATAGGGGAATACGGTACCATAACATCCCCCAGGACAGAACAAAAGGCAACACAAAAGTAAAAGATACATCCAGTAAAACTATGTGCTTGGCTTTAGCAACAAGCAAAGGTAAGCAAGGTAATGCACCTAATCATTACTATATAGAGAAGGGATTGTGATTGAGAAAGATACATCACCAATTGCCTAAATACTTCACCATCACCCAGAGTCTGCAGTCACTGGGGAGTCCTGTTTTGCAGTGGGGTCCTGGCAATTGGGAAAATCTTATGCAGCAGGTGAGGTCTCCAAATTCACCCTGAATATGGGTTCAGCTTCTATAGGCCCAAATCAGCCAGTCGAAGTGGCTTGATAATATCTTTAGCACAGAAACTCCTGGATCTGATGGCACACATCCCTCCCAGCAGGGGCCAGGGCTTGTCCAGAGCCCAGGCCTCGGCTGGGACGATTTCCCCTCAAATACCCTACAAACAAACCTCTACTTACGTCAGTTGAGAAAGTTTCTTAAAATGACACATTTAATAATACTGCTGGTGTTAATCACACAGTGCCCAGGATTCATCTTGTAAGTCAACTCTGGCTGAGGCCTACTGCTCAGGTGTCAGCACATCACTGCTGAATTAGAAAGAATTCTCTAAAGAAAAAGATCTGAAGCACACAAATTGGTGAACAAGACAGGGCATTTGGAAATTGAGTCTGAGTTTTTTGTTCCCTCTCTGCATAATATGTAAAAAAGAATCCATTTCCAGATTGCACATTGCACACCTTTGACTGAAGTATTTCTCAGGAGAGAGAAAAAAAAGCAACCTGCAGGAAGATATAAGAAGAAACCCTCAAGAGACTTTTAAAACAAGTGATTTGAGCAGCCTGAGGGAGGATGGGTGGTCTCCCCTCAATGGAACAATGTCTGTTTCCACTGACAACCAGTCTTTTTTTACAGAAATGAAAAAGGAGTTAAAGATCACAGAAGCCCTGGAATCCAAGATGGATGAGGCCATTTCTGAGCTCATGAAAAAAATTGAAACTATGAGTGGAGATTCCACAGATTTTCAGAAGTCCATATGGAGGGAGCTTCAGCATCTCCGAGAAGACATGGAGAAGGAACAAGGTGAGCAGGTGATTCCCAAGAAGACTTTCATCCCTCTGAAGGCAAAATCTGCTTTAAGGCCACCTCCCCTGTCAGTTCACCCTGCTCAGCTGTTCAAAGCGGACAGGAAGGGACAGTCCTTACTCGGGGAACAGCTTTTGTGAGGATTTCAAAGGGGGAATGAGGATAGAGAAAGACATCCACAGAGGCGACCAAAGAAGAGACCCTCTGTCAGGGAAGTTCAGTCAGAGGCTTTGGGCATCCTTGTGTCAGAGAGCTGGTTGCACCCTCAAGGAGGAAACATCAGTGACACAGTGACATTGTTCTTTTCTTACAGAAAAGAAAGACGAGGAATTCGCAAGGACCCTGGAATTGAGGATGGAGATGTTATACCGACAGCAGGCCGAAAGATTTTTCATTCTGGAACAGCAGTTACAGAAATCGCAAGAGTCCACAAAGAGAGAGGTCCAGTTCATCAGAAGCTATATGGAAGAGGCACTGGGTGAGCAGGGCCATTGCCAAGCAGACTTTGATCTCTCTGAAGGCCAAAGCTGCTCTAGAGCCCAACCACCCTGTGGGCTGATCCTGCTCAGCTGTTCAAAGGGGACAGGGAGGGACAGTCCTTTCTTATGGAACAGCTTTTGTCATCCATGGCACTGAAAGACCTCCATGCTGAAGTGTTCTCTGCTGCTGTGGGTGCTCAAAGTCCCTCTCCTCTCCCTCAAGGCCTGGAATTCCTGCTGGCTGAAGCCATTGTGGGCTTAGAATTAAGGCTGTGTCCCACTTTTCAAAGCTGAAGCTGTGTTTATTGAGCTGCAGAGAGCACAAATGAGAGGTTGAAAAGGGATGAAAATTTGGTCTGATTTCTTGTCCCCTCCCTGCTAAAAGTCAGAGGGCAAAGGGAAAACCATTTCCAGTTTGTGTCTTCATGGCCAAATGGGATTGCTGTGAGGTGAGGAATTCTGAGGGGGTGTGAAGAAGGACAAAAAACCAAACCCACGGGAGCAGTGTAAGAAGAGACCCTGTGTCAGGGAAGTTAAATCAGAGCCTTTGGGCATCCTTGTGTCAGAGAGCTGGTCTGGCCCTCGAGGAGGAAACAGCAGTGACCCAGTGACATTGTTCTATTTTCACAGGGAAGAAAGAGGAGGATATTGCAAGAGCCCTGACACCCAGGTTGGAGAATTTAGTCCAGCATCTCTACCAAAGGATTGAAAATCTGGAAAGACGTTTACCGGAGAGGCAGGACGCTGCAAAGTGTGAGCCTCCGCTCCTCAAAGCAGACCGAGACAAGGACCGAGGTGAGCAGGGCCATTGCCAAGCAGACTTTCATCTCTCTGAAGGCCAAAGCTGCTCTAGAGCCCAACCACCCTGTGGGCTGATCCTGCTCAGCTGTTCAAAGGGGACAGGGAGGGACAGTCCTTGCTTGGGGAACAGCTTCTGTGATCCATGGCACTGAAAGACCTCCATGCTGAAGTGTTCTCTGCAGCTGTGGGTGCTAAAAGTCCCTCTCCTCCCCCTCATCTTTGCAGAGAGTGTGTGCTGGGAGTTCTCTCATTGCCTGATCCTTGTTAAGGTTGCCCCCATTGAAGTCGTGTCCCTGTCTCTGTCCCTTTCCCCAGTGCCCTTCTCCTGCTCCCCTCTGCTGGTCCCATGTTGGGGCAGGTTTGAGATCAGCCTTGTTTCCCTGTTGCTGATGAGCAGGGACAGGAGCTTCCCTGAGCAGAGCCTGGAGGTGTCTGTGAGCGCAGGGCCTGTGGAGAGCAGCTCTGTGTGCAGGAGCTGGTGCTGGCAAGGGGAAGGAGTCAGCTGGGGCACAGAGTGCAATGGGGGCCTGGCTGGCCCCAGACTGTGGGCCTGGGCATGGCTCAGGCAGGACACAAAGTGTGCTGGGAGCTGCCTCTTGCCCCCAGGGCAGGCAAAGCTGAGGAAGGATCGGCCTTCCCTGACCGTGGCTCCTGTTCTTGCTGCAGCTGCAGCCAGCAAAGCCTCAGCAAGGAGCAGCCCAGAGCAGTGCAGGGAAAGGCTGGAATTCCTGCTGGCTGAAGCCATTGGGGGCTTAGAATTAAGGCTGTGTCCCACTTTTCAAAACTGAAGCTGTGTTTATTGAGCTACAGAGAGCACAAATGAGAGGCTGAAAAGGGATGAAAATTTGGTCTGATTTCTTGTCCCCTCCCTGCTAAAAGTCAGAGGGCTAAGGGAAAACCATTTCCAGTTTGTGTCTTCATGGCCAAATGGGATTGCTGTGAGGTGAGGAATTCTAAGGGGGTGTGAAGAAGGATAAAAATCCAAACCCACAGGAGCACAGTAAGAAGAGACCCTGTGTCAGGGAAGTTAAATCAGAGCCTTTGGGCATCCTTGTGTCAGAGAGCTGGTCTGGCCCTCAAGGAGGAAACAGCAGTGACCCAGTGCCATTGTTCTTTTTTCACAGGAAAGAAAGAGAAGGATATTGCAAGAGGCATGGAACCCAGGAAGGATAAGGAACTTCAGCATCTCTTACAAAAAATTCAAAATCTGGAAAGAGAGTTACAGAAATCACAGAAGTCCACACAGTGTCAACTTCAGATTCTCAGTGAAGACCTGGGGAAGAAACTGGGTGAGCAGGGCCATTTCTAAGCATGCTTTCATCTCTCTGAAGGCCAAAGCTGCTCTAGAGCCCAACCACCCTGTGGGCTGATCCTGCTCAGCTGTTCAAAGGGGACGGGGAGGGAACATTAAGCCTGTGGTCTACTTTTCAAAGCTGAAGCCCTGTTTATTGAGCTACAGAGAGCACAAATGAGAGGTTGAAAAGGTATGAAAATTGGATGAGGGTGAAAAGAGACACCCACGTGAGCATCCTATGGAGAGACCCTCTGTCAGGGTTGTTAAATCAGAGCCTTTGGGCATCCTTGTGTCAGAGAGCTGGTCTGCCTCTTAAGGAGGAAACATCAGTGACACAATGGCATTGTTCTTTTCTTACAGTCATGAAGGAGGAGGAAATTGCAAGGGCCCATGAATCCGTAATAGAGGATAAATTTGACCAGTTCTTCAAAAAAATTCACTGTCTGGAAGAATTTTTACAGCAATCACAGGAGTTCACACAGGGTCCGTTTCGGTTCCTGAGTACAGAGCTGGAGGAGAGCGAAGGTGAGCAGGGCCATGGCCAAGCAGACTTTCCTCTCTCTGAAGTCAAAAGCTGCTCTAGAGCCCAACCACCCCGTGAGCTCTTCCTGCTTGGCTGTTTAAAGGGGATGGGGAGGGACAGTCCTTACATGAGTTGAGACCCAGATAAGCTGACTTCAGTCATGGGGTGCACCACCACTGTCCAAGCTGTGACTGAAGCCAGCTTTTCTGGGCCTCTCAGCTTTTTTGATCTGTGACTCTGAAACACCTCCATGCTGATGTGTTCTGTGCAGATGATGAAGACCCCCCTTGGTTCTCTCGACACAATCTTTGAAGAGCGTGTGTAGGTATGACCTGACACGTGGTGAAGGTGTCCAAGTCCCCCATCCCTCTCGCCTTCCTCAGGGCAAAGCGTGATCTCCCGCAGCCCATAGATGCTGTCTGGGGAGATGGAGGGAGATGATCCCTGTGGGAACTGACAGCTGGCCTGAATGCCTCACAGTCATCGACCTTGACACAGTTTGTACCCCTGAGAGCTGCAGCCCTCAAGAGAGTACCCGTGAGAACTGCAGTATCAACAGAAGCAAGAAGCAAAACAACAGAAAGAAGATACAGCGACATCTTCTTGGCTGAGGTTTAGTAAGAATGATTGAAGCTATAAGCAACCAATAATTGTACATTGTATATAATAGTTGTATATTGTATACCAATATACAATCGGTATATTGGTATATACAATATACCAATAGTAGTATATTGTAGTAAAATAATAGCCAGTGAATCCATTGGAGTAGTTTAGTAGCCAATGAATATGTAAGAGGAATGATACCATACAAAAGTGTATAAAAGGAGCTGCATTCTTGAATAAACGTCTGTTTTTGCCTTGTCCGAGGCACTGTCCATGTGTGTCTTGTCCACAGCAGCGATGCTGTGCCCCGTGTCAGGGGCTGCACGACAGGAGGCCGCGGGTTCATAGCGGCACTGAGAGAGCTCCGAGGGACAGGTGCCGAGTCCGGGGACGAAAAGTTATTACAAGGTGAGCTGCTGGGGACAATGGGAGCTCAGATTTCCCAAGAAGAGAAGGCAATAGTGAATATATAGATGCTTATGCTCAGCAAGCACGATATTAAGTGTGACAGACATTCGTTAAAATCTTTATTACTGTGGTATAAGGGCCACGCTTTAGAAGCCACTTGTTGGAGTGCTTTTAAGGTGATAACCTGGGAGAAAGTTGGAATGCGAATTTTTGATTTTGCTTCCCAGGGTGATGAGACTGCTAAATCTGATAATTACCTGGAGGGTGTTGCTGGAGACTTTAAAAGCGATAAAAAAGGAACGGGACTCGTTACTGCAATTAAAAACTCAGAGAAACAGCAGCTGCTCCTGCAGCCACCACTCCGCAGCCAACCCCCCCTGCTCCAGCTGCAACCATTTCCCCTCGTCCTCCTTCCCCCCTCCTCCCATCATGACTGCTTCTGTGCAGAATCATAGTTCGTCACCCTCTTCCCCCCATCTCGATGACAAGATTCCAATGTCTCTGGAGGTGGCACAGTCAGTCTGACCTCGGGACTGAGCCTCTGAGCCTGTTTTGATCGATCTGTCGGGGCCAGTGGGGTAGGGAGAAGCGGGCTGTCAGTGGATCGCCCCTCCACTGCAGGATGTGTTTGTGCTGGAACCAGTGGCCATCTCGGGGTGGGGGGGGCGCGGATCCAAAAAGATTTTGGACAAGATTGTTTGAACAAGCTAGGGAAGCAGGATAGTCAGATTTGGCAGACCAGATTCTAGCATGCCCTGTGATCCAATGTAATAGCAGCAGCCTTGATGAGTGGGGCCCTTTTCAGTGGAATGTAATCAAAGACCTAAGGAACACAGTAATTAAGCATGGGTTTGCTTCCCATTTTGCAGTGTATGCTGCAAGATGACTTCGTATTTTCTGTGAGCTGTGGATTTTGATAGGATTGTTTACTGGAGAGATTTAAAGCTCCTGTGTGAATGTAGAGTCTTCCTGCATAGCGAAGTCTAAACTCCTTTAACAGAAAAGCTGATATATTGCGTGATTGGTAAAGCTTGCCATGTGGAATGTATACTGCCTTTCCAGGAATTTTGATTGAAAAATCTGATTAGATGGAATTAATACCACTGCTTTTCTCAGTTATAATGACGTTAGCTGTTACCTTGAAAATTAGAAGCTTATATACCTGGAAAAATATTTCCAAGTGGATGATGTTTTACTTTCTTGACAGGACACTTCATATTCATAAAATATAGTGTCCCCTTAAAAAATTCGGTAGACCCCTCCTTGAAAATATTTCAACTGGATGTTAGCAGAACAGCAATTCACTTTCGAGCCCACTGTCAGCACACTGCAGTTACTGGGAGCAGTTAGCTGAGTCGTAAATCACATTCCTTTGCTGGCTTGAAGACAAACCTTGACCTTTATCTACAACAGCTTTTCGAGAATTAGATATAATTGGCACACGAAACTCCACTCTAAAAACAGACAGAATTGTGCTAACTTTGCCTGTTCACTTGCCTTTTTATCCCACAGCTTTAATAAGCTAATTTTGTTGTGAATCCTTTGCCATGAAGATATGTGACAGCATTTTAGATAGATACAACTGTTTAGTGATTCAAATATTGTTCCTTGCCACATATAAATTGAAATTGGACTTGATATCAAAACAGTATAAATACTGTACAGTGAACAATAGCTCACTCCATAGGAATAATCTGAAATCCTGTCTTTGTAGCTGTTTATATACAAGTGTCAGTCTTACACACCCATTAACCTAACCAAGTTACTCGTGTGAAACTCACAGCACTATTATGAGCAAAGACTACTAGGTCTTTGCTGGTTTAGCTTTTAACATTTATGTCCCGTTACCTTTAATAGTTCAAGTTCAAATGTTCACAGGCGATCTCGGAAAGCTGTCTTACCATCTGCAAACTGAGCAGGTTTGAAGTGCAATTTGCCAAGATGTACAGTGTTGTCATATTTCTGAGTAAAGCTGCACCTTAAAATACCCTGGCAAAGTTATGCTTGCACCATAAAGGTCCTGACTATGAATGGGTATTTTTAATAATATTTGCACTTGCCATGACCGATTCTCAAAACTCTATTACATAAAGTCACAATGTATTTGCCACACCTTTGTAATCTCTCCAGTGAACTCATCTTGTTTTTATTTCAGTTACAAATTAGTTGTTTGCTTGCATATTGTGCATTGATGTTTAACTGTTGTATGATGGATTTTCAGTAGCTTTCCTGTAACAATGAAAACAAAACGAGTTAAGTTCTGTTACTTTGAAGTTCTGTTATATTTAAGGTCTGTTATATTTAAGTTCTGTAAAGTTTAATTGATGTTAAGTTCTATTAAGATCAATTTCTGTTCAGTTTCAGTAGTGTTACCTTTATGTTCTGTTTGATATACTTTCTGTTACATTTAAGTGATGTTAAATTTGAATGCACTTAAGTTTGTGCTATTGAAATCTGCCCATTTAAATTAGAAGATACAGTTCTTGTATTATAGAGATAAGATGAAACCAACAGTAACAATTATGATAAAGAATTAGTAAGCAACTGTTTAAAAATATAAGGTAATAAGTGGTATAAAACATGTGAAAATGCAGTTTATCATATCCTTAATTTAATTGAAAATTCTATGACTATAGATGTTCTGCATTGGTCAATTAAGATAACTATTTGCCACTGTCCCTTAGGTTGTCCGAAGGGCTGACCGCCAGGGATGGTCAGCAGCGTAATCAGCAACACGTGAGCGTCCCTTTGCGGTCCACTTGTGTCAGAGTCTTCTGCTCCGAGCTGCTGGCTGTGAGCTCCCACAGCTGCCAGGAAAGCTGCTACAGCGGTGCTGAAACTGTAACAAAGGGATGGGCTCCCGAGCCAGAGTAATGACACAGGCAACAAACGAATCGAGCGTCCGAGCCCCAAGAGCCCAGAGCTCAGCGAGCGCCAGACTTTTATTCTGAGTTCATCAACCAATCACAAAGGGGCACAGGGGAGGGATCAGGGAGGGACAAGGGAATAGGGGCCAATAGGGGGTAGTAAGGGGAGGGGCCTGGGAGAGGCACCAGGGGAAAAACCAGTGAACTATTGAACACAACAGAACATTCTAGAACCAGGGGATGATTGACAAGTAATTGACAGAATAACAAACAAATGGGGAGAGGGCGGCCAGCCCACTGAGAACCCACCCCTAATTGGGGCCGTCCACTCTTTGCCCCTCCCAAGGGGGGACTCTGCTACTCCCTGGGTCACCTCCACCAAGGGCCTTTCTTGGGGGTGGGATCTTCAGGATGGTCAGTGGCCTGGGGCTCTGTGGGAGCCTCAGGGGGCGCTTCAACGGCCGCCACAACTATTCATAACAATCTTTGCTTTTTTATCTTCCATACGTAGCACAGAAGAATGAGTAACAATTCCAAATTATCACTGTCATTGATTGTAAGCTGTTTAGTGCTTTCTTTCTTTCTTGCCTTTATTTTGCTTTAATGTCATATATGCATTAATGTGTGGGAAAATATCATCTCCATTTCTTTGGGCAGTGTCCTAGGGTGACTTTATGATGCTTGTATCCCCACTCCTCTACTTACAATGAATGTTAAGTTCTGTGACTTAGAGCTAGGCCCAGAGACACGGAGACACCAAAGAGGACGGAGAAGAAGCGCGCAGTTTCTCTGCAGGAGTTTCACTCTACCCACCCTGGAAGTCCTTCTCAAATGGTGCTCTGAGCTCAGACAGTGAAAGAGAGATAAGGCTCTGCGTGTGCTCTCCCGAAGCTCGCAGCAGTGCTGTCAGAGCTCTCTCAGACAGTCACTACTGATGTATTAATAATTCTAAATATGTTGTTGATGTCATAGGGTGAATTCACTGACTTTTCATCATGTGCATTACCCGTAAGATATTATTTAAAGTTATACATATGTATTCCTTCAGTTGTTTGCAGTTTGTTCATGATATCATTTACTATTTACCTAAGGATAAATGTCAAAGCCGGCTGCTTTACAAACTTCCCCATTGTTATAGGCTCGGGAGAATGCCCGGGCACAAAACCTCAAGACGCAAAGCAAGTCAATTTTATTAGTCATGTTAGCAATAAATACATACTGACCCCTGGATGCTGGAGAAGCTGCCGAGCAGGAGAAGGAGACAGAGCATGGCTCCTGAGCAGGAGGGGCAGGAGGGCAGCACAACTTCAGGGAGACCCCTGGATGAAAATGGTGTGGATCATCTTGTCCTCGTCCCTCCACCCCAGGACCACACCATGTATCTCCTCCTCAGGAGTGGCCAGTTTCAGCATCACCTCACGCAGGGCCAGCGCATGAGATGAGGTCACAAGGGCCCATGATCACACCTCCATGCCAACAACAGCTTTATTGTATATTGTTCCCCTTTCACATCATAAATCCCACCAGTTAGTCCTAGCAGCTCACAGTAAGTTCTTCCACATTATCTTGTCGAGGTGCACAACTGTGGACCAAATGTGTCAGGCCTTAGACCTGTCTTTGGTCCCTGACACAGCCATACCCTTGTGTAGCTATCTGCAAGACCTGTATGATTTTAAGAAACCTTTCCAACTCCTGTTAATAGAAGCTTTCTTGTAAGATATGTTAGGGAGGCCCTTCCAGTTGAGGCCTTGGCTCTGGCCAAGCCCTGGCCCTAACTGGTTGGACATATGCCAGCAGACCCAGGTGTTACTGCACCAAAACTGTACTCAGGTCACTTTTGCCTTGCCAAATTGGACTTATTTGGACCCCCTTTCAAGGTAAACTTGGAAGCCTTGCCCGGGAAGGGTTCTCCAAGTCCTCACTGTGAAACAGGGCTTGCCAGCTGTTACAGATTCTGGGTGATGGCACGGTATTCAAGGAATTGATGATGTATCATTCTAAATCACTCTCCTTTCTCTCCTGTACTAATGATTACGTGTGTTACCTTGCTTTTTTCTGCTCAGTGTGAGTTTATTGCTTTACCACATGTATTGTCTTACTTTAATGTTGCCTTCATGTTTATAGTGAGTGACACACGTTGTCAAAAAACAAAAACAAAAAAGGGGGAATGTGTGAAGAAACCCCGCAGAACTGGCTGGCAAAGGCTTTATACACTATCATCTTACAGTTCCATCAAGTCCTAATAATCCTGTTCTTTTCTGAATTTCACTTGTAGGAAACTTCTGGTGTTTCTGCACCTCCTTTCTCTGGCACACATGGTTTGGTATGCAGGAAACTTGAATGAAATATCAAGTTCAAATTCCCACCATAAATAATTCCACTCTTGTGAAAACTGGTGGGGTTTTAGGTCTTTCAGAACAAGCTCTGCCTGGCTAATTTGGTTAGGAGTAGCAGTACCCTGGAAAAGTGCCTTTGTGACATTGATGTATGGGATCACACACTCCCTGTCGCCCTGGAACCACAGGAAGCAGACATTTTGGAGTCAACAGGGCACCAGCATGTCTTTGTTAATTACACACGAACTTGGTGCTGGGAGAACCCAAGTTGTCCCAGTACTCAAGACGTGCCACCTGCAAATCCTATATTTCAGAATATTTCAGCTTGGTGCAATTGGGCAGTTCCAAATCAAAAAGGTGCAGTGTACAACCAAGCTTCTTCAGGCAACTTTCCATGCAAATTGCCTTGAGTGTTCCTCATTTGTGGAGACCCCACTGGCGTGGCCTGCTTTACTCTCAGGAGCTCTTGGCGGACCATGTACTATTGGCTGCCTGACAATGCTCGCTCCAAATTTAGCTATGCTTGTGTTGGAGTTTGGATCTAGTTTTTTTGGTTCTTTTTTCTTCAGGAATTTTTCTCCCATGGGTTGCTAGGGAACTAATGACTGGGTACTTAAGAGAACAAAGGTGCATGGCCAGGGGTTTTCTCCTTGACAGGGCGGGGGAAAATTTCTTTCAGGAAGCAGGGACAAAGCGAGATTTTGGGACTGGCAAAAGCAAGGGTGGGGGCAAGGGCTCGCTCTCGCTCAGGACCCTTGGAGCTGAACAGGTGGAGCTGCTGTTTGGAGAAGGAAACCCACGGCCACTGAGAAACCAGCACGGAGCTGCTTTTCTTTCTCCTGTGGACTTTATGTTCTTCCTGCCCTCCCAGGAAGCCGAGCCACCACCAATCCATCTCTCTCCCCCCCCCCCCGCTCCCCCACTCCGAGTTCTTGCTACACTGTAACTAGGCTCCCCCTGCACGCCGGGGCCTCCTGCTGTCCCAGCTCCCTGTGTCCGGGGATCCTGCTGTGGCACCGACACCAGCTGCCTCCGAGGGTCTGTGGAACAAAGGCTCTCCTCCATCCTTCCCTGCCTCGGGCAGCCGCCATTGCCGTGTGCGACCTGAGCTCACGCCGGAGCGCCCCCTGCAGGCACCGGGGAATCATCACACCCAGAGCGCCCCCTGCAGGCACCGGGGAATCATCACACCCACAGCGCCCCCTGCAGGCACCGGGGAATCATCACACCCAGAGCGCCCCCTGCAGGCACTGGGGAATCATCACACCCAGAGCGCCCCCTGCAGGCACCGGGGAATCATCACACCCAGAGCGCACCCTGCAGCCGCCGGGCAATCATCACACCCAGAGCACCCCCTGCAGCCGCCGGGGAACCATCACACCCAGAGCGCACCCTGCAGCCGCCGGGGAACCATCACACCCAGAGCGCACCCTGCAGCCGCCGGGGAACCATCACACCCAGAGCGCACCCTGCAGCCACCGGAGAACCATCACACCAAGAGCGCCCCCTGCAGCCACTGGGGAATCATCACACCCAGAGCGCCCCCTGCAGGCACTGGGGAATCATCACACCCAGAGCGCCTCCTGCAGGCTCCAGGGAATCATCACACCCAGAGCGCCCCCTGCAGGCTTTAGGGAATCATCACACCCAGAGCGCCCCCTGCAGCCACGGAGGAACCATGGCACCCGCCCTGCCCACTGGGACCCACCGGCTCCCCCTGCCGACTGTGACTGGAACTGCACCAAAAGGGAAAGGTGCTTGAGGCTGAGCAGGCTGTCACTGGGTTTTCTGGTTCTGTTTGTTTGTTAATGCCAGAGTTCTTGTTATTTGTTAGCTTTGCTTTAGATACTAGTAAAGAACTGTTATTCCTATTCCCATATCTTTGCCTGAGATCTTCTTGATTTCAAATTTATAATAATTCGGAGGTGGAGGGGTTACAGTTTTCCATTCCAAAGGAGTCTCCTGCCCTCCTTAGCAGACAACCTGTCTTTCAAACGAAGACAGCTTGTAAAGCACATGCATGATACCTATGAAAAACGGTCCTTGCATTCTTTTGCAAGGGACTGCGATGACACTCTTGATCTTTGGAAGTTAAGAAATGTGTTTTAGTTTCCTCTTTTTGTCCCAGGGGGTGGCGGCTGGAAAGGCATTGGGATTGCTAAGTGGGTTAGGCTGCTGGCTTGCTAAACAGACTAATGCTACTTCGCTTGCTTTGTCACAATTGTAAACTGATGTAGATTCCATTAGAAATGCTACTTTGCAAAATCAAACAGCCATTAATGTTTTGCTGTTAGCACATGGACATGGTTGTGAAGACTTTTATGGTATGTGTTGTATGAATCTTCCTGACTGCTCCAAATCAGTGTTTGCTAATATCAGACTTATGAATGAGTGATTCAAAATTAAGGGAAGAGGATGACTGATTGGTTTGATACTTTGTTTGGTAATTGGCAAATTGCTAAATGGGTCAAAGACCTCCTGAAAATGGGATGTTTAATTGTAATTGTCATCCTTCTTATTTTACTCCTTATGCCATGTTTGTTATCCTTTCTGCAAAGAGCTCTGCAGAGGACCATAAATGCTGCATTTATAGTTCAAAACCAAAAAGGGGGAACTGTGGGAACTGACAGCTGGCCTGAAGGCCTCACAGTCATTGACCTTGACACAATCAGTTTCACAGTAAAATGCAACAAACGACTCTCACATCCTCCACGACCTCTGCAGATGGTGCCTGCTCGAGCAGGGAGGAGGTCCAGAGGGCCAGGTCAGCCTGCACCACTGCGAGTTGGCTGAAGTTCTGCAAACACTTACCTGAGCAAAGGACAGCAGCAGCGTCCCCGTGGGAGCAGAGTGAGGCTGCCAGGGCAGTCACTGGGCACTGCTCCAGGTGGGCTTCAGTCCCATCACAGTGGAACGAGTCCCTCCAGATAGGTCAGGTTCCTCTCCCAAAATCTGGGAGTAGACCTGGCAAACATGCACTTGAGGTGGCCACAGAGAAGGTGGGTGTGCAGGAGGTCCCATTGGGAGGCACATAGGGTTTCCCAGATCCCCAGCACCTGGAACTCCACTCTCCCCTGGTACATGGTGCTGCCGTTCACCAGCTTGAGCCTTGTTTCCTCAAGGACAGTAAAGGTGAGAGTGGGGGGTGAGAGCTCCTGCCCCCTCAGTGGCTGGGGAGAGGCCACAGGGACAATGTGCAGACAGTGCCATCAGCCCTTCTGTCCCCGTGCCTGTGCCTGTCCCTGCCACGCTCTCGGCATGAACCACCCCAGCGAGTGCTCAGGTGTGCAGGTGACAGTAGTGGCATCGGTCCTCCGGCATGGCCGCCCCCCTTCACCCCTGGCCCTGCTCTGGCCCTCCCCATTTGGCAGCCACTGAGGGGACCCAGCATGGTGGCAATTGTGGGATCATTGTGCTTTGCCAAAGCAGCATTTGGGGGCATGGCAGGGACTGGCGAGGGTGGGCGAGGGGGCACCAGAGCAGGGGCCAGATTTGGGCTGGGGGTACACAGCGGGACACCCCAAAAAGCCACCCAAATTGCCACACCCTCCTCCCCAAGACAGGCCAATTTCAACTCCAGGAGGGCTTCAAAGTGCCCCCAAAGTTGTGCTGGGGGGCTGAGGGAGAGGAATATCAGGACACTCCCCCAATCCCGGTGTCCCAGCAGCTCCACGCCCAGCCAGGAGGAGCAGCAGGACCAGGCTTGACAGGGGATCCCCCCAAATTTCCTGCACATTGATGACAGCTGGACACTTTGAAGGCTGCCTTGGACTTTATTGTCCAACATCCCAGGAGGGAGCAGAAAATGCACCTGCAGACGCTGATTCCATAGGGTTGCAATGGTTTCTTGCTTCCATGAGGTTCTGACAAGTGAGACGGACCAATCTAGTTTTTGTTAATGCCTCAACATATGTTACACATGAGGTAAAAGTTTCCTATAAAGACTGGGCTAGCCCCCTCCCGTCCCAGAAAGGCTTCTCCTGGCAGCCAATGAGGTCAGAGAAAGCCTTCACCATGGGGGCAAATACCAGGATGCCCAGGAAGTCAAGCTGGTAGGAGGAATCTGAGCCCATAAAAACCAGCTAGCTATGACACAAGAGGAGCCACTTTTGCTTTGAGCATCTTGGAAGGAGCAGGGCTCACTTGCAGGGTCTGCTCGGCCCCACTGCCCCCCCCCTTGCCTTTCCTTCCCTGTGGCCCTGCATCCCTGCTCATACCTACTTTGCTCTGCTACGCTGATTCTGTGAACCAGCTTGTCACTGTGAAGACCTCACAGTGTTCCGCAGTAGCTGCTGCCGTTGTGTTTCCCACACTGTGACAGTGGCCATGTGTTTCCCACTTGTGACAGTGGCCATGTTTCCTGCGCTGCCTGCTGCACCTGCCTGCTGTAGCCCTGGCCCGTCACTTGCCTGCACTCAACTGTGTCCGCAACCACCGTGCCCTGACCCTGAGAACACAAGCTGCTCCAGAATTGTGCCCGTGACCACAGCACCTGGCTCCCTGCTTCCCTGCTGATGCAGCCTGCTACTGTTTGGAAATCGCCCTGAGCCCAGCACCGGAACAACGCAAACACATTGCAGTTCGCAGCATGCACTCTCTGCCTGCTAAGCTGATGTCGACAGACTACCAGGGTTTTGGTGATAATGCCTGTTTATTTTTCTTTTCCTCCTCTCTTTTTCCCTCTCTCCTCCTTTTCCTATCCTCCCTTTAAGTAAGAACAATACCCCTTTTTATCAATAATATACTATCGCCATGTCTGTGCTTTGTTTTCATCCGAGAAATCTATCAAAAGAATCCTTCCTGATTCTCGCTCTTAAATCGGAACAGGACATCAAGTCACAGTGGAACCTTGGTGCCATATTGTTCCATAGCCTCGCAATGCTCTGCTCGGTTCCATGAGGTCCCTTTGTGTCACACAGCTGCCTTGGTTCCATGAGCATCTCTTGGGTTCCACAAGGCTCCACTGTGTCACTTTAGAGCCTTGGTTCCATTGGGTTCCATAACCTCACAGTGGTCTCCTGGGTTCCATGAGGCCACACTGTGACACAGAAGAGTGTTGGTTCCCGAAGTTACCACAACCTCACAGCATCTCCTGGGCTCCATGAGCACCTGCTGTGTCCATTTAGATCCTTGGTTCCATGCAGTTCCATACCCTCACTATGGTTTTGGGTTCCAGAAGGCCCTCCCAAGTGTCACTTTAGCATTTTTGTTCCTTGAGATTCCAAAGCTTCAATGTGGTCTCCTGTGTTCCATGAGGCCCCACTGCGTCACACTGGAGCCTTGGTTCCATGAGGTTCCAAGATCTCACAATGGTCTCTTGGTTCCCTGAGGCTCCTCTGTGCCACATTTGAGCCTTGGTTCTGAAAGGAATGAGAAGGTATCTTTACAAACTAACTGTAGGCCTGATGATAGATAAGGCCAGATAAAGAGAGATGAAAGAATCAATCAGGGAAACCACAAATTCCATAGGAATTTGTCCATAATTGACACAGACTGTTACTCACGGTCGTAGGTTGACCCCGGCTTGGTGCCAGGTGCCCACTCAGTCACTCTATCACTCCCTCTCCCACTGGGAGAGGGGAGAGAATAATATGGAAAGAAAACTACCAGGGTAAGGTAAGGCAGTTTATTGCAGCGGGAAAAAATAGAACAAGCAAGCTGAGAGTTGCATGCGAAAGAGCAGAGGGGAAAACAATCAATCTCTACTTCCCATCAGCAGCGATGTCCGGACACTTTCTGGGAAGCAGGGCTCCAGCACACGTGATGGTTGTTCAAGAAGGCAGAGATGAGTCCTGAGTGCCTCCTCCTCTCTTCCTTCCCTTATATATCTGAGCTGATGTCATATGGTATGGAATATCCCTTTGGCTGACTGTGGTCAGCTGGCCTGCTGGTGTCCCCTCCCAGGATCTTGCCCCCCCATCCCTTTCAGTGGGGGAAGGAATGTCACAGGGACAGCACAGCTTGGCAGTAGCCAAAACACTGCTCTGTTATCAACGCCAGCTACCAAAGCAAAGCACAGCACTGTAAGGGCTGTGAGCTTTACCCCAGTCAGACCCTATACAATCTCTACCCCTTATTCCATACCATTTGTATCATGCTCAGATCCTATATAATCCTTTCCTACTCACACATGCAATTTAGGCTACATCCTTATACCATCCCCATAACATTAACTACTATCTCCTGTCCTTTCACATCCTTCCAGGTGGTCTCCATTCCAGCAGAATGTGGGGTCAGGGCAAGAGGAATAGTAAACTTGATGATCGAGTACTGGGCACCTGTCGTGGTTTTAGTTTGCTTACTCAGGTTTGAGGCTAAATGCCAGCACACTTACCTAAATTTACTTGATTGCTTGTTGTGAGATAAGGATTAGGAGTAGGCAAAGCAGGCTCAAACTTTATAAAGTACAAAGAAGTTTTATTAATATATCTAAGACAAAGGGAAAAAAGAAAAAAAAACTCAAGAAAAAAAACCAGAACAAACTCCCAGACCACCCCTCCTTCACCACCTCTCCATTTCATTCTCCCTGACAACATACAAAAGACAACACTTTGACCTCTAGTCAGTTTACCACCTCAGAAACAGCTCTTGTTCCAGTTCATTTAGGGAGAGAAGTTTCTTTTGCTTACACCATGGATCTTCTGTAAGAAAAATACAGTTTTTATGGGTCTTCTGCCTCACCATTAACCGCCGCCCGGAGCAAAGTCCAACTTAATGGTGGATCTCTCCCACACCAGTAGCCTTCCCACAGCCACTGTGGCGGGTTATGAACAGTCCACAGGGTACCTGTTTTAAGGATGCCCAGTTCAATTGCAGCAACAAAGAAAAATCCCTTCTTCTGTGCTTAGCAGCACAGGTTCTCCTGACAACTCAGGTTCTCTGGCATTCTCCCCGGGACCAGGGCTCTGAGTCACAGCCTCTCCTCTCTCTTGGTTCTAGTTTCTCATCAGGCTGTACTTTTCCAACACTTACTTGTCTGTACTTAGGTATTTCAGTTCATTGGCTGCAATAAGAACCTCACATCCCCCTTTTGGACTATATCTTCATATATTACAGAGAATTTATTAGCTCAGTCCCCAACCATGGTTCTCCAAAAGAGTTTTCAGCTTCACTCTTGAAGCAACTTCCAATGCACCTCCCTCTAGGTATCAGTTCTGCTTTCTTCACTGACTGTAAAGTCTCTGCGCTGCACTATGTAGATGTCTTCACTCGTTCCTCTCTCTGCGAGGAAGGATGGGTGTCTGTGAGTTTAGTCCAGGCATGGAGAGAGTTAATCTCTGTCTCTCTCCGGCAGTGTGAGGATCACGTGCTCTTTGCCAGGCTGCTTGAACAGGTCCGAGCTAGATGCCAGACGCTCTCAAGAGTCTCTGCCTGGCTCTGCCAAGCTGGCTCGGCCTGGTAGGGCCATCTGGGCCCGGGATGACAGGGCAGGGCCTGGCCCGAGCTGGATGGAGTCCGGCCCGGTCCTTGCCTGGCCCAGCTCTCCCTCTTGTGTAGCTGACACACCGGCTGAGCTGGATTTGCTGAAAATTCCAATCGTTTCCTCCCCCATGCCTGCCCGGCTGCAGCGGCACGGCTGCCGTAAAAACCTCCCTTCCCCCCCCCATCCCTCCTTTGGAAAGGCGGGGGGGAAGCGCTTGGGCCTCACCAGTGAGAGAAGCAGGAGCTGCTCCTCTCTACACAGCAGCAGCAGGTCCAAAGAGGAAGAGCGTCAGAGAGTCTCTGCTTATATATGGTTTTTCCTTGAAGGCGGACCAACTTTTTAATTGGTTTACCTACCTATCAATTCTTAAAACTACCTGATTATTGGCTCTCTCTCTCTCGCAGGAAGGAAGTTGTATTTCTTCCTGCATTCCTGCAGCCCAGATCACTTCCTAGATTTTGACCCCTCTGGCCTAACCCAGGACAGCACCATCCCTGTTCATTGTGGCCTTTTCCTTGCCCCTTGCTGAAATTCGTTCTTCATCAGCTCGTGTCCTTTCTGCTATTTACGTCCTGCAACATACAACTTCCAACATACGTTATTCTTACCCCAAGGTTAAATCACCTTGGGGCACACACTGGGTCTCCCCATCCTCCCGCATTACCCACCAAGTGCACCCAGGTCCTTGGGCAAAGACAATCCCACAAATGGGTTTGCCCTTCCCCATGGGGGACATAACCCACACTGACTTCCCCAGCCACTTTCCTATGTGTAGTGCAGGAACCTTGTCTCCCTCCACAGTGTCTAAGGGTTTAGTTTGGGCGGGACCAGGGCGGTTAACAGATCCTCTAGAATTGAATAGCCAAGTGGCTTCTGCCAAATTCACATCCCAATGCTTCCATGTCCCATTACCTAGTGCCCGTAGCATAGTTTTTAACAGTCCATTATATCTTTCAATCTTCCCAGAGGCCTGTGGGTGATAAGGAATATGATATATCCACTTCATGCCATGCCTCTTTGCCCAGGAGTTAATAAGATTATTTCGAAAATGAGTCCCATTGTCTGACTCAATTCTATCTGGGGTTCCATGTCGCCACAAAATGTGTCTTTCAAGACCTGAAATTGTGTTCCGAGCCGTGGCGTGGTTTACTGGGTACGTTTCCAGCCAGCCAGTTGTAGCCTCCACCATGGTGAGGATGTAACTCTTGCCTTGGCGTGTTCGTGGCAATGGCCCAATGTAATCAATTTGCCAGGCTTCACCATACTGGAACCCCAGCCACCGCCCTCCACTCCAAAGAGGCTTCACTCGTGTGGCTCGCTTGATGGCAGGGCATGTTTCACACTGATGAATAACCTGTGTGATGGCCTCCATGGTCAGATCCACCCCTCGATCACGAGCCCATCTGTAAGTTGCATCTCTTCCAAGATGCCCTGATGTTTCGTGGGCCCATCGGGCTATAAATAGCTCACCCTTTCTCTCCCAATCTAGGTCCACCTGAGCTATTCCAATTTTTATCTACCCGTTCGTTGTTTTGATGCTCCTCAGTGGCACGACTTCTGGGCACATGGGCATCTACATGGCGTACTTTCACAGTCATGTTTTCTACCCATGCAGCAATGTCTTGCCATAATGCAGCAGCCCAGATGGGTTTTCCCCTGTGCTGCCAGTTGCTTTTCTTCCACTGCTGCAGCCATCCCCATAGGGCATTAGCCACCATCCAAGAGTCGGTATAGAGATAGAGTATGGGCCACTTTTCTCTCTCAGCAATCTCTAGGGCTAGTTGGATGGCTTTCACCTCTGCAAACTGGCTTGGGGGTGGAGACATACTGGCAATTTTGTCAACCATCTCTGTAGGCACATGACGGCGCCCATCCTGCCATCTTATTCCCAGAAACTGGATCTTCTGTGCAGGTCCTTTCACCTTACTTTGTTTTATAGCAAGACCAGCTTTCAGAAGAATTTAGATTATTTTCTTCCCTTTCTCAAAAACTTCTCCTGCTGTATCACCCCACACAAACATATCATCAATATATTGCAGGTGTTCTGGAGCTCCACCCTGTTCCAGGGCAGTCTGGATCAGGCCATGGCAGATGGTGGGGCTGTGTCTCCACCCCTGGGGCAGTCGGTTCCAGGTGTACTGGACACCCCTCCAAGTGAAAGCAAATTGTGGCCTGCACTCTGCTGCCAGAGGGACTGAGAAAAACGCATTAGCGATGTCAATCATGGCATTCCATTTGGCTGCTTTTGACTCTAGCTCATATTGGAGGTCCAACATGTCTGGTACGGCAGCACTTAGAGGTGCTGTGACTTCATTCAGGCCCCAATAGTCCACTGTCAGCCGCCATTCCCCATTTGACTTCCGCACTGGCCATATGGGGCTGTTGAAGGGTGAGCACGTCCTGCTGATAACTCCTTGGCTCTCCAGTCGATGAATTAGTTCATGGATAGGAGTCCCGGAGTCCCGGTTGGTACGATACTGCCTCCGGTGCACTGTCCTGGTAGCAATCGGTACTTGTTGATCTTCCACCTGCAGCAATCCTACGATGAAGGGATCTTCTGAGAGGCCAGGCAGGGTGGATAACTGTTTGATCTTCTCTGTATTCACCGCAGCTACACCAAAGGCCCATTAATATCCTTTTGGATCCTTAAAATACCCTCTCCTGAGGTAGTCGATGCCAAGGATACAAGGGGCCTCTGGGCCAGTCACAATGGGGTGTCTTTGCCATCTGTCCCCTGTTAAGCTCACCTCAGCTTTTACTACCGACAACTCCTGGCATCCCCCTGTCACTCCAGAGATCCAGATGGCTTCTGCACTCTTGTGCCTTGATGGCATCAGTGTACACGGTGCACTGGTGTCCACTAAAGCTTTGTACTTCTGTAGATCTGATGTGCCAGGCCATCGAATCCACACCGTCCAGTATACCCAGTCATCCCTTTCCTCCTCCTGGCTGGAGGCAGGGACCCTCTATTCCTGTTCTTGGTCAGAGTATTCACTGTCTGACCTTTGTGATGCCAAATCAGAGGTTCCCTCCTCAGGACTGTAGGAAACAGTTTTAGTTTTCTTATATCTGGGAAATCGTTGATTGTCTTCTGGTCTCTCTGTGGTAACTACACTGACAGTCTTCTTCGGCGGCCCCTTCTTAACAGGTCTCTTCCCCCTCAGCTCACAGACCCAGGCCCTCAGCTTAGAGGTGGGTTCACCATCCCACTTCCTCATGTCCTCTCCATGCTCATGCAGAAAGAACCAGAGCTCATTACATGGCCTGTTCTTGGGGCTTCCCTTCCCTCTGACTGGGGTTGGAGAGGAGCGATCTCTTGGGCTGCCCCTAAAAGTTGGGGTGGTGGCTTGCAGGGATGAGGGAGTGTCATAAATGAATCAGCCAATTTTATAATTAATGAGAATTTATTAAATAATCAAAATACAAAATTTGAAAAAGCCACAAGCAAAAGCAGTGCCGAGCCGGGCGATTGGCACTGGGTGAACTGAGTTCGGACATTATCCGTCCCGAATCCCTCTAGTTCACGAAAGCTGTTTCTGTGGGGTATCTTTTTATACATTTTTTTGGCTTTGTTAATCTCATACTTTTTAGCATATTAATGTAGTTTTTCTTGTCTTGCTGTGAGTTTGGTGACAGTTCCTGGAATCAGTAGGTGTATATCTTTCGCTGCTGGAATAAGTTTTTGGCGACACATATTATCTTATCATATATGCATATTGAATGCATATCGCTGGAGCCTTGCCAGATGAAAAAATCCTCTGGAATACTCTTTTTTGGAATGCACACGGAATGCACCTCGCTGTGGTCCATTCAGATGAAAAAACTTTAGAAATGTATATTTTTGGCGGCTACATGTCCTGGCATTTGCATTTTCCCTCAGCTTCAGTAAAAAATGCTGTAATCTTTAATTTTTAGCACGAATTACTTTGCAACATATACTACAGGACTGTACCAAAAGAATTTCAGTACAGGAACACAGGGAAACACGACAGCCTGTTGCCTGCTCTTCTAAGATGTTGCACCCAGGGGCCAGAGGCTTCTTGTCTGCAGAATTGTGCAGCCTTGGCTTTAATAGCCTGAAAACTGATGTCAGGAGAATCACTTAGTGTGAAAGTCTCACATCCAATTAAAGTTTTGTTAACCAAAAAAGCCTCTAAGCGGATGTCCAGTGCTCGGTTCTTACAGTCTAAAAACTTATTTAATGGAACAGAAAGATTTAGGATTGAGGTGGGACAAAGGGTTAAACCCAGCCTCCTGTTTGAACAATCCTGCACAGGGGGGGCAGGAAGAAACCCATGACTGCATTCAAGTGACACATCTCCAGAGCCGGGCTAAGGAGCATTTAAGCGACACTGCCTGGCCTAGGGGAGAAAATGTCTTTATAGATGGGTCTTCAAGGGTAGTAGAAGGGAAGTGAGTTACAGGAGACACTATTATTAAGGGAAATCCAGCTCCATGCGAAATTTTAGGAATCAGCAGCGTGCTCCATGCCTTTGGGCTGTGACACAAATGCTTGCCCTTTTCTCTGTGAAAAAAAAACTGTGATCCCCAGATTCCTGATGTCAGTTTAGATAAGGCATTTGGCACTCCAAGGGCAGCCAGAAACCTAGCTGGTGGCAGCTTGGGTCTCGGAGAAATCCAGCTCTGTGTGTAATCTTTGGAGCCGGCAGCCCACCCCCGGACACAGTCAGGCAGGTGGAGGAGTGCTGCTGTCATTAACAAGGTGTAATTACGGTGCAGAGTGACGTGACCCCCTCTGCTGCCCCTCCCGCCACCCCGCCCCCCTCCCCCTCAGGGCCCCTGTCCAGAGGAGGGGGTCCTGGGGAAAAGCCAGGGCCGACCCCGTCCGGAGGGGAGGAGCCGGGGTGGGAGGGGCTAAGGGGGGGGTCTGCCCCCCCTTAACCCCTCCCACCTCAGACATCCCCTGTGGAGAGAGCCCTCCACAACCCCCTCCGCAGGACCCCCCTGCCCCCGGACCCCCTCCTAAAGAGGGAGCCCTCCCTAACCCCCTCCCCTACCCCCAACTCTCCCGAATCCACCCCAGAACCCTCTCTTGAGGAGAGGGCCCATCCTAAACTCCCCCAACCCCGCCCCCCCAGTGTGATGTGGGGACAGCCGGCAGTGTGGGGCCGTGCTGTGTGTGGGGGGGGACCCGCAGAGCGGAGGGAAAGAAAGAAGGGATAAAGAAAAGCAAAGGTGGAAGGTTGAGACCTCCGCGCCTCACCTGGGCCCCGCAGGGGAGCCCGGACCAGCCCCAGCCGTCACCTCCCAGCGCTGGGGAGAAAATGGCGCCTGAGGGCGACTTCCAGGGTTTAAATGCCCTCGGCCCCGCCCCGCGCACGCGCTCCGTGGCCCCGCCCCTCACACCTGTGTCAGTCCCGCCCTACCTTGGTCCCGCCCCCTGCACCGCGGTCCCGGGGCCACGCGGGGGCGCCGCGCTCGCCCCGCGCTCCGTGCCCGCCAGGGGGCGCCCTGCCCTCCGTGCCCGCCAGGGGGCGCCCTGCTCTCCGTGTCCGCCAGGGGGCGCCCCGCGCTCCGTGTCCGCCAGGGGGCGCCCCGCGCTCCGTGTCCGCCAGGGGGCGCCCCGCGCTCTGTGCCCGCCAGGGGGCGCCCCGCGCTCCGTACCCGCCAGGGGGCGCCCTGCTCTCCGTACCCGCCAGGGGGCGCCCCGCGCTCCGTGCCCGACCAGGGGGCGCCCCGCTCTCCCGTGTCCGCCAGGGGGGGCGCCCCGCGCTCCGTGCCCGCCAGGGGGTGCCTGTCTCCGTGTCCGCCAGGGGGCGCCCCGCGTCCGTGCCGCCAGGGGCGCCCGCGCCCGCCAAGGGGGTGTCCTTCTCTTCCGTGCCCGCCAGGGGGCGCCCCGCGCTCCGTGCCCGCCAGGGGGCGCCCCGCGCTCCGTGTCCGCCAGGGGGCGCCCCGCGCTCCGTGCCCGCCAGGGGGCGCTCCGTGCCCGCCAGGGGGCGCTCCGTGTCCGCCAGGGGGCGCCGCGCCCGCCCTTCTCTCCGTGCCCGCCAGGGGGCGCCCCGCGCTCCGTGCCCACCAGGGGGCGCTCCGTGCCCGCCAGGGGGCGCCCCCCGGTCCCGGCCCACCCTTGGCGGCTCCGAGCCCGGGGCGCTGCGGCGGGGCCGCCTCCGGGCCGGGGCTGCGGGGCCGAGCGCTGCTGCCTCTGCCCCGGGGATGGCGGCCCGAGGCGGGATTGGGGTTGAGACACGGGTGGGGACTGGGCAAACCCCGGCCTGGACTCGATGCCCCCGCTCCTGCTGCGATGCCGGGACGAGTTTGACCGACAGCGGGCGATGGAGCCCAGGACCGGGGCTGGGGATGGGGGTTCGGGTCCTGCCGGGGTCCGCCGGGGGGTCCCGGGCGGTGCCGCGGCTCCCCCGTCGGGAGGATCGAGGCGGCATCGGGATCGGGATCAGCATCGGGACCAGGATCGGCATCGGGATCGGTGTCGGGCCCGCAGCGGCCGCGGAGCCCCCGCACGGGAAGGGCCGGCACCGCAGCCCCGCAGCCCCCCCAACCCATGCCTCACTCCGCCATCCCGGAGGCCACCTCGCCCCCGGGACACAGCAGGGCCCGCCTCTCCCTCTCTTCCTCCCTCCCTTCCCCGTCCGCCTCCTCCCTCCATTCCCCGGGAGAATGAGGGGGACCGTAGGAGCGGCACAAGAAGGGACACCCTGGTCATACCGGGTTAAGTTTTATTTCAGCTTTAGTCTCTTCCAGAGGACCCAGAGGAGCCCGGCTTGCTCAGAGCTCCCACATGCCAGGGATTCAGGATGATTTCCCCACACTGTCCAGCTCCCGGGGGCGGGGCAGCACCGAGAGGGCGGCGGTGCCGTGCGGTGAAGCCGCCGAGACAGGAGAAGCGGGAGGCCACAGGTGCTCCTTCCTCACCGGGCAATAACAATACTCGCGTGGCTTTTCAGTTTTGGATTATCTTTATTTTTACAGTTTATAAAAAGCTTCTCCCAATGCGTGTGCTCCATTAAACTTCCGTTCCTTCGTGCAAATTGCTGTGGACTTTGACTTCCAAGTTCACCTGCTTCACTTTCCTGCCCTGGCCCTGGCAGGCGCCGCCGCTGTCCCTCGGGGCATGGACGTTCCTGACGGTGCAGCAGCGGCTGCCCACGGCCCTCGGGGCGCCCCGGGGCAGCTCCACCTTGGTGTTCAAGGGGTGCTCCTCGGGGGCGCCCCTGGCAGCCTCCCGCTTCCTCCGCAGCCTCCGGCACTTCCTGGCAAGGAGGCAAACTCCGGACAGCACCAGCAGCAGCAGCGTGAGCGCGGCGAAGGCGCTGCCCAGGGAGGCGCCCGTTTGGGACAAGGAGGCTGCGACGGCGGCTTCCTCCCTCTCCAGGAGCAGCGACTTCATGTTGGTGCCGTTCTTGAGCTGGTCGTCCTCGTTGTCGTAGATCAGGGAGTCGTCCAGCCCCGGCCTGCCCTCGGCCAGGTCCCTGCGGCCGCGCTGCCAGCGGTGAGCCAGGGAGCGCTGGACACGGGGCCCGGCCGTGCCCTCCGGGCCGATCACGTAGATCACTTGCAGGTACCACTGGTGTCCAGCCTCCACCTTTCCCAAAGGGAAGGCATGGACAAAGGGTTAACGATGGCTTTGACATCAAACGATTCTGTCAAGAGCTGGTGTGTTTTGTGTCCTGTGTCTGACTAAGTCAGCTTAGTGGGTTTTTCTCACTCAGAGAGGTGTCCAGCCTCTGCCGGTGGCAGTAATTAATAATAATTTATTCAGGAACATGAATAGTATGTTTTTAAAGAGCTTTTTCCTGAGTGCTTCAGGAAAAAAAAACCCCTAAAATTACCAGAATAATATCCTAATCTCCCATTTCCTGTGTCAGAGTTGAATTCTGAGGGCTCAGAGCCTACAATTCACCAAGTGCTTGGGAGGTCCTGGACACAGAAGTCAGTTTTGGGCTACCAAAAGCCCTGTGTACATACCTTGTAGAGAGCATCCACCTTGAGAGTAAATCCATCGACTCCAGGCATGCTGCTTACCAAGTGGAACTCGACAGCTCGGAAGCGAAGTGGGCGTCAAAAGGCACATCATGGAAATACTTATCTGTCACTTCTGGCTGGTTTCTGTCCTGGAAGGCAGAGAGGTGCCTTGAGGGATGTTGCCTGCTTTCCCAAGGCAGGCTGGAAGCCAAGGCAATACATCACACCCCTGTAAGGGATCTAATCCTCCTCACCTACATGTGGGCATGTGTTAAGGAACACCCATGGACAAAGGGTGGGGAAAAACTGATCTTGTGTTCATAGTTTGCACCAGCACCGCAAAACACCCACCACGCTTCTTTCCTCATCCCTTTGCAGTCACGATCTCGTCGCCAGAGAAAAATCCCCAACGGGAAGCAGGAGCAGAGGACTCACCAAGAGGAGGAACCGGTGCTTCAGGTACTTGTTGGGCTGGATGCAGCCGTACTGTGGCCCCTCGTTGTAGACGGTGCCCGTGGGGTCGAAGAAGGGCACGTAGCCATCCCTGCCCGTGCACAGGTAGACCTTCTCCAGCTGCAGCTTGTAAGCGGCGTTGAGGTTTTGTTCTGGGTGCCAGAGCACGCGCCCGTACAGGATTTGCCCTGGGGAGGCCGGGACAAAGAGGGGCAGCTGAAATTC
This sequence comes from Eopsaltria australis, assembly GCA_034509425.1. Classification (NCBI taxonomy): domain Eukaryota; kingdom Metazoa; phylum Chordata; class Aves; order Passeriformes; family Petroicidae; genus Eopsaltria; species Eopsaltria australis. Next base: position 306,488 of record JAVTVJ010000247.1, on the reverse strand, counting down.
CCCAACTGGGAATACACCACTAGAGCCAAATGTGCTGGACCACACGTGAGTCTGTGTTCAGAAGGCTTTGGATTGTTTGGGAAGGGCTTGGTGTGTGGGGGTGACAGAACGCGGTGCCAGAGCACATTGTTGTTGTTTTACAGGGTTGTGAGATGCTCAAAATGTCACTTACTGCTGTGGAAGAGGCAAAGCCACATCTGGGTTTTGCCCTTTCCTCTCCAGGAAAGAGAAGCTGTGAGGGCAGAAACACTGGGCACAAGCAGAAGAGGAGAGGTGAATCCCTACCCTTGGAAAAAGCCCCTTTGTAATCCATTTCTGCCAGAGACATTTCGGATTTGGTGGGGTCCATCAGAAAAACCTTCTCGTTGTTACAGAGCTGAAACTCCGTGTTCAGGGAGTAAACAACTGGAACTGGGCGGTTTGTCTGCTGGAAGGCAATCGGGATCAAAAACCTGGAATGGGGACAAGGGAAGAAACAAAGGAGAGCTGAGGTTTGGACACACATGCACCCCAAAGGGGCTGACCCTGCCCTGCATGGGGCCTCCTTACCGCTCGGGAGCGTGAGCTGTGCAGGGCAGGGGCTTGTCTCCAGGCTCTGCCCACGGCTGCGTGGGCTGCACCGTGCAGGGTATCAGGAAGATGGTGTATTCTCCAGAGTAATCCTTCCTGGGAACAGACAGGATACCCTGCAGCCACCAAGCAGAGCCCTGAGCTCTTCGCCCAGGGCAGCACCTCTCCCTCGCCCCAGCAATGTCATCCAGCAGTCCCTGAAATGCACTGTCGCCTCTGGGATCAGCCTATCCACAGGCTTCATTGCTGGAAAAATGCCTTTATACAAGAGGCTGAGCTGATTTTTCTCAGAGTAGAACAGTGTTCCAGCCCTGACAGCAACTCCCCACACGCTCTTGAGCATTCCACACTATTGCTGTGGCTGCTGGAAGGGCACCAGGGAGACTACAGTTCTGTGGGAAGCTGCTGAAGGGGACTGGACCCCCAGCCCTCACCTGTTGTAGGAGCTGGTTGCTCTCCAGAGCTGGTAGGGAGAGTCAAAAGTCTGAGCACTCCACAGCAGCTGCAGGTCAAACTCAATCCCTCCCAGGTGCTCTGGAGTCATCAAAGAGGACCTGACATCCGGCAGGCTGTGGTGCTCCATGACAAACAGCCCTGGGGGAGGGAGGACAAGGAGGTGACAGGAGGCAGAGTATGGGGAGGCCCCACGTCGTGCATCTCAGCACAGAGGGGCTCCTGGTGGGGACAGGGACTTGTACTGCTGCCTGTGGTGTCAGAGCAGAGCTGTGTGTGACCCTGGTTGTGTCCATGTCAGGGTCACTGCCCTCACCTCTGAACTTGGCCTGTGTCCTGAACTCGATGACCAGCCGGCCGTCCTCGCGGATGTAGATGCGGATGATCTGCAGCCGGGCTGAGAGCACGCTGTCTGTCTGGATCCCTGCAAGAACAGTGCCACTGGGAGCCCTCACAGCACACAGGCTCCTCAGCTGGGCCCTGCCAGCCCCAGGAGCATTGGGGAGATCTCCAAAAGGCAGGGTTTAGTTGGGATCATCCTCCGCACTCCGGTATCCATTGGCTGCCTAAGCCACCCGCAAGCATAAAGGGAAGAAATATTCCGAGCTCCCTGCTCCCTCAGGACTCTGGTGGCAGTGCAGGAACTAAGGGAAGAATATAAAGGAGCCACAGGTCTTCCATAACCCTTGGAGGGCTTCAGGCTCACCTGTCCTCCATAGCACAGTGTCGTAGAAGAAGGAGAACTCCATCTCTGTGTGGTGCTCCAGGGAAGCCCAGCCCCTCGGTGCCGTCACATAGATGTAGGACACGTAGAGAGGGACATGGACTGTCAGGAAGGACTGGGCAGAGTCCCTTACCTGGCAATAAAACCCCAGAAAGGGAATTATGCACCTTCAAGTGAAGCCAGAGGTGACTCTGAACATTCTTTACATGTAGGTACCTCAGACAAAGCTGTGCTTTAATTCAGGGGCAGTGCTGAGGCTCACTGGGATCATGGGACAGAGGAGCTTTGGGCACAATTTCACCTCCAAACCCCCCAGTTTGCAAGGCTGTGAATTAAAAATCAGCAATTCTGCTTGCTCAGGCCTCCCACAGCTCTCCATTTATTATCTGCAGAGTGCAGCTGTAGTTTGCAGGCCCCAGAGAGCTCAGGGAGATGTTCCAGCCTGGCTGGTGCCAGGCTCCACATGCTCCACTGGGCAGAGTTTCAGGCCAAGCAGCTCCTCTGGATTTGTGCAAACAATTGGAGCTATAAAAGGAAACTTAATGAAGTATTCCAGGCTGGCAGGAATTAAAAGAGATGATGCTGGCCCTAGCAATGTGACTGGGAATTTAATGCAAGAACCTAAGGGAGGTGGAGTGGGATGCACGTGGATAATGCAGCCATGAGAGGGCAGTGAGACACCTCAGATAGTGAAAGCCACTCATTTATAGAACATCTTTGGCTTTTGGTCTGCCAGTCTGTTAATTAGGAAATTAGTTAAAGTACCCTATGACCTCGCTCAGTTGTGGAGCATGGACTGAGCTGCCTCTCCTCTGTCCTTTGCTCATTTCTATTGGCTGAGGACATGGTCAAAATTATAAAAGAGAACCCAGCTGAGCATATTTTTTTATTTCCAGTATGGCTGTACATTAATAAAAAACAAATTTTCTGGTGCTCTGAAGACTAAGAGAATAAAACCTGTTTTACCCCCAGGAAAATAAAGGAAGTAAGTGCACACAGCACTGTTCTCTTCCAGGTGATGGGGGAAAAAACCACGCTCCACCTCTACAGAGCAGAGCAGCAACTACACACAAGGTAGAGCTGTGCCTGAGAACTGAGAGGGATCTGGGATACGTGGGGGAGCTCTGGCTGGGCCTCTCACCTGGAAGTCAGCAGTGACAGAGCCTCCACAGACATCAATTAACTCAGTCATGTCGTAGTAAGCGTCGAAGGTCCAGATGCAGCTCTTGAGGTTGAGGTGCTGGTACAGCTGGATGCTCTTGGGCTCCCTCACCGCAGGGTCCAGCTGGTAGGGACGGTCATAGCCCGGGCCCAGCACCGAGTTGTGCTGGGTCACCTCATCCAGGAACCCTCCCTCTGCAGTGAGAGACACCAGGACACTGATCCCTCCCGATTTTAAACAGCCCAAGGCCAAGTATGGAGGTCTTGTTTCACTCTTGAATCATGGGAGCTCCTCTCCATTATTCTGGAGCTCAGACTGGACATACTCAGGTCTTCAGAGGGGAAAATGTTACAGGAATGGGGTAAGCATCCTAAAAATCAAACTTATATCAAACTTATTCAAGGTTGAAGTTAACCTTAAAGAAATAAGGAACAGGTTGAGTATGGAATTATCAGAGTGAAGTAGAACCCACTGCCCACCATGGATCTAGCATGGATCTCATTCCCTGGAGTGTCAGAGGCACAATCTGCCTGTTCTGTTCAGCTCTGACATTTCTTTCAGCAGTGCATTGATTTTGTTGCCTCGTGGGAGACATCAGTGACCCAGACCCAGCAATCCATCCCTGCACATCCCTCTCTATCCATGTGGGTATCACAAGATGGATTTGAAAAGCAGAAAATCACCAGCACAATGTGAACCTACAATCTGCAATCTCCTCAAACATTCCCATGCCTGGAATCCCATCTCCAATGGGGCAACTCTGGTCACTGCTGTTAGACCAGGAAGATTCATTGTTATCTACATCACGTCAGGAGAGCCCAGAGGAAGACAAAGCTGCCCTCTCTGCATTTCTTTCCAGGCTTCCACGTTCAGGAAGCATTCAGGCTGGTGTTGAAGGTTACCTGAGATGCCTCTGAGGTCTCTGACAGTGACCAGGTTGGAGCAGACGTGCTGGTGCCTGTAGATGGACTCGGAGAGAAGGAAATGCAGGTTGTGCAGCGGCAGCGTGGAGATGAGGGGCAGCATCCCATCCTGGTGGGGGATCTGCACCGAGATGTGGATCCTGGAACAAAAAACACATTGAGACAGCCAAACAGAGCAGCCTGGCAGGCACAGGATCCCCACAGCAGCACAGCCCAGGCAGGTGAGCCTGATGTTTAGTTTCAGCTGGATTTCCCCAGCTACACATCTACTCCTGGAGCTGTTCCACCAACTCCCAGTTCCTGAGGGGAAGGGTACCCCCTCAGCTGAGCAGGGTGTGAGAAGCGAGTGGGAGCAGAAACCCGAGCACCCTATGCTGTAGGAGGGATGTAGTTTCAGACACACATTGTCCTTCAGGAGCCCAGGCACCTCTGTAAGCCCGAGGGGGCTGGGGAAGGGCTGCACTGCTCCTTCTCCAGGCCTTCTCATACCTGTTGGGATGCTCCTTGTGCTTCACATCCAGGTACTTGAGCGTGGCAATGAAGGACTGTGCCTGGAACCCTCGGGCTGTCCCTGCAACCACGGGAGTGTGGCAGATGGCACTGTCTGTGCCTATGGTCACCACGTTGCTCCTCAGGGGCGTCCCCACATGGCCAGCCTTGTCCACAGCCTTGGCCACGCAGCGCACGTGGAACCGCCGGCTGAAGTAGATGCTGTCCAGCACCTGAGGGAACGAGGAGGGGGAAACCAGTGGTGCTTCCAGCAGGCTTAAGGAAAAACTGCTAAATTTCATAAACCCAAATACCCGTGCCTCCCACCAAGTGCCAAATCCAAGGAGGTTTGAGGCTGGAATCTCTGTGCCCTGCAGCCCCACGTACCCTGTGGTTGACGCTGGTGAAGGGGGTGTTGTCTGTGATGGTCTCGAAGGGCGAGCGGGCTCCGTTCCCATCTGTGGGGGCGGCCACTTCCCAGCTGAACTGGATGGAGGACTGGTTGATGCCGGCCTCACCGCAGCGCTCCTTCATGAGGGCGTACTTGGGGAAGTGAGGGTCGCAGGGAGTGACACAGATCAGGGGGTAGCCTGGGGAGGGGGATTTCTTAGCCCCCTCCTTGGTCACTTCTTCCACGCGGTCGTAGTCAGCCAGGGTGACAACCTGTGTGGAGTCAAGAGGGCAGCACTCAGTTGGGGATGAGGGAAAGGGTGGAAAGAGCCTCCCTCTCACGTTGTCACTGCAGCTCTACATTTTATTTCCAAAATCCCACTGCGGTTTCCAGTCTGTGCTTGAAGGGCACTAAATCACACCCACTCACCATGGGAGGTGCTGGGAGAATCAGGCTCCCTGCTGCCTCCTGATCCAAAATAGTCACTGTGGCAGTGCTGATGTCTCCAAGAACTGCTTCCACTGGGTCGTCTGGGCCCAGCACCAGAGAAAAGGACTCATGCCATTCCCGGTCTTCGTTGGACATGATCTCCACCTTGAACATGATGTGGGCCACACCTGTGGAGTGAGAGCAAGAAAAACAGAGAAAAGTCGATTCATCATCAGAGACTGCTCTCAAGTTCTTGTCCAAACCCTGTGCAGCTGCTCTAGGCTGTGACCATGGAGACATTATGATAAAATACAAATTATAAATTTTATTTCCACTCAATACTGCTAATAATTTACCCAAAGGAGTCTGTTATAACCATAAAACTCCAGCTATGACAACTGATCCAATCGATCTGGTGATAGATTTACTAGCAGGTGTCGCCTGAAGATTAATAAAGACTGTCTTGTATTAGCTGTTTGGAGGAAAAATCTGGAATGCAAAGCACTTTCCCATCCCTGCTGTCGCTGAGACCAGTGTGCAGAGCTGTTTGGTGAGGGTTTCTTGGTCCAGCAACACGGTCCGAGGTGTCCACAGCCCTGCATTCCCTGAGGACTTCACTCTGCCAGGTGCCAGTGCCCCTTCCTCTGCTCTGATCACCCTTTGCTTAACACATCAGCTTTTCTGAGTAATAAATTTACAGCAGATCTCACACGAGAAGTGGCTTTTCCCAAATCTCCTGGACGTCCTGACGCACACAAAACATCCCTGGTCACCTCTGAGCCTCCCAGCCAGGTCCCTTTACCTGGACTGAACTTGAGCATGCGGCTCTTGGGGTAGTAGTCGACGCCGGCCTGGGCGGAGCCGTCGCGGGTGCTGCAGCGCACCCTGGAGGTCCTGTTCTGGTCGCCCCTGCGCACCACCGCGATGCTCAGCACCGCCACGCCCTCGGGGCCCGGCGGCTCCCGCACCTGGTACGCCGCCTCCTCGAACTCGATGGTGGGGGCTGCAGGAACAGCAGGGAGGGAAAAGCCCCACGTTTGTGCCCCTGGTTGGTCCATCCCTGCCTCCCACACAGCCCCAAATCCTCCCTGGCTGGCTGTCACACCAGAGGAACCTGGCGTCCCTCTTCTCCCCCACAGATCCCTCCAAGCTGTGACGCTGTGCAGGGAGGGGAACATCTCCCAGGGAAAGCACAGCAACTCTGGCTGCAGGGGAAGGTGAAATGGGAGGTGGTGGGTCCAAGCATTGTTATCCAACCCCTCCCTATGGCCCAGCCTGGTGCACACCAGTGACCTGCACACAGGGCTGTGGCCGTGGCACCAAAGGTATCCACGTGTCCTGCATGGATGGGACTGTGCTGACCCCCTTGGAATCACCATGAGATCCTTGCTGAGCAGCCTCACTCACCATCCTCATCATTGGTGACAGTTACGGTTGCCACGTCCATCTTCCCAATCCTAGCTCCACTCCAATGGTTTCCAAGTGGGCTGCCCAGATAGACCTGGAACTGCTCTTCTGGTTCGAAGGCAGAGTCATCACTGATGTGAACACTGCAGTTCTTCACCTAAAGCCAGGTGAAGAGGAGAAAGCAGCAAACACTGATCAATCTGATAAAGCCACATAAAGGCCAGGCTGTGCTTCCCTATCCAGGGCTGCACATCAGAGTGCAGTCCATCCTGGAAAACCTTCTATTTCTAGGGCTGCCACTTCAGTGTGGACAAACTACGCTGTTACATGATGAGACACAGCAGCAAAAGTATCTCCTTCCACAAACCCAACAATCCTGAGTCCTCCTAACACATCAGATTTGCATTTCACAATTTAACCAGTTTAATTGTGAAACACACAACCCCTTCAGAGTGGGACATATTGCCAGGACAAGGATTTGTGTAATTTGAAATCAGCCTGGACAGCTCTGCCAGCTCCCTCTGATGATGGAGAGCCGAGGAGGAGATGGGAACCTCTCCCAGCAATGGTTCTTTGCTCCCCCACGAGTCAGGTCCAGCTCACCTTCTCCCCTCTGAGGAAAGTGATGCGAGACTCCTCTGCGTCCCTCCTCTCCATGAAGTCTTCCATGACCTGTGCTGTGTGGCTCCGGGTGTAGCACCTGACGGAGGACTCGTAGCTCAGGTCCCCCGTGCGGAAGATGGGGATGTGCAGGGTCCCCTCCTTCTCCCGGGCCGTGTAGGTGTCTTTGGTGAACTGCATGCTGGGCACTGCAGTGGGGCAGAAACAGAGCCAGGCAGTGCTGAGGATCTACAGGGAGCCAAGGGGCTGGAATGGGACTGATAGAGCTGCCAGGGATAACTTACCGTCCTGGAAGATGTCATTAATGGCCACGATGGCTTGGAATGGCTTTGCCAGCTCGGCTCCATGGGGGGAGCTGAGGTAAACAACGAATGTCTCCAGCCCTTCTATCACTGGGTACTGAGCATCATCCAGGATTGTCAGGGGGCAGAACTGGAAGGAAAGTGGAATTCCTGCTGTTAGAGGTACAAAGCTTTCATCCTTCTCAGCACTCACATTTGGGAGTCTAGCCATTATGTCATTATGTTTTCAGAATCCATTAATCAATGTAGGGAATGTTCTAGATAAATCCAGCGTATAATTTCAGAGAACAGGATGCCATCTTCATCCTGGAAGATGTGGCATGACCAAATCTCCCCTGGCTGGAGTGCTGACGGCGTGGGAATCTGGCCTAGCAGACTCATTAACAGTTCTCAAGTGGCCCTGAGAGGATTTTCAAAACAAATGGCAGATATGCACAGAAACACAAGACAAGTGCCACCATGCAAAGCAGACTCAGCAGAAGTCCAAGTGGCTCCTCACCTCTTCTGTCTTGCCTGGCCTGAACTCTATTTTCCTGGAGCTGGGGACATAATCGGCTCCCGGGCTGGCCGAGGGTGGGTCTGATGTCCGAGTGGCACACCACACCGACGTGGGCATGGAGAGGTCAGGTCCCTGCCGGAGCACGGGGATCTCAATGTGTCCTGCACCACCAGATGCACGAGAGAGAGCAAACTGAGAGAGCAGTCATGTTCCACAAACCCACTCCTTTCCCTTCAGCATCGCCTTCTCCCTTCAGCAATGCTCCTGCCCCCTGGGCGCAGAGGGAACCACAGAGCCCCTCTGCACATCTTTGACACTTCTGCCGTGCCCCGAGTCGCTCCTTCTGACACCTTTTCCTGGTGAAAGCCTCCACAGCGAGCACCCCAACACAGGCCCTGCTCCTCACCTGCAGCCTCGCTGACGGTGAAGGTGGCATTCCCCAGGAACACGGTGGAGGCGTCGTTGGGGCCGGCGATGACCACGTTGGCCGAAGCGCGGCTGCCGATGCGGGCATTGTCCGAGGCGTCGGCCAGCACCACCTCGAACTCCTCTTCCTCTTCATACTCACTGTCATCGATCAGGGTGACGTCGCAGGTCACCACGGTGACACCCGGCCCCAGAACGAGGCGGCTCTCATCCGCCAGCCCCCGGGACTTGAAGTCAGAGCCGGATTCCAGCATGTAAAGGCTGCTGCCCTTGGCTGATTTGGGGACGGTATAGCAGATAGCAGACACAGTGCTGCTGGAATCCCCTAGGAAGCAACAGGAAAACCCCATAATTCTGTGGAAATTCTTTTAATCTATTTGGTGGAGACACTGTTCACTTAAATAATAAAGCAGCATTTGGAAAAGAGGGTGAGGAATGAAAAAGAACACCATCCCTGCTCCTGAACTTGCGTAGCAGTGGGCTTAGATGTGACTTCCAGGCATGCTCCTAATGCACATTGAGGAAACCAGTGGCACTTGCCTATTAAAGAACACACAGCCCAGTGGCAGGGTCCACATCAAACACTGTCTAGCTCAGAGAGAAGCAGCCAAAAAATACAAGGGATTGCTCCTGCCCGTGGCAGCAGTTGAAACAAATCCAAACCCAAGAAGCTTTAACAGTAGAGACAGATAAGAGTAAAAAATTAAAATCCCCTGGCCTGTGTGTTGCTTGCCATCGCAGCTGTGCCACAGAACCTCTTCCAAAACATCAGAGAAGACTCCAAAACCACAAGCAGGCAAAGCCCAAGGTCTCCCTCTCTCCCATGGGGCTCAGGTCGTCCTGCTGGCCTGACCCACCTTTCCTTTCCACAGGAGCCGAGAGGAAGCCGGCGCTCTCACTGACACGGAACGTGCTCCGGTCGAACTGCAGCGTGGGCTCGTCCTCGGGGTCGGCGATGGTGATGGTGGCCCTGGTGACGTTCCCCAGCAGTGCATAGGCTGGCATGCTGAGCTCCACAGAGAAGCTCTCCGTGCCCTCGAACACGTCATCATCATTGATGGTGATGGTGCAGGTCTTGGTGTCCTCCCGCTCCTCAAACTGCACCTGCAAGGCAGCAGTCCAGCTGCTGTCCCTGGACTGGAGCTTCCCATCCTTCCTGTCTCCCCCTGGCCTGAGGCGCTCCCTCTTCTGACAGCAAATAACCCACACGATTTTACAAATAAAAGACACCCTCCTTGGTGTTTCTGTCACTTCTCATCCATTCTTTCCTCCAGGCTTTGTGGCAGGTGTGGTCAGGTCCTTTTCCTTTGTGCCCACCCACCTGTCCCGCGTACTCCACGTAGTCCTGCTCCCCGGGCTGTGATCCGGGTCCGGCAGTGGCTGTTCCCTGCTCCGTGCGGCACAGGACGATGCTGTACTGGTTCAGGTTCCCAACCCGCCTCACGGTGATACTCACGGAGCCAGCGCTCTCCCTGACCTTGTAGCTGGAAAGGGATCAAGCACACACAAATAACAGGCTGGGGAGCAAACCCTGTGTGTTTGTGTGACACTGAGCACCACGCACTCAGGGTGAGTGTGGCCTCCGTGGAAAATCTGAAGCGCAGTAATAACCAGGGACTTGGGCATAGGGCAGCTGCTCCGTGGTTTAGGCCCCTCTCCTCAATGACAGAATTTCATTCCCATGCTGTAGGGAGCTCAGGTAAGAGCCCAGCTCCCAGCCAAGTGCCGTGACCCCCATGCCACTTACGTGGTGTGTGTAAAGCTGAGGAGGGACCACTGGATGTGGAAGATGTTGCTGCTGACCACGTTGGGTTTGCTGTCCTTCACCAGGAACTGAAAGCTGTCCGTGGTCTCCTGAACCTTCTCCTCATGCATCACATACCGAATGAGGCCCTGGTTCACATCCTCTGCCAGGAGGGGACATCCAGTGAGCCAACAGAGAAATCAAATGGCAGTTTTATAGATGAGAAGTGTGGAGACAGGGATCCAAAGGGATCAGGGATCACAGTGGCACAGGAAGCAGTTCCTTCCTTCCCTCAGCCCTGCAGGAGTGAACTTTCCCCACGTTGCTGACTCTGCACATCTGCCAAACTATGATGGTCAGACACACTTGCAAGATCTACAATCCCCCTTTACTGCTCCAAGTCATATCTCCAGCTATAACAAGTCTGGAGAACCTGGCACAACCTACAGGACACAGGTTGGCATCTATAAGAAATGGCAGGATTCCTGCAACTGACAGCAAAGTTCAATGCTTATTGTCAACACCCTTTGGAGATCTGCCCCTTGTCTTCTCCCCTCCCACCTATTTTCTCCTTGTTTTAATAAACTGAATCAACTGATGGAAAAAAGCAGCAGGGCACAGCGCAGCTCCATACCCTGTGTAAAGGTGGTCACAGCTGTCCCTGGATTCAGCTTGTTCTCCACATGACCATTTCTGGAACTGGTTGTTATCTCGTAGATCAGCTGTTTGTCACCTGTGTCAGGATCTGTCGTCAGTAATTCCTTCTTAGTGATGAGATTGGTGGCCTGGATTAAAGCCAAACCAAGGGAGTGAAACTGAAGCTCCAGCAGTGCTAGTCTGATTGACTGTTCACACAAAAAGCCCAACCATCCCTCTGTCAAAACATGAGGGAAAATCTACTGATGTTAAAGCACAGAGCAGCCTTGAACAGAGAGACACCTCACAAGGTGTTTGACAACATAAGAAGGATTTGAATTTTGCCTTGCATCTGGTTAGTTTAATTAAAAAAATGAATGTGGCTCAAAGAAAAGCAAATTCCAAAAAGCAAAGTCCTATATAGCTGGGGCTAAAAGCTAGGACAAATCTTTGGGTTTCCCCTGGAAATCTCTATTCCATGAGCTGTGCTGATGCTCAGGTGAGGCCCTGCTTGGCAAAAAAACATCTGCAAACAGCCTCAGATTGAAGGACTCGCTCAGGACAGTTCACACAGCTCTGGTGAACCTCCACCAGAGCCTCTATCAAATGCCCTCACATGGATCTGACTCAGTTCCACCACACTTTGCTTTCTCTTCAAAAACAAAATGTTTTTAACAGCAGGAGAAAGAGAGAAAATTGAGCTGCTCAAGGCTGCAGGATTGCTTTTCCTGAAGTGAGGAATTTGAGCTGAGATAGCCATTTCTTAATACAATTTCTTACTACAGCGTCTTGCACTTATTTTTTTCTGGGAAGAACCGAAGTGTTTCTTTCCAGTTAATGCTGGCTCCTCAAAAACAAGCCGAGAGTTTCCTGGCGTTTTGTTTGGACTTCAGCACAACAAAGGCATGTTACAGCAAGAAATTCCAACACCATATCCTTGGAAAGCCATATATCTCTGTCATGGCTGCTGCAGCACACCATCAAGACATCTCCATCATCAGCAAAGCTAAAAATATACCCTGGGGTGGGTATTCTCCATCACAAAAATAAAAGTGCTGAAGGATGAGGATGTTTTCCTCATGTGAAGCCTCTTCTCCTGGAACAGCCTGAGAAGCAGCCCAAGCTGAGCCCAGGCAGGGATTACCTTGCCATCCATGTACTCCAGCCACTGCAGGCCCAGGTTGGTGACAATCCTGGGTGTCCCATCATCCACAGGGAGGATGTCCACCTGGAAGCTCTGTGGTGCTGTGGTCACCACCTGACAAAAGGTCAGAGAGATGGGGGTTACTTTGGGAGCCAGAGCCTCACCCACCACAGTACCACCTTGGCTCCTTTCAGCTCTGCTGGCATCAAGGTCCTGGGGTGAGTTTGCACCCACAGAGGGCAGGGAGGGGAAGGAGCAGAGAGAACACTCAGCCCTTGCCTTCAGTGCAGCCACAGCAGCTCAGCCCCGCTGCCCTGAGCTCACAGGACCCCCTCCCATCTCTTCTCCCCCCTGACCTTCCTCCCGCCGTCCAGCAGCACAAAGAGGGGGTTGGTGCCGTCGGTCACGGTGAAGGTGAAGCGGTCCCAGAGCGCACCACTGCCGCTGCCGTGGTGGCTGTAGCTGACACGGCTCTGGTAGATGTCATCCATGGTGAAGGTGGTGGCCTGGAGGGGACGCTGCCCGCGCCCGCTGCGCTCGATCAGCCCGTGCCGGGGCGGCTGCACCACCCTGAATGTGATGGACTCAGCCTGCACCCGGACACGGAGGGGAAAAGCTGGGGACACCACCTCAGGGCCATGCCAGGCCTGTCCTTCCAGCTCATTCTCTGCCCAGACAGGTTCCCTGTGTTGGTGTTCCCAACCAGGGCAAACACAGCACACTCCTGATTCCCCCTGAGCCCTTCCTTCTCCTTATCCCTCTCCCAGCGTGGCTCCCTACAAAGCAAGGGACATCCCACCAAACTCCTGGTTCAGCTCCCACCCCTTGAGACAGCTCTGTGAACACAAGAGCAGCCCCCAGGGCTGCAGCTGTTCCGAGCAATGTGTTCCTTGCCACTTCTGCAGCAAAAACCTCTGGGGCAGGATTTTGGCTCAGGCAGCCAGATCTCTTGCTGCAGGGGAAGCAGCAGTGAAGTAGAGCCAGTATTAGACAGCTCAGCCTCTGGCCAGACCCAGGAAGAGGAGGAAATGCCATTTTCTTCCATGCTAAGCATAAATTCAGTGTCAAGGCCATAAGCCTTTAAACACAAGCCCGTTTTCCTGACAGCCCAGAAATGCAGCAGAAGAGGGGAGGGAGGAGGCTGGGGGGGGTCCTGCCTTACCTCTGTATCAGCATCTGTTGCTTTGAGCTCAAACTCGGTGATGGTTTTTCTCACCCCTTCCTGAACTGTCATCCCAAAGATTTGCACTACAGGTAAGGAGTCATCCACGGGGTTTATGGTGATGTCAAACGTCTGGCTCACCTGGGAGAGGAGGAAAAGCCTCTCTTGATGAATTCAGCCTTCCAAGAGTGCGACTTCCCAGTTTATGTCACTTCATTTCAGCCTTGTCTAGAGAGTAAATCTGAGCTGCTAAGCCCAGATCACATGAACATGACCTTGTCTATCCCTCCCCACTAATTAATTCTCTTTCCACGATATTTATGAACATCCACTTTCCCTCCCACTCTCGCTCTGTTTTGCCCCTCTCCCTCTATGTGCAGCTATGCTTTTCTCTCTTCCAGAAAGGAGGAAAAACCATTTCTCCAGGGTCTGACTGTCGTCACTGTGCCATCAGTGCACTGGATCAAAGCTGAGCTCCAGGAGCAGCTGCCAAGCAGCTGAAAACCGGGCACTCAGATCCTGGTGAGCCAGTCTCCCATGAGGTCACATGGAAGGTGCCTGTTCCCTGCACACTGAGGGATGTGGGAACTCTCAAAGCAGGAGAAGGAAGAGCAGCCACCTCTGTCCACAGCACATTCCCACTCTGGCAAAAGTCAGGCTGGGACTGACCTCGTTTGTGCCATCAGACACAGAAAAGGTGAAGGCATCTGTGTGCATTTCCATATCGCTGGTGTGGATGTACTGGATGCTGCCAGAGGCCAAGTCTGCTTGGCTGAAGGAACTAATTCTTGTCCCTGGAAAATGAACAATAGAGGGGAAATGTGCAACAGAAAGAGCAGAGCTGGGTAAAATGACAGGAAGCAGGACATATTTAGCCATAAGGACTGAGTTTTGGCTGGTTCTGACCCATGAACCTCAGCTGAACCAGGGATTTAGCTGTCACAGAGCCTCCTAAAATCTCCTTCTCCGAAAGAAGTCCAGGCTTCTTTTGACCTCACCCTGTTGGGAGAGGGCCTCCCAGGGCAGAGGGGGAGAGAAGCTGGGAGAAAAATGGTCCATGTAACACTTGGATTGTCACTGCTGGGCAGGACTAACCCAACCATGGTATCACTGAACATGAGCTAAAGGTCTCCTGGCCTCCCAGAAGTTTTCCAAAATGCCTTTTCCAAGTGTCTGTTCTCTCTGCCCCTTCTTGTACTCCTGCATTTGGAACAGACAAAGCCCCTTTTTCAGCACTGATTTATAGTGACATCTTTACAGGCCATTAGGTGTGACACAGCCACAGAAAGGTACCTGACAAGCATTTTAAGAAGCACTTGAGCTTTTTAAATCTCCTCGTTGTGTTCAACAGTTTTACTGCTGTTATCAACAAACAGCCTGACAAGAAGTTTGCCACCAATATATCACACTAAATGGCTGCTGACAAGTGCTGGCCACACTACAAAAGACACCAGGATCTGATTTAAACAAATGAGTCAAAATGGAATGATCAGCTAAGATTTCCTTGGAGCTCATCAGCTGTAAAGGTTTGGGTTCTCTTTTGAACACTTCAGTACTCCCTCCTTAGGTTTAGGTCATTTAAATCATGATTACAGCTCCTTCCCAGTCTGTGACTCTGTATCCTTCCTAGTCCCTCACAGATATGAAAAAGCACAGAAATCAGAATCATCATCAGATTTTAAATAACAGGAGGAATGAAGTCCTTAATTCAAGTCTCCAAAGTAGAAGATTCACTGCTTAGCTTGCAATTTAGACAAAAATATTGCAAGATTTTAATTTACTCTCAGCAGGGAGGAGTTTGCTTATTATAACTCATTCATTATTCCTGCCCTTTTGACACATTTTTGGTGAGAAGATGAGGCAAACCAAACACTCAGACTGAGCTGTACAGGGACTGTCTGCATCTTGAAAACACACAGCAGGTATTTCCACTTTAATCTCATGTTAATGAGAAATCCACAGCTAAGAAGAAAAAGGCCAAAGGTTTTGCTGTCATGCAGAAGCAGCAACAGGGCCATAAACTTGCCCAGAGGCTGAATAAATCCTCAGTTGGGATTATTGGGCTGCTCTGCCTCCACTCACCTTATACCCCAACCCTCTGGGCTAATGGCCATTTGATTTCTAGCAGGAATCAGAATTCTGTGCTGCTGCCTCTGGGCACATTTTTCCTGCAGTGAAGGTGTAGGGCTCAAAAGCCTCCAGTGTTTTGCTGCTCCAAGGGCCCAACACATCCCTGCTCACCTGGGGAGGCCACGTGCTGCAGGTGGCCCAGCTGTGGCTGCCGGGTGACCTTGTACTGGAGCTGGGAGGCCTCGCTGTCCTGGTCAGTGGCTGAGAGCTGGAGGGTTGTGATGGTCTTTGCCGAGTTCTCATCCAACACCAGCCCTCTGTTAGCGATGATGGAGGGGGGAAATCTGTCCTCTGGAAGGGTGAAACACAAAGCTGAGTTAGGAGGCAGTCACACTCCTTCCCTCGGGTGCTTGTGCTCAAGCAAAAGACAACACACACAAAAACATTTTGGTAATTAAAACAGGAACTTTGGGCCTTGCCGTTAATTAGGGATGGTAGCATTATAATGTCTTAAAGACAATCTAAACAGCACGAAGACATTAAGGGGAATTTTTCTACCTTTTCAGTAAGTTTTTCAGGTGCTAAAGAACGAACCCTTACATCTGCAAAATCTCCCCATACCCCTCACTTCAAAGGCCTTTGAATAGACAGCGCTTCAAAACTGCACCTCAAGAATTACATTTTGCCTTGCAGTACGTGAGGGATGGGAATCTGTGAGCAGGCCTGAGCTCTGCAGCAAAGGAAACATAACCTCAGCACTCCTTTTTACCTATGACATGGATGTAAAACACCTGCTCCGTCAGTTTATTGCCATCGGCATCCACCACATCAAAAGTGAAGGGGAAGTTCCCGCCGGGATCCCCTTTCCTGTGGCTGTACACCACGTGCCCTGGAGAGAGGGACAGCAGAAAAGAGATGCTTTTTTACAGGCTGCAGCATTTAATTCTTAGTCTGGAGGCAGGCCGGCACCATCAGCTGAGGCACTTGGGGCTTGACAGAGCTCCTGGATTTGGGTTTCATTACTTTCTCTCTTTATTCTTTTTCTCCTCCTGAGAGACTTTTTAACATATGTTTAATAATACATGGTTCTGCTCTAACATAACAGCCTGCTCTTACTTCTTCCCTTCTCCATTCCCTACTTTAGCTCATCGTCCCCCTCTCAGAAAGATGACAGAATCATGGAGTATCAAACTGAAAGGAGCCCATGAGGATCATCAGGTCCAACTCCCTACTCCTCACAGGACTACCTAAACCAGCCTTTGTTTATACACTTGCTGTGACTACCTACAATCCAGCACTCTCACCTTTGTTTATATCAGCCTGTGTGAAACTTTTGAGGGGTCCTTTTGCAGAGATCTGGGCTGGACTATCAGTTGTGGTCAGCTGCAGCTGGCCCCTGCTGGGGTCCCTCCTCAGGACAAATCTGATGGCTGTGTCCCCTGAGTGACCAGCTGCTGCTTTCAGGTGCTGAGCCGTGAGCGGAGCTGCAGAGCCTGCACCAGACAAAGCAAACCCACAATCAGCTGCAGCCAGCCCAGAGAAGCCACTGGTTTAGGCTGGACCATGCAGCAATGCCACTCTTGTCCCTGTCCCCATACCAGCTGGGAGCTGCAGGTCCCTGTTGACAGCTACCGTGGGTGGCTGTTTCCTTGGCTGCTCCATGGAGAATTCCAGCCTCCCTGCCTGCGTGTAGAGCCCATCCGTGAGGGAGAAGCCAAACTCGTCTGTCTGTGCTGTGGCACCACTCCGAGTGTAAACAATCAGCTCATCCAGAACGTCCTGGTAGGTGAAGGAGGAGCCCCTGGACAGCACCTGTCCCTGCTCCGGGGGCTGCGCCGCGCTCTGCCTTCTGCGGAGCTGGCCTGGTGAACAACAGAGGGCTCAGCACAGCCTGTTGGGGACACAGCCTGCACCTGACACCCTGCACAGAGATGCCACCTGCCAGCAGGGACTGGGGCAACACAGCAGGGAGCTTCCCAGGGAAACACATGCACTGCCCCTTTCTCCTCCCCCACAAAGAGAGAGGGACAACTCTCCAAGAACAGGGCTGTCCTCAAGCACAATCCTGGTTCAAATTGTGCTTTATGCCACATGCCAGGCTCCCCTCTCACATCAGGAGCTCCTGCACACAGTGAAGACAGACAGACACCGATGCAGAAAGACTCCCTGTCCCTCACCCCCCAGCCTGTCAGGACGTACCATGCTCAGGACTTTGGCTCACCACGATGACCAGCTCACTGCTCTGGGTGTCCAGGTCCTGCAGGCTGAGGGAGGTGTTGGTGACAACCACAGCTGAGCCCTCCTGCACCTGGACAGGCTCCAGCACCATCTTCGGGGGCTCATCGTTCTGCCGCTGCACAAAGGCACGCAGCCAGAGAAAGGACAATGAGCACAGGGAAAAGACCCATCTGAATGAAATACAAACTCCCAAATGACACTACTGGTGCTGGCATCACCAGTCCCTCCAAATCTATCCAGCATCGTGGCTGCTTCCAAGAGGGAGGAGACACCAAAGCAGTAAGCCCTGGAGAAGAGGCTACAATGCAAAACTGTCCTTGGGAATCACAGGCAAATTATGTGCCTGTGCCAGGGGAAGGAATCTCCCTTTAATTCCCCTTCCCACATACTAAAAAGGAAGGAGCAAAGCTTGCCCTTGAAAAGTGTCTGTGTGAAAGCAGAGGGCTCTGGCATACCTGGATTGTGATGTTGATGCTCTGCACCTCAGACTGGCTGAAGCCATCGCTCACATAGAAGCTGAAAACATCACTTGTGGGCTCAATGCTTTCATGGACGCTCTGGAAGTAGTAAATGCTGTTCTCCAGAACATCTTGAAGGGAAAAGGATGCATCTGTGGTCCCTGCAGACTCACTTTGTGGGCCAAAGCTCTTGCCTGCAAACCAGAATATCACAGATGAAAGGATGCTCAAGTGGCTGATAAACTCAATTTAAACCCAGCAGGATGAGGGGAAGAAAGGCATATTGTGAAGGCTGCAGGAGGGATGTTCCTTTCTGCAACTCTGCTTTCCACATCTTGTGACCTTAGAGGGAAGCAACATCTGCTGTGTTAGAGTGGGCACTGGGGAAGCTGCACTTTTAGATGCGGCACAAGCAGTCCCCTCTGTAGGATATGGCAGATGTGATCCTGTTAGGAGCAAAACCAGGCAGGAGGAGGAAGGGAGAGCCAAGCAGTTTACCTGTCCTGGTGTTTTTGATGTAGCCATACACAGGCAGAGTGACCACAGTGACCCTCAGGTCCTCCCTGGCAGCAGTATCATAATCAGCAGTGAAGTGGTGATGAGCCAGCAGCGGGACCCTGCCCCCCTCATCCACCTGGAAAGCAACAGCAGACAACACAAATCCTTACTGAACGAGGCTGCCTCCATGGAAGATGTTTGCCCAGGCTCTGGAGTGCTGTTCCATCCTCCCCTAGGTCTGTTAAGCAGGAATTCAGCAGGGAGGTGAGGTGGGATGGGAAGAACAAAGCCTGCCTGGCCTCCAAGAGGAGCGTATGAGTTCTTTATCAGGGCAGGAAGGGAACTGACAGAGTCATGCTGACCTCTTGGAAGACAAGACCCGCATTTCTTGTTGAGGAGAGCCTTTTGAAGGCAAGGGAGGGGGAATGCAAAGCTGGAAAGGAGGGAGATGACTTCCAAAGGCTTTGATAAGGAGTGTGAAATGCTCTGTGTCAGTACAAAGCACCAGGTGTCTGCAGACTTGTCTTCTGCTCATCTCTTACACACAAGCTGGTGAAATTAGGGATGAAATACTGAATAGGGATAAATCTGACTTGTTTCACTGATATGAAGAAGACACTCTAAGGACAAGCAGCTCCTGACTGGAACAGACATAAACAGGTGAGGTGCAGGGATGTAGGTGGACTGTCGGCCTCCTCTGCCTTCCAAGTGATTTGTTCACCCTTTGCATTGCATGACCAACATCGTGGTTTTTTCAGTGACTTCCCCCAGTCCAGGAAAACTGTTCAGTTGCTCCCACCTAAGCCATTGGTGTCCCTGTCCCCAGTGTCCTGGGCAGCCACTCACAGTGACGTGGTCAGCAAAGGCGATGAGCGCAGGCAGTGCCTGGGCAGAGGTGATGGTGACAGTGAACATCTGCCTGTCCAGCCTGTTGTTGTCAGCATCCAGGACAGAGAAGTGGAAGATGTCTGTAATGGGCTGATTGCTGGTCTCAAACGTGGTGGAATAGCTGTGGAATCAGGACACAGGGAGTCAGGGAGCCTCACTGACCCCCAGGCAGATGCACCCCATCCCTGCAGTTAGAGGTGAGGCAATCCTCTTGAAAGAGAGGTGGTGTGTCACTTCCCAACCCTCCTTCACATTCATTCCCAGAATTCTTTTAAGTAGACCAGACATCCGTGGGGAAAAGCCCACTGAGCTTTTAACTGGCATGGCTTGAAGGAGAAGCATGCTCTTTGCTACCTGATCCTCTGGCTGTTGATATCTTCCATGGTGAAATTATGAACCTTGGAAAGCTCTTCACTGTGGGAGCCTGACATCCTTAGGAGGCTTCCATAGGCTGGCAGAGATATCAGCTGGATTCTGATCTCTGAGTCAGCAGAATTGTTGTCCTAAGCATGAAGAAACAAACCAAATCAAATCAGGGCAAAGCTAAGCATTGCTTTGCTCCACTAAAAATGGAAGGAGGAGTAAGTGTTTTATAGGGATTTATACCTGCCCAGCTGGGTCAGACCCACAGATGAATATTCAGTGAAGCTCTACTGATGAGAAGAGAGTCAAGTGGGTTGACATTTTCAAAATCTACCACAAGATGCATTTTCATTTTCTGTCAGCTCAGAAAGACTTTCTCTATGTCCTTGTATCACATTAACACAGTCTCCCAGACATAAACCTGATATGCTCATTTTCAAAGTACTTCACACTAAACTAAACGCTGATTTTGTCTCTTTTCAACCACATTAAGTACAACCACACTGTGGTATCACAACTCAGATGTCATTTTTCTAGAGGAATTTTGTTGGGTGGTTAAAAAATAAGACCCAAAGCAGAAATCATCGTATTCTCAGCACATGGGTCAGGAGAGAAATCCTCTTTTTCCTGTCTGTCCTTTTACTCAGATTAAAGCTAAGCAGCTCCCTTGTCAGCCTTCCTCCTTAAAGAGGAGGACAGGACAGATTCCAGACTTGTATCCAGACTGATCCCTTGCAAAAAAAAAATCCCAATCATCTCTCTGACAGCCAGCCTCTCTCAGCTCAGGTCTCTCCAGCCTCATACCTGTACTGTGATCTCTCCTCCCTCAGAAGGTTGCTAAATCATCTGCAAGGACTAAAGAGCTTTCTTGGGAATGTCACCAGCAGGGTAACACTTGCACAGCACACAAGCCCTGGGACCAACTCAAGCTATCAAACACTGCAGCATCTTGGGATTGCTTAATCCTTCCCACTTCCAATCTGTCCAGAAAAAGAACCAGGTTACTTTGGAAGGTGGGTGAGAGGGCTGAAATTTTCAAGGGATTAACACTTAGCAAATCCATGTGCTTTATTAGCAAGTCAGTTTGGTAGAAAAATCTGGGATTAAGTAGGTTCTCATGTTTAGCATGGCAGTTCACCTCTGTTACAGTCAAATGGGGATAACCTTAAATCCCTGTGGGATGAAAGAGTCTGTTATCCCCTTTTTGGCACCAGTCAAAACTTGAGCTCTCTACTCAGAATCCACAATGACAGCACAGAGGTGTGTGGGGGATAAGGAAAGGGGGGGCTGGCAGCATTCCCTGGGTTTAGGAACAGATGAAAACCCACCGTGTAAGCGAGGTGCTGTCGGGAGAGGGTCACAGAGCTTTTGCTGGCCACGGTGACGGCCAACGAGCAGCCCGGGGCCAGCTGAGGGCCGTGGGTATCCAGCTGGGACACGTCCACCCTCAGCACCGTGGTGACTGTGGTGACACCGTCGGTGACAGAGATTTCCATGCTGTCCTCTGCTGCTGCTGACCCATCATGCACGTACTGCAGAGCGTTGCGAGTGACGTCCTCGTAGGTGAAGGTGTCGCCTTCCCAGGGAGGAGACACACGAGTCAGAAAGACTCTGTTCAGAGCAGGAGTCCAACTCTAATGGCCTTAATCAAGTACTAAACTGGCATTTAATCCCATCCTGCCAGGGCTGTGAGTTATGAAGACATTTAATAAGGAGTTGGCAGAGCAGAGGAAAAGCTGTGACCTTCCCAGTTCCAGGGATACAGCGACTCCTTGTGATTCTCAAGGAGGGCACCAATCCTCCTTTTCTTCCCGGCTGCTTCGTGACCTCACAGCTCAATAAGGCTTCCCTATGGATGCATCCATATCTGCCAGGGGCATCTGTCTCCTCTGGCTCACCTAAACCAGCCAGGCTGACCCCTGTCCTGCACTGAGGGAAACTCCAGCTCCACTCACCTGCTCTCATGAGCTCCTGCACATCTGCGCTGTACTTGAGCACGATGCCATGATGGGGAGGTTTCACCAGCTCAAAGAAAAGACCCTCAGGAGCTGTATCCGTGTCACTCACAGCCAACTGGATGCCTGTGCCAGGGAAAGGGAGCATAGCTTGTGTGAATGGAGCCAAAATACCACGTAATTCAGTCAGTACAAGAAAAGTAAAATAATTCTGCAGCTGCCTTAGCCCAAGCACTGTGGGTTTCGTGGAAATAGTCTGTCCCTCCTAGAGTGGCTCACAAGTGACCCCTGTGCAACTGAACCTGGGCCTCCTGGCAGTGAGCTGAGCCCCACGCCCTGCCCCACGCCCCCCACTCACCGATGGTGGCTCTGCCTCCCTGGCTGACCTCCAGGAATGGAGCTGCGATCTGGAAGACCGGAGGCTGCTGCTCAGCCGAGAGCAGGTGGATGACAAACACCATCTCCGGGGTCGTGTGCTCCCCACCAGACACTAGGCACAGACAGAAACCACACCTGAGTGCAGGCATGGCTTTGCAGGGCCTCTTCACCTGGGAAATGCACCTGTCTGTACAAAAACCACCATCCCACATCGCTGACTCGTCTCCCACCTTTCCAGGGCACACATTTGTCTGTGGACACGCACACACACTTCACAGAGGCCAAGAGCATTTATCTCTGCCCCTAACCCAGGACACGGACTTCTCCTTGCTGCTGGAAGCCAGAAAGCACATGGAAACAGAAGGATGTGTTAAACAAGCAAGCAGCTTATCTGTGGCAATTTAATTGCAGAAATGTCTCCATGCTGTATTAAAAAAAATGAGAGCGTAAAACTCCTTGTTCACACTGGGGGGAAAACAGGAATGAATCAGGCTTTTAGGACTGATTCCAGGCAGCCACTGGAAAAAGATGTCTCTAGCAAGCTGCAGCTCAGCTTCTGTAAAACACTGCTGGGAACCAGACAAATTAATATTCCCCAGGCATGTGCATTTCCAGAAATGCCTACTGAGCACCCACAGGTGTGCCTGCAGCAGAACAGAGGCCAAGGAGTAACAGGCAATGGGAAGGGTAAAAGAAGGATGACAGCTGCTTTGGCCAGGAGAGAGCAAGTGGTTCACATACCTGTGAATCGGAAGTTCACGGACTCTGGGAGACCTGGAGGGACAAGCACAGAGTGGTTGTGGTCAGGATGGGAAACCACTTTTGATGTGGATTTGGAGGATTTTGGGGAAAGCAAGTGCTGGCATTTAACTGGGCAGGAGTCCTTCCTCAGCAGGGAGGAAGAGCAGCAGCCCAGCTGCCTGTCCCAGCCCTACAAGGAGCACAGGGATGCTCACCTGCGAAGGAGAAGGCCATGATCTCCCTGAGGTGAGGAGCGGCGGTGGGCGGGCGATAAGCAATCCTGCCATGGTTTATGTCTGCCTGGCTGAAGTGCCTGACTGGGAACATGGGCCTGTCCCTGTGCTCCACGATACCTATGGAGGCAGAGACACCAGCATCACCAGGAGGGGTTAATTACTCCATCTGATTCCACAGCTTCCTTTGCTTTCCCTGGGTAGTTTGTACCAGCTCCAGAACAAGTCATACGGATGCAACTGCATCAAGGATGGGCTCTAGGGATGTGAGAAATTAAACAGAGATTCCTCACTTAGGCATTTCTTCACATCACCTCTCACTGGAGAGGTGGGAAGCAGGAAGCCATAGGACACATCCAATACATCCAAACAGCAAGAACTGTCTGAGCTCTGCAGCACACTCTAAAGAAGCCAAAGAAATGGGGTTAAGGAACAGGGTGTTTAAAAGCTAAGGAAAGAGGCCAAATGGATTAACAGGTGCCTCCACAGGATGATACTCTGAGGGAAAAAGGAGATGTACTCAGAAAATGTGGCAATTAATGCAGCAGCAACAGGTTCACTTGCCTTGCCCAGGAAGGAGAGGCACAGTCACGTTGTAGAGGATTTTCTCACTGGGAATCTCCGGGTCTACAAAGGAGAGGTGATGGGGCTCAATCACTGTCACACGGTCCTCCAGCACCTCAATAAACACATCAGACCATGAGCATCAAGGCCAGAGACATGGGGAGATTCACCCAAAAATGCATTGAAAGAGAATTTGCTTTGCTCTAGTTAAATATAAGACAGTCTTGGAATGTAAAGGCCCAGTTATTAAACCTAAACCTGATCCCTTGTCTCCTGCAGGTGCACAACCTCCACACTCACAGATGGTTGTAGGTTTTTTGACCTACAGAAATTAAAAAGAGAGAAAGGAAAACGTAGTTTGATCAAGAACTCCCTGGGTGAACACGTCTGTGTAGTTTTCTCACATTGCCTGATGTGGCTGGACTGGATTGTCTTTTAAAAGAAACCCTGAAAATTACTCTGCCCTTTCCATTGGAATATAGAGGAACCAAAGCTTTCCCTTTTGTTTTAAACATGTCTAAAATTGCTCTGATCTTTCCATAACAAGATTACCATGAACCAAAGGCAGGCAGGGCATTAAAGGAATTACAGTGCTGCTTGAAGAGACTTAAGTGCCAAAAAAGCAGTTAATTTCCACATGCTCATGAACCTTAATCCTGCAGAATTAACAGCTCCGAGAAGTCGCCAAATTAAACAGCTCAGCTGGGTATGAAAAGCATCCAGCTCATTTCATAATCTTGAGCAAAATAGGGAGAGAACAAGCTAAATTAAGGATATGGGCACTTAAACAATCTGCTTAGGAACATGAAAGGTTAGCAATATGGGGGAAGCAGGTAAACTTGATTGAAGAAAAAACAATACAGATGTTGTGTCCAGTTTAACAAAAGAGTCACCAAACTTCCCTTGACCCTTCTCAGCAGCACAAGACAAAGTCAAGACTAGAGAGATGGGAAGACTCAAAGCATTGTGCTTTCCTCTCAGCTTAGAAGTCTCATTCTGAAGGAGTCTGAAGACAAATGAACAGAACTCAATCACACTGGGGCAGGGAAGTGCTATTTTTTGACGGAAAGATTTAGGGTTATGTTTCTTCCTCGCTGCCTCCAAGGCCTATTTGTCTCTCCCAAAGGTGAGACTCACAGGTGGCGAGGTAAAAGGTGTTTTATGGCCCTATTGAATTTTGTGGGGAGTAATTAGCTATAAAACCCAGCGCCGCGTGGCTCTGCCAGACATCTCTCCCATCAATTTTGTCAATAATGACAACAACAAAAAATCAGGAGCGGGAAGATAAATGGCTCCAAGTAGCAGTCTGACCATGTTTCATTATCACCCAGGAAAGGTCGCCACTATTTTAAACCCTGACAAGGCTGTTGTGCCATAGACTTTGCACTAATCCCTCTCCTATCACTTCCTTTGCCTTTCCTGGTGCCATGCCTGGCATGCAGAACAGGAGAAGTGGAGGGGACAGCTGGACTTCACCCACACATGATGGGGACACACAGGGAAGGCTTGTATAAAAGTCTGAGAGCCCACAGAACCGACTTTAAACTCCAAGGTCATCTTTCCAACCAACACAGTCAGAGAAGGAACCACCTTGGAGAGACCACTTTCATCCAAATGGTCATTCCCAGAGCTGATGCTGCCAGAAAAGGCAATTCAGTTCCAGTGTCTGAATGTTTTCCACATGCATTATAGTCTGTGCTCCTGAGGTCAGAATGATGGATGGGAACTTCTTCACGTGGGTGGGCTACAGTTTGGATCAAGTTTACAGTGCAACTACTGGCAAAACCCATTCATTACAGACTAATCTGCAGTTTTTCTCTCTTGCCATTGCTCCTGGCTTCTCAGGAAAGGGTAAGAATTCCATAAAATGTTGATTTTGCCTCTCTTTCCCCCTTCTCCTTTCCAATCCATACAATCACCACTTTTAATACTGAGTTTTTCAACTTTTCATGGGTATTTTCTGCACCCCCCACTCCATTTACTCTTCTAATCTGTTTTTCCCCCGTTCCTACTCCAGCCATCACTTACAGCCATGTGCAAAGAGGAGCCAAAGGAAAGCTGAGGGGCTTTGGGTGTCTGGGGCAGAACAGCAATGTTGAACACGTGGCTTTCCAAGCTGGTTTGGGGGCTGGCCGAGCTGGACACCTGGGAAGGGAAGATCACATGAATGGATAAGTGATTTCCAGACCAGCTTCCGACTTTCCCTTGGCAGTAGTTCCCTGTGATCCCAACAGCTTCCAAGATGGGCTGCACTTGTGTTTCACAGACTCATAAATATTTTCCATCTATTTTCCACTCTAGCAACAAAAAATTAAGTGAAGGGTGTCTAACCCCTAATTGCAATCGTGCAGTAAAGACGTAGAAAGCAAATTATATGAAATTGGTAAAAATTCAGAGGACCAGAACCATTCCTTAGAGGTGAGCCTGCAAATGTTCCCAGCAATCCTGGGGTGAAGTAAACACCCAAGTGAATACAAGCTCCCTTCTTTGACAGACTCAGTCATGGCTTTAACTTTTAGTAGGGATGGCAGTGTGCTCTGGAACTCCACAGAGCACTTTGTGAGCGAGAACAGACTTCCTGAAGCTTAATTTCTAGAAAATGCGTAAAAATACAAGTTCTGATGAAAGGGATGATGTCATTTTAGCCATTTGCTGCACCTGCTGTGCCCTAATACTGATGAAAACAAAGTGTTGGCCCATTTGCTGCACCTGCTGTGCCCTAATACTGATGAAAACAAAGTGTTGGCCTTTTCTGAGATGTTTCAACCCAAGGTTCAAGGCTTGAACAGGGGTGCCCAGGTCTCCTGATGTGACCAGGTATTTCCAGCTCCCTTTCTTAGCTCTCTGTACAGTTATTGCTACTGCTCTGAGATACTAAACCCAAACACTCAACTCATGCAAAATGCATAGTCTGTAAGAGGAATGCAGCAATTAAGCCAAAGATTAGCTTGTTCAACAGTGACGCTCACAAATTCCTCATTATCACTTATGTTAATTACTTTAGGAATTACCTTAATTGCCTCTCCGGTGCTAGAGTAATTGCTTGTGCCTTGTAAACCAGATGTAACAAACACTGCGTGCCAGTGCTCACGTAGGCTTAGTTATGGGAGGCTGTGCAACCCTCCCAGCAAACAGCAAGGACCTGTCTGAGGGATTTTATGGCTCCTAAACCTGTGGGGAGTGGGGATTTATTTTAGTTTCCCAGCTGCTGGGGAGTATTTCTACTTTTTGGTCTGTTTGCAAGATGAAGGGCTCTGAAGCCAAAATTAAATTATTAGCTTAGAAACCAAGGGTTGTGTGGCTCTGGGGCTCACAAAACATACCATTTTTAAGAAGGCACTTGGAACGTTTTTCACTTGGTGTAAATATTATAGGTTTTATGAGGGGGTGATGTATTTATTTGCCAGTATGTATTTACACACATATCTGTGTTGTTAAAACTTGGAATCACAAGGCAGGCACAAGTGGAGTAACCTCAGAGAGCTGCCACGTGATCTTTCCAGGGTTGTGATGAGGAATACCTGGAACTGGAAGGAGTCACTCTCTACTTCAGCTCCAGAGTGCCTGTACCACACGATGCCATCGCTGATGTCCTGCTGGGTGAAGGAGGTTGTGGGTGAGGCTGCTCTTCCATCAGGTAGAAGCTGCCAGGAGTCTGCTGGGCCGTCTGCCGGCATCGACACCAGCAGCACCACTTCCCCTGGGAAAGCAAAGAGGAACTTGGGAGAACACAGGGTGTAAGATTGACTCAGGAGCAGCCAAGGTAAATGCCCACCCAGTCAGAGCTTTTTCCATCCAGTCTTAAGTGACTGAAATACCAGCAGAGCTCCCAAAAGCCATCAGCGGACCTTGCGACATCCCAGTGACATTGGGAAATCTTATTAATTAATTCCATTAAACACCTTGATAATTCTGCTGATTAATCATTAATCATTCTGTTATGTGAAACATCCATCATAAGCTCTCCCATTTCATTTCCCCAAACCACCCTTGGAAAGTTGGAACAACAAAAAAAGTAATTCAGCAAGGTGAAATATCACACTTCCATTCGATCATCAAACTCTGGGCTAAAATTCCTTTATCAGTGCCCTAATTACATTCCAAATCTTATGATTGTGCTCATGGGAGTTCCCCTAAAAATCTAACAATCAAATTCTATTTTTTCTATTCTATTTTTCCCATCAGTCACAGACTAAGTTAGGCAGGTAAGCCCTCCTGGATTCAGGACCAAATTTCCACATTTCTCTCTCTCTTATTTTTTCCCTCCCTTTCTGCAAAACAGTATTTTAGATAAAAATTTCGGAGATCATTGATTTCTGCTGCTTCTTCCTCACCTGCAGCTACAAACCTGTTTATATTACTGCAATTAATCACAGCAGCGATAATTATGGTGATACAAACACAGGATTATAAATTTTAGTTAGGGTTAGGCAGCAGGAGACAAGCTCCTCAGGGAAAAATTCCTGGTTTTATGTAAATGCTTATTAAATATGAGAAGACAGACCTTCATCTCCAGAAAACTAAAGGGGGAATACAAATTAATTACTTCTCTTCTAAACTGCAAAGCTCTCATTATCTCTGTTTCCATCAGGTGCTGGCAGCTGTTATGGAAACCAGCCTGTCCTCACAGCAGAAGGGAAAAAAAAAGCATGGATGTTGCTAGAGGGATCCTCTAATTTCCCCGGCTCAGCAAATTAAATGTGGTTTCATTTCTTAGAAGTGAAAAATATGTTATTCAAAGACATGGTTTTTGTGAAGAAAATAGTGATGCTGAGTAGGAAAAGAATCTTTTTCTTTTTTTCTCTTATTTCCATTCCCTCCACATGACACCTTCACTTTTTCATCCTGTTTTTCTCCATTTCCAGCTCAGTCACAAATCCCAGAAGCTTCCACACTCCCCCTTACTGTGTGCCCAGAAGATCCTCCCTAAGCATGGGGTTGGTGGCGAAAGCCACTGCTCTGAGAGCTGAGTCCAGAGCCTCTCAAAAGCAATTTGGGGACAAGAATTATCTACAGATCCAAAACATCACCAATTCTTGTTTCAGTTGGCAAGTCCTTCCTCTGGGACAAATTCAATCAAATCATGGAATCAATCAAGTCATGGAATTATGGAACTTTTCAAAGTAAACTTTCACTCAGCAGTTTGTAGAGGTAGATATCACTCTGTGCTCCTCAAACCAGACATTCACTGTGGAGGATTATCTCTTGGCAGTAAGATTCTGCTCTCTTAGGGCCGTAAATATGCCAGGATTCCACCGCCACTGGAGAAACACAGATGATCAGGAAGGGCAAAAGTGCTTTGTTACTTTGCATGCCCGTTAGAAGTGGGAAAAGGTGAGGTTAGCAGCACTCACCCAGTGTACCATTCTAAGGAAATATTCCCCCAAATGCTGTTGGTTGTGCACACAACACCATGGAAGGGTGCTGCTGTCTGACAGCAGAATGCAGAGGGATTTACCATGTCTGGGCTGGGCCTGGGTGATGGTGTAGGTGATGTCGGAGTCCCGGGCGCTGGGCAGCTCGGCGTGCAGGATGGTCTTGGAGATCTGCAGCATTCCCCCCTGGGGCACCCACACCAGGGAATTGGTCACCAGCCGGGGGCTCCTGGGGCTCTGCAGGCAGGGGGACAGCAGGAAAAGCTGATTGGAATGTCAGCAATGCTGCACTCATGGAAACAGACTTGCAAGAGAAAAGAATCCACGATTGTTCTGGAATTTCTCATGCATCCCACCCTGGCTGTCTGCTCGAAGAAGTGGTTGTGGATCCTTCATCTGTATTCCTCAGTCCCAATTCCCAGCTTGCAGAACTGACCTTGCCCTCTAATTTCCTGCTGCTGACCCTAAACTTTCCTGACCTGAGTCTCCCTCCATAATTTTATCTTTTACCACCATCCTCATTCCCTCTGAGCATCCACCAGTCTTGCTACTCAGTAGGTTTCCTAACCTTCAAACTATTCCTGTGGTTTTTTTAAATTAATATTTATCCAATATTAATTTAAGCTTCCTGAAATGTGGATGTCAGCACTGGATTGCAGTAATAGTTTCCATTTATTTCAGTAACACTACTCTGACATTCAAGGATTGTATCATCCCTTTTTGGATCTAAATTGCTTTGTTGGACAGGTCACCAAGATCCCTGTGACCTCTTCCATGCCATGGTTCTTTCTTATAACCCCAGCTGCCGTAAACCTGACATTTTTCTGAATTTCTGCACATTCACCTTGAAACTGGCTGTGGCTGCAGTTCACCTTGAACTGTGTCATCACTCAAAATCCTGACTGCTCCATCTAAGGGATCACCTTCCTCATTTACTACTCCACATAATCAGCCCCCAAACTGATAAATGACTCATTGCTTTGTTCTCTCTGGATCTGCCACAGAGACTAAAAAGATGTTTATGAAAAGGAATCACATTAAAGGATGATTTCCCACCTCCTTTTTGACGTCTGCCGTGCACCCACCAAATTTGTACTCACTTACACTGTGGGTTTGTCATAAACATGGAAACCTTCAGCTTTTAGGACACTAAATGACTGAATGTTCCTTCACTGGCCACATCAAACTGATTCCAGCACGTTGTGATACCATTCCCACATGGCTTTGATGCTGCTTGTTAGTAAGATCAGACTCATGAGACAGCTCTTTTTGCTTGGTAATCTATTTTTAAAATATATTTAACATGAATGAATTCACAGCACAGGAAAAGTGTTTTCAGAGAGCTCAGGGAGGCCCTCAAGCTCCCTGGTCCATGCTTCAGCTACCTGCTCCCAGGCAGGGCAAGGTCAGCTGCCTTGTAAATACCTTGGAGACCTCCCTTAGCTGCATCTCTAAAGGTCTGGGGTAGCCCTAAAATAAACATCTTTTGCCTTTTTTTCTGTGTTCCCCCTGGCCCCTCAAAACAGACAGGCTTCCATGTCCCTGTTTGTACTGCAACAGTTCAGCACAGGGTCTGGATGAGAAAAGCAGCCATTAGCAAGCAAAGGGACTGGAAAAAGCCCTAAAAGCTGCTCTGCTGTCACCTCTGTCACCACCTTCATTCTTCTCTGTAGCCAAGTGCTGCACAGAGAAATGTGGAACAAAAAGGAGAGACAAGGAAGCACAAAACAGGGTAGTAAAAGGAACTAGTCTCAGCAATCCACCCTCACTGGTCTTTACAAGAACCTGCTTAATTTATAGTGGGGAAAAGAACCTGCTTAATCAACGGTGGGGGGAGAAAGTTTACAAAAAACACAGAGTGATGTCCAAGCCTTTTCACAATCCTTCCAATTCTATTCAGGCCCCTTATTCTATTCAGGCCATGGAAGCGATCTGAGTGAGAAACCAGAGGCAGGGCTCCTCTTATTCCAGGAATCTAGTAACAGCACCAGCCTTGAAAGCAATCCCTTTTTCATCCCCAGACTGCTGTGTGAGTCATGGCACTAATTAACATTAATTACCACAGTAGCTTTAGGAGAACCTGCAGGGTCCAAATGGGATCAGTCCCTCCTTGTGCTGAACTTCACGGACGCACGGAGCGCTCACAAAGCTCCCTTCAAATTGTCACACCCAAGCTGCTGTGAAAGACCTCTGACACAGCAGAGAGGACAACAGAGGGGCAATGTCATCTCCTCCTAACTCCTTTCCAAGGGGTGGAACTCAAAGGTGCTGTGTCAGATCTCTACAAAAACCACTGCAAATTGTGGCCTTCTCTACAGACAGCTCTAACAACAGCTCTACTTTTTCTTACTGTTCACATTAATAACGGATGAAGATATCCTCAGCTTTTTCTCCTTCTGTTTTATTACAGTTCATTACTTTTTATCAAGTAACTACTGACTTTGAACCGTCAAAGCTGCACAATCTGAGCTGTTGCAAACCAAAAATCCGCATGACCTCCAAAAGCCAATCAATCCACTACTTTCTCCTGCCTGTAACTCAGGATTAGTGACACCTCAGGGACAGAGTGGCACTTCTCCAGACTCTCAGTCTGCCTGCCAGGGTTTATGTGCCAGCACCTACCTCGGGAGCAATCCTGACGTGGAGCAGGATGTTCTGGAAGTGGTACCCGTCGCTCACTTGCAGAAGAGCCGTGTCCTGCCGGCTGTCGGAGCCGTCGTGGGCGTAGCGCAGCCGCCCGCCCGCCAGGTCACCCAGGCTGAAGGTGGCAGGGTCCCCATGGGGCCCCAGCAGCCTCCCGTGGCGTGGAGGCTCCAAAACCATCAGCACCACATCCTGAGGATTGTCACTGTCCCCCATGCCGAGCACCAGCTCCGATATGGTCCCGGTTTCCCCCCTGCCGACAAGGAGGGGCTCGTTCCTGAACACGTACGGGGCCTGGAACACAAAAGCAGCTCTGAGGTGTCTGCTGAGCCTGGGAGATTGGATCATGATCAAAGCATGGAGTTAAAAGTTTGGGGATAAGGACATCAGATCACTTCATCCCTGGAAATCTCCTCTTTTTTAGTAGCAGAGAAATTTTCCACACCTTTTCCCATGATGGGCAGATCTAACATTTAGTATTTAAACTGAATTAGTCCCATTAAAAGAAGGCAAAATCTTAGGACATTTATATAGAAAGCATCTGACTCTAGCTGATCCTCATTAGCCTTTTGAGATGACAGCAAAACTGTGTCTCTTCACCATCAGTATTTATTTAATTTCCAACCCTCCCCACAGCCTTACTCAACTTATACCAAAGGTCTGCTAGAGGCCATATTTCTGCTGGTTTAAATCACTTCTCCAGTTCTTTGTCATCAAGAAACTTTCAATTTGCAGTCTCTATTGATCCCAATAAACATCATTTGCCATGGATAATGCACTGCCTTGGGAGGGAGGCGATCCCGCAGAGACAAAGCCAAAGCCCTAGGAACATCCATCAGGGAGTCAACTGCTGCCACCTCACCTGTGCACCACTTCCCAGGGTTATTAGGGATCGACAGGCAAAATTCCCATAATTAAACCTCACTCATGTTTTCTGGGGCAGCCACTGCAGCTCTTACTTAGGTGAATGTCCTACTGAGGTAAACAGGAGATTAGGCTGAGCCACGATCTCAGCACCAGCCAGAATCAATGCGGCAGGATAAAAACCCACAGTTTGTCTTATTCTGAAGGACAAATCAGAGCACCTCTAATTTCCAAAAGTTATGGGAATGACTGATATGGAATATAAATTACTCATGGTGAGGGTGGAGGCTGAGCCAGGCTTGTAGGCAGGAGGGAGCCAGCAGTAGAATTCTGTGAAGGCACTTGGTGCCTCTCTGAGGATGTAAATGGGCCTTAAGAGTAGCAGATTCTTTTTCGCACTTTAAGGCCTCTATTTGTAAGGCTATGCCAAGGAGTCACAACTTCTGATCGAGCTTTCCACTGTGGAAAAAGCTCAGTGCAAGCTGCAAAGCCTCCCTGGAAACCTGGACCCCGTTAAGGTGCCTGTACCCTCTCTGGGGTGACACCAATATATTGTGCCACAGACTTTAAATAACAGTAATGCAGGAGACATGGACACTTGGCAGTACCATCACCTTGCCCAGAAGGGGTGAGAAGTTTAAGAGACACACTTTAAATAGCTCACACTGATTTAATTCCCAGCTGCCCTAGAACAGAGCACTGAACCTGAGTGTCAAAGCTTTCCTGCTATCAGGATCAATTCTGGCCCAATTGCCCTGCAGCAAGAGGCTGAACTGGAGCATCAGCAGATCCCAAGGATAATTGGAGCAGTAGGGATTCCTTAGCCCTCGCTGATAATTGCTCTGTGATTGCACAGCTGCAACTCCCTGCACAAGCAAAATGACACAGGTGGGCTTCTCCAGTCAATTCCCCAAGCCCCCTTTCCTCCATGTAACTCTTGGCTGCCACCCCTAAGGGAGAGTTGAGTCCAATTTGCCTGAGCTGAACCCCTGCTCAAGTTCTGCCCAGCTCCTTTGTTATCAATGCAAGAAACCAAGGCTTGAAATGAAACAAAATTTGGGGTTGTTTCCAAGCTTTGTTACGTTACCTGTGTTGAGAAGGCTTGAATGTTGATCACCTCAAGGTGGGAGAATGACTGTTGATCACTGACCTTTAAGGAAAACTGTCCTTTCCTAAATAGATGCCCAGCAAGCCAAAAAACAGGATAATATAAATTAATGGAGTGCTCTCCCAGGACTCAATAATGATAAGCATATTATATATTCAGCAGAAATGACTGGCTCAGTGACAGAAGCTTTAGCTCAAGTTTTCTTCAATTATGTTTTTACAGTATTTTTTCCTGAAGATTCACAACAGTCACAACAGGTAATAAAACACCTTTAGCTGTGCAATAATATACCTTCATCTCCCTTTAAGCAACCTTATCCCCATCGGATGGCATCCCCAAGATAAAGTGCCAATTCTAAATGTCAGCCACTCGCTGCTAAAGAAAAACGTCACTTATCTGGCTTCAGGACTTGCCAGCATTTTTCCTTCCCATTTACTTTTCAGTGATGCCACCCAAACACCTTGAAGTTTTAAGTAACAGTATAAATAATAAACAGAGTAATATTTAGTAATAAAGTAGCTTTGTTTCTCAAGACAAGGTGCTGACGTTTCATGGTGACTACCAGGTAGACTGAAAAAAAAAAAGAAGGATACAGGAATACATGCCTGAGGTCTGATGAACACCAGCTACCCCTTGGCATCAGGACACCCTGAAAGTCTTCTTTAGATCTTACTTAGATCAAAGACCTCCCCGATTTATACAGCCAGAAATTTAGAACAGTTCCACCGATGTCACTCTAGTGCCAAGGCTTGATGGTGCTGCAAATCAAGTGTGAAATTTGGCAGGGTGGATGGCTTATTGCCTGGCTGCATGAAAAGTCTGCTTCCTTGCAACATCCTTGCAGTGTGAGCTTTGCCAGCCACTAATCACCACTAATTATTCCAGGCTACTAACAGAGCCTAAACTGGAGGCAAACAAGGAATGGCTGAAGGCAAACTATGCCAGAGAGCATCACTTGAGCATCTCCCCAATAGTATCAAGAAATTGTGGTAAGAATCAGACTAATATGCCAGTTTTAACTCTCAGCTGAGTATCCTAAAGGTGGGACAGATTCCTACACTCCCAAAGCAGAACAGGTTTGGGAATTGGGTCACAGCAACCTCTTAGAGAAGTTTTGCACCACCAGTTGCACTATAGTACAGTCTAAGTGTGCTGGTAGTTGATTTAGCAGCAGTGGGAAGCGTGCTTCCCTGCAGGAATGCTTCCAAGGAAGAAGGAAGTACCTGTTCTCAAGATAAAACAATTTTTTTGTGAGGCAAGACCTCAGCAAAAAGCTTCCCCGCAGTCACCTGGGCTCCCCTTTGCCGTGCACGAAGCGGACCCTCCTCTCCCGCACGTCCCTGCAGCTGAAGCTGCGGCCGCGGCTCAGCGGCACCTCCTGCCCGTCCAGCAGCATCACCAGCCGGCCGGTGGAGGGAACGCTGTCCACATGGAACTGCAGCCGGCCCGAGGCACCGGCCGCATCACACACGCCCAGCAAGGACAGGTCGAGGGGCTGCACCCCGCCAATCCCCACCGTGAGGGTGCTGCTCGCACGGGAGCTCGAGGGATGCCTGCTGGCTGGAGGGAAACAAGGGAGCAGTGTTACCGCAGGAATCGCCACGGGCTGTGCTGGCATCGTGCCTGTCACCAACGTTTTTTGGGTGCCCTGTTCACTCCTGACCCAGGAGGACTGCAATCCATCCCAATCCCCACCACGACTTTGGCAAATCACTTCCTGCCTTGATTTCCCCATCACAGAATTGAAAGCCAACTCAGGCAGCCACACTCTGGCTTGCCCTGCAGACAGACTAGTAAATCTTCTTTTAGAATAAAGAAAGGATAAGTAACAACTATACTTGATTCAGGAAGGGATTTCCCCCAAGATATTTTGTCACTGGTTTTACACTGATGATAAACTGTGCTGTCTCTTGAGAGACACTCACCTTCTTCACACTCTCTGGTCCGTGCATTGCCATAGAAACCCTGGCCACAGGCAGAAACACAGATCTTATTCTTCAGAAACGTGGTGCTGTCACAGAGGTGGCACAGGCTGCCACTGTCACACTCCAGGCAGCCAGGAGGACAAGCTGCATCGGATGGAAAGCACAACCCAACTGAGACACTGCAAAACCAGTGCAGCCACTGGCATGCAGAGCTGTCCCCAGGGCCAGAGCAGAAGCACCACGATGTGTGTCTCACCTACCTGACAAAAAGAGTCAAGACAGGGGGCAAAGAGTTATGATAAAAGTTGGCATGAAGTTCCTTCCTCATTTGACCACTGTCCCCACATCAAGCTCGCTGTGCTCACCTGTGCACTTGTGCTGTGCCTCATCTGCATAATATCTCTGCCCACATTTGGGAACACAAACACTGCCCAGGAGGAAGAGTGGGGCTGGACAAAGGCTGCACTTGTCTGCTTGGTGGCACTGGAGGCAGGGTTGATCACACCCTAAGGAGACAGAGGCAAAGAGTTCAGCTTGACGGCTGTTGGGAGTCAAGCAGGACAACATGTTGGAAATAATGCTCCCTAAAAACTCACTCTGGCACGTGTCTGATTCCTGGAAAAAAGCTGGAGGGCACTCTTCCACACAAGCTCCTTCGTGGAGAACGTGGCCCTCCATGCACTGCAGGCAGTCAGTCCTTTGGGGACCTTTGCAGGCATTACAGCTCCAGTCACACTCTGGAAGGAAACAAAATTCAGTTCAGGGCAGCCCTTCCTGGAGTGCTCACCCTGCACAAGGGCTTAGCACTTGGGGTCTACAAACTGTGGGAAAACATCACTTATTTCCATTATGGAACACTCTGCTGGGGAGTTCGGGAAATCTTTCAAGTCACGTGTCTTTTAAATCACTCCAAACTGCTGTTTCTGCAGCCAGCAGGGTTTAATAAGACAGAGAGAGAGACAGGTAAGCACAGGAGGCCAGATAAGTCCCCTAAAAGAGACTTATCCTGGCAAGCTCACTCGTTATCAGCTGACCCGTGACTAAATGAATTGCTGGACCTGACCCCTGAAAACTTTGCTGGCTCAGTTACAAAATCATTTACAAGAGAGTGATTTGCAATAATCTTATTCCACTGAAAGGTTCAAGTATGTGACAGCAGGCTGCCCAAAAAGCAGAAAAAACCTGCAGAAAACTTTGCAAGCAACCTGTCACTGAGCAATTTCCCCCTTCCTGCACCCTTTTTAAAGCAGGTCACCTGCACAGCCTCCACTGCCACGCAACGGATTCTTAGCCAAGGCACTTGTATTTATTTTCCTTGAGACCAGCAAGGTATTTTTCACCTCTGCAGGTGTTGCTGGAAAAATCCAGGTAGTACTGCTGAGCACAGCTCTCATACTGGCACTCCCCAAAGAGCAGGACCTTGGCTGGATCTCTGCAGGACGTGCAGCCGGCGGCTGAGTCGCAGCTCCAGCACTGGCTGCTGCAAGCTGTGGGAAGACAAGGAAAATCAGTGTCGTTCCTGGTGTTATCCTGCAGCCTTGCTACTCCTCTTGTCCTCTGTGGAGACTTCAGAGTTTCTGCTTGTTCTGTTCCTTTTCACATTCTCCAAAATACGAAGAGTGTCATTCCATTTGGAATGGGCTGGAATGTCCCCTCATGCCGCTTTTTACTCTCCTCAGGACTGGTCAGGGTAAAACACTGGCCCTGAATCCAAATCCACAAATAAGAGCTTTCCCTGTCCCTGGTTTTTTATTTCCCTGAAGCAACCTGCGTTTCCGTATGACTTTACCCAGAAACACACAAATTTGGAGAGCAGCCTGCTGCAATCCTTGGTGGGACCAAAGGCCCATTTAATTTCACTTAACGTTTCCACCTTTTAATCTCCACACAGTGTGAAATTCTGGAGCTGCAGGGAACAACAAAGATGCCAGGAAAAAAATAATTCGGGGATTTACTGAATCTAGGATCAAAGTCCAGAGGTTCAGAATATTTCAACTCACCTCTTTGATGTCCAGGAACTAAACTTCGCAGGAGGCTGTACTAACAGTTTGGGTGATAAATACTGACATGTTAATTCGAAACACAATTTTATAACCAAAAAAACCTCCAAATACCAAAGCAAATGGGAAAATATCCACGTTGCTCTCACTGAAGCAAGAACCCAGTGTTTTTCGAAACCGTTCCTTGTTTTAGCTCCTCTAAAAAATGTCACAGAAGATCTGTATTTTATTGATGTACAAATGATCTCTAGCAAAATGTTTACCTGAAGAAACCAGCAGCTGCTTTTAGGTGCTCTGGTGCCACTCTGATTTTTCTTCACTTAAGAATACTACACAAAAAAATCACTTTTTTTTAAAGAGCTCCAAAGAACCAGCTATTAAAAACACAGTAAAACATTCTACACGAGGTCTAAATCCATGGAAATCAGGCTCCCAATGGAGGCATGCCAGCAGAGTAAGCAAAAACTGTATCTGGATGAAAACCTGTCTGCTTGTTTTATCAGCACGACTCCATATCTGCATTTTTAAGCCTGTGAAGGACTCGTTAAGCTTCTCATTGTTCCTGGGCCAGGATGTCACTGAGTTTAAAAATATCTCCCAGAGCCCAAATGTGCACTCAGCATCTCCCTGAACCTCATTCCAGCCCCGAGTTCCTCAAAAGTGCAAAGAGACTAAAATAAACGTTGAGGAGAGAGCAGATTTTCTCAGCCTAGCAGCCAACCTCCGATTAAACAATCTCCACTCCCTCCAAGTGGCAGTTTCCCAGCAGCCTAGGACAATTTGTATCTCTGTGGCTTATCAGCAGCACTTGAAAAGGCACAAGTGACACTTGGAATGACAAAAATCCAACACACTTGGTCTTGAGCCTCCTGCTCCAAGGATTACAAACACTTCTTAAAAAGCCATATGCAATAAGGAGATTAGAGTAGCTGAATTGGCTTGCAAAAAAAAAAATCTATTTGCAGTTGAGCCCCAGCATCAAATTCAGGAAGGGTGCAGGCCTCAGGAACATTCCAGGTCTACCTTGATATCCTGAGGCAGGAGCTATCAACAGGAAAGCTTTCATTAGAAAGGGGCCTGTTAATTAGGAAGGGAGATACTCTGGTGCAGCAAGCAACAAGAGAATCCCCACTGCAGGAGAAAACTGAGTATTTTTAGAGCTTGTAGGAAACCAGCCAGAACAGCAAGAATCCCTTTTTTAAATTCCTTTTTTTTATTACTTTCCTTTTTTCATTATTATTGGATAGCTTATTCTTTTTTCCTCAACAGAAGAGTGGTACAAGCCCTTCCAGTTATTTCCCTGAACTTATGTAATGTGTCTCCATTTCTGCTGACCAGATGGAAACAATAGTTTCAGGAGAGCCATCTATTTCAACAAAAGGCAGGTAAAGCTGACAAGCACATCGGTTTCCTCCTACAGGACCTCATCAGTGACAAAATGGGGTCTAGGCAGGATGACAGTGATACCTAAACTCAGTGAAACAGAGTTATTTTATCATAAATCGGGAGAATTTAAATCAGGACTTCACTAATCTGAGTGTTCAGGTTCACAGTGACCAAACCACTCCAGCAGTCACTCATTTTTAGGTGTGTGTATTATAGTGGGATGATTCAAGCAGGGCTTTTCCCACTTTTTTATATCTTTGTGCTATACCATTTTGCATTTTGGAACATCAAGCCCAACAGTTATGAGAGGAATAACCCAGGGCCAGAGTGACCACAGAATAATAAAGGAAAAGAAAGGCCCTGAGAGATTCACAAGGGATAGCAGGGGTGGGATAACGCATAACACCACATCAGCTCCACCAGATCATTAGGATCAGCTCAGGTCTGTGCCTACCAAGCTGTACCTTGTTTCTCCTGGGGTTTCACCGGAGGAAAAATGGACATAAATGCTACAATGGAGCTTCCATGGCATGTACTGGCAGGTAGTGCACTGGGGAGGGGGTTTGCCTTAGTAAGGATTGATTAAAACTGGTCTCAACTTGCCAAGTTTTCATCAAGTCCAAAATCCAGCACAGGGAAACCTCCACAAGTGCTCCTGCAGATTTTTACAGCAGGACACAAAGCCTCTTGCCTTTAAGGTCAACAACAAAACTGCAACTGTTTTCAAATTTCAGCCATGCTGTAGGCTCTGCTCCCGAGGCAGCTCATCACCTCTGTCAACTCATATCACATTTTAGGCACCTGAAACCTTTCTTTTCCAGGCAACAGGAGCAAAGAAACAAGAAAAGACACGTCAGTGGAAAGGAGAGATGGCTGGGGAGAGGCACTCACGTCTGCAGCTCTGCCTGTCATCCCTGTAGTATCCCGGGGAGCAGAGCGGAGCACACGCGCCTGTGTGCGACAGAACCAGGCTGGCCTTGCAGGAGGAGCAGGAGAAGGGACCCTCGCCAGTGCAGGTTTTACAGGAAGGGTGGCACCCTGCAGTGACAGCAAAAAACAGCGTTTCTGTTCAAGGAAAAGCAGCTCTCAGGGGAAGCTCCACAAGCTTCAGCAGAAAAACTCTCAGAGACGGAAAGTAGAGAAGGTGAGCACCAGAAGTTCCTGCCAAGTCTAAGCCCTCAGTGGTGCACAGTGCCTCTTGCCCAAGAAAGGATCCTCTCCTTTCTTTCTCTTTTCAGGCACATTTCTTAGTCTGACTGAGGAGTGATATTAAATATTAAAATATCACAGTGGCTGAGGCCACTGTACCCTATTACTTTCTCCAGAGAGGTTACGTACAAAATTATTAGTCTGTTTTACTTCTTGACAGGCCTTTACCTAAAGATTGATATCATCATTACAACTATCATGATAGGTGTAAAATTAATCATGAGTGAGGGTGGGCAAAGGAATCAGAAGTAAGCACACTGAGCTGTGCTAGGGATCTCAAAAGCCAGGACAAAATGTCCTATGAGCTTTGACATTGCCTGAAAAATGCACAACTCCTTTTAAATGAAACCTTTAAACCAAAGGGAAGAAATGTTATCCCCAGGCTTACATTTCCATGAAGGAAAAACCCCTCTCTCTCTCTCTCTCTCTCTCTCTCAGGGGCCTTTCCAATCAAGTGACACAGTGTATGTTTCACACAGCTCTGAGATCTCATTTGTCAAAAACAGGTATATAAACACACAGCTCCTGGAATGCTGGAGAGAAGCTTTGAAATATTACCCATCCTAAACTAGATTAGGAAATGCCACTTCCTGCAAAAGGAGCATCTACATTGTGCTGACTTTCTGGTCCTGGTTCCTTTCTCTGAAACCAAAGTGCA
Organism: Eopsaltria australis; assembly: GCA_034509425.1. NCBI lineage: Eukaryota > Metazoa > Chordata > Aves > Passeriformes > Petroicidae > Eopsaltria > Eopsaltria australis. The sequence goes on along the minus strand of JAVTVJ010000247.1, from coordinate 265,852 downwards.
ATACCCTTTGCTCAGCTTTGAGCTTTACCACGTCTCTGTCAGCCACAGAACAAGAAAAGGAACCTTCTGAGAGCCCAGTGAGTATAAAGCAGCTCAGACAATGACTGGAATATGAAACCACATCAACAACAAAAAGTGGAGGAGATGCAGGGACATGTTAGAAAATAAAATGTGCCACAGGTGCTGCATCCATCGCGCCGGCCTAAAAGGCTGAATGAAATTGGCTTTCTGCTTTAGGAGCTGCTACAAGCCATCACCTTCTGGGCCATTACTGCAGCAAGACAAGCCTCAGTAACACACCTTAGTTATGGTGATGTTCCATCTCCATAGGCTGCAAAATATCCCAAGAAACTTCTACCTAGCAAGAAAAAACTGCTCCCAGTGCAGTGTCCTGCCTCTACTAAACAGGAACCATTCCATGGAACTCCCCACAAGGATCCAGGCAGTTCCCTGCAGCTGCTGGAGGTGTGTGTGGGCAGCACTCACTTTTGCAGGCCCCGCTGTGGGCGTAGTGTCCCGGAGGGCAGTCGGGCAGGCAGTGATCCCCCAGGAGCAGGTGACGGCCGTTCTGGCACTCCAGGCACACGCTGCCGCTGTCCCGCAGGTTGGCCACGCACTGCCGGCACAGGGGGTGGCAGTCTAGAGGGAACAAGGGACACTGAGCACGCAGGGACAGCACACAACTCTGCTGAGAACTCCAGAAAGTTTGAGAGATGAGAACTCCAGGAACTCTGAGAGCAAATCCTGCTGCCTGAAACTCCCCCATCCAAGGAGCATTCCTTTCCTCTTGCATCCTCCTCATCTTGCTCTCTCCCTGAGCACCACAGCCTTTTCACTTTTCCTCTGCACCCCTCCTGCCTCATTCAGACATCCTCTTTCCTATCCTTCATGAGTTTGGGAAAGCTCTGCACAAAGCCAGTTCAAAGCCCTTTGCTTCCCAAGACCTTTCTCTGATTTTGGGTGCCTCTGCCTACAGGTTTCTCTCTAGCTCTGCTGGAAGCCTCAAGCACTTACCTCCCTCTGTTCCCACCATGGAAAAATGAGGAGCACAACCTGTACAGCTATATGACTTTCTCCTGTAGCTCCTGCTGTTCACATTTTCCCACACAAACGAGACATCCGTACCCTGAAACAGTCACTGCAGCCCTCAAAGCCAGGCCAAGAGTGGCATCAGAGTGCTTCAAAACCTTTTCCTTTTTCCATTTTTCTCCAGCAGGACACAAGCTTGTGTCTCCTGACCTCTGCCTGAACTTAGGCGCTTCAAAAGGTTTGACAACAAGCCTTTTGTGTGCACAAAGGTGCAGTGTAAGGCAACCTGGAAGCCAAATTAATCCTCATTATGGTAATTGAGAAAATTATAAAGGAAATTATGACTGTCCTGAAAGATATGTAACAATGAGGCTTGATTTGAGTGCCTGGCCTCTTGTCAGATTTCAGTTCACCTTTCTGTCTTTTGTCTCTTGTGACAGCATTACTACAGATTGTCAGGCAATCTAAATTTACATGCTGAGGACAGGCTCACAGTGGAACCTGGAGGAATTTCTGCATCCACAGCTGCAGGATCACGGCAGCGACTGGAGCCTCGCCCCAGCTGACATCCCCTGCCTGTCACACACAGGTGATCCTTACCCAAAACTGCTGCAAAAGCCCAGAAGCAGCTCAGAAACTAATCCAGTCCTGACTGCAGGCAGGGATCCAAGCTTCTTAGAGAGCTGCCTCCTTCACCTCCTGCTTTTACAGGGTATAGAATCCACAGAGTTTCTGCCCCGTGCTCTCAGCCTTGGAGCTGGGAAATTAACAGCCAGAGTTGGGGTGAAGGTGTGTAGGCAGAAACTCTGTGCTTCAGATAAAAGCAAAGCAGCACACGAGGTCATGCTCCCAAACTCAGTGACCAACCTCAGAACCAATAAAATTAACATAAATTCAGTAAGTTTTTTGTACTTCCACGTTTACCTGGCAGTATGCTGACTCTCCTTATTGCTAAAATAATATTCCTCCATTTAACCTCTTGCTGGAGCCACTGGTCTCTAATAAAGAGCTTTGGCAGGGGTATAATGAGTAATAAATCTGGTCAAAAGGCTTCATAAATGAAGAATAAAAATGAGACTAAGAAAATGTAGGGTATCCAAACAGCCAGTATCCGCAGCAAAAAAACCCCTAGATTTTCCCAAACTAACATTTAAAAATTTAAGTATCTACAAAATTCTGTGCTGCTGCAGCAGAGTTTTCTCTTCACAAGGCTCTATTTTTGCTCCTATGAGTGGAAAGTTTTCTCAGTTACTGTTTTAGGATGAATCAGCCCCATCACTCTCTTGTTCCTTTGCAAGCCTGAAGATCAAAGCGCACACAACACCAACAAAAAACCCAGGGCTGACGCTCATGGTGAATTCGAGGGACATTGGGGAGAGAGTGAGCGAGTGAGGGAAGAACTGAAGAGCTTTGTTTAGGGAGAGATGATTTCACTTTTGCACAGCAGGCTCCCTTTGAAGCCAGGACTAACAGAAGGGGGATATTTTCTTAGTGCTGCTCAGTAGCACCCCACAGCCCTACTTGTTTCCTGCTTCTGCCTTCTCCCAGCTCAGCCAGTGGGCACGTTACAGCCCGTGGGATTTGGGTTTTCTGGAGCCTTCACATCCCAGGCTGGTTGCAGGTCAGTGCAACACAAGTTAGTTAATTCCCTTAGACCCCTTCCAGTATCCAAACTGGATTCTTAGGGAAGTCTGTCTCCACTTGGCTTGTAGTGCCAATGCCTCCCTCCTCGTCTTCCTGAGACTGCTGACTTTCCTCCCACTCTCCAAGCAAAATGTTTTCTTGCCCCCCTTCCAGCTGGCTCTGATTTCCTCCTTCTTCACCTCTTTGCAAAAATAACCCCCACCACCTTCCCTATCACTGATCTTCCTATAAAGCAACTTTCATTGTAAAGTAGAATGGAATTACCTACATGGATTTCCAGAGTTACTTGACTTCCACACCCTCTTTAGCTTTCTCTTAGCAAATAAAGCAAGAAAACTGTGCCCTTCCTAATGGAAATTAATCTGTTACAGATTGTTTTAAGACAAAAGAGGCTATTGGGGAGACAAAACCATCTCTGAAGTGTTTGTGAATGCTCACAAAGGAAACCAGAAGGATTTCTGCCTCTCAGCTCCACCATTTGCTAAGCAATCACCTGCTCATATTGTGTAAACACATCTCCCCTCTTAGGGGCTCTTCAGAAAAGTATTTCCTGATGCAAGTTCTGTGCTGTACTCCAAGGTGAGACCTGAGGTTTACAACAGAGCACGACTTAAAATCAGCACTGAAAACACCACACACTTTACAGGCACCTCAACCTGCAAAGTCTCTGGTATCTTACAGTAAATCCAGAAAGCAAATCAGTGTGGTTGGTTTAAAAGAATATGCAACATGGACCAGAATTTTTCCTTGTTTTGGTTGCTGGAATGGGTTTTTTTTGTCTCTCTTTTCCAAGACCTGAGAGGGAATCTGTCACACAAACAAGCAAAGTGAATTCCTGGTGAAGTGCAATCACGTTTGCAGGGATCTGCCTGCATCCTGCCAGAGCTTCCCTGGGCAGTGTGAGATCCAGCTGGATGGTGCCTGGCACAAAGGAGTCCAGACCAAAGTAGGGAAAGGATTTTTTCTCCTCTGGCAGTTCAGCTGCTGATTCTGTAGGAGACTGCACACCAGTGAGTAAGTGGAGCTAAGCCCCCCTTGCTCTGCTCAGCCAAACTCCAGCTCTCTGTGATGATATCAATGTCTCTCTAAAAGGACAGCACCAGCTCATTAATTTTACAAGGAACTGAGTATATTTCTTGTTGTCAGAGTGTCCCCTCTGGAATTTTAAGAGCAAGGCAGCAAAGCTTGTCACAGGCCCCCCTCCTGAGCGAGCTCTTCTGGTTTAGCTTTGAACATTTTCCCAACTGCACACAGCCTAGGAAAGCAAGGCCCTGTGGAACACAGGGACTGGGAGTGCCCTTGCAGCTGGAAGATGCATCTGGAAGTCAAGACTGGGCTGTGGGGGATTCTGTATCAGTTGGTGTTCACAGTTTTCTACCACACCAAACCCTCTGCATTTGGCTAATTGCCCTTCCATGCAGTCAGGAAAAGATCAACAGGGAAGCTCCCAGATCAACGAGGAAACCTCAAACCAGAAAAGCGAGGGCAGGGGTTTATGAGCAGGACAGGACTTCTAGTAATGGCTGGGTTTTTCAGACTGGTGATTGCAAAGTTTTCTGAAGCTGAAGCTGACTTGGATAAGAGGGAGAGGGAAATCACAGAGTGTTTTGGAACTGGGAAAATAAAACCTACAGAAGCTGTGAGACTCAACAGGGGATGGCCAAAGTCCCAAGCACACTGTTGTACATACACTTGGGCTAGAAAATAAAATTAATCAATTGAGCACTCTCAGGGAAGAATTGGCACAAAACAGAGCTCAGAGACTCATTGATTTTTGGAAACTTGAGGACATTTTGTCTTTCTTCTGCTTAAATGTGAAATGCTTATTTGATTAACTGCTGAAAACAAGACCTTTTTTTTTCCTATTAACAAGGCAAATGTTCCAATCCTCATTCAGGTAACATGCACAATAACACCATTAATTCCCAGGCAATGGTTTGGAGTGACAGTTGGTTTTCTCCAGCCTCTGTGAAAGATTTTCCCCTCCAGGTCCATAAAGTATGGCAGGTGACTATAATGCACAGCAGGCCCTATAACACAATTCTGCCTGGAGGGTTGGGAATTAAAGATAAATGGGAAGATAATTGTAAAAATATATTGCTTTGGGAGGAGAAGGAAAAAGCTTTGTTAGATTCTGATGCAAATCATATCTTATGAGAGTGTCAGGGGTTTTAATGCTCTCTTTTATGGGACAGCTGCTCTTTAACTGATAATTAATAACTTGCAAGGGCAAATTTAGCATTTCAATCAGTGCTGAATGAGAAAAACGAGTGAAACTTAACAACCTGGATGTGGAGCTCTTTGTCTCTAGGAGAACTGGCAACAAACATCCTTTGCTTAAACACCAGACATAAATTTAGCACAAAGAGCAACACTTCAGACTGTAGATCCAGGGCCAAAGCACAGTTTTTCTGTCAAGGCAGAAAACCTCAGTTATGTTCCTCTGCAAGGGTTCTCACAGCTTCAGTGGGACAAAGAAACATCTGGACACCAAGGGTTCCCATGCCACAAGGAATGCCCTCCACACTGGGGGAACCCACTGCTTCCAGCTCCTGCCCAGCACTGTGACATCTCCCTGATCACCTGGGATTTGGGAGCAGGATAATTAGGGCATGACACCAAAGAGAGGGGTAATTAAAGCAGCAGAATAAACCTTCCTCAGAAAGAGTCCTGGCTGATGATAAATGGTGCTAAGGTTTTCCCAGTGAAATTTACAGTTGGAAAGCCACTTTTCCATGGGACTTCTTACATAGGGAGCATAATGCAAATTAATGGGGAAATAAGGTGGAAGAAATAAAGTGCATAGAGCTCTGACATGCCAGGACATTAGTAAGTACCATTGCATCTCCTGAAATTGTACAGAACTGTACACCTCTTTACACTGAAATGCTGAATTATCTCCAGGTTGTAATTATTTGACTGTATGAAACCTACTGATTCCCCAGCCTGAATTCCTAAGGAGCTGTACAGTACTTTTAGGATGTTTTCCTACACCCCACACACTTTCTTTCCCTGCTCTTTTTGTCTCTGCAGACAAAACAATCACTGTCGTTGAAAACGAAGATGAAGCAATGGTTCCTAGAATTAATCTGTGGAGAGCAAAGAAACAAGTCTTTCATAAAAAAAAAAACCACAACCAAGACATAGATGTAAGCAAAGAGAAGGCTCTGTGAAGGGAAATCGTATTAAACTGAGAACAATAGCCTCTCAATGGATATATTTATTACTTCTAATGCATTTTTCCCTTTTCTTAGGATTCCTTATCTCATTTGGAACTGCTCAGCCTGGATTAAGCCTCACACACCGTAGCTTTTTTTTATAAAGGAAAAAAAAAAGGCTTGATAAGGCTCAGAAATTGTTGGAGCAGTTCCCAGGATATGTTTATACGTGTCTGTGTGACGGATTAAAAGCGATTTTTCTTTTTAAACAGATAAATGCAATCAGTGGTTTCAGATGATGGGCTTAAGTGCAGGCACTGAGCACCCACACAGCAGAACCACCATCCAGAAATCCTATTACCTCCCAAAAATGCACACAGCAGTGCTTGCTGTGCCAGCTTTTCTTTAGGGGCCCATAAACTGCTTCTTTGGATCACAAATTTTAACTGAACTCCTCTTCCTGAAGGTCTGAGCAGGACCTAAGCAGCTTTCCTGGCAGTTTAGTGAAGCACAGACAGCTCATCCCCCAGCAGCTGCCCTTACTCACCCACACAATACCCCACCAGGTTGAGGTACTGCTCCTCCTTGCAGCCTGTCCTGCACTTCCCACCATCCAGAGTGGCGTGGGGGTGGCAGGTGGAGCACTCCCCATCAGAGGGGCCATGGCACGTCTTGCAGGATGGATGACAGGCTGAGGAAGGAAACCAACACTCCTGGTTATGCTCCTGGTGCACCCTCTCCCCTCCCTTCCCAGAACACCAGCTCCCACCATCATTTACCCCTACAAAACATGGGCATGAAATGGTCTAATGGCACCAGGGGCTGCAGGGCTGTGGTTTGGAAGGCTCTTACATCCTCATTTTGCATAAACAAGATGAGGAATGGGTTGTCAGTTTAAAAAATGTGAATTTTTTCCCTGCATTAATCAAGCTATAGATCTACTACACACACTATAAAAGAGAGAGAGATTGGCCCTGTTATTCCTCCCTTCAGCATACACTTGTGCATATAAAAAAAGAGAGTGGGATGCACGGGGGAGATAAATTAAACTTCTTTTGGGTCTGTATGAACATCATTGTGGAGCTTGATATGCATGAGAGGAAAACTGAGGAACTATTTTTCCCCCAAGCCCTCCCAAACTGAAACCTTTAAAGCAGGAATGCCCTGACAGCTCATGAGCCACTCTGTCTGCTAAAAGCTCCACAAAGAGATGGCAGAGAAAGTGCCCTAAGAGTGCTCAAAAATATTTCATGGGCTGCTTTTGTATTCTTCCAGCTTTCAAGATAGGTGCCAGATTTCCATGCTCCAGATCTGAGGGAGATAAAAATACTATGGCTAACAGTCAGTAAAAAATCCTTAAAAACTACTTTCAAAGCTCTTCATGAATAAAAGGACACAGCTTGCAAGATGCCATTTTTCTGACACTGAAATTTTGTTTCTAAGACATTGATATGAGCCTGAAATCACATAAAGCAACACTCAGCAGTTACCTCAGCTTTAAGGTGGCAGTGCACACCTCAGAACTGATGAACCTTTACAATGGCCTGCCAAATAAATCTATTTATAGAGTTGTTCCTTGGCTGAAAAAACTGAATAAATAGAGCAATGGACTTTAGAAAAGGTTTTTCTCTCTAAATTTGAGGCTTTGCCTAATAAAAGCATTTCATTTTTCAGTATTGTCCATTAAAGAGTTTATTCCACAGCACACACGCTAGGAACACCATCCTGAAAACAAGCACAAAATATTTTCAGGGAAGGAGTCCTGAGAAGCAAAACTGAGTGTAATTTATGATTCCAAGCGCACGTCTCTCTCCCATTAGGAGGAGATTCCATTCCCTGAAATTGGCCCATCCTATTCTCCCCTGAAAATACTTAAACAGCTTCATAAAAATCTGACAGCATCTCTAATTACACGGAGAAATGCACCCAGGGACGTGCATGGAATGAGATGCAGCAGGGCAGGCTGCAGGTGCACTCACAGGAGCAGCGATCCCCGCGGCTGAACAGCCCCTCAGGACACTCGGGGAGGCAGCTGCCCTCCAGCAGCACGTGGGGAGCCGGGCAAGCCGTGCAGTCCTGGGAAGAATTCCCCACGCAACCTGCACAGGAGGGGTGGCACTCTGCAGGGAACGGAAGGGAAGGGAAGGCAACGACAAGAACACACAGAAAGACAAATTAATGCTGGTTTATTTCGTTCATTACTGCCTGAAAATATGGCCAGACTGCTTTCTTCCCAAGGATGACAGGGAGGTATTTTTCCTTTACAGGATCCTCTTCTTGTGAGAGGTAGAAAGGAGTACAAAGTAGAGGGCAGCTCCTGAAGGTAAGGAGCAAGCAGAGACAACTGCATATTCAGTATTTATTTGCACCCACACAGTTCATTACTGACATGCAAAGCTGAGCTGCCCAACGCTGTGTGATGCTGTTGTCCAGCCTGGAAAAGCTCTGGGGTTCTGCAAACTTACCAGCTGCTGGAATCACCTTCTGTTATCACCCTGGAGTTACTCCAGGCAAGGATTCCTATCACTGCACAGCTATCATCAGCCATTCTGGAGCAAATATCCAGAGGTGGACCGGCCACCTGAAGTGAAGGCTCATCATGAGGATGATCCAGCAAGAATGAAGAGTGCAGCTAAAAACTGCACTTCTTTCCTGGCACTGACCCTAAACCAAACCATCTTCAACTAAGCCATCTGATTAAATAAATACATAACCTCACTAGCTAAAAACCTCGTATTTATTAGAGCAGTGGCTGGAGGCCACTGTGTGTGAGTTGAACATGGACTTCTGAACTCTGCGGAGACAGGGCTGGACAGAGGAAATGGAATAAAATAAAAATTATTTCTACAACTACACTTAGCTGGTGGCCAGGGAGATCTTCAATGCCATCTTCCAACTGAGGCCTAGGTGTTCTATGACTCTACAAACCCAGCATTTTGCCCTACATAGGAACAATCTTCTGTTCTGCACAATGCTGTGGGTTTGCTTTTTCCAAAAGGTTGAACCTTCAAGCCTTGCATGAGTATTTTACAGTGAGAGCTCGGAGTTTCACATCTTGACTGCTCACCCCTTTCTACAACAAATCAAATTTCCACTTTTAAAAGATAGTTTTTCTCCAACTGGAAGAAATAGCCATCGGTAGTGTTGTTACTATTTTTATTACTACTACTTTACTGAAGTCACCATCTCTCTGGCTGGTGGGAATCCACATGTATGCCCAATGTACCTCACATTACCCACTTTTCCAAACTCTAGCCTTTGTGGAAATGCTTCCTAGCTGGTATTTCAGGAGCAGGGTATTTCAGGTGTGCTGCAGGGCATGTAGCAAAAGAGCTTCCTCAAAAGACAAGACCGCTGTGGGATGCCTTGACCTGCTCCAAGGGCTAAGAAGGAGAAAGCTCAGTCTTTTCTGAAAAGGATTTAAGGATTGATCCTGCTTCAAAGTAAGTCAGTGCTAAAAATCACATACTTGGCTTCAATGGAAAGAAGGCTATGCTGAGCTGAGCTGTGCAGGCTTGAACACAGGCATTTAAAAAGAAAGACCTGAGTCTTTTAGTCACGAGTCTTATATAGATTACATTTTCCCTCCAAAGTACTAGGATATGCCATTTTGAAAGTTACAGAGTTTAAACACCCATGGCAGTCACGAGGCAAGCACAGGGCACTCCCAGCACGCAAAAATCAAACACGGTACAAGCTCCCCCCGAACACCCAAACCCCAGGGCTTTGAACAGCTCTCCTCACCTCTGCAGACTCCCGTGCTATCCACATGGAACTGGGGTGGGCAGTGGGGGAGGCAAAGGCCTTGGAGAGCTCCTTCCCCGGGCAGGTGAGGCTGCAGGATGTCCTCGGGTGCTCGGCACCGCAGGCACCGTGCGGCCCCTGGGCCAGCGCAGGAGCGGCAGGACGGGTGGCAACCTGGGCACAGGGGGACAGAGCCATCAGAGCCACAGCTCCCAAAGGGACAGCTTCCCCAGGGAGGAGGACAAGGGATTGCTTTCCCAGAGACAAGGCCCAACAGCATCTGGTCCTGCTTTCTACAACAGAACAGGGGTTTTAAAAAATACTCTGACATCGCTCTCCTCGTCCCCAAGGAACAGCTCTTTTCCTCAGTGAAGCTGCTGAACAAATAAAAAACTGCAGCCCTGTGCCACAGGCAGCCAATTCTCCTTTAATTTCTGGAACTGCAGCAGTGAGCTCAATCTCAGTAGGAGGGACAGCAAGAAATGACAGTGTGAAGGACTCACGTGAAGCAGAAATTCACCTTCCCAATTTTCACTTTTCCCACCTGCTGCAAAGATGACCTCAGTCTTTGCAAATCTACCGGATGTATGTGGAATTTCATACCAGAAATATGTGAAATTTCATACTAGGAGTATGTGGAATTTCATACTAGGAGTACGTGGAATTTCATACTAGGAGTATGTGGAATTTCATACCAGGAGTATGTGGAATTTCACCCACCTCTTAATTCGTGTTGAGAAAAACTTGGAAGCAATGTACATTTATTTCAGCAGCGTATAAAGAGAAGAGAAGAGAAGAGAAGAGAAGAGAAGAGAAGAGAAGAGAAGAGAAGAGAAGAGAAGAGAAGAGAAAAAAAGTCCCTGAAATCACTAAATCCTGAGGGTGTGAAAGAAGAAAGTACGTGGGAAAATTCACTTTTTCTCGAAGCAGGAAACAATCAGCAGGAAAGGCAGGAATTAAGCATTGACTGGTTCAGCATAGGATAAAGGAGAAACAAAAGCTGGTTTACAGCAGCTGGGAACTTGTCCCAAGTCCAGAGCTTACTCTTGCAGATGTTGTGATCCTGGTAAAAACCCTCTCCACAGCTCTCCAGGCACTGGCCCTGGCGCAGTGCCAGAGGGAAGGAACAGGAGGTGCAGTGAGTGGCCAGAGGTCCCTCGCACGTGGAGCACGAAGCGTGACAAGCTGACAAAGAAACAGAGCACACAGAACTGAAACATCCCATTTTTACTCCTTCAGAGTGGTGTTGCTGGCTACAGCCTTCTCCAGCTGTAGGAAACTCCCAGCTGGAATGGGACTCAGCTAGGTGAACTAATGAGAGCAGAAGTGCCCATGTATTAATAAGTGCTAACAGTAATAACTCTCGCTCACACAGTGTTCTGAGTATGTGTCTCAGCATGTTTCACAAGGAAAAGAGGTTATGGGAAATAATCCATCACAAATGACCTGAAGAAAGCCAAAACAAAATCAAATTCCCTGTCCCCACTCCCATTTCTGTGCACTTAAAATTGCCTCCCCACATCTGGGGAAGAGCAGACAACATGAGGAGGGTGCCTTGAGACGCAAATACAGCTCTTACCTCTGCATCTTCCGCTGCCACTCGGGAAATGTCCGTGTGGGCACTGAGGGATGCACTTCCCCTGGTGCAACAGCTTCCCTGCAGCACAGCTCACACATCTGCCTGCCTCTGAGGAGCACCTCTCACAGAACTGGCCACAAGCTGCCAGGAGAACAGCTCATTAATGACATGCACTCAGTTAGGGAAGAACAGCACAGCCATCAACCTCTCCCCATGGATGGAAACCACCCTATAAATATTTACATGGCAGTGGACAGCAAGCAGCAGTTACCAGGCTGTTCAGGAAGCAGGGGGGAAAAGGGGATTTTAAAAGATGCTAATTTCCCCCCTTCCCCCTTTTCTTTAAAGAGGGAAAATGCACCTAAAATCAAGCATGGAAATTTTTCTTATCAATTCCTGTGGTCCACATTATCCCAGGCAATCAGCTCTGAAGTGAACAGACCTTGTTGTCCAAGAGCACCATGGAACTCTGGTTTCCCTAAGGCAATATGCTGCTGGATATTTAGAAGAGCCAAGCATTTTACTTAACCAGTTTCTGGTTTCTTGTCACCAGACAAAGCAGATCTCCAGCTAGGTATTAAAATGCGTGGGTTTGGTAGAAGGTGAAAGGTCTGAATCTCAGAGGTTTCAAGGAACAGCTATGGGGTTTTGAGAAACCACTGGTAATAAAAACCAAACCTGACTTAAATTTCCTTTTCAGCTTAAATGATTTTCAGCTGCAAGATTTCAAGCCTGCACACTTAAAACACAGGTGAATAAAACTGCCTGGTATAGACATCGACCAAATTGAAAGGGAACCTGATCATCCAGAATAAGCACAAATAGCAACAATTTTGGCACCATGTTCAAGCTTTTAAGCTCTCCCTAGCAAGCTGTGGCTCAGACACACCTGTGTGAGCCACACACCTGAAGCCCAACAAGCTCTGACTGACCATGGATAGTCCTCCCAAGCAGCTGGAGGTGGCTGCCAACAGCAATCCAGGCTAGACTGGAATGCATGCGGCAAATTTGAGATTCTTCTTGCCATTTCTTTTTTTTCCCCTTCAGGATCTGTTTGACTTAGGTCTTTTAATTCCCTCTAGCCACTTCTCCTCCCTTTTTCCCAGTAAACCTTCCCAGCTCCCCAGGCACATCTGCTGTGCAGGTATTAGTTACTGTGATGCTGAATTATAATTAAATTTACAGAAACCTGCTGGCAGAGGCCATTTTTCTTTCTGCAGACAAATGGATTTGTCAAGCCCCTCAGAAACAACTCAGGCTTCCAAGCTGTTTGGTGAGGAAAAGCCCCTGAAAGCTTTCAGCATCTGATTATCTTAAATGAATTAATAATCTCACAAGCAAACAGCAGCTTCCCTCACCCAGTACGAATGCACAAGGTGCAGCTGGCTTGTCAGACATGAATAAAGTCACAGCTGCTGCACAGCTGAATGAAATATTGATTGCTACTTGTGCAGAGCATTTCCCTCACAGGTATTTACCAGTGCAGATCCCGTCCTTTGGGTAGAACCCCTGGCCACAGCTGGCCAGGCAGAGCCCTGCCTGGAGCACGTGTGATGGGTCTTTGCAGGACAAGCAGTGGTTTTCAGCAGCTCCCCAGCACGAGGAGCACGACTCGTGACAGGCTGCAGGGGAGAAAAGTGCAGGATTAGCCAGCAACCCGCTTCCAACCAGCTCCTTTTACAGCAAAGAGCCTGCACCACCACTTCTTTGCAGGTCTGCTCAGGCTTTCACTGCTGCAGAAAATGAAAAATAACAAACACAGCCCACTGCTGCTCTTAGGTTGGAATCTTTCATCTAAGCCATCCAGGACAGCTCCCAGCTGCATTTTGCGCGTGGAATGTGACACAGCAGCACAGATCAGAGCTGGTGTAGCTGTTATCAGCCCAGGAAGAGTGTTGGGAACACTGTGAAGTCCCTGGTGCCAGGGCCTGTACAAGAACAAAGGGAAATAGGAAGAGATCCCACCACAGGCAACTTAAAACTCAGATCCTCGGGGTGACTGCTGACAGTAACCCAGCTCTGGGCACAAACACACAACTGTGCTGCAGGGCTGCACTCGAGGGTTGGCAAAATGAAAAACAAGCCAGCCTGCTTCTAGAAACAACTCCTCCTGTCCTTCCAGGTGCAGAAGGAACTGACTTATCAGGAATCCTCACATGCTCAGCCTCAGTAATTCCTGGGGAAAATATGGGACACAGGCTCCTATCAAATCTTGTGCTACTAGTGTTGCAAGAACGGTGCAAATTGCAGTTCTTTTAGCTATTAAGGTTGGGTTTTTTTCTCAGTTACACCCAAGTATGTACCAAAGATGTTCTTCATTACTTCACAATAAGGCAGGTACATGCTTGTGCTCCCAGTCTGTGGCAGGTGGGAGAAAAGGGAACTCCTTGATGTTTGCCTGGCAAACACGTCTGAAGTTGCAGGCATCTGTGAATAACAACAGAACAATGCAGAAACCAGCAGGCACAGCAGCAGCTCATCCACACAACTAAGAGGACATTACACATGAGTCATATGGCACAGAGGGGCACAACACCCCATCCCAGGGGATTTCACTTCTGCCCAAGGCAGGGAAGTGCTATCAGCTCCATCTCACACAGAGGGAACTGAACACCTGGCGTTAGAACAGGGTTCTAACCTGGCGTTAGGTCAGGGGGCAAGACATAGGACACTTGAGCTCACACCCAGCACATGGTCCTTTGTTATTCTGGATGCTCCTTCTCCACACTTCCACCTTAATTTATTTTCCTTTTTCTTGTCTTGATTAGCTGTTTGCTCTCCCCCTTCTCACCTTCTTGCATCTTCTTTCCTTCCACCTCATTCCTGATCCAGAATGCTGTGGCTCTTCTGGTTCCTGAACACTCCGATGTGAGGGGTGTCTCAAAAGGATCTTGGGCATCCTGTACTGGATAGGATCTTCTCCTCACAATTCCAACACAATGAACACCAATCATCCCATCCCAAGGTAGAGCTTGCACACAGTTTCCTGCTCCAGTCGATAATTTCCCTTGCTGATAAAAAAACCTGCATTTCATTCCGGCTTGGATGATTCTCAGGGCACGTCTACACTCGAAAGTTAACTGCAGAGTATGAGTTCATGCTGTAAATTTCTAAGCAGTGAAATGTCCTCACTTCACCTTCCAGACCTGACTGTTCTGCTCGCCTCTGAGCTCACTCTAACTTTTAATATGTTTTTGATAGAGTGGGTGCCAGGACTAGGATCCTTAAATTACAGACTTTCCACTGCACAGCTGGGACCCCTGCCTGTTAACCTGCCTCAGTATGTCAGCACATCTGAATATTCCCAGTCATTTGCAAAGTTCTCAATTCCTCTCTCGAGGTGCTGCTGCTTTCCAAGAGACACTTTTCCCTGCTGGCAGCCTGACTGTTTTTAAACAGTTAGCATTTGGCTCTTGCTGGCCTTTGGCAAAGCCCTGTGAGGGCAGGAAGGCCCTGGCACAGGTTGCCCAGAGAAGCTGAGGCTGCCCCTGGATCCCTGGAAGGGTTTAAGGCCAGGCTGGATGGAGCTCTGAGCAACCTGGGATAGTGGCAAGTGTCCCTGCCCACAGCAGAGGGGTTGGACCACAGTAATCTTTACAGTCTCTTCCAACCCAAACCTTTCTGTGATTCCCTGATTCTGTGATTACACACCCTGGCTCTTTCAGCACTGGATCACCGCCAGGCTCAACAGCTGCTCCTCGCCCAAACAGCCAGGCACCAACTCCATGGAAAGAGCAGGGAAAAAATGGAAGCATTCAATGAGCCACTGTCAGCTCAAACATCTTTGCCTGCAGCAACGAAGTGGCTGTGTGAAAATAAATCAACAGAAGTGACTGCACGGCCAGGAAGCTGCTTCCATCCCCCTGGCTATTTCCAGTTTGGATTTGTAGAGGCTGTTTTACAGCTCACCAAACTCTCTTCTGCAAACATGTGAAACCCTCCCAGAGGGGACCACAGCCAGTGGCATCCCAGCAAGAGCACAGAAGGCTCTGCTGGGCTTTGTGGTGCCACCTCTCCCCTGCACTCCTCCCTGGGAGCTGGGCAAGCTCAGCTCAGCCACGCTCAGCCCCGGATCCTGGGGGATCCTCCGCAGCCACGGAAAAGCAGCAAGTAGGGAGCAGAAATCCGAGTGCTTTGCTCCAGATCGAGCCGGACCTGCTAGTGTCAAGTTACACACTTCAACATTCACATTTTGGGAGATGAAAGCAGAAACACCCCAGCTCTGCCTGGGCTTTTGAATAATCCTGAAAACATAAATAATTAAGTTAGAAAAATGCAGTGAGAGCATTGAACACTGCAAGTCCTTCGAGCCCTTCCATTCTACCATACAGACATAGTTTATTTTTGCTTCCCTTTGCTTTGCCTTTGGTGGGGGAGTTCTGTTTCTGCCAACGGAGAACCCACCACTCTGCCTGACACAAACTCATCCATGATCTTTAAATCCACTGCTATGTAACTGAACTTTATACCTTTCATTTCCAATTTTACTTTCTCTTAATGGTTTTAATTCTTCACAGAAGCGAGTGGAGGGATGGGGGCAGGAAACAACCCCAGTGTAGGATTAAAATAGGGCAGAGATCAAACAACTGTAATCAAAAATTCAAAAGACACTCAATTAGACCAGCTGTTATAAAACATGAACAAAAGGAAAGGCTAATTCACTACGTTTTTCTACAATGCAGGCAACAGTGTTTCAACAAGAGGACAGAGCAAGAAACCTGGTGTTAAGTCTCTTTCAAGTCCAGAGCGAATTCCTCAAGAGGGAGTTTACTGCAACTACAGCAATTAACACAGTCTAGTTCATCCTTTCTGTGATTTTGGAACATGCTTATTTTGGATGCTAAAACCATTATGAGGAAAATCTTTCGGAGCAGTCTGAGGCCCATCCTGACAATCTGATTAGAGATTTGCAGGAATAAAGAGGATACAAGGAAAGAGTGAACGGCAATGAATTACGGACCACATCTGAAATGTAAGACTCTCTCCACTGGTTTGACTTTATGCAGAAAATGCAGCCAGGCAGAACTAAAGCAAATTGGTTTAATTCCCTTGAGGAAGGGGGAACAAATTTTCCCAGCAACATTCAGCTACAAGCACGCGTGACTGCAAATTTGGATGGAGCGTACAATCAGTAATCTACAAACCAGCAATAAAACGAAACATTAGCCTTTCCCTACCCCTTCAGCAGTACATGGGCACTGCCAATTAAAACACCAGGAGCAGGTGGAAAGGAAATGATGAAATAAAACCAAATGAAGTAGAAGATTATTTGATACTTAAGCCTATAAATTCTTTTGGACTGGCTCTCTCTTGTCTATTTATACATCCACAATGGTGCCCCGGGCTGCAGTGGCTGCTGGAGGACAGAGGTTTTTCAGACTTTCAAAATCTGAAACAAGTGGTCAGTTCTTCCAGGGAAACCTCTTCAGAAAAGGAAGTTGGACTTACCATCTAAAGTGCTTTGCCCTGAAATGTTCTGAAAGCTTTAAGCCTGTATTTAATTCTAAGCAGAAGGGTTAGTTCCAAAGAAATTAAAGTGATGGCTCAGAAGTTAAGCATTTGCTCCACCCCTCTGCTGAATCAGAGCTGCAGAAATAATTAGAAGCTTTCTAAAAAGGACAACATCAAGATGAGAAAAGTGTTAATTTTAGAGAAAACAATTAAACTGTCATGCTGAAAAAGCAGCTGCTTTGCAGTTTGGGAAGAGTTTAGAGTATTTCAAAGGAGCAGGGGAAGCTCATAAAAGCACTGTCATAGTTCCATCAAAGAGAAAGCTAACTTTCCAATCTTACTCTCAGCCTTTTTACTGCTAAGAGAAAGGATTTAGACACATCTCAGTGTTTTATAGAATAGTGTATTTACTTTGTAAAAATGCTTCCTGACAGCAGTGAGCCCAATGCACTTCCAGGAAGAGTGCACAGTATGGACTGAATGAATGGTAAAATAAAGCAGGAAACTTCTCCAGAAAGTGTTTCCTGAGTCCTATCAATCTCCCACCCCTCCAAGCAAATTTCTATACACCTCAAAGTACCATCTCCTGAAAGGTCTGGCATGAGCAGGTGTAGTCAGTTTGCACTGAAGTCAAAGAAACACACAACAGAACTGATCCACTGAGGAATTGTCATCAATATTTCCCCAAGCAGTGATCAATGTCACCCTGTATTACTTGGTTTCTCTGTTCACTCACTCTTTGCTTTACCCTAGGGTGAACATTAACACCTATGTCAATAGTGGAAGTCTCAAGAGAGAGGGTTCTCATAGCTCAGGTAGGATTTTTGCCTGCTCTTTTGCCATCACAGAGGTCTGCAGCCTCTTTTGCTTCGAGGTACCTGTGCAGAGGAACTGATCCTGGACGTAGCCCTTCCCACAGGAAGCCACACACTGCCCATCCTTCAGCAGCAGGGGTGTCTGGCATGAGGAGCACTCAAATCCATTGGTGCAGGCTGAGCAGCTTTCATTGCAGGCTTCCAGGAGAAAGGAGACAGAAGAAAAATCAATCCCAAATCCCTGATGCAGAAAGACCCCCCGTCACTCTGACAAAACGAGACAAATTTGCCTCTTTTTAGCTAAAGAGTTGGAGAATTTGCATCTGCTTCCATCTGAAACCTTGCGAAGTCTCGTGGTTACAAGTCAGTACATCCCTGGATTCTTTATCAACCCAAGCCTGGCAATCTCTTTGAGTGAACCCATGGGATCCCACAGCCAAAAGCAGCAGAGAAGGAGGGTCTAACCCCAAGCAGAAATTACCTAAGCAGACCCCCCCGTGCTGGTAGAAGCCCTGTTCACACATCTCCACGCAGCGCCCGTCCTGCAGCCGCTTCCTGGGGTCCTGGCAGGCATCACAGCAGTCAGAGGCCTGGGAGCAGCTCACACAATCAGGGTGGCACCCACCTGGCACAGGGGAAACACACAGAGGGAGAAAACAGCAGCAGTGTTGGCAGTCAGGGAGGAGCAAAACAGGGCAACTTCAAAATCAAAGTGAAATTCATCGCTTGATTCCCTGGGTGGCAGAAGGTGTGTTAGCTTTGGAATGGGTTTTTATATACTAGATGATATCTGAGGGGGCTAAATGTTTTATCGCTCTATTTAATATGTGAGAAGTCATTATACAGACTCAGATTTTCTAGGCAATTGATTAAAAGGGTATTCATTGTCCACATGATTTCTCAGCAGTAAAAACTGTAAGTCACCAGGAATTAACGGTCCGAAACAACCTGAATTTGAGATTCCTTATGCCAAATCCTACAGTAAGTCAAGACTGTGTCTCTGCCAGGCCAGAGTACAGGTAGCAGACTGCTCCCACTCCAGAAAAACCTTGATGCCACAGCACCACAGAAGCACTTCCTGGACAGAGGTACTTGGAGAGATACAAAAGAGAACAATTTTTCTCTCAGTACAAAAAAAGCCCCTCTGCTCCAAGCCAAGTGTTCTCAGCGAGGCTCCAAGCCGAAAGTTCTCAGTGAGAGGGAGTATTTGCTGGTTTTAACATAAATACAGCATTGCCCAGGGCTTTTTGCTTTCCCCTGGCTGAGAAAGGAGTGGGTTCTCTCTGCCAGCTTCCCCCAGCACATCTCTGAGAAGCAGCAATCAATTTTTGCTGGCATTATGGAAGCCCTGCATCAAGGGCTGGTGTTCTGGGCTCACAGATTGAACTGCTGCAGTCTGCATTTTGCATTTGTTTCTCATCCCCCACCACTGCAAGACAGAAATACACAGGGGGAAAACAGCAGGTTTGGGAAAGGGAAATTACCAGTCAGCTTTCAGGATACAAAAAATGCAGGTTTGGTTCTGTATGTCCAATACCATGACTCCAAAGCCTGGGTTTTCCAAAATGCTACCATGATGGAAGCTAAATGGCCACTTTTTCAAGGATAACCAGCAGTCAGAGGCACTTCTTGATAAGGAGAAGAGAGAGGTGCTATTCCCTCTCAAAAATCCAGGACAATTCCATCAGAACTGTCCAAACCCAGTTTTCCTCACTTTTCTATCTGTAGTGCTTTGCATTTCCATTAGCATGCAGCAAATAACAAGCTTTAAAACATGAAGATGGCAAATGTGCCCAGGCACTCCAGCACAATTAAACTGTGAAGCTATTTTCTTTTTTACTGAGATAAAGCATTAACTGGAGCGCCCTGATAAAACCCAAGTTATAGGACTGCAACAGGAAGAGCTACCAAAAAGAATGAATAACCCACAGCTAAAGCCTCCCAACTATGAAATGCAAATCCAGGGGAATGACAATATCCTGGAGAAAAAGGAATTTATAGGCAAAATTACCGTGTAAGTCAAGGCTATCCTAGTCTTTTCAAACAATTATTAACTGGCAGCCATTCAGCCTCAGGTGAGCTTGTGGCATAACAGTGTAAGCACATTCTTTCTTCTTCCCACTCCCAAGAAATAATCAGGAGCCTATAAACTCCAAAACTCATGCTAGGATTCAGAAAGGAGCAGTGGGAGAAAAATGAAAAAGACATAACACTTCCAAAACACCAGCCCCGAGGAGAAATGCTTTTGCCAAAAGGAAGCTGTCGTTTAAACCAGGGGAAGTCACTGGGAGCCTCAGACTTTTCTGAGAACTACATTGTATGGAAACGAGTTAATTAGCAACTGAAAAGCAGAGACCAGATAAGATTCCACGCGGGGACCAGACGGGTGCTGGGGCAGTGAAGGCAGCAGGGATTCCAGAACAAGGCAAGGACTGCCGTGGCTCTGTACCTGGCTGGCAGCGCGGGCAGCAGTCTCCCTTGCCCTGCAGAGGCCGGCTGCCTCCCGGGCAGGGCGGGCAGGAGCGCTGGAAGCAGGTCACCGCCGCATCCCGGCACTCGCACTCCCGGCACGGCCCTTCCGCCCAGCTCTCCCCGTTCTGCGGGAGAAACACGGCTTCAGGAGACAAGGAAAGCCTTGGAACTGAGTGGATTTGCCAGGCGTGGAGATCTCCGGGTGAGACGACACGGGGGTAAAGGGGTCCACAGAAAAGAGACAGCACGTATTTTAAATGATCACAAAGCTTTTCTGCCAGATCCTCTCTCAGAAAGGACAAAACATCAACTGGAAAAAACCTGACGCCTTAGTGTTTTACCTCACCTGAGGCAGAGAAAGGGAGCTGAGCAAAGAAAGGCTCAGCATCTCAAAAAAGCCCCAATGAGTATTAAACTTCCCATTTCCCACATCTGTTGGCAAAGAGCAGCTCCATTCCTCATCTGTGAGGGCAATGAAAAGTCCACTACTGATATATTTAAACCAAGATAATAAATGTTTCCTTTCTCTTTAACTTCAGAGGGAAGTTCCTAGAAAATATTAATAATGGGCTCCTGTTGCAGGAAAGATTATAATCAGTGGGATACATTGGCAGAGAGCTACACACTGCCCCAGCTCTGTAGCTTCTACTTTATAGGATTAAAATCAACTATCTTTGTGAAATGTGCAGGAAACTTCTGAGTAGGGATATTAAATATTAAAGGGGAATGATTGATCAAACTGCACAAAGGAGACCAAGGAAAACTGAAATTCTGCAGCAGATGCACCCAAGTGTGTCTGCAAACTGCAAAAGCAATCTGCAGGCAATATTAATGGGTTATTTTTCTACCACACTTGCTAATAACATCCTTCTCAGAACCAGAGAGGGAGAGACAAGCCCTCCAAACCTTTGCGAGCAGAACTCACCATTCCCTGCTCCAAAGTACAAGGATACTCACAGCTTTGGTATGTTCTTTGTAAACACAGTAACTATGACTGGAGATACATTCAGGACAGCACTTCCCCTCTAAGTGAATTAATTCTTCACCCTGTGAAGAAGAGAAAGGTTGCAGCAATTCCAACGGAATCAACATCGCCAAAACCACTGTGGAATGCCGAGGCAGAACAGCTCTTGCCCTGGAATGCAATCTCCAATATCTAATTTCACCTTATCTTCTCCCTATCCCACTTCATCTCTGTAGGTATAGTTTGAAAAACGTGCTTAGTGAATACTGCAGTTGCAGAACAAACCTCGGAATTCAGCAATAAGGCCATTACTTCATCCCTAAATCCCGCAGAGAAATACTCCCCCTTTTTACTGTGCATCACTAGGATTTCACAGGACCAACCTCAAGATCTCAATGCATAGAAGCTTACCTTCATTTTGAATGCTCTACTTTTATTCCCCCAAGAGAATTTCAAAGCACATGCTCTATTTATCCCAGATGGAAAAAGCCTGTTCTTTGTCACAACTGTACAACTCCACTTAAATAACTTCAGTTTGAAGATAAGAATTTAGCAGCAGGAGAAAGGAATAAAGTGCCCCAATTCACCACAATTCTTTGTGCCCGAGTGGAAGCTGAATATTTAGAAAAGAGAGAGACTTTGTCCTAGGGTACCAGGACACAGCTCACAAGAAACAGCTTTGTTTTACAAGATTTCCAAGTAGTTTTTCTGATTTATGCCAACCGGGTGGCTGCTCCAGGACAATTTTCCCTGTGCCACACTGGCACACTCCATTTTGGTATGGGAATGATTAAAGACACAGACAGGGTAACAGCAGCACTGGCCACTGTTAGGTTCCCCAAGGGAGAATACCTAAGCCAGGCCACACTCTGGCATCCCTGGGGCATTCCTGAGCAGGGGAACAGAGAAGGAACCACCTGGCTCTTAGTCACCGAGGACCACACACAGCCTAAATCTCTTTGCTGCTTCTAGACATTTCTGCTCTTCAATTACTCCAAAATGCCTCTGGCAGGGTTTGGATCTCATGTCACTACTGTGTACTGTAAACCCTCCCATCCCCACCCACATCCATAAACACAGGCTATAGGAAAACTGGGAACAACTATCCATGGAACATGGCTTGCCTAGCCCAAAAAAAAGCAGCTGTGCTGCTCTGCCAAGGCTCAGAAAAAGGAGAGGCTGTGGGAGATAACTCGTGGCTTTGCTGCAGAGAGATTGATCATATTCCAAGTTGAGAACATCTATTCCCAGCTCACAGCCTGCTGAAAATGGCTTCTAGAGGATTAGGTCAGAATCACCATGGACACTTTGCTGGACAAGTTGGTTTGAAAGGGTTTGGAGCTAAACCTCTTGCAGTTCCTATCTGTGGCCTCATGACATTTCCATGATGTGACCAGGAAATTAACAGTGCCTTATGAAGAGAGAAATCCAAGTGGTCCTGGCTTCACATCAGCTCTGATTTATTGAGGCAGGTGCTTAAATAAACAGACCTGCAACTTCGAAGGAAAATCCAAAGGAAAAAGAAAACATGGCATCTGCTTTTTGAGTAAATGTTTTCTTGTAATTAATTAATGCACACCTTGCACTACTGAGGCAAACTACGACTGAACACGACTTGAGGAGTTTTGAGCCCTGCACGTTAACATCTCCAGCTATTGTTCTGGAAAACACCCCTGGCTTTTCTGAATAATGGATTTTTTTTTGTCAGAACCCAAGACGTGAGCATGAATATTAACTAATCCTCCCCACTGAGCCATGACAGCACGCCATCATCATTAGTGTAAATGATCCAATTTACAGCCAGGAGCACGCAGGCAGCTCGCTCAAACAGCTGCAAGTGCACAAGATTTTATGACAACCACAACTTTTCATCCAGCAAAATCTCTCTGCTCAGTTTCAGGACATGTGATCATCAGGCAAGGGGTGACTTTGGATCCCACACTCAGTGCATTTTAGCTGTTTCAAAGGCAAAATCACAAGTGAACATAGACTTCCATACCTTGATGCACCCTTTTTTGTACCACCTGGGAGTCCATGTGTGAACTTTCACTCCTTTGAACACCCATTAAAACAAGCTAATCCAGTGAAACCATTATGTCCAGGTTTTGGCTGACACACCAGAAGGGTGCTGCTCCTTAAGATTTAGCACACACAGGCAGGGTCACCAGGAAAACATCACCACTGAGACAGAAAACCCAGAAGGCCTCAATTCTTTCCCTTTTCCTCACTGACACTGTGGAGTAGTAGGTATAAAACAGGTAAGAGCCACCAATTGAAACAGATCATAGAATCACAGAAAGGTTTGTGTTGGAAGGGACAAGTGGCCTTGGGGCAGCCACAGCTTCCCTGGGCAACCTGTGCCAGGGCCTCACCACTCTCACAGGGAAGAATTTCTTCTGAATATCTCATCTAAGCCTACTTTCTGTCAGGGTGAAGCCATTCCCTCTTATCATGTCACTCCAGACCCTTGTAAAGAGTCTCTCTGTCTTTCTTGGAGCCCCTTCAGGTACTGGAAGGCCACAATTAGGTCACCACAAAGCCTTCTCTTCTCCAGGCTGAGCAATCCCAACCTTCTCAGCCTTTGCAGTGACAAACAACACAGAAGTCTTACCCCACTGCAAAAAAAAAAGCCAATTCAAAGCATATTTGTAGGTGTGTGGGTGAAGCACATCCACTGCAGAGCAAATATAACATAACCTGGCAGGGAGGGTATTGGTTTTGGAGTAAACAGCATTGGAATAAAATACTTTGCCAGCTTCACTTCTGTGCTAAGAGTGGCATGGAAAAATGAAGGAAAGTAGAACACTGACTTCCATATCCAGCTACCTCAATGAAGGCCACTGTAGCACACAGAAGGAGGATAAAATGAACATTTCTTAAGCTTTTCACTATCTCTGACCTGCACATTTTCCCCATGTTCAGCTCCTGGTAAATCCAGTGATCACCACGGCATCCTCTGTGTGTCTGACCCTCCACTAGAGCAGGCAGACACAGCATGGGAGTGGACCCAAGTTAAATTAGTCACTGATTCACACTGCTTTGCTTCACAGTGGAAGCCCACTGTGCAAACTTGCACGGGAAATTTCAGGTTTGCTCTCCTTCCCTGTGATATGTTTTTGAGGGGACTGCACAAAACAAGGGCCTGTTCTTCAAGTCAAGAAAAAAGAAAAAGAGAGGGAAAATAAAAACTCCCAAGACTTAACAGGTCCATCTTGGGAGAAGAAAGCCTTTCTCACCTTGGCACACTCCACTTTGGCACACTCAGCTTCCTGGCAGGTGACCTGGCCCTCCTGGCACATGCAGAAGTTGCAGTGGGTGCTGTTCCACATCTCCCCATGGTACCTGATGGTGCCACCGTCCAGGCAGCTCTCTTTGGAAGAGACACACTCCTCACAGCACTTCCTGGGGCGCTGCACCTTGCTCTGCCCCTGAAAACATCAGCCAGCAGTGAGCAGGGCTGTCTGAAGCCCTGGGCACAGCAGAAGGTGCAGCTGGGGTATCAGAGGTGGGTGATTTTTCAGCACCTTCTCACAGGTGACAGAGCCACAGGTCTCCCTCAGACATCTGACTTCCCCTCTCTGACACACACAAGCAGTGCAGGCAGATTTTTTCCACTGCTCCCCGTGCTGTTGAGAAAGAACATGGATACAGTTGTTAAACACTCTTGGAAAACAACCAAATTCCTTCCAGAAACCTGAGCTGCTTATGGAATATCATGGCTCCTTCTGCATGTCTGTATCAGATAACAAACTTTTCTTAAAAATGCTGATCTCTAGATGATCAGCAAACAGGAAGAAGAGGGATTGAGGTCTAGATGACACTGTGGGTGTCATTAATTGCAAGCTTGTGGCATTGGGGAGTCCTGAGCTATTATAAGTCAAAAAAAATCACTGACAGAAAACCCCACATACATACATTTCATTAAATAATGCATGAAATTAATTGCAGATGACACAAGGAAAGTTATAAATACTTTGACCACTGGTGCTTTCTGCTTTCCTCCCTCAAAACAAGTGTGAAAACAATTTGCTTCAGCCTGCAAACTTCCTTTCTGCTGGCCAGCAAATTCTTATCTAGGCCTGATTTCTTTCAACTCTCCTGCCTTTCCAGGAGGAAAAAAAAGCAATGTCTGTACTAAGCTATTAGTGCTGGCAGAAAGTCAGAGGCTGGGGAGAAGGGGGAGACAGAAGTGCCAAAAAACTGCGAGTGGTTTTGGTGTAGTTTGTCACGAGTCACCTGGAACGTTCTTCCCGACACCGAGCAGGGCTTTGGGACACACTCTGGGCAGCATTTTCCAGCAGACAAAACCATAACTTCCTCCTAAACAGAAGGCAGAGAGACAAGGAAAAGAAAGCATGGACAGCATCAGTGCTTGGAATTCCAGGCATCTGGCATCTGTGGGATAACCCACTGCCACTCAGGGCTTTGTTTTGGGCCAAACAGCAGCACAAGGGCAGAGTATAAGGCTTGAAAGATGTTTTCTCCACCTCATTTTCTGGGCTTATTTAGATGGCAGCTGAGGTCTGAATACATGGAGAGATGCAGATAAATTCCTACACATGACATAAAGTGCTTGTGTTCAGGCATACAGATATACAGAGGAAAAAATAAATATACAGCTATGCAGCGAAGCACAATAAAGCAGGAGATGGATGAGAGGAGGTTTTTTCCTGGAATTGCCACATTTTGAGGTTTTGAAGGTGTGATTTACACTCACCACCTCTCAGGCATCTGCACTGTTTTAGTTACATCCATCCGTACTGTCTGTGCAGATGTTAAATTATGCTTAAAATTGGATTTTTCTAATTTCAATTTTTTTATGACGGATCTAAATCATGTCAGAAAAGGCTGGAACTTCATACCAGTACAACATTTTCCTGCATGCCCCAACTCCAACCATCCAAAACATGTCTTAATTCCACTGCTCCCAGTCCATGTACATCCAATGGTTGGGAATAGCATTCCCAATCAGCACATCCCTCCAGCCACACCAGGATGATTGGAAGACCAACTGATGGACTGGAATTAAAGCAGAAATGCCAAGCACTACCATCTCATCTTCTTCATTAGTCAAATCATGGGCTTTCAATGAAAGAGTGGAAGACTTTGTACAAAAGTTACCAAGGACAGATTTCCCAGCAGAGTTAAGAAAACTTTTTTGTATATTTTGGTGGCATGCAACAGGAATTTTTGGCATTCTTGTCCCTCAGCACCAAAGTTATCTGAAAGATGGAAGATGAGAGTTTAATCCTGGGAGAATTTTTGTCTTAGCTTTTGATGGAGTGGAGAACCAAGGAGGGGACAGAGACAAAGGCCCGTGCAAGAAAATGTTAGGTTGGATTGAGACCAGAACAGGCTCCTTGCACATCCTGCTAATGTCCCTTCCACTGGGAAATGTCCTTGGTGGCAAATATCTGGAACACCATCCGAATTGGCTTTCTGCTGCATTAACTTGGATGCTGCCAGCCAATTACTCTCAGACACATCACAGCAACAACTCAGTCACTCCTGATTCCATAAATTAGATCCTAATGATTAGCTGATTAAACATTGTTGCAATGGCTCAGCAGGTAATGCCAGTCCAGTTGGAGTGGGAAAGGAGGGATCTAAAGAAGGCATAAATTTGTTTTAATGCAGAGTACTTAGTAAATGAATATTAATGGAGTATCTCAGGACTAAGCAAAGCACAATTAGCACACACACACACTAACAGGTGGGGTTTTTTCTATCAAAAATAAAAAGTGTTAATTGTCCAAACATCTGGTCCAGCAACAGAAAGTTGGGAAAGCATCAACAGAGAAAAAAGTTGATGAGTACTGCTTTTGGTTTTCTCAGTGAGGAGTTCTCAGTCAGGGAGCTTCTGGATTCATCACTGGAGCATGGTAATAGATTTTAAAATAATTGGAAAATGGTCAGAGACAAGGATTTCCAGGGAGCCAGTTCCAGGCATGCTGTTGTAAAGGAGTACACCAAGGGCCCAAAAAAAAGGGTGCAATGGGCCCAATGAAAAAGATTCAAGAAGCAGTCACACCCTTCAGCACTTTCATTACAATAAGAAGAATTCCAAAAACTGAGTGGTTTGCCCAGAGTTTGGAGTACTGTGTACAGTTTGCTGCCTTTACTAACCCTCTGTAGAGTCTTGTAGGGTTTTGGCTGTCTTGATCCCTGCATAAATGCTAAAAGCTCATCACTTGTCCACAGCAAAGACCTTGGAAACAGGAATGTCCTCTGTTCTCCTAAGTGGACTAAAACCATGACCTTGCCTAATTCCTCTTCCCATTTCTTTTTGTTTTCTAAACACAAACATAAGGAAGGAACACTTCTCTGAGACTTTTCTTTCAGCTCAAGTTGCCTGGTATTTCTGAACTCATTAGGTCAAAAGGGGAATTTCATCCACATTTGACTACTCTCAAATGCATTTCTAGAGTTCTTGTTTAAAATAAAAAAGTAACAAGACCTGTAAATCAAACTTCCCAGCTGCTAACCAAACACTGAAATTTGTGAAGATAAACCCCATTAAAAATCTTGTGTTTTCATTCTTTCACTCAACAGAAATAAGAAAATTTCCTGATCAACTTTAGATACCTTTTTACTAGAAAATAAAAGCACTTTAGAATTTCTGCTTAATTAGCCAGCAAAGAGATGATAAAAATAAAATGCTGGGGGAAGAAGGTATTGGGGAAGAGACACATGGGCTTCACCATCACTTCACTCCATTTCTGCAGGTTAAATATCTCTTTTCCAAACCACCCACTTGTCACCCAGAAGCTTTGCCTGCTGATTTGGTCCCCAGCATGAGAAATGCACGTTGCCCACAGAAAAGGAGGTGTTGAGGAGCACTCCTAGAAGGCTGGAGGGTCCTGACCTGGCTGCAGAGCAGAGGCTGGCAGGAAGCTGTGGAGCACTGAGCTGCACCATCCCTGCAGACACATCTGGAGCACCGACCCAGGCTCCAGCCCTCGCCATCCTGGAACACGTGGCCATCGAAGGAGCAAGGCTCTGAGGGACAGGAAAACAGGGGGGGAGGTTTCTTTTCCAGTGCCCTTAGATCCCTTTCTGTCACCCATAATTAAAACATGGCTTTTGTGCATCTCAGAATTCAAAACTGCAGTTTGTCAAAGTGGGTTAAGAAAGTAACAATCCCACCAGCTTCTAAAGGACTTGTGAATTAACAGCTCTGGATGTACTTCTCCCACTGGGACTCTACAAGAAAAGGCATCCAACAGCTGAAGAACCATTTCTGGAAGTGGTAGCACAGGAAATATCTGAGGCTTTTTTCCCAATTTAATCTCCAAAATGAGGACAATGCTCATTGCTTAAAGCCTGTCCCCACCTCCTGGCCCATGGGTGAAGCCATGAGAAACATAAATATGGCAGCAGGACAGAAAGGGAATTAAGAGACATGCTTGACTCCAGAGTCTTCCCAACAAAGCTGAACAGGAGGTGAAAAGCTTTCCAGATTTGGGGCTAAAAGGAGGTTCTGAGCTCAGATCAGTGGAACCAGACAGTACTCACCACCACGGCCCACACATCTGGGACAGCAGGAGCCCTGGGCAGTGTCCTGCAGTTCCCCTTGTGCACAGGTGAGGGCTGGGCAGGTCCTGGGGCTGCAGGTCACCTTCCCGTGGCTACAGGAGCACTGGACACATCCTGAGCTGGCCCACTGCGTGCCGTGCTGCACACAACACAACCAAGGACACAGAAAACACAGTGAGACCTGGAAATAAATCCCGTCCCTCTTCAAGTCCTTCCTCTCTCAAGGATGAGACTTGGCACTGGTAAGAAGTGGCTTTCTGACCATGTGAGAGTGGAATTGGGATGTGAAATGTGATTGTAGGTACAAATATGCCCACATCCCTCTTGTGGGGATGCCTACCCAAAAAACAGGCTCAAAAAGAGCCAAAAGACAAAAGCTGCAGCAAGAGAACAGCACAGGAAAATACAGCAATGGCACAAGAAGAAACATAATGTATTATGATAAAACATAGTACCACCAAATCACAGGCACAAAGAAACATGAGAAGAGGATGGGTGTGCTACCCCTCCTGTTCCAGCTTTTGTTTAGCTTGTACCAGCTGCACGCTGGCCATGCCTCATGCTGGAACAGAGGGTTACCACATCCATCTCAGGTGTACAGAGTACAGTCCACATATGCAAATATCTGGGTATTTTAGCATATTTCTTGAGATTTGGACCTGACTTGCGTCCTGTCAAACAGAAAAGTCTGTAAGAGACCACACATAGGACTTGAGTTTGCTGTTAAGCCATTTTTCTACATTTGCCAGTCGTTTGACATGATTCATTAACTACTACCAATGAATCTTGATTTTTTCTTATCTCCAGACACTTATTCTGATTGTTTTGGCCTTTCAGCCCCCCTAGGTGAAACCACATCCCAGAACCTGCCTCTTGAATAATTCAGGATCACAGAATGCAGAATTCAGGTCGCAGAGCAGCAATCAATCTCCAGCAGTATAGGTGGCTGCTGAGAGAAAAGCCTGCTCTGAGCACAGCTAATATGTCAAGTTCACTGTGCTTTGCTCCCCTCCTGATGCTACTGCACTGTCTCAGTCAGCCACAGAAACAGCAAAGGGAAGGAACAAGTGGGGAAATCTCTCCCATTAAGCCATTCAGGACACACAATTGCTCAGCAACATGTTCCCTTTCTGCAAAGCCTGCTGACCAAGCTCCTGCTAAATTTCACTCTCTGACAGCGACAGGAGATAAATCCAATGCTCTATCCTTCCCCTGCACACCAGATGAACCAAACAGGGAGCTAGAAACAGGTAAGGATTGTCCCAGCTGGGGAACTGGACAGAGCACTCACACTGTGGATCTGTCCTTCGTGCTGGCAAAATCCTTCGGCTCGGGAGGCACACTCGGGGCAGCACTTGTTGGAGGCAATTTGGAGAACTTCTCCCTAAAAAGAGACAGGATTCCAATAAGCAGCTGACACCAAATAGGGACTTTAAAATTAAGGTGAAGCCATGAGGCCTCACTGGACGTGGTGCTCTCACTTCAGAAAGGAAAGGTTTCAAGTGAAATACAGAATGCTGCTACCCCACATCCCCTTGCTGAGAGGTGGCACAGCACTTTGTGTGTTTGACATTTTGCCCTCAAAACAGCAGCAGAATTTACAACCCCAAGAGTACAATTGGGAATTCTTCAGTTGAACCAGTTTTCAAAGAACAGGAAACACTTGTTCAAGACAGAAGTCAAGATTCTTTGCTGAAAGGCCACTGGGAAACATGGGACAGATGTTGCTGAAACAAGATCAGCAACACTTGCGTAAAACTCATAATGAGTAGATAAGAAATAAACAATGGTGAGAAATGGCATTTTCTGACCTTGCTCGTCAGTGAGTGGTTTAGCCTTGAAGCATGAAAGGATTTTTTTCTCCTGAGATCCTTGGTGATCCTTTTCAATGTTTAAATGACCAGATGTTTTTGGAACACTTAAACATTTTGTCTTGAAGACTGCCCATGTCAAGCAGTCACACAGATTCGTTTCACACTATAAACCTAATTCCCTTTATTGAACTTTAAAGTTGCTGCCTTTTCATTTATTTAATTTTTATAATTTTATCTAGTGCACTCATTATTAGGTGTGCCATGACAGCACTTGATTTCCCTCCTCTTTAGCACAAAAATTCCTACTAGTTCAGTCTATCTTTAATCAATACACAGCGATAATAACGGGGAAAACCAGTAAGAATCAGAATTATTTCCTCATTAGTGCTGTCATATTGGGAAACATTTTAACCTGCTTCACAAAGCCATATAATTATGCTGACAGAGTCCCTTTAAAACACTCATTTTCACTGCTATTTGTGCACTCTACCCCAGCAATCCAGATGTTAATGCAAGACCAATTCCATGGCCAATTAATGAAGACCCAGACAAAGACAAGCAGGAGACAACGAAAGCTCAGCAACCATCACGAGGAAGAAGCAACTGGAAGAAAGACAATCTCAGCTCTGTTGTTGCTCAGCCGAGTGGAAAGTGCCCATCTGCATCTTCCAGGGAGCCCCAGCCCCACCTCCAAATGAAGGGGGACTGGAAGCTGGGCTCATGCTGGGAGGTTCGAGCCCAGTTCAGGGGCTTCCTTTGGGATCAAGCTGCTCCAACACCCGGCCTCTGGCTGGAGTGCAGTGAAGGGGACAAAGGCTTCACACACCACGTTTTCACTCCAGTGAGGAGTGCAAGGACACAGAGCCTGTGCCTGGCTCTGGGCAGTCACACACACTCGAGCCTTACCTTCTGGAAGTCACACTGAGGGGCTTTGCAGACTGTGGGCTCACAGGTGACAACGCTGCTCCGGCAGCGGCAGTCTTGGCAAGCATCCGGCTTCCAGAACGTGTTATTCTGCAAATAAAGTTGGAAATGACACCCATGCAGCCCAAGGCATGTCCTGTTTTCACAACAAGTCTCAAATAGCTCCATAGAGATAGACTGCAACAGAGCCCCCCTCCCTCCCACACGCTTATCAGGCTCAACATTGGCACTTTTCACTCAACAGCTTCCAACACGCACCTGAAAGACAAGGCCATGCAGGGCCAATAATCAGCTCCAACGGCAAGATAATCCAACCTCCAAGAACTCCAGATGAGTACAACACCTCTGGAAAACTCTCCTGGAATCAGGTTCAGACTGTCCACACTGCAGGTTGATCCCAGGCTGCGCTGAAGCAGCAGGGGTAGATTTGAGGCAAACCTGCTCCTGGACGCGTTTATTCCAAAACACCATGAAGGAGACTGTGGCCAAGCTGACAGATCTGGGAATGGCCGCCACCACTCCTCGATCAGTGCACCCAACTGGAACACCCACCAGCTCATTCACAAGGGTTTGCACCACCCTGCCTGACCCCCTTCCATTGCCTCCACACTGAGGTCACGATCCCACACTGCCTCCACAAGAAAATGGGAAGAGGAGGATCAGTTTCTCGTCTGAAACACGCTTTTCCGCTGGACAATTCCTGCCCCTCTTGTATAGGCAAACACTGGGCTAAATTCACACCACACAGAATGTTTTCCCCTGTGGGATGTGCAGCCCCTATCCCAGCCACTGAGCCTCTTTTTTAATGGATTTGCAAGGAGACCAGACCCTGCTGCTGCTGCTCATCTACACGATGCAGTGATTTACCTCAATTTACTCACAGGGCAAAGTACGGCTTAGGCAAATTAAGCTATGGAAGGATGATTAACAGTTGACTGCCATGAGCACATTTACAGCTAACTACTAAAACTGCTAAGCATAATGATAAAATACTGAAACATGCCTTAAAGGCCCATTAGGCTGCCTAATGAGAGAAAAAATATCCTGAAAAACCTGGCCACTTGCTCAGGCACTTCTGTCAGGTGCTGGATCAAGAGTGTCAATCTGCAAATGGTCAGACAGCCAAAATTATTGCAACAAAATTCTTGTGTCTCTCCACTACTTTCCAAAAGCATTTCTCCCACATCAAACTGTGCTTCTGGTCATGCACAGGTTACAGACACTCTGGCAGCATCAGAAATTGAGGGGGGTTCTGTTAATGGAATGATGGTGGCAATGCTGACCTTAGAAAGGTGCACAGCCCCTCGGGGTAAGGCACCTACAAGGCAAAGAGAAATTCCTGCTCAGGAGCACAGCTGGTTCTCCCCTCACGCACACACACAGAAACCCTGACATCATCCCTGCCAGCAGATTTATGGTGCAGTTAGAGAAGAAATGAAGGTTAAGCGATGTGAGTGCCAAGCTTTAGCTAACACACACATCGCAGTTAACTCATCCCGCTGGCTGCAGCAGCGCTCTGTGTTTGGGAGCTGGCAGCTCCCTGCAGGGAATTCAGACACAGAGTAACCAGGAGTGGGAAGGGAGGGGGCAGACTCAGTGCCCCAACTCTTGGTTCTCCTAAACCTTCATCTCTGGTCTCTCATGCTTATTCAAATTTTTAAAAAGATAAATAATTTCCACAGTGGAATAATAACCAAGGGACTCGCATGGCACAAGGTCAGCACAGAGCCATCCTGACTCTGTTTTTGTGGTAAGAAAACCCCTCTTTGGTCTTCTTCCTCCCCTGGTTTCTATCATAGCCCAAGCAGGCTGGCTCCTGTCAGCTCCTGTGGGCTCAAATCAGCTGCTTCTAAATTCCTTTTGCCAGGTACCACCGGATCTGCACTTCACACTTCTCTGCAGAGTTTTAAAAATTCATTATCTAGCTAATAGTCAGGAAACTACCACCTGATTTGTTGGGGTATGAGAGTCTTCCAAGCACTTCACAGGTCTCAGTGTCCAGGTCTTCAGACATGTCAACATTTAGATTCCCAGCATATCAATTTAAGATTCCCGGCAACAGACCTAAACTCCAGTTTGGAAAGTCTGGATCCCTCCCCGTGTGAGGCTTTGCTAGGGCTCACCCAGCACGTACAAGGACACTTCAAAACTCCCAGGCAATACAGTTTAAAACATAAAGCAAGACTTTTCAGTAGACACTTAAAGAACTGCTGGAAATCTGCCTGACATCTTCTCCACGGCCCTGTACCTCAGTGGAAAAACTATCTGCTGCAATCTAAGTGCTGGATTCCAATCCTGTGGAGAGTGTATTTTTATCAATGACAATTTAAGGGGCTTTTTCCTTACAAGTACTAATATAATTAACAGTATAAATAATGAAATACCAAGCAGAGAGCGCTTTGAAGATGGAAAGCACTCCTTAGGCACCAAGTAGTGCCATTATAATTTATTAATTCCCTGGATTTCCCTACATCAGAAGAAGAAATGATACCTAATTCAACTGAATTTTAAAACACCAGGCTGCAAGAAGAGATACATCTACGTTACTTGGGCCAGTCTGCAGAACAGGGACCAAAAGAGCAAGAAATACTCACAAACCTTTTGAGCCTGCAGTCACCCAGACCAAAACAAAATGAAATAAAACTGGAGACACAGGAGCACAGTGTAAGCCTGTGATGGGTTTGGAGACTACTGATGAGGATTTAGAAAAAGGCAGGGGAGAAAAAGATAAAAGGAGGCAAGAACACAACCAGCAGTAAAAGCAAAGAAAAAACTAGAGACAAAAAGCAGAGGAGGCGTGGAGGGAGCCCAGGGCAGCTGTGAGTGCTCCTGGTTTGTGGCTGTCACCCTGTCACATTAACGAGACCACAGAAACAGCTAAATCTCTTGGACCACGGCTCTTTCAACTGGCTGTAATAACTTCAGATAGCTGCACCTGTCCCTCCTCTACCCCAGCAAAAAAAAAAACAACCCACCCAACAAATCAAAAATAATCAGAGCCTGCTATTAATATGTGAAAAGCCTCAGTAACTTAATCAGGTGCCACTTAGCATGGGATATCATCACAGCAGATAACAGTCTGTGTGCTATTCTGGTGCAGTGACTAGGGAAATAAGAAGCATACAACAGCTGGTTTGTGTCCCCTTTCCAGCTCTTACGGCTTCCTGAAAATATCCAGTCCATCCCTAAAATGCCACTGGATGCTGGGGTGGCCCCAGCAGCATGCAGGACCTGTAAAGCTGGTCACTGGGGTGGTGGCATTGCTGCAATTGCTGAGCAGGGTGAAGCCAGCAGAGCACAGCTGCAGCCTTCGTGTCAGCCAGGGGTGGAGCTGCACATTTGTGGTGTCACGCCAAAAACGAGGGGGTTGCTGCTCATCCTGTACCCCACCTGATGATGCTGAGGGCTCTGGAGCACCTCTCTCATGAGGAGAGACTGCAGGAGCTGGGCCTGGTCAGCCTGGAGAAGAGAAGACTGAGAGGGAATCTCATCAATCCGTACAAACATCTCCAAGGTGGGTGTCAAGAGGATGGTGCCAGATTTTTGGTGTGCCCAGTGACAGGACAAGGAGTAACAGCCATAAACTAAAACAGAAGGAGTTCCACCTCAACATGAGGGAGAGCTTTTTTCCCTGAGGGTGGCCAAGAACTGGAACAGCTGCCCAGGGAGGGAGTGGAGTCTCCCTCTCTGGAGACACTTCAGCCACCTGGATGCGTTGAGTGTCACCTGCTCCGCGTGATCCTGCCTCGGCTGGGGGGTGGGACTGGCTGATCTGCAGAGCTCCCCTCCAACCCCAACTATTCTGGGATTCTGTGATTAACTCTCCAAGGGTTAACTCCTTGGGGTTAGCACCATTAACTCTCCTGCTCTGTGTCCAGGCTGCTTTGGGGAGCGGGGAGACCACGGGGAGCTGCCCCAAGGGAGCTCCCAGCCCGAGTGCCAGGTCGGATTTACCTCCCAAGTCGTTCCTGTGCAAGAGACAACTGAGAAAAGGCAGGGATCGGGTGTCTCAGAAGAGGAATTCCAGGCTGCTTTGTTGAAATCGCAGAGCAGAGCCCGGAGCAATTACACTTTTGGTAACAATTACCAGCATCAGCCACCGGCTGCCAGGCGAGGAGCCTTGGCAGCGCTGCAGCCCCGCTTTCACTTGTCGTTTCCACTCCAATTACTCAACAATGCCAGGCAATTGGCAGGAGAAGCCCAAACGAGGGGGAAGCAGAGAGAGCACTGCATGGCCTGTGGGGATATCCATTAATGGAGCAATGAGGAGATGAAAGTAATTCAGAGACACATAAAGGCTTCCCAGTGTCCATTCGAGTTTGGATTTGATGTTTTATCTCTGGCAATGGGGAGCTGTTGCTCTGCTGAGTGTGTTTTCAGATCTGGCGTTTGCTGGTATGCAATAGAAACTCCTTGACAAGGGGATTTTAATGGGCTCGAAATCAAATGGAAATCCAGCTCCTCTCAGTGCAAAGAGCTTTAGTCCTACAGTCCTGGGAGAGGACGGAGCAGTTAAGGCAAAGCACACGGCTTGATTAACAACACAGCAACGTGAACATGCTGTTCCAGGAATTGGGAACTAGTAGTCTCCCCTTCTTCCAGCCACGGAATTAAGAAGTTACATAAAGTTAAACAAGGTGCTGTTTTCACAGCTCAACAGGCTGCTACACTTCCATCTGTTAAAGTCTTCCACCAGTTGTACCAGCCTTGTAAAAATCAAGAGTCTAAAAATAACGTTTCCCAGTAGTCCTAAGATATTTCAGGGATATGATATTCCAAAATATTCTTCAAATACTTAGGTGCTGTTGTAACCTTTATCCTGTCTTTCACACAGACACAGAAGCAGCTGCCAGAATAGGGCCCAAATGCACTGAGAAAGCAGGGTAGAGGGAGTAAAACTATGGTTTAAATTCATTGCTTCTAACCAGGCTTTAAACCAGCACACAGAGATCTTTGTTCAGACCAACAGGTCAGTATTTTGGAAGCAGCAATGTTCCTTTAGAAGGGTTAATGCCTTTTGGTCTGTCACTACTAGATTCACCCAAAACGACTTGCAGCCTCCTTGCAAACTTTCTTCTCCCATTAAATCCATCTATAAATGGACATGTTGAATGGCTGACAGCAAAAACAATGACTATTTTGTCCCATTTTCTTGTGCTGCAGATCTTTTCCATGCCAAGTTGTGTGCTGAGTTTGATGAACCACGCACACCAGAAATTCTCCTCAGCATCCAGGAATAACATTTGGGGTCCTCCTGCTGGTTTTTCTCCACTTTACCCAAATATTTCCTAACCTGCCAAGTGGCAAATTTCTAACATCCTCCCCCAAATGACTTCTGAATGGATATCAAACTGTTAATGGATGTCAGACCCAGAGCGCTTGATTGAACAGCTGTGGAAAAGAAGGGAGGTAAGGGAGTAATTTAATCTAAACTTGGTCACAGCTTTAATGATAGCACTTATTACAACATAATGGCTATTTCTGGGGCAGCAGGAGTGCCCATCTCTGCTGTGTGATGCTCTGGATGCAGGTGTACCCATGGCAAAGCACCAAGGAGGGGATGTTCTGCCCCTTCAAATGATGCTGCTTGGTCAAAACTTGAATGTGGGAGAGCCACCAGGACATCAGCAGTCAACAGCAAGTGACAGATGTGTCAAATGATGAAGTGAGACTGCCAGCAGGATCAGGGATTTCAATTAAAAATCCAGTTTATGGTGGGCCAAGTGCTTCCATGTTAACTGCATCTAAGCCAGGGCAGAGTGAACAAGGCAGACTAAGCCTTTTATCCCATTTCTCACAACAATAACGACAAAAAAACCCATCAGGCCATGAAAATCCTTGCAGCTGATTCAGCAGAGGAAGGAAATTTCCTTCAGTACCAGTCACGGGCCCTCAGAAGCTCTGCACCAGGTGAAACATAACTCTAATTCTACTTCTTGAAGGCAACAATCCACTCTAGAGCAATTTTGCAAGCCATGTCAGCAAACACAGAGCTATCTCCAATTCCAGGCCGGATATTTAGGAAGTATCCTTTCAAAGCAAGGAATTACACGTCTGGAATCCTGCTATTGTCACTGTGGGTCCAAGCACAGTAATCTCCCATCCAGCTCCCAGAAAATACAACCCTTTAGGTCCTTATCATCCATCTCAGCTCCCTGTGCAGCAGATTAATAAACTGGCTCTCTCTTCCCTTCCAAAGGGAAAGAGGACCCCTGCACAGTCATTAATCCTGGAGAACAAAGGCTTCATTACTGAGTAAAAATGATGAAGAAAAGCCTGTAGAATAAGGAAATGTGCAGCCTGTCCTCATGTTCTCCAGGATCGTTTCCAGTATTGCTCTGGTTCACTGGGAGCTGTTGAGATTCAACAAGGTGACAATCTTGTGTCCAAACCAAATCAAAATAATGGCAGCAAAAGGTGGGCAACAGCTCAGTGTTTGAGTCAAACGCACAGGCTCCTCGCTGCCTTCTGTTACAAATTAATCAATTGATTGACTCTGGCACACAGAAACTACAGGCCCAAGAACAAAATCAGCTTAAAATATCCTGAAAAGGGCAAAGATGATATATGTATTCATGTGCTTCAGCACTGGGAAGCGTGATCAAGTTCACTGGGATCGAGAGGGACAGCATGGAGTGAAGGAGAGAAGTTGTTAGGCAGCACAGCCCTTGGCATTCACTGGATTACACGTGCTTTAAAAATGATGATTGTTTTTACATTGACAAAAGAATCACACCGAACAACTGCGGAGAGCTACAGCTAATTACCCCTTGGTCTGTGAAAGAAGGAATGCCATGGGTACAAAACCTTATCCTGTCCAAGAGCAGTGAGCAGACTGAGGGAGAAGAGGCAAAACCTGTGGAATAACACCAACAGGGGAGCAGCCGTGGCCAGAAGGTGCAGTGGAGGAAAAAGTAACTCCAGGGCTGGAAAGAGAGGTCAGATGAATCACAAACCTTTGCTTTTCAGGGAGGAAGGCGTAAGGAACAGCTGTGTGAGGCATTCAAACTCCCTCCCGTGAGGCAGATAAAAAGATGAACAGAGACACAGGGCATGGGTCGGCCTCAGCAGGAGAAGTACCAGTCTATCAATTAGCATGAGTGGCCATCAGTCAGAAATAAATCATATTATCCATTGGTAAGTGGCAGCATTCGACAGGAAACAAATTGTGCTCATGCTGGAACAGTTCATTTTGCTTTCATTATTCAGAAGCACCACGTGCAAGGTCATGGCAAAAAAAAAATATTTATTTAAAATTAAAGCCCTGTAATCCCATCTAAAGTATATTTATTTTTTCGATGTACAACACCATGATTCTGTGACCTAATTTCCAATACAATGCCAGGGACATGCCAGGAGTTGCTCTGAAAATAACCATGATCCATACTTAGAGTATCTCTCCAATTTGCTCCCTTTACCACAGTTCCTCTTCTACAGAAAAACCAATTTTACAAAATTTGACTGTTCACAGGAGAAGCAAGCTCAGGGACAAAGATTCCCATAGCCTCTACAGCTCCTGCACATGAATTTTTGTCTCTCACCCCGTTCTCAGTACTTAACATCTCTCTCAGAATAAATCTGCGGTAAAAGCTCGGAACAATGTACACGGCAAGCCCGTAATGGGGGCTGGAGCAGCAAGGCTAAAAGGGAGCACATGCATAAGCACTTATTTAGACTCTTGAAAACAGACTGGGGGGCTCCTAAATCTCTCCAATGCTCATCGTTTAACAAAGGGACAGTTTTATACAAAGCACTTGGCTCCTTCACTTGTAGTGATGTCTTAATCTGCAGAAGCTGCTCCATGAAATATTTAGCAGAGGCAAAACATATGCATCCCTTAAGTTCAGGCTGAGGAAGAAAATGCATCTTCCCTCCATCCTCAGGAAGCAAGAATGGGCTGGGTACTACAGTAAATAACACGTGACAATGTGCTTCTGTCAAGCACTTTAATTCTTCTTCTTTAATAAGCTTGAATGATTGCTTGTTAATGTGTTTTCCAAAGCACATCTCCGGGGTGCATCAAACCTCAGGCATCACTGTCCACACGGATTTAGCCAGAGGAGGAACACAGAGCTCTCCTCACATCCCTCTCCATGCCATGGATAGCTGCCAGGCTGAAGACTGCTCACTGACATGGTGTGAGCCAATTCCTGTCAGCCCGCTTCACGCTTGGTTAGAAATAATTGCTGCCTCATTACAAATTTAATAATGACACTGTGATATGGCAGAACTCTTCCTTGCAATCTCTTTCTCTTCCTTCTTGAAGATGTGAAACAGATTAAACATCATGCAGGCCAAGTATTTTAATTGGGTTTTTTTCTCCATTTTCCAAGATTTTGTTCATGAAGTTTCTACATGGCTTAAGGAACATCTCACAATGCTTTTACCTCCAGGTTCCTGCAGGATCCTAAGGTTTTTAGTTTTTCTTCACCTGCATCTACTTTGAGAAGGTCTTAAAGCAGAAGAGAGGTTTGCCTGTTCCCTGAACAATTCACAGCTTCCCTAAAGGACACGGAGATTTAGGAAAAGTGACACAGGAAACACTCTTGAGGGAGCTGTCCTCTCTACTCAATGGGTTAGGAATGAAAAGTCCAGGACGGAGAGGGAGAGGTTCTCCCATAACACAGCTGTAAAACTGGAGAGAGTGCTCCACACTCTCCTTTCCCCCCCTTCACTCCCACTGTGCCATGAACATAGCTGGTGACGAGCCTGGCACCTTCCTAGAGCCATAGAAATCCCACACCAGGGATGAATGGAACCTCTCTGATTGCAGGGATCAATTGAGTTCTAAGGAAGAAGCCATCCAAAGGAAAAGCAGGTTAATCTCCTTTGCTGCACAAGAACATTGCAGCAAAGCACAAAGAACACTCTCAGAACTACAAGTACTCAGAGCAGCTCCAATCACAAGCCTTGTTTCAGTACACCCATCTCTCCTGAAGATCTTGGTGATGGGAATTCCCAGCAGCAAGGCCTTGGTCCTCCCAACCCTTTCAGGTGTCTCCCTATCTGTTACTCCCTCTGCTCTCAAAACCAGCAGCATGTAAACAAAGCACAACCTGATAACAAAAAAGGGTAGGGGATTTAGAAAAATACTGTGTTGTATTTTTCCTTCCTCTCCTTTCCCTTTTTTTTTCCCTCATCAAAATAAGAAACTGAAGTGGGAGATTCAAGACTACTGAACTCACTTTCTTTCCTGCACAGCTCTTCCATTCCTCTGCACTGGCACACTTCCCAGAGGTCTAAGCACAACAGCATGGATGGATGGCTTTTCCAAACACCTGCATCCATCACTGGATTTGACCTCCAGAGGCCACATTCTTCCCTGCATCTTTAGTTACTTTTATCTTAAAAAGAAAAAAGAAAAGCAATGTGGGTCACCGGCGTGAAGCTGGCAGCCAGGCTCCCTCCCTTCCTGCCTGCAGGGAGGCAACTGTGACTCCCTGGTTCAGTGGTGCCTGGATCAGCCACAGCTCCCAGACTGCACCAACCCAGAGGAGAGCACACCCCAAATCACAGCCTTCACCTTGTGCCTGATGTTTCCCACTCAGGGCCATGAGGAATGTTGTTTCAGGCTCTGGAAAGAAACTGCCATAATGTGCAGTCCTGGCGAGACAGCCCATTTCTCAGGAGCTTGGGGACATGAAGTATTTCAGTGCTGTTTTCTGTAGTGCAGTAAATATTGCACTTTAAATCCACCTGACAGCTGTTTAAGTCCTGCAAGGAATCCAGCCTTCAGGTTCTGGGACCTGAAATACAGCTGTGCCTGCCCCACCTCTGGAAGTGCTCAAAGCCAGGCTGCGTGAGCCTTGGAGCAACCTGGTCTAGTGGCAAGTGTCCCTGCCCATGGCAGGGACTGGAACTGGCTGAGCTGTAAGGTCATTTATGACTGTCTCCTATTTCTAGGAATACACAACCACCCTCACACAAGGAAACGTTGAACAGAGGACGTGCAGCGACAGACGAGTGGGAAGCTGCTGCATTATCACCTTCGAGGACAAACGTGCTAAAATAGCAGCTAAACCCAGTGGGAATTGCAGCCATGCAGCATCCTCTCCTCAAAGCACGCACCAGACGGCTCCACACTGAGGGGAGACTCCTAAAAACAAAGAGCAAAGCAAGCCTGAAACTCTTTTCAACACAGCACGCTAAAAATCCTCCAGCTTCCCCTCACCTTCAAGAAGCCAATGAAAGA
This sequence comes from Eopsaltria australis, assembly GCA_034509425.1. NCBI lineage: Eukaryota > Metazoa > Chordata > Aves > Passeriformes > Petroicidae > Eopsaltria > Eopsaltria australis. The sequence continues at coordinate 224,530 of JAVTVJ010000247.1, read as the reverse complement.
TGCTTGATGAAAGCCTCGAGACAGCCAGGGCTCTCCCTGCAAAAGCAGATTGCTCCAGGGAAATCCCAAATTCCCCAGCCCACACCAGCTCCCAGCGGGCTGAGATATTGAGACAGCCAAGACACACTGTTCTTGGAAATGAGGATGTACAAAGGCAGAAAAAATTGCTTAACCCCTTATTAATCTGCAGAACTTTCCCACCCCCTGATGAGGAACAGAGAGAGGCAGAATTTTTGAGCCTAGCTTGGAGCACACTTGACTTGAAAACAAGCCAACACATGGAATTTTTCCTACCCTTCCCTGGATGATTAACCTGGGCACCACTCCCACGTCTGCAGACACAGCACACCAAGACTGAAGTGCCCATGAGCTACGTGCACAAGTCCTATCGTGTCCACCCCACCCTCCCCACCCCACCATTTGCACTGGAAAAATAGAGGTTTATAACAGAAGAGAGTTCTCCTTTCAGGGAAGAGGACTGAGCTTTTGCAGCAAGCTTATCCAGACGTTGTCAGAGCTGCATTTCCTCCTTGAGTCTGCAAGGATAAGGAAAACATCATCCAGGATGCCAGGAAAAGGATGGGGTTTTACTCATGTGAAGTGAACATCTCTGGCTCCAGCGGCAAAAAGGAGGAACAGCTGAGGCAGAAGGACAGCAGAGGGGCCCCCTGGCTCCTTGCTGGACCTCCAAGCCATGGCCAGGGGAAAGAAAAGGGACTTGTACTTCCAATAATCCCCTCCAGCGCGACATCACCTGCTCAGAATCATCAGCACACGGTTCCCACCACATCACAGGGGATAAGGAAAGATCACAGAGACTGTGGAAACGCCAGAGTCTGTGGGAATGTTAATCCAGCCTCCTGCTGTGACCCTGAGCAGCCCTGCTAAGTGCACTCAGGGCAGAGAACTGAAATCCCCACACCCAGCAAGGGGCTGCTTTGGGAAAACAAAAAGTACCTGCAGAAAATCCATAAGGTCAGGAGTTATTTCAGAATGCTTTCACTGTGGGGGAGGGAAGCATTCTCCACATCTTCCTACAATGTCCTTCTTTCCTGCCATTTCTCCTTTCTTCTCCATTTCTCACAGCCATCATTCATTACATTGTTAATATTCAGGCCATTTTAAATCATTTATCTTTCCCTACTTGTTTTTGGGGGTTGGCTCTGCTAATTGCTGCAACTTTCCAAAACTTCACCAGCTTCACCACTGGGACAAACGGAAAATCCAAATTTTGCTGTTGTGGTGCCATCTCATCATTCAAATCTCTTCACAATTTTCAGTCTGCAAAACCTACTTACCTTTCACTATTTAAGTTCTTAAACTTTCCCAGAACATAAAGAGACTGAAAGGAGATGACATTTTATTGCTGATTTGAAATACGTCTGAGGAAAAACAGGGTGAAGTACTCCAGTGAACCACCTTGTCTCACAAAAACATTTGTTTCAAAGACCTAACAGCCCAAAGGAAAATCACTTTAGACAATGGACAATTTCTTCATGTGCCAGAATGTAAAGCAGACCCAAGCCTGCCCGTTTTGCTGACCCAAAACTCAAGGACTGCAAGCAATTACTGCTCTCAGTGAAGAGTCACAGCAGCCAGTGTGACACTAGAAGAAAATCAAAGGCTCACACACCCTTAGGGTAGGAAATAATATCACATTTTCTCTCCAAAATGTCTCCTGTGGATGCTGTGCCCTAATTTTTAGGTGGTCACAAGTCCCACCCCAAAGGCTGAGATTTTGATTTGAGCAATGCCAGTGTAATGTAAAACAACCTGAATATTTCAGATGGATGGGTCTGGCAAGTCCCTTCCTTCCAGATGTCATTTAAATTTTATAGAGAGGCATAAGAGAAGTGATTTATGCAAGATGGAAGTGCTGGGAGGAGCAGCCTGTCACACACAATACTCTTACTTTGTCCTCTGCTCCAATGTAACAGCAAATGGCACAAATTCCAAGGAAGGAGAGGGCAGGGAACCTCTCAGGAAACTGGCGCAAAAGCAGAGCTTTCCACTTGTGTTTCAGCAAGCTGGTAATGAATGATGGCCACTCCTGGCAGTGTCAGCTCTACCCCTGCATGGTCACAGGTCAAAGTCACACGGGGAAACAAGTCCCCTTAAATGGCAATTCCAGCACAAGAGACAAACCCCACTGAAATCCTAAGATGGTGGAGTGATCCTTGATCCCCACAAAGCATTTTGGTCAGACAGCCAGGAGCAGCCAGAACCTGAGGAAGTTTTGGCTGTGATTTGCCCTTTGTTAGCAACTTTTTAAAGACGAGTATTCAGCACCAATAATTTGCTAGTGCAGTATAATACAGCTTGCTTGATCTCTCCAAAATCTCTGTCTGTAGGAGCCAGCAAGATTTGCTGGCAACTTGAGAACCCTGGGTGTTCCGTGCACAAGCAGGATGTCACACTGAAACCCATCCAAGAGCTGTTGGTTTGGAGGGAATTTATAACAGTGAGCAAAGCCACCTTCCTCATCAGGGGAATTATGTCCCTTCAGAACAAACCTTTGAGCGGGACTGTAAAGAGGAATAAGAGGAGGTGCTCCACAATACATTCTTTAAAAGGGACCAGCTAAAGGTAGACAGGTGCCCTTCTGAAGGCCATTTCAGTATCTGCCACTGAGCAATGCAGAAATAAAGCCGGCTGCTCAAACACTGCAGTCCAACAAAGTCAGCAGAAACCCACCCTTACTCCACTGTTAGGTTTTCTTCTTCTCCCAGCACAACAATTATTCCTGCTGGTGTTCGTCCAGGCAAGGTCTCCTCCCTCTGCATCCAGCTAATGAATCAAAACCAAACCCTGCACTTAACAAAACCCACGTCTGACCCTACATCAAAGCTTTGCCTTGCCCTGCTTTGATTCTCCTGCAGATAAACAAAATAAAACAAGTCCCTGGTCTGCAGTGCTCTCATTTCATCCTCTCCCCCAGGCAAGTTGAACTCCGGTCCTGCTAAGGACTGGGGCACTAGAAATGCCCTTGTATAAACATTTGGTTTGTCTCAATTACTCCATCTCTGTGTGTTCAGCATTTTACAGACACATGAGCAAGTACAGGCTTCCTCTCCCCTCCTTCTCTCCTTGCCACTTCATACCTGCTTAAATTCAAGGCAATCTATCCTTCAATTACAAGCAGAGTTAAAGCCCAGTTGCAGGGAAAATGGTGTGTGAAGTGCCTGTTTACATCTCCAGTGACTGAGGGAACCATTATCATCCATCCAGTTGTCACGGGCCTTTGTATCATCAGCTCAGGCCATTAGGATTTAATTCTTTTACACGATATCCAGCAGCCATTTACTTGTAGGAACTCGCAATTAAGAGCCTCACGCCAGGCACAGTTGTGTGAGCTGGAACAATCATTACCAGCCTTGTCTGTCAGAGCTGAAACAGGCACCTGGAATTCCATCTGAGAGTGCTCAGCCGTGGATTCCCCAGCCAGGCACGGGGCAGTGTAGCCAGACACACGGCGCAGATGTGATCAATAAGGCTCTTGGCAACACCATCTCCTATTGATCACACCCAGCTGCCTGCCAAGTGCCCAGAACAACCCAGCTCCTCTTCTCCCCCCACATCCCGCGGTCAGGGGTGAGGAGGTGTCTCCAGGGAAGTGGCTTGCTCTGCAGCAAGCGCTTTATCCCAAGCCAAGCAGCAATTCCCAGGACTCCGGGGCTGCTTTCTCCTGCACTCATGTGCAGCAGCTATGGCTTGTTACCTCCCTCCAGGCAGAGCTGGGCAAAAACGAGATAGAGCCAACAGTAATTTCAGTGTTGCCCAAAGCAGCAAAACGTGTTCCAGTGGCTAACCAGATCCATCAAAACCCTGCCAGTGCACACACGCACTTCCCCCTTCCTGGAAGCTCGCCCTCAGCACGAGCACTGGTGTCAAAACCTCATTAGAAACAACTATTTTTTTAATTGCTGCTCATTTCGATGTTTTCCCTAATTGGAGATATTTTGGAGCTTCATGTAGACCAAGGCAGGTAAGAGGGATGCAAATTAGGACAAGGTTTACCCAGAAGGCCAGAAAACCTAATTTAGTATTCTTAAAGGGAGAAAAAAAAAAGACCTGGCTCCCAAGCACCCAGCTGTCCTGACATGAGGTTTTTTTGGAAACCCTCTCGAAGAATCCATGATTTACAGGTTTTTTTACAGTTCCCGGCAGTGCACCACAACAGAGCTAAAAACACTCAAAAAAAGACTGAAAAAAAAATTAAAAATACATTTAACAGACGCCTCAAGAAGAAACAAATAAACTAATTACCCTCAATACATGAAAATGCTCTTCTTGGAAAATAACTTTCCTAAGCAAGCACAACTCACAGTGATACAGATAAATCCAAGTAACAGGAAGGAAATGGTGTTAAATAGATGATCATAAACCCAAGATTTCTTCAGGAATGCTCCTTTTCAAGGCATCTACAGATAAGTATTTCCCGAGCTTGATACAGACCTCACACACAAAATAAATAACTTGGTAAATAGAAATGTACAGGTGTTACCTGTCTCTAAATAGCTTTTAATTCCTATTTCCCCTCCTTTTAGGCATAAAGCATCCAAAAAAGAAATGCAATGACTAAATGTTTGCACATATGGCTCTATCAGTCTTTCCTCCTTCCCTGTCCATGTGGACTTCTGGACTGTCAGAACTGGATCCATCCTTCCTGATGTTTTACCACTCCACCTTTCATCAGCTCCTTTTTTTACGTGTCTGTTTCGTAAAACAAAACTTAAAACTACACATGAACAGAAGGACATGCTTCTTTTAAAGAAATGCAATTAAAACCTTTCCATCATTATGGCTCCAGGATTTTATAGGCAGACCCATTCAAAGCCATTTGCAATTCAGCTGGGTCTGGACTTGCATGATTTTATTATTTTTGGTACCCCACTGGCTGCTTGCCCAACTCCCAGTTTGAGGAAAGCCACGCCCCTCCTTCCTGAAAAATGAGCTAACAGAGATCCCACTGATAGCGCACTCATCAGCTCTGTGAAACTCCTCAGGGTTAATCATACACAGAGCACAAAACACACGTGCACTGCCTGAGCTGTTCCTGAGGAGACGGGAGCAAGGGAGGGAAGATCAGGCAGCACTTGGTTGTTGTGTTGTGTTTCCTACCGCAAGAAGCATTTTCAGAGGACTGAGGATTCCCTTTAGCAGAACTGCTTTGAAAGCAAAACAAAAAGGGATTTTGCAGCGTTTTATGACAAATCATAAAAATTCCAGCACTTCCCCTAAGAACATGTGCTGTACCTACTGATCACAGCCTGTGCCGTGTTATCTGATGAAGCCCAAAGGCCAAAATATTTCTCTTCAGCTGCATCTAAATCATGGGAAACCAAAATCAGTTCCTCTGAGCACTTACCTGCAGGGCAGTGCAGGGCCAGGCTTCTAGTCCTGGATTCCTTAAAGAAGACTCCAAAATGCATTTCAAATCCAAAACTGACTTAATGCCAACATAAAAGCAAAAGTATTTTAGCTGCTTGAAATTTACCTTTATTAAAATGGCAAAACTTTTTCACTTGCTTCCTACATCAAAAAGAGACAGTGGGCAAGACTGGTTTCTCTTTTAAGCCTTCTAAACTGCAAGAGAAAGATGGCATTTTCAAAAGTCAACATTTTCCAAACCAGCTGAGCTAAGTCAAGCTTTTGAGCCTAAATTTAAGCCTCAAAGTGTTCAGTTCTCCAAAAATCCTGTGTTCAGCTGACCGTTCACAAGCCTTGTGGAGCCACCATACAGCTAAAACAGCAAAGGAAAGAATCAAACCACAACAGGATCCCTAAATCCACAGCCTAACTCTAGGCTCCTGGTCTTGAAAGAGCTACACAAGTCACCCTAAAGCACCTGTCCGTAGACAAGGATTTGGGAGAGGATGGAGAGACAGCAGGGAAAATAAATTTTAAAATATTAGCTTGAGAGAAAATAATAATAAAATAGCACTCCCTTGGATATTAGATCTCTTGCAGTTTCTTGAAGGACAAGTTACTATCCACTTTATTCTTCAGCCAGGCAAAGGGTCACACTGAGAGTGTCTGTAGTTAGAAATATCTAACACAACCCCAACCATCCAATTTCAAACGTACAACTGAACTAAACAAGCACAACAACTTTTTCACTGGCCACCATAAAGTGCTTTAAAGTAGATGCTTGGCTTTTCCACCTCAGTTAATTCTCCCTGTCTGGAAAGTAAAAGCTCAGTTCATTTAATTAGCCTTTCGGTTCCTCACCACGTCAATAACTGAGTTGCTAAGGGTGAAATTACGATTTGCAGATGAATTAATCCCACCGTGGCCCCTGCCATGAACTCTCCCCCCAGAGCAGCCCTCCTCCATGCCCTGATTCCCAGCCCCAGTGTCACCATTCATGGGATTCTCTGCTGAGCAGATTTCACTTGCTAAGTCAGCAGAGATTTATTCATTTTTCCCTGATTCAGGCTTCTGCCTCCTCTGAGGGAAGGGGTGGGAAATGTGAGCACCCCTTTCTGCAGCAGCACACGAGTGCCTATGATTCAGAGAGGAATTAAATGACACCCTCACATTACCAATGACTGCTGGATAAACTTGCATTTCTGGGACTTCAGATAACGTTGCTTAGGATATTCTATCAACACACAGAATCACTTAACTTTCGGATTAAAACACAAACCCCCCAGCCAAAGTTAGAACCAAGGGCTCCTATAAACCCTGCACCACATCAGTCAATCAACCACAATCAAGCTGATCGTCCACGCTTCTTCCTCTGCAAGTTCCACAAGTGAAAAAGCAATGGCCAAATGCACGTGGTGGCAGGATATCAGGAAGGATTGAGCATATCAGATAAACCAGGATTTGCTGACTAAGAGGAATTCAGCAAGGCATTAACAAAAAGTTGTTATTAATTCAAGCTACCAAGGCTTTACCAGATAATAAGTTTAAAAGCTTGTGGTTTAAAATTCTACCATTAAAGCACAAGAGGTAGAAGAAATTGCTTCAGTGGATTTAGACACTGAGGATTCTTTTTTTTTAAACTTCCTACAGAGTATTTTCCTTTTCTACCCTCATCATCCTATTCCATTTCTCATAGATTACAGCCCTGCTATGGCATTTGTTTAATGAAGTTTACACAACATTACAGCACTTGATTTAGCTGCCACAGCCACCATCTGTAATTAATCCTCCCAGGAGCTGGGATGCTGCACAGCTTGTTCCTGCAAGCTGTGTTTCTAATGTGGAACAAGCTTATGACCTCCATAATTCTGGTCTCCCATCAGTTTTATGCCATCATAACTCCTCAGCATTCATTTGGCCACTCACCCCAGCCGGTGCAGAACAAGCCCCGCGGGGAGAGGGTGTAAATCAGCTGGATGTTACCAGCAGGTGGCAAGGAGTCCTCTCCCTCCTTCCTTTCCCTGAAAGGAGCCTGCCTGGTTTGTGATGCAAGGGGGCCTGTGCTGGCTGACTCTGCTGAATGAATGAAACTCTGACTCTAGTCCAAAAGATGTGATTTAACCAAAGTATAACTTTCAGGGGGGGGGAAAAAGCCAGCCATGAGTTAAAGATTTCTAGTGATACAGAGTGATTCATAGCACACATCAGGAAATTGTTCCAATGATTTCCAATCTTCATAGTAAAAGTCTACCTAGTTCCTAAGCTGAATTTATCTAGCTTTCATTTTCTGGCTACTCCATTTTCTTATGGGTAGAAGAGGTTTATTTATAATAATTTCTGCTCCCTCTGTAGCATTCTACAAATTACCCCTTAACTTTCCCTTTGAGAACTGATGCAGAAAGAGCTCAAGCCCTTTGTAATGAGGAATCATGACTCTCTTTCGGATCCCCTCCATCCTTGTGCATCCCCCCATATCTCACCACAAATGAGCAGTGAAAAATCAGATTAATGTTCCTCCAGCTGTAACAGCAGTGCCAAATACCCAGCTAATGTAACACTGCTCCTCCTGAATTGTAAGCCTCTAATACTCACAGAGGAATTTTATCATGCCTTAACACTTGAGTGTTAACACACCAGGAACCCCCAAAAGGTTTTAAGGAATCACAGAACTATGGAATCCTTTAGGTTGGAAGAGGCCTTCAAGATCATGGAGTCCAACCATTAACTCAGCACTGTGAAGATCACCATGTCCCCAGATGTCACATCCACATGGCTTTTAAATGCCTCCAAGATGGGGATTCCACCACTGCACTGGCCGGCTGTTTCTATGACTGGTGCACTGCTTCACTGAAGAAATTTTCCCTAAAATTCAGTGTAAACATCCCCTGGTACAACTTGAGGCCTTTTCTCTTGTCCTGTCACTTGTTACCTCAGAGAAGGGACTGATCCCCATGTCACTCTGACCTCCTGCTAGGGAGTTGTAGGGACCAATAAGGTCCCCCCTGAGCCTCCTTTTTTTCCAGGCTGAGCCCTCTCAGCTGCTCCTCATCAGACTTGTGCTCCACACCCCACCCCAGATCCATTCCCTTTCCTGGACATGCTCCAGCACCTCAGTGTCTTTCTTGGAGTGAGGAGCCCAAAATTGTCCCCAGGATGCAGGGTGGGACCTTGCCAGTGCCCAGCACAGAGGGACAGTCACTGCCCTGGTCCTGCTGGCCACACTATGTCAAATAAAAAGCCAGGAAATTTGTATCCTGTATTCAGGTGTAATATATCTTAATGTGGGGTTTTTTAATGGAAATAATACTGAAGTGTATCTTTTTTTTTCTCCTTTCAGAAGGCCTGAAGACCCCCCTCTAATTTATCTCTGCTCACAGCCAGTTCTTAGGGAACAGAAACAAAAACACCACTGGCCCTGGCCTCTGGGGCAGGATAAGAAGGAATGAATGCTTTTGTGGTAGGTTCCCCAGCTAAGCTGTTATGCATGCCCAAAGGACTCATGTGCAAACACGTTTAGCAACTCCACACCATAAATCACTGCTTTCCAAAGCAAATCCAGCTTTGTATTTGTTTTGTGCACAAATCTGCTTGAGACAGACAACGAGGAGCAAGGCCTGAGCTTCTGAACCTCTCCATAGAGGGTTCACCTAAACAAATGAGATTTCCTCTCCTTGGGGCTGGGACATGTCCTGCCCTGAGGAAATTAAGAAGGGTGTCAGTGACAGATCCAAGACACACCAGAAGGGGTTTTTTTCTCTCCCAAACGCTTTCATCTGCTACCCCAACAACTGTGACAGGTTTGTCAGAGCTGACCTAAATCCTGAATCAAAAACTTTTAAAAAAACCCTATTTTGAAAACAAACAAACCCCTTGATGCACAGCCTCTTCTGTTTGATGAATTCTGCAGGGCTTTTCTGTAAGTTTCTTCTTTAAATGCTGCCTTTACCAACAGCCACTCTTCAGACTTCATGTGCACAAAATAAACAGCAAAACACCTGGTAGAAAACAAACCTCCAGCAAACCCAAGGGCACAGAAATACCATCAACCACCGTTTAGATCAGCGTCCAAGTTGGTTTTTTTTTAAAAAGGGTACACACACCTTTCCCAAGGACTTGCCACAGGAGGTGCATACCTGCTTTTAACACTTCAAAGGGCTGGGGTAGGTGCTCTTTGCTGATCTTCTCCTACAGGACTCAACCTCTGAGTGTGTAAAGTCCACAGGTAACAGTGGAAAGGCTTTTTCTTTCCTAGGTCTGTAAAAAATCGGATGACATGGGCAATAGGCTCCTGTAAGGACAGCTATTTAAAAGTGTAATGCAAAAAAAAAAAAAAAAAAGGTAAGATGCCTGCAGGAACTTTTATTTATTCATATACATGCTCACATTAAAATGCTAGGGAAAACACTAGGAAAAAGAGAACGGGAGAAGGAACTTCCCTATAGGAAAAAATCCTTGTCACTAATAAAATTTACTTTCTGTGTCAAAGATACCGAAAAACTCCTGCACACCAGTGCCACTGCACTCCTTCCATTTCGAGGTCCCCATATGGACAACACGGTCAATAAAGTAGGAATTGGAACACAAGGAGGCCAAAAGCTCATCAGAAAATCCTCTGAAAGTCCCTGTAAAACCGTGATTAAAAGAAAGGGGAAATGAGGAGAGGTGAGAGAGAAACGCAGCTTTCTTTGGATTCCTAAAACACCATTTTCCAATTCCTTCAGACACACAGGGATCACCTTCCCAGCGACCAAACTGACTGTGCAAAGAGAAAAATAAACCCCAGGCGAGGACCTCATTTGACTTCTCAGCAGTCACAGCAACTGCCTTGCCAGGAAACAGAGACACGAACACAAAGCACAGCCGGGAGCTGTTCCCAGGGAAGCCAGAGGCAAAGCACGGATGGATTTCCAACACTCCAAGCGCCTGGGAAGGCATGGATAATCATGTTTGATTGGAGCAAGAGTCACCCCGCTGAAACTGCTGCAGGAACACGCACAGAGCACAAAACACAGCCCCTCCTGTACAATTCAGTCACAAGAAAATCACCAGGGGTGAACTGTACCCACACTGAGGACACTGGAATGGGTAGAGGAAAAACCTTGCCAATCCCCCAGCACTTTTTGTATTCCGCTCTGGACTGCAGCCTCTGGCTGCCAGAGCACTCTGCCCCTCACTAGTGGTTCATAAGCACAAGAATCACGCAGGGAACTGCATTCCCAACTGAGACAGCTGAGCATTAGGGTGTCTAAAGGCAGCCAAGTCAAGGGAATCTCCATCCCATCTCTAACACATTTCCCAAAGCCAGCTTCCTCTCTAAACTTCCAGATCCAGTGCCAAAGCATTTCTTTATACGTGTAGGCGGGAGTTTGGCTCACGAGAGCCATAACTTCACAAGCAGGGCCAAGATGAAGTATGAAAAAGAGACGGGGCAGCGGCTGGGCTTGCTGCAAATCCCTTGCAAGGGAAGTGAGAAGGTAAATCCGTGCTCTCTCTGGAAAACAACAACTGGCAAGGCTGTTGCCAGCCTGCAGCCCCGCTCCATTAAATGAGCTCAGTGGCTGGAAGGCTGACTGCCAGCGCCAGGGTCAAGTGCTCAGCTGGGAAAATGCTCGGCCCTGCCGACATCAAAGCAGCTCCAGCACTTACAGTAGCTCGGGACTCAGGAGTGCAGGAATGTGGGCTCCCCAAATAGAAATGTGCTGATCGTGTTCCCATAAGCCTCACCTCCAGCTTCTCTGCAAGGCTGTGAGCTGGCAAGGCAGCAAACCCCACCTAAATCACTCGGGCACCACTTCCCAGAGACTGAAAGATGAAGCACAGGAACAGCTCTCCCTGCCAGCACGGGCGGGTATTTCTCATTTTTCTGGCCTGCCCAGCACTCCTCACACAGCCCCGCTCTGTCACTCCACACTGATGCTGCTGTCAACACCATCTCAGGGAGGTTTCCAAAAATGAATCCCAACAAATCACAGCTTTCTTGCCTCCCCATCGTCGCGGGCAAGGGTCTGGGTGTGAGCTGAAATGTGGCTCTGCTGTTTCAGGTGCCATCGCTGATGGATGTGGTTTCCACCACAGAAAAGCATGGCGGTGACACTTGTGGCACTCCGATGATATTAAATATCTAAAGCCTTTAAAATATTAGTGCAGCCGTCTAAAGGGGGAAAGGCTCAGTTACCAAGGTTATTTTTTCAGAGGTTGTTGCATGAGATGTGATGGATTTAACCAGATGCTCTCATCATTTCTACTGCAGTGCTTGATAAAATAGCATCTATAAATACACTAAAAACCCAATGAATTACAGAAGCATGAAATGACTTCAGTAAGGTTAGAAAGAGTCTGGCACCATACAGAATGCACTAAAAATATTAAGTTTAGAGACCTCACAGCACCTCTTACATTGCACTGCTGCTGATTTTAACAAGGAGGTTACTTAGGGAGGCTGCCAGATGAGGAATTATCATCTCCTCAGTCTGAACATGTGGATTTAGCAGCTATTTGTAGAGGCTAATGAAGGCATCTGTATAAACAGGATGCTGAGGAAAAGATTTGACCTTGAAGATCAGATCAGGCACCTGCAGAACGAAATGCCTGCTCCCATGCTAGACTAAAAGGAGGGAAACGACCACATAGGAACAAACTGCTGGTGCCCTGTGCTAGATTTCAATCCTGCATTTTCTTCACAAAGCCACAGGCTCAAAAGCATCAAGCACTGCTTGCTGATACCTTGCTGATAAGCAGTGAAAGCCCAGCAAAAATATTTTGCTTAGAGAGCATCATTCCCAGTTTATTTTTTATGCTAATACTTCTTACTTTAATGAGGGAAATCAGCATCACCATAATAATTCAGAAACTGGAGATGAGAGGGCTTCATGACACACCAGGTGCCCACAGCTCCTACCAGACGGAAATGCCATCCAAGGGGATAACTGGACAGCACACAGGATGCTGATCACAGCAGGAAAAGCTGAACTGCAAGCTCCCTCCCTAAATTCTGGGACAAATTCTTCTCAATTTTTAATCGACTGTCTCAATTGGCTCCATTTTGGAAAGGATCCCATGTCTAGAGTAACAAGGCTTAAAGCCTAAATTCTGGGACAAATTCTTCTCAATTTTTAATCGACTGTATCTCAATTGGCTCCATTTTATCTAATATGAAGCCTCCAAATGTCTTTGGAAGTAACACATTCGACTTTGCTTCGTCCTAAGGATTTCATTAAAATTTAAACAAGTTTTCATTAAGTTGATTGTTTCATTGTGGGGATTTTTGTTTTAAATAAAACATGGAAAAGAGGCCTAAGAATTACTCTTTATGTCACTCAATGGAAGCACATAATTAGTTTTCACTTTGGGAGATTTCCATTTGAGGCACTTTTAGGGTTCCCTTTCCATAATCACGATGATCTCGCAGTTTCACTGAGAAACTGAGACAGAAAGGAGTAGACGCAATTTTTAAGAGCCTCCAATTTAAAACCCGGGTTTTCAAAACGAAACACTTTTAGAATTCTGCTTTTTAAAATAACAACAAAAAACTGACGCACTGGAATAAAAGCACAGCAAGTTACTTTCACTCTGCAACGCTGAGAATTCCTTAGGCACTCAAGGAAATCAGGATTTTTACACATATAGAAGAATCTATAAAACTGCAAAAAATGTGGGAAAGAAATTGCTAACAAGTTTGCTCATGTTTTCCCCTGAAACCACTTTTCCAGGCTCGATGCATAAAAGGATTTACTGCATCCACTAACTCAGAACTGGCTCCTGGCATGTCAGTAATGACAACCGTGTCTCCATCAGAGTAAGTTTTTCATAATTAAACAACCAACCCTGTGTTTCCTCTGAAAATATAAATGGCCATGAAGCACAACACCTGATTGTGCAGGGTATCAGTCTGGAGCTGGCTAAGCACCCAAAAGGAATTAATCCCACATGACTGTGACCAAATCTATTCATGCAGGACAACAGGTGAATTCCTGGGAAAGGAAAAGGTTAAGATTTTCAGGGAGCCTACATCCCCATTAGAAACAAGATCTCCGGTTTGATAACCAAAAGATTCAAAGCCTCTTATCTTTGCCATCTCACTGCAAGAACCCAACTTTCAGCTCCTGTTGACGTCCCCAAAAATTTATGATACTTAAACTAAAATTTCCCAGTTACAGCCTTCAAGAAGTTTCATTTTGATCTCCATAAAAAACACACGCAAAGCAGGTTAGGAAACTAATTTTTTTTTTTGAGTAATGAAACATCTGGCTTAAAATTATTCAAATTAATCCGGGAAGAAGTCATGTTCAGGATTTATCTTTTGGGAGAGGAGGGAGAGGATTTTTTTTCCCCTGGCTTATCCTCAGAAACACAGAGGCTGGGACTCTCCTTCAGCTGCAGCGTGGCAGCTGGTAATACAAAGATGCTTTGGATGCTGAGCTCCCGGGGTTAGTTAGAGGATTCATTACAGAACCATTCTGGAGTAGATATCATGATTACAATTTTATCCTAACAGGGGCTCCTTAATCCACGGCTCAGCAATAAACCACAGCACGAGGAGAATTACAGCAGTCTTCCCAGGGAAGCCTGTTGCCTGCATTCCCACTGGAAGATATTTAATATGCATGGCTGAAATATTGGCATCCCGGCATCATAAACTTCATGTGGCTCCTGACAGCCCCTCCCAAGGCTGACAGATCTGAGCAGTGACAGAAAATCAATGCACCCATCTGGGAAGAGCTTCAGATTGGGAATTTTTGTCTTCCTGAAAGCGCCGAGGAGTATCTTGGGTGAACTCAGCTGTTAAAATAGCAACAACTGGAGAGCTAATGCTTGCTGAAAAGGCACAGGGAATGATTTATCCTGGACAACGCTGAATCAATTAATTTACCTATAATGGCATTTTTGATGGGAATTATTCAAGGGAGAAAAAAAAGGAGGAAAAAGAAACACAATTAAATCACCCTGAAGATATGAAATTCCACATGGAACCACTGCCCAGACACAGTAGTCCAATTATGCCTAAGGTTTACAATGTATTAAAACACTAACAAACTATTTCAAAAGCCTGAGAAGACACTTCCTTTTAACTTCTTCACCCCAGATGTTCTGAGGGTGAAGAACAAGGTCTCAAACACACCCTGGACTGGCCAATGTGCCAGCACTAGTACAGAACAGCATTCCATTTGCCAACTTTCCTCAGCTATCCTAGAAAATCCCTAAGTTCCTTGGAAGTCACCAAAAACATACAGCAAAGTTCAAGCATTTCTCTCATCAACTAATTAGACATCACAACCCCTGCTCTAAAGAGAAAATGCAAATAGGAATCCTGGCCAAGGGTTAGTGGGAATCCTGACCAATTTTGAAAGGGTCAAGGAGAGGGAAGGAACGAGGAAGTGACCTAGCAAAGGAAAAAGTAATTTTGCATGGTGGAGATTTAAAAAGTAAATTATGAATTGTAAGGTGTGGTTTCCCAAAGAAAGCTCTTCAAAGATGGAAGGCACAATGACTTGGAAAATTTCTAAACTCTGGGTAATTGTTCAGTTCCTGCCCTGGTGAATGAATCCAGGAGAAAGCTGGTATCTCCTGCCAAGGCTCTGGCATATAGCTCCTATAACTGTGTTATTAAATGTTAATCATCTACTTCAGTCAGTGCTCGTGGACCAGCAGCTCCCGTCCGGGAAGCTCACTGGCATGGAAAACGTGGAACAGGGCAGCTCTTGCAAAGACCCTGATCTCCAAATAAAGCTGATGCCAGATGACCTCCCACAACACAGTGAAGATTAAGGCATGAGTCTTTCAGTCTCTCCATGAGGAGAAGAGCAAGCTCTGGAGCAGAACACTAGGGCCAGCAGACACTCACAGCTCCAAGGAGAAGTCCCTATGGACTGCCCAGAGTCTCAGATTAAAACTGAAAAGCCCCACAACTCCCAGAATTGTGTCTTGTAGTTTATGAATTTCTCCAGGTTTAAACAATTTCTCCTACCCAAAGCAAAGAGGAGCTGTTTTAAAATCCCTTCTTGCCAAAAAACCCGCGTGTACCTGACTGTTTAGGAAGAGCACCCTATGGATTCCAACACAGGGCCAAAGGCTGTTCTTAAACATGCACAGACAAATGCAGAGGGGCACAGCTTCATTGCTGGGCTCGGGACTGCTGGAATACGAGATCCAAAAAGAAAAAAAAAGAGGGAAAAAGAACAATTTCTGAGCAGCAAGTGTACTATTAAAAAACACAGACACGTCCACATGCATGGAAAGGCTGAAGAGGAGGGAAGGGGATGATAAATTCCATGTATTTGCAGCCCAGTGTGGAACAAGCTGTGAAATACCTGGTGAGATAAATCACCTCAGGGCAAGCAGAGACATTGGCTTGGTGCTTCACCAGCAGCAGGGTAAATGTGCTTGGTGCAGGAAAGTGCCTCATCCCTGCTTGGACACATCATGGAAAAGGACTTGGCTCTCCAGGAGCGTGCCCTGCTGCTGCCACTGCTGCTCCCAGACACTGGGGCTGTGTGTCTAAACCCCTGCCCAGCTCCAGGCTCAGGGGGAACTGTGAGATGCTGCTTCTGCATGAGGGCTCATCTTCTTGGACCAGAAGGTGACATTTAAAAGCACTAATATGAAAAACAAAAATTATATCAAAATGTGTGCCTCTGTCCCCTTTATTTTCTGATGAAGGGACACGAATTCACTACATCCTCAGGAGAAAAATCTTACATCTAAGTTTTTTTACCTGGTACCATTGATGCCTGAAAGATTTTTTGCTTTTTCTTGTATATATTTTTCACACAGTTCCTTATATCCACAAGTATTAGCATGCATACTTGTAATGCTTTAGGTGTGGTAATTTAGCCTGGTTTCTTGGTGTCCAGTAGGCCAGGAGACCAAACACCCCAGAACTGTAGAGTTAGAAATCCAAACACTCTATTGCCATAAGCACTCAAGGTCTCCTAGCAGGACAGATTCTGTAAACCAGAAGTTAGCCCAGCCCAGCCCCTTATTGGGCCCTCTTGTTAGATATGCTAATGAGTAAGGTCTTTAATTGTACACTCCATTGGGGGTGGGAGGACATTGCAACGCTGTCACCTGGGTGAAGCAATGCATGGAATGGGATCCTATTAAACACTGAGGTAAACGACCCCCAACCCTCTCACCATGTCTGAGCTTTTATTTCCTAAGATCAGGAAAAGGCATCACCATGAAATCAAGAGCCTATCCCCACTCCTCTCTATTTCACTGCTGTTTTCAAGGAAAACAAAGAAGGGACACACATGCAGCACACGTTTGATTCAAAAATCACTTTTATTTTTGATCCTCAGTTGATCCCAGCTTTCTGAAACCCACAAGCAGATGAGATTTGCTCCACAAGAGACATTGCATTACTGTATTAATAAATCTTAACTGCAAAACATTCGTCTACATCCAGAGGACGTAGCCCCAGGCTAAGCCAGTGGCATTTAAAACACATCATTTAAAATCAAAAATATCTTGACCATTGTAAGTGTTAACGAGCAAACCTTTCTACTGAAATACATAATTCTGATCTCATTTTTCAGTAGTAACTCCTTATCCTTCTAATGAAATTAAAGTGAAGCTCATTTTCCACTTATTCAAAATATTCCCTAACCAGAAGTGTTCTGCAGTTACTAACATTTATTTTAAAAGTCACTGAATTTATTCAGAGTAGAAGCTATCTGGAATGGAAGATTTAAAATTTGAAGAAGCATTTTTTATTTATTACCTTTACACTCTCATTTCTGTTCAGTACAAACTAGACAGGAAGAGAAATCTGATTTAAAAAGCATAAAATCAGGATTTCTTTAAATTTCTGACAACAAAACACACACAGATGCTTCTACAGGAAACAGGGAAGCAACATTTTTGGTAGAATCACAAGTACAGTGCCATTTACTGTGAATTAAGCTAGGGCTTTTTATTCTGTTCACAATTTTCAACCCAAAGACTAAAAACACTTCCTTTCAAAAAATGTTTTTTTAGTGCTTTATGGTGTTAAAAAAAACCCACCCCATTCGTGTCTCAGGAAACTCCCAAAAGAATCTGTCAGCCCAGAAATCCATCCTTAGGTGCACTACCAGCAGCTGGTGCCACAAACAACGCCTGTGTTTTAAAGAGGATGAAATGAAGATGTCCTGGGTGCTGCTCATCTGGACTTGTCCTTCTGTGCTGCAGCATCTACAAAGTCATTTTTCACGTCACACTCACCATTCAAACCACCTCAAGGCACAGCCCTGCCCTTCCCCTCCCCTTTTCCCAGGGCTGAAAACTCATCTTGGCACGAGCCAGCTGGTGTGGATTTGCTCAACACCTCCCAGACTTTCAGAGTGACACCAATGTGTCTCCTCCTGCCCTACAGCTAAGAAAAAATAACGTGGATTTTCCTCTTTCTAAGTAAAAGGAGTGGCTGTGCTGGTCGTGCAGAGCTGAAAACTCCCTGACAGGAGAAGCCAGAGAGGGGAACACCAATGCTTCCACACAGCTGGAAATCACACTCAGAGAGGTGCTTCCCCTCCTGGGAAAGCCACCAACACAAGCTGACCCTGGCTGTACAAGGAGCTAAGCCAGTCAAGCAAGAGGCAGAACTTGTGCAGGGTTAACAATTTCAGCAACCCTGCAGTGCCTGCATGGCTGCACTTAAATGTTTGATTTATGCACCAAATGGCTTCAGAGACTCCTGCAGCAAAGAGCATTCCTACAAAAACCCAGGAGCAGCTCACCTACAGCCACTTCCACAGGGAATCACAGAATGGCTTGGAAGGCACCTTAAAGCCCATCCAGTGCCACCCCCTACTGTGGGCAGGGACACCTTCCACTATCCCAGGTTGCTCCAAGCCATGTTGAATCTGGCCTTGGACACTTCCAGGGATCCAGGGGCAGCCACAGCTTCTCTGGACACCCTGTGCCAGGGCCTCCCCACCCTCACAGGGAAGAATTTCTTTCTAATACCCAATCTAAACCTACCCTCTAATGGTTTGAATTCATTCCCCCTTGTCCTGTCACTCCAGGCCCTTTTAAGGGGTCTCTCTCCATCTTTCTTTTATGTTCCCTTCAGGTAAGGCCACAAGTCGGTCAGCCCAAGGCTTCTCTTCTCCAGGCTGGACAATCCCAATTCTCTCAACCTCTCATAGGAGAAGTGCTCCATCCTTCCAATCATCCTAGCCTCCTCTGCACCGAACATGGACAAAAATCCTGACTAAGGGGAGACACTGAAAGGAAACAGTGTTTCCAACCATCATTTAAAGCACAATAAAAAGTTGCTATGGGTTTCTTTCGGAGGCTGTCAAAACCCTCCCCAGTGCATCATTGAGAGGGGCAAACAGATTTAGGCTGCCTCAACTCCCTCCAAGCCACCCACCAAAGGCAGACGCCTACAACAACTTCCCTACATGCTCCTCTTAGAGCAGAAAAACTTCCTGGACCTTGAGTCCACCCTGGAAAGCCAAAGGAGCCACCTGCCACCAGTTGTTCCACAGTGCCTGTGTGTCACACGTGCAGAGCTCCAGGAGAAACAAGAGCCCTGACAGCTGCTGCCTCGCAGCCTTGACTAACAAATCCCTGAGCCAGCCTGCTGCGGGACTGGAAGCAGGTCCAGGAGCATTCCGGAGACACAAAGTAGCTCAGCCATCTCCTTTTAGCCCAGAGTACCAGGGCAAAGCATAGAAGTGTTACTGAGCAAAACACTCTTCATGAATTCTTAAAAACTGTGATTCTTGTACCAAACCACTCATGGACTACATTTCTAGAGACACTGGAAAAGAAAATATGTTGAGTTTATAAAGTCAGGGTACACAGGACTCACTGTGTTCCAGCTGAGGAGAAAAAATGTTAAGCTGAAACAGAACGTATCCTGGCACTGCACTGATGTTTTACAAAGCATCATCTCCATCCTGCCTGGGACTGCAACTTTGTGGCTTCCAACACCCTGGAAATCCCTCACCTCTTTTCACCCACTGAAACCCCAGTTAGATGGCTGGGTCCAAAGGCCCAGGGAGAATTCCTGGCCTCTCCAAGGAGAGAGGTGTTTTCCAGCAGACTGGAGGCTGGCAGGGCTGTGACCTGCACCCCAGTCACAGTGGTGACAAAAAGCAGGAACTGGAGTCAAGTTCAACAGAACCTTCCCCAGCACAACAAGTTCAAGCTCACCTACCTCAAACAAGAAGCCGTGGTGGACACAGGCACCTGAGGGACCAAAACAAAAATAAACCAGGTTAGAAGCAAGTAACAGCAGCAGCAACACATCCTCCAGTGAACCTGCTCTGTCACAACACTGAGCAGCCACAAAACATGCAGTTTTGGGACAGCTGGGCAACCTCTGGGTAAGGGACAGGACCTCTGGCCTAGCTGGGCTCAAAAGAAGCACAAACAAGGCAGAGACAAAAGGGGAAACCTGCCAAAATAACAGTGAGAAGAGCCAGTGTGAATTCCCACTCCTACATGGACAGCAGGACAGGCTCACAGGGCTCCTGCTGCTTCAGCTTTCCTGGTTGTCCCCACTGGCACTGCTGGCTGAAGAGAAAGCTTCTCCAAGCCAGGGACAGGGGCAGTGGCACATCCAAGCACACTTTACATCTTCTACTCCAGTAATCAAATGAAAGGTTAGGAAATAAAACCATGGATAAGCTAAACGACAGCTCTTCCATCGATTTTCTGGGAAATGGTCGTTCTTGAGCAACAACACATTATCTGCCTCCCGAAAGCGTGATGAGAATGTGCAATCAAAAATCAACCCAAGCAACTTCAGGATGAAAAGGAAAGAGACTGCAGGAAAGGCTGCCTCGAGGGACCACCCGGAAAAGTCAGAATTTCCTTGTCAAAGAGTGGAGTTTCCCGAGAAATGCAGATTAGACAAATCTGCACAGAAAACCCGGGAGCTACGCTGCTTGGAATCAAAAGCTCCTCCTTTGACCTGGTCTCCAGCTCAGCTGCAAGAGGCTGTGGAGGCACCATCGGGAATTACTTTCCCTTGCCAAGAAGATGAGCCACAGGAGCCCAGCCACACTTCTCTCAAATTCAGCAAATAGCTGCTCTTTTGGCAGGAGAATATAATTTCAAGATTCATCATCCAGCTCCACCTCAAAATTCAGTGCAAAAAGCAGGGTCACACATTTGGAAGGCATGAGGGGCAAAAAAAAAACACCCAAAAACTTAATTAGTTAGTTAAGACCAGCACAACCCATCTGTTTTACCTCTCCAGGGCTCGCTTTTTCTTTTTAGCTCACTGACAGATATAGTTCCTTAAAATACCAGTGTGCTCATCCCCTCTGGGGCCAGAGCAGGGAATAGGGACCATGTAGGACTAGAAAGCAAACTCACTAAGTCTGATCCTTCTTCCCCAAGGAGGGCAAAGACGCATCTCCCTCCTTTACATGTTACCAAGGGGGATACCAAGATACAACCCAACTTCGCAGGACTTGGAAAATCCTCAGTTACAAATACATTTCACTTTTATTCTCAATTATGAGCGAGCCAAAGACACTACAGACATTAATTAATTAAGGTTGCTATGCAGTAGTGCCCTGATTTTCCATGCAACTCCAAGTCCCAGGTGTGATCAACATCTGTTGCAGAGTACACCTAGAAAGCATTCTGCAAATTATGATCTTGCCTTTCACATACTGAAACAGCTCAAGAAGAAACCGCCGAACTTTTTCTGCTGTGGTATTTTTGTGGGGGACATATTTGGATGCAGGCTGTTGCTAGTGTACTTTTCTGGTTGGAGAGCTTTTATTTTTGGTAAAAGTGAAGTATATCAGAGTTAATATTAACTATTAACCCAAGGAGTTAATATCCCAAATCCGCACCTAGCAGCTCCTGAGCTCGCACGCTCACATCGCTGTTTTTAACTGCTGTTATCCACTAAGACAGCCACGCCAAACGGGAATCACGGTGGGAGCAGGATTTTGGGGACTGTGCCACTTCAGAAACCAACAACCCACAGCCAAAGGACAAGCTGCAAAACAACCTAGAGAGCACGAACGCAGCCGATCTGCACTCCCAAACTCCAAACACCAGCAGCGTGGCTGCCTGGCAGCATCGCACAACCTTGCGCTGGCCACAGGTCTGTCCAGCACACCGAGACAAAACCCAGCGCTCTCACCGCGACACCCACACCCGGCAACTTGAATCCAGCCGCCTTCTCCCAGCACAAGGAGGGCAGGCAGGGTGGCTGCTGCCTGCTCCCCTCACGCTGCCCAGGCACTGACCAGCTCCCAGCGCCGCATTCCCGAGCCCTCCCCACGGGCACCGCCACCCCGGGCTGTGTGAGGGCTGCGGGCGGCTCAGCCCGCCCCGCCTCGGCCCCTCACAGCGCGGGCACGGGCTCTTCGCTGAGGGCTCGCACAACTCAAACCCCACACGCCGTTCCGGGGCAGCACCCCCTCACCTGGGCACGGCCGAGCGCCGCGCTGCCTTCCCGCCCAGCGTGAGGGGCAGCCCCGCGATGCCCTGCCCGGAGCGGGACGCGCGTTCCTCCGTGCCCGGCAGCCCCCGGCGGGAAGAGCCGGGCACGGCTTCGCCCCGCTCCCCTCACCTCGCCTGTGGAGAAGCCGCCAAAATGGCGGGGGGCGGAGGCGGCCCCCCGCCCGGGCCGGGAGCGCCGAAAGGGAGGCAGAGCTGTCCCGAACGCTGCGGCTCGGAGCCGGCTTTCTCCTCAGAGAGCCCACGGCCCGCGGGACGGGGGCGCGCCCGGCGCGGCGACTCACCTGAGGCGGCATCGGCTGCGGCCAGCGCGGCGCTGAGCAGGAGCAGCGGCAGCAGCAGGGTGGCCCCGGCGGCGCCCGGGGCTCCCATGGCCCCGGGCGGCGAGCAGCGAGCGGGGAGTGCCCGCCGGGCCCGCGGCAGGTGCCGGGGCAGCGCCTCGGCCCCCGCCCCGCCGCCAAACTTTGCCCGCAGACAAAGGGGCAGCTCCGCGCCGCAGCCCGCCCGCCCCCCGCCCCGCCCCGGGCAGCGCTGCGCCCTCCTTCCTCCCGGCACCGCCAGCCTCTCCTCCTCCTTCTCCTCCTCCTCCTCCTCCCCGGCACCTTGCGCCGGGGGGCCAGGGGATCCCAGCTTCTCCTCCTCCCCGACGGCTACCTGGGCATGGAGCAGCCCCCGATAACCCCGTAGCCGTGCCGGGATTAGGCAGAGCAAATGTGTTTGTGTTGGATCTGACCCCACTGACTTCGTCCGTCCTGGTGAATGGAAGGGAGAGCTCACCCTCTCAGAGGGGTTGGAAGCTTCTAATTTGTTGTGTTTGGGTGTCAGTTTGGGCTGTAGGATTGTAACAAGAAGTATCAAAGAGCTGTCTGTTTCCATGTCCATTTCTTCGTGCCGTGGCTGCTGCTTTAGTCTTCCTTTCTAGAGCAAATCCAAGTAAGAGTTGAAGACTCAAACATCAGCAATCACAAATCAAGCAGTCAACGCTAAAAACAAAACAACCGAAGCCCAAATTAATCTGTTCTGGTTAGAGTGTTTTCTTGCTTTCAGCACTTCCACACACACACAGTACTATGTCCACTCAAGAAAAGCTTCCCCTCTCACTCCTCCAGCACTGCACACCCAACAGGTCTCGCAGCCAACGTTTCCAAATGAAAATTTGGCTCCTACAAGTCACAGGATAAAGAAAAACAGCCCCAAGTTTGAAGTTACAGCCATTAAACTGCTAGGAGCCAAAGCCTCAAATTAAAATAACTAGGAAAGTGAGTTTATTTTTACTATGAATGAATGAAATGGGTTTTTTTTCCTGCTAATTTCAGTGCTCCTGCTTCATAGCAGTACCCCATTTCTCATGTAGCAGTTGTTTGGTTTTTTCCTCCTTCCCAGGACTGTATGCTTTTAATCACTGTGCTGGAATTCCAGCAACAAACGTGAGAAATATACAGCGTGGCACAACAGTGATTTGCATTATTTCTGTGCTCCACCCAGTTAATACTCATTAGCCATTAGCAGAGGGTCGTTTTTTTACAAAAACAGGAGCAGGGAGACACAACAACTACCTCTGCACACACCAGCACGGAGCAAAGAAATATTTCATGTCCCTTTCAAACACAGTAGAAATTATGAAGAAATACACAGGCTCCAGTTCCCTTCAAATTCCTCAGCTGAAACTCCGGACAACTTGACCAAACTCAAGGAAGCACCAGCAAGGAAGAACAGGTGGAAATAATAAAAGCCAAGCACACAGAAGATTCAGTAACTTAATGTAAATGTGTAAAATCCATCTTTTAATCATTTGTGTTCATTTTCCTGCTGCTGCTCTTTTAGGCTTTTACAACTTGCTTCCCTTGTCCAGCTACAGACTCCTCCTCCCTATTTCTCCTACCTTCCTTCGTGCTGGTCTGAGAACACTGCTCCAAAGATGTTAAAAGCCAGAAGAACTCAAGATCCGTCATTTCCATCATTGTGGAGATCTAGCCATGAAGAAAGAGCTTTTCCCTCTAGAAACAACTCATTTCAAGCATTTCTCAAGTTCTGCACTTGGTGCAAAAGACTTGGAATCTTCAAAAATTCAAAGTTTGCTAGAGTTTTGTCCTTCGCATCCTATTTAATACAAAAGCAGCATTTCTGGTTTGAGTCTATTTACAGGTTAGCAGCAAATAAAATCAAAAAACAAGCTCCACAGTCTCTCTAGAGAAATATGAGACTGTTCTAAGGCTGAAACCTTGAAGGGTGCAACTTGCAAAGCAACGACCCAGCTGTCAGCTGCTGCCACAGATCTTAGAAATACCGGCACAAAAAGTCACTGGGGTTGTACAAATAAACCATTTTTAGCCTCCCTTTTATCAAACCTCTAGGCAGAGGTGAGTTTTCTGCAAGCTGGTGTGAAACATCCATTTCTCCACCTGGCAAATCCCTGGCTGAAGAGACTGGAGCCAGACATATCTTGTGTTCCTGGAAAGCTGAGCATGTGCTGGCACAGATTTCCATAGAACAAGCTGGAGAAATCTGGCTCTGAGAAGGATCCATCTCTGGCAAGTGAACAGATTTTGATGTGAGTTCCCCACTTGCAGAATGCCTGACAGTTAAATATTTTTTCCAGGTGCTAAATAGGTTTTTTACACTTTTTTTTTTAATAAGCATTTTTTAAAATCAATTACATTAGTCCATGGAAACAACATGGCATTGCAGTGTCACCACATGTGAACTCAACCCAGCATCACCCAGTACCTGGCAATTTGGGAAGAGTGGCATTTCCCTCTTGTTTTCCAGGCAATCTTGGAGATGACAGGCTGACAATTCTCCTTTCATGTCCTGGTGGGATGAAGCCTCTAGTCACCTGCACGCTAAGGTACTGACAGAAATCACTGCTTGGAAAAGAATTAATGTTTATCCCTAACAGTGTCTTTAGTCAGACTTAAGAGCTTTTTTCCCCCCTCTTTGTCCTATTTCAGTCAATCCAAGTTTTCTCACACAGACACAATTTCAGCTACAGCATGAGCCTCTCCCAGAGTCTGGAGGCTGCCAAGACCAGTGGTACTGCAGAACATGGATAATATAATCTTTCAGAACACCCATGTCAGCACTGAAAACCTGTCACCCCTGGTGGCATCTGTAACATCCCTGCCCTGCTCCTTTAACCGTGGCAGAACTCACAGCAAAAGCCTCGTGAACTCAGTTTGACCCACAGGGATTCCAGGTTTTTTGGAGTGCCACGAATTCCCCTACAAGTCCAGGTTGAGGCTGAGTGTCAGCCTAAACCCTGCACTCCCCACAACTGCACACAAGGCTCCCAGGACAACTTCTTCCTTCTTTGGGCAAATGTTTCTGTGTGCACTAACCGTGAATCCCGGCTCTTCTCCTTAGTTAAACTAACAGCAGGTTCAGATAAAAACAAATCCAAAAGCCATCATACATCATCTGCACTGCTAAAGGTGCTGCAGCACTCCCTCTCCTCCACAGTGATTTCCAGAAGGCAGCAGTGCCATTCCAGTCATACTTAGTGTGACAATTAAAAGTGATTTCTAAGGCACACTGGCCCACAAACCACACGCGTAAGTCCCACTCCGCATGTTTGGGGACTAAGCTTATTAAAGAGGAATCATCTCTTGTTGTCTTCCTCCCTTTCATCTCTCCCCCCATGCCAGTCAAGCAGTCCAGGATAAAAAGAAGTCACAATGCACTCAGCAGCTTGTACAGCGCTGTTTCAGCACGGCACAGACCAGGGGCATTGCTCCTTTAGCAATCAGCAGCGCAGTAACACGAGTTCAGAGCTGCACCTGAAAACTTGCTGAGCCCATCAGCTGCTTCTCTTGCTGCCCTGACCTCCAGAGGTGCACATTTACTGTGTCCCCTCAGTTCTGGGGTTTTTCAAGTACAGATTCCTGCAGGGACATTTGTCATCCTGTGCTTTTATTCTCTGAGAGCGCACTCAGCAGTCTGAGAGCTTCTGATTTAAGCTCACCTGTACATTTATGCTTAAGCATCACTTTTTTTTTTTTTAAATCCACCCAAGAAAGAGGGCAGGCCTATCTTTTTCCAAAATGGATAGTGAAGTCTTGGAAACAAGCCAAGAGAGCAGAGAAAAGGCAAAGAAACCTATGTAGATGATACCACAGACTTTGCTTTCCTACACCAACAGGTAACTTAGCTTCAAATTGCTCCTTTTGGATCACAAACAGCACACAACCATTGGAACACCTCACAATATTCCTTATATGTGTAATGCCTTAGTAGTAAAGATACACATTGCTTTTTTTACTTACAGCATGGAAAGCCTATTAAGTCAGTGTGAAACCTTGCTTTACACATATAAAGAGAATTTTTTGATCAAACTCAGTGCAAAGCACCCCACAGAATCAAAAGTAATCAGTGTGGCCTGACAGGAATTGGTCACCCTGACTGACAGCAGCCAAATGCTTCAGCTGGGAGCTAAAAGAATTCCCATGCAGACAGATTCAGGAAACCTCTTGGAAAAACAAGGCCTACCTCCAATAATAAGAATGATTTAAAGCCACAAACTTTTCCAGATTTGAACCAGCTCATCTCTGTTGTAAATAGCCAATCCTTTCTGTGACCGTCTTACATTTTGGGGTGCAGCTTTATGAACGTGTGTTTAGCAACAGAGCCCCCCCCAAAAAAACCACCCAGGGAGAAATTCCAAAAACCTACACGAGCGGGAAGGGCGGGAGCGCCACCTCCTGGAAAGAAAGCGGGAAACACCGGGAAAGAGAGCCGCGTCTCCAGCTGATATTCCAGAAATCCAGGTGAGGAAAACTAGTGCAAGAGCAAGGTGCATGTTCACTCCCCGCCACAAAACACATCCAGCTCTTCCTCAGAATAAAACATTTGTTTGTTGTGACAACATTACACCGAGTTTATACACCAAATCCACAGGCTCCATTTATTTTTTTATTCTCACAGAGCATGATTTGAATGACAGTTTTGCTCCCCGAGCTCAACAAGGAAAAGACATCAGGTACTAAGGGATTCTTGCACAGGTTTTTGTTGATCCTCCTCATCTGCGTTTTTTTCTTCCTTTTCTTCTGCTTTCTCCACCTGAGGTAGGATTCCATCGAGGTTCAGCTGCAATCCTTCACTCGTGGAAGATCTGATGACCAACCTCCTCACAATGGGATCTGGGAAACAAAGGGCACCCCCAAACTGGTCACTCCAGCCCTTCCCACTGCTCTCAGCAAATATTTTTCCTCAAGCCAGTAAAAGAACACCACAAGAACTGAGCTTGACACTCCAAATCAGTAGAGAAGCTACTAAGACCTGAAAAGCTAATCCTTACTAAACTGGGCTGATGTAATTTGTACTTAAACTCATTAAAAAAACCCAAAACAACCAACCCCTTTCTGCATCTGCTTATTATATTTCAAGTCAAGCAACCCTTTATAGTTTTTATTTGGGCTTCTCAAGGCATTTGTACTTGGCTTTTTGTGGTCTGGTCTCTGCAGCTACTATTAACAGCATCACTGGAGGAGAGGCATGATCATTCTTCTGGCAGACATTAAGCAAGTATTAACATAAAAATATGGGTTTTTAAGCTTACACAAAGCTTCTTCCCTAAAATTATTTCATTAATAACCACTCCCTCTCCAGCAAAGCAGGTGCCCTTTGCCTGAAAGTTGACTTCATTATTCCTTTGTAACTCCTTTTGCTAAGGAATTAAAAAAAAACAACAAAAAAACCAGCTTTTCTTCCCTTGGAGGAGCAGGAATTTTAGAGATCCCTTGAGAACAGGAAGGTAATTTAATGACAACCCAAAGAAGAGCACCCATGTCCCACTTCTGTTTGCTGCAACCTGAACAGCCACGCTAGAACAACAGCTCCTTACCAAAATTTGATGGCTTGAAGGTGCAGATATCGTGGATAACTGTTTTTAGATTGGCAATTATGTGCTCAGTAGGCATGTCCAGCTGCAAAAGGAGAATGCCAAATTAGTTATGGGGATGCTTGGATTACAGACTGATCAATCTGAAAGCACTGGTGTTGATGTTTATTCTACATTTGGATGGATTTCCTTTGTCCATGCTCCCTGTGAAGGAGTGACAAATCCCATTACCAGCCTTATCCAAATGACTCATGGAAAATAAGTATTTTATACACAGTGATATGCTCATTATTCTCCATATTTCTACTCAGGACACAAAATTCCCAAGGCTCTGTAACAATGTGTAGCCTTAAGGGGTGAAAAGTCTTAAAAAATCAGTATCACACAAGTGGTTTTGAGAAAACCTTATTAAAACTAAGGATTTGGGGAAAAGAACCTTCAAGAAGCAGCTGTCAAAGCTTTGGATCAACTCCAAAAACATCAACATGTAAAACTGAAGGCATTAAGAGCTTGAACAGAATGAAATCAATCAAAAGAATCAACTCATCAGCTCTATAATGAAGACAGGTAATGCTCAGAGGCTTTCCAAGCACTTCAAAACAGCTCCCACACCCAAATGAACATCCCAGCTTCCAAAACAGCTTTCCATAGTAAATCCTGGTGGATGCACACCTGTCTTGCTGTTTAAAGGTTTGAACACTTCTCTCCAGAGCAGCACAAGGGGCTGTAAAAAGGTTGAGGGAAGTTACTCCCTTTTCTCTTTTTAAAAATTATTTTTTAAATTAAAGTTTGAATCCTTCAACAGCAAAATCCAGATTTCCAACTATACACAAAAATACAGACAAGGAAGCCCTTGGAATTCCCATGCACAGCTCAGAGCAGCTGATCACAATCAAGAAATTAATTTGTCTCCAACACTGCCAGGCAAAGCTTCAGGTATTTCCTACCCTTTCTGCCTGTGCCACCATCATTTAGAGGAAAACTAAACATCTGGCAGGATTACAAAGAGTCAAACCAGAAGAAAAACAAAAAACCCCCCACAGTTTGGGGCAGAGAAAATAAATAAATAAATAAGCCAGAACTAATGTTTTACTTCAGGTGTAACACAAACAGTTCTTCTTCCTGCTCCAGTCCAGAACTATAGTTACTAAAAATATAAATCTTTAATTATTTAGTTAAAGCAAAGATTTTTTTGACCCTCCTGCACATATTGATCATAGATTTATAAACCCATAGTTTATCTACTTACAAAAAAAAAAAAAAGTCTAAAACCAGCTGAAGATGCCACACAACAAACGAGTGCCATTTTGTTTCACAGGTTAATTAAAGAAAATGGTCAAAACTCCTGAGAAGCAGATTGAAAACATGTTTTTTCCCCTCTCTGAATACCACAGTTCTGCTCAGGAGAGAAGATTTAAGAGCTCTCTCCACAACTTACTCTGGCTATTCTTGTCTTGATTATGCTCTCGTCCTCTACCGCGTACTCGTGACATTCTCTGAAGAACTGCAGCATTTTGGGAATGTCAGTGCCCAGGGAATCTATTTAAAAAGAAAAAAAAAGAAAGCTAAAAAGTTGTCTGAGTGATGCTTATTAGCACAGGCAGCTGTGGTACCAGTAAAGAGATAATTCAACAACAACAATTCACTTGTTAATGAAGGCAAGTGAACTCCCCTCCAAAATGCAAACAAGACAGTGGTGTCCTCGCTGTGATTATGAAAACAGTTTCCATGCTCCCTTCTTCCCATTCATCAGCATTAATAAGCATAATTATCTGGGTTCTAATCCCAGATTTGCCTGGTGTAGGAAAACACGGATTCCTAGAGTTACCTTTACCCGAGACAAGCGGCGCAGTCCCCTACAGCCTGATACTGGATGTAATTACACATCCTCATCAAAGAAACGCTTCAGTGGCACCCCTAGGGCTCCATCTCCCTCAGGAATTTGTAACAGTTGTAACAAAGAACTGTTTCTTACTTCTGCGGGTGCTGGGGTACTTCCTTTTCAGCTTGTTCCTCAGGGGAATTAACTTGGGGATGATGGCAGGGACAGCCACATAGAAATCAGCCTGGATCTCATCCTCCAAGATCTGCAACACACACAATTCAGCAGGTTTGATTTCAGCTGACCTATACAGGTGCCCAAGCACAGAAACCCATCTCTCACACTTCACACTGGCTGTTTTTTCCCCTCCTCAGACCCCAATCTTGCTTAAATTAGGATATTTATATCATTTAAATATACATATATATACCCATTTGACTAATTCGACTCCTCCCACGATGGCAGCTCCGTGCTCTCGAGCCACTTCAGCCTCCTGCTCATCCTGTTGAGAGAAAAAACTGATTGCAAATAGCTGTAATGCCAATTAGGCTGCTGGTCTGCTGTCAGCTGAGCTCAGGGAGAGAATCTCCAACAATTAAGTCCAGAGGGTAACCAGATAAACCCATGGCAGCTCTCTGGGATCACCTCACACAGATGAAGTGATTAAGTGGCAAAGGATAGCTGCAGGATTTTGCTGGACACAAAAAACCCCATGGAAACAAAGGAATGCTGGCTCACCCACCTCTGTGAACACCAACACCTTGTTCACCTCATCTGTAAACCGATGGGGAAGGGTGACACTGCTGGAGAAAGGATCCACTTTTTTCTAAGAAGTGAAGGGAAAAAAAAATTAAAATAAAAAGAAATTATGCCTTCAGGGTAAATTACACAATCATGGGGAGTTGCTCCCCTAAATATGAAAGGAAAAAAAAAAAAAAAAAGAAAAAAAGAAAAAGCAAATCCACCCTGTAACAATGACCAAGGCTGAACAGACTCAAAGCCAGAACTGCCAACCCCACTCCCAGCCCACCTTCTTCTGCAGGGCCATGTCCAGGAAGACGTTGATGTACACAAACTGCCTGGGGGAGGTGAAATCCAGCTCCTGGAACCTCTTGAGCATGCCCACAGCCTGTTCCAGCTCGTAGGAGGGTCTCCTGTAGAGCCACGTCAGGTACACGTCGTCCACAGGCTTGGTCATCAGCGGCCGCCTCCGAGGGGGAGGCTTCTCCTTCTCCTTCTTCTCCTTCTCCTGCCTGCTCCTCTTGGCATCTTTTTTGGCAGTCCTAAAACCAAAAAAAAAACACCCCAAACAAGTTGTAAGGACACCATTTTGAGGGTTTTCTGTGTCTTATTGCTGCAGTGGATCGTGGCTGTCTGACCTTGCAGTAGAAGGTTTCTTTCTCCTCCCCCTTTCCTGCACCGTTTTAACACTCAATTCTCACTCTCCTCCCTATTTTCAGAGAGTCTCCAGCCGAGGAAAGGAACATTAAAGCAATAACTGGACACTCCATTCCTCTATAAGCAGGGTAAAAGAGCCTGCAGCACTCCAGAACACTTCATTCCCTGTATACAGGGATCACACTTCTGCTTTTGCTCCTCCCAGCCACGCTGTGTTATTATGGAGATGGCAAATTAAACAATAAAAAGCCAACTGAATGACAGGAAGGGTTCGACACCGATCCCAGGAGCTCCCCAGCTTTCACGCTCACCCTGCTATACTCCGCCAAAGCACAGCCCTAAACCACCGCCTCAGTCTTTCCCTGTGCCACCATCACAGCAAACACTGCCTGCGAGCCCAGGCTGCTCTCGGGAGCACGGGGGATGCCCGCAGGGTCAGCCGCCTGTTGGACCAGCACAGTGGCCACCAAACCCTCCACAAGCCCCCCAACTCCACCCTCACGGCCAAGACAGCCTCCTGCCATGCCGCACCCGCACTCACTTGGCTGCGGCCGCGTAGGGTCGGGCGGTGGCGGGGCTCAGCAAGGTGGGGACGGCGAGGCGCTGCTCCAGCCCGGGCAGGACCCGCCCGCACCGCGGGGCCAGCGCTGCGGGGGAAGAGCAAACATCGCCTCAGACAAGCGCCGCGGCCTCCCGCACCCCCGACCTCCTCCCGTCCCTCAGAGCCGCCCCAGAGCGGCGGGCGGAGGCGGAAAGGCGGCGGGGGACGCATTGCCCAGGCTCCCTCAGCGCGGCTCCCTCACCTCGCCACAGGCAGAGGCCGCTGGGCGCCGCCATGTTGCCCAGCCGCCCTGGTGCACCGCCGGAACCGCTCCCCGCGGAACTCACTCCCCGCGGCCGAGGAGAAGCGTTCCGGCGGCCCGCAGGCCCGCGCGCTTCAGCGGTGTCCCCCCTACCGCCGTCCCCCCGCCCGCCGCGCCCGGGCCCGACGTTCCGCGGGTGCCGGTGGCTGCCCGCTCCCCCGGGAGATGTGAGCCATGGCCGGGGGCTGGCTAAAGGCCTCCAGCCCGCTTCTCCACCGGCCTGAGAGCGGCCTCGGGGCAAGCCCGGGGTTGTCTCGTAGCGCTACAGGCCAAACTGGTCCCCCCTCCCCGAACCAACGTGGCGGCGGCTGCTGAGGGCTGAGGGCAGGCGGAGCGGCGGCCTCACACAAGGGGGTGTTTGCACCTCTCCAGCCACGTTTGCTTGGGACAATATTGCCCTTTTAATGCTCGCTATTGTCTGCTGCAAGCCACGCGGAATTCCAAAAGGAGATTTTCTACCGCCATCTCACCCCTCGTTCCCTTCGTCCAAGAGCTGCCTAATTCACTCTGCTGGAGCAGCACCCGCTTGCAAAGACTTTGTTTAACCACCTCCTGAGCTGTTCAGATTCACACCACAAACTATAATGGTTAAAGAGAGTTTTTATTCCGCACTGATGTGCTTTTGTCTAAAAACGCTCCAATCCCGCAGTCTTCCCCACACCGTGCGCGTCCGAGGATTTTTAAATTGGAGATGTGTGGCTACGTAAACTTCCACAACCAGTGTCCAAGCGTTTTTAAATCGAGCATATGTGGCTATGCAAAATTCCCCAGTGGATCCGCATCCAAGAGCTTTTGAATCAGGCTGTGTAAAACAATTTGTGACAAAACCGTGTTCCTCCAGCCCAACTCTTGGATCGGTGTCCTGGGAAAGGACGGGGATGGGGAGACGTGAGGGCGATGGGAGGAACAGGAACCCTCCCTGGTTAAGAAGCCTCAGCTGAGAAGTGACAAACATTTGTTTAAAACTCAATGAAATTATTTTGGACGGCACACCCCCTGCTCTCTGGCCATCAATGAACTTTTTGGGGCCAGCATGAGCTCAGGCAGCTGCAGCAGAAAGCAAATTCCAATTAAAAGCCCTGATGTCTTATCCCTCCCTGTGCCCCCCCCCCCCCCAGCCACCTGCTGCTTCCTCAGACACTCCCTACAACTCCCCGGTGCTTTTTTATTTTCCCAGCACTGTTCTCCCACTTGGGCACGCACAGACCCCGCACCCGGCTGCTGCTCGGATTTTATCTTTCCATCCACCTTTCCCTCACGTTCGTCCTGGACGGCCTCCAAAGGGATGCGGGTGTGCCTGGAAGGCGATGGGCTTCAGCACCGGAGCCGCATTTACCTGCGCTTCCCTGCTCCAGCTGCCCACAAGGATCCGTGCCACTGACACTCGCCCGCCGAAAAAAACCCCATTGCCTAGAGGAGGAGAAACAAAGGCGTCAGACAGCGGCGAGATGCCCGCACACACGCGGGCCACCCTGCATTGCCAGGTGGGCTCTTCTTTCTCCCACCGCAGCGCGATGACAGCCGCGTCCCCGGCTGTAAAACCGGGGGGTAAAACCAAGCGGGTAAAACCAAGCGGGTAAAACCGGGGGGGTAAAACGGGGAGGGTTGTTCCGAGCCCCTGCCGGTGCTGCCCGCGCCCGTCCGTGAGCGCCGACACGGCCCCGGAGTGCCCGCGCTCCCCCCGCCGCGGCCCCGGCACCGCCCGCCGCCGCCTCCCCGCGCCCGCCCCCGTCTCCTCCGCCCTGCGCGCCCCGGCCGCCGCTCCTCCTCCTCCTCCTCTCCTTCCTCCTCCTCCTCCTCGCCGCCGCCGCTGCTGCCGCCGCTGCCGCCGCCCGGGCCCCGCGGCTCCGTCCCCGCTGCCCGCGGGCCGCCGCCCGCATGTCGTGTGCGCCCGCCCCGCCGTGCCGCCGCCGGCCCCGCCGCCCCGCCGCGCCGCATGCAGGTGAGAGCGGGCGGCAGCGGCCCCGCCGCCATGTCGGGCCCCGCCGGCAGCGCCGCGGCCGGGCCGCGTGTGCGGGCTGCGGGCACGGCCCCCGCCGCGGGCACACGGCCATCGGCCCCGCGGGGCAGCCCCGGAGGCCGCGGCGGCCGCAGCCCGAGCTGCCCGAGGGGATGCCGCGCTCGCCTCGCAGCCGCGGGTGGCGGCCGTGGGGCGAGCCGTGCTCGTGGGGCCGGTTCCGGGCATGGGGGGAAGATCGGCCGTGGGACCAATCGCGGCCGTGGAGCGAACCGCGGCCGTGGGGTAAATGCCGGGCGTGGGGTGAAGCCGGGCCCCGGAGTGAACCCCAGCCGTGAGGTGAATCGCAGCCGTGGGACAGATCCCAGCCGTGGGATGAGCCCCAGTCGAGGGGCAAATCCCTGTCGTGGGGCAGATCCCGGCCGTGGGGTGAAACCCGGCCGTTGGGCAAATCGCAGCCTTCGTGAGGAAACCTCAGCCATGGGAATAATCCCGGTCGTGAGGTGAACCATGGCTGTAGGGCGATGCTTGGCGTGGGGCAAATCCTGGCCACAGGGCGAATGCTTGTCGCCAGTCCCCTTCACGTCCCATGATGGGACCTTGGACCAGCACTGGGTGACCCCCAGCGCGTCGGTGAGGGTGTGTTTGAGGTGAGGGTACTTTTGGGGTTAGGATGTTTTGGGGAGACACTGGTGCCACCACCTTCTCCCAGTGGTTTTCCAGTGGTTTGCAGCAGTTCTGTAGGAGGAAGATGACAGGAGTGTCACCTGCCATAAAACCTGGGCTGCCAGCCCAGGCGGTGGTGCTTGCAAATGAGAGCACACACCTGAACACTGAGTTTTTGTTTAAAGTCTGGGGCTTGCGTTTTTAAACTGAAGTGCTCCTGGTAAATGTGGTGGAAGGCTCTGTTGCTCCCAGCCGCACCACATTTTATCTGACCTTCTGGAAATCTTTAGACCAGTGGCTTTTATTGGGCCATTTTGGAAACTTTGAATAGGCTGAGTATTTGTTTTGGGGAGGTACATCTTCTCCTGAGCTGCAGTACTGACAAGGATTTTAGATGGCCTTGGTTAAGCAGGGCATTTTTTACTATTAAATCCATACCGGTGCCCTCCCCTCTCTGTGATGCTCCCCCACAACCCACAGCTAACCTAGAGAGGCAAACACCCACCCGGAAGTGGTGCATGGTGTGTAGACATGGCTGGTAATGAAAGTGATGGGAACGTGTTTATTTTTAAAAAGAAAAAAATAGCACATTGTTCCTAACAACGGCATGACACAACCCAGGGAATTCCTAGAAGCTGCATCCCAGCCTGGAGGGCCCCAGAGCTCTTGTGAAGGCAGAGCATGGCCTTTACCAAGATTTTAGTGATTTTATTTTTGTGTTCTCCCTGTGAAAAATAGGGAAATTGGTGCTGCCAAAGGTCCCTGTCCCGGAAGGCAGCAGCCTGGGCACGGCCACGTGCTGGCGGTGCCTCCCAGCAGATCCAGGCTGGCGGGGCACCGAGCTTTGCTTGGTGCCTCGTGTGAGCACCATAACCTGTCCTGACATCCTGCACGGAGCCCTGCTCCCTCCCTGCATCCCTCCCCACCCAGGGAGGGATTTCCAGCCTGATTTTAGAGCCTTGCCCCAGAGCAGATGGGCAGCGTGCACTGCTGACACCTCACTGCTCCCTGCTCTGGAGTAATGATCCACAT
The DNA here is from genome assembly GCA_034509425.1 of Eopsaltria australis. Classification (NCBI taxonomy): domain Eukaryota; kingdom Metazoa; phylum Chordata; class Aves; order Passeriformes; family Petroicidae; genus Eopsaltria; species Eopsaltria australis. Next base: position 189,173 of record JAVTVJ010000247.1, on the reverse strand, counting down.
CACCAACCTGCAGGATCATGTCAGTTCTCCCGAACAGAACTTGTGTTTGAGCTCCAGCCCGGGCTTAAATCTCCTCCAGGGGTGAGTGAGGATGCCAAAAGCCCTGTTGCAGTGTGCTTGTTGGGTTTTAGGGAGCAGTGGAAATTCCACGGTGCTCTGCTGTCTGCTAAACAAATCCCGTTAAACACTTTCAGTTTTGTTCCCTTCTTACTGTTAAGAGTGGGGGCTGCTCCGAGTCCTGAAGTACAGCACAATTTAATCTATTCCCTTTTATCTTTTCCTGCAGGAGCTCTTTCTCATTTAGTTTGTGCATTTAACTGAAGGATAAAACTCAGTGTAAATGGCCCATAGGTGTTCCTGTGCAAAGTTTAGTTTTCCCCCGTCCTTGGGAGGCCAGATCCTCATGTATCAGGGGTGAGACTCCCCATCATCAGACTGCTGGGAAAACTTACCTCAGCTGCAGCATGAAAAAAGGCAGATCTGTGACAGTGGCTGAGTTTCCCACCAGGTCTGCACGGGGAACTTCTGCTGGCACAGCTCTGTCTGCGCGCGCGGTGACGGAGCGTGACCCGTGACTGACAGAGCTGTGCCAGCAGAAGTCCCTGCTGCAGGAGCAGTTATCTGCAGGAGTGCACTTTTACTGATAGAGCTTGTTTTCGTTTGCTAAAGGCTGTTTTTTCCCTATTCCTGCTTCCAGGGATGTAGCCTTCTCAGGCATTCATCTGCCTGGCTGGGGAGGGAAGGGAAGGGACGGCTGCTCCGGGTGTATTTCCGTGTGTGGCTCTCCTCTTCCCATCCAGAATCTGTAGGAGCTCCATCACATTTGCAGTGGGAATTCTCTTGTGGAAGTAAGTGACATTATTGGCTGTTCTCTTTCCGTCCAAAGGTGTTGATATAACTTCTATTTCATGGGATAAACTGGGGTTATTTTGTTGTTTCCCATTTACAGCCTTGGTTTTGCAAAAAGCCAGGCAGGCTTTTGACCAAGTTTAGCTTTCACACCAGTCCTAGGAGAAAAAAGCCAGAAAGTGATCCCAAGGGGTGTGTGTGTGTGTGTGTGTGTGTGTGTGTGAACTCTGTTAGGAGAATGAAGAGGCACCAGTGGAGAAAAATTTAATTAATTTCCACACTGGGTAAGTCACTACTTAATTTAAATCAAAACCACCAAGAATTAAAACTTAGAAACATCACAGCAGCCACTGCCTTTTTAGAGTCAATGTGCACAAATAGGGGGGTGTATTTCCTTTTTCTTATTAAAACCTTCCCCAAGGTTTTAAGTGATAAAATTATGCATCAGTAACATGCACAATTGCCAAGCAAACTTTCTTGGACTACCCTCAAAAAGTTCTGCTCCTATCAGCTGTAATCTGCTGGACACTTTTGGATTACTTGGGTTTAAAAGGGGAGATAAATCCAAATAAGTGCTTGTATTTTACTTGCTTACTGTTTATTGGAAAGAGGTTTTGGGAGTGCCAGAAGGGCACTTGAGGCACGGGATGTAACCTGATTTGCAGACTACTGAAAAAGTAACAGTGGAGCTTAGATTTTTGGGAGCATAAGATGGCATTTGTGAAAACTTGAAAAAAAAAAAAGTTAAAATATGTCTTAGGCATATTTAGATCCAGGAGGATTTGCTGTGGATTTAGTGCTTTAGAGCATTAAATGCTAAGCCTCTTGTAATATTTTTTTTGGTCCAGATTCTGTGGTTCTCTTGATGGCAGGCTGTAATCAAGGCTGGGGTGCTTGTTCCAGTGACAGCGTGGTGTAACTTCACCTTCTGATTAATTCTTTGGGTTCCAGTGGTTTGTCTGTGCAGCTTCTCCATCTCACCTGTAATGATTTAAAAACAAAAAGAAAAAAAGAGGTTTCTTTATCAAGATCCTTTGGTGGTGACAATATTTCTGGAACTCTGCTGCTCTCCTTGCCTGTCTTGTGTGTGCACCTCGGGGCTATCATCAAGCTTCCCGCCACAAGACCACCCCAAAAAGATCAACTGGAAGTAAACTGAAGTGTCTGGCAGGAAATGGCAAAAAGGACTTAACATGCATAGGATTTGCTGGATCCATTTGTGCCTTCAGATCTCGGAGCAGGATGCAGAGAGCACCGTGGAAGGCCTTTAGCTGAATTTGCTGACTGGCTCTGTTGGCAGCTTAGTGGATTCACAAAAGGGCTACGTGACACTTACCTCCAATGGCAAGGTACTGGGCCTGACTTGGGTGCTGTTGTGTGGGAGGAAATTCCTCTCTCAGAGTTGAAAATGAGAAAAAATAAAAAAAACCACACTCCCCCCAAAACAAAAACAAACACCAAGCTGAAGTCACTCTACATAAAAGAAGAAAATCTTTCAGGAATCCTGTTTAGAAGAACAACTTTTGCAGTCTCTTGGGCATCTCCCTACAGAGATGTAACTGTAGGAGTGTTCAGCCACCACCAGAAAGTGATTTGACAGGTGGTCATGGAAAACAGAATTAAAGATAGGCAGAAATGCACTGTGTGGTGTTCTACAAGAAACATATTTTATCCCTTTGAGGGGGAGATGTTAAGCCAGCACTTAGAAAAATGCTCCAGGATGAACAAAAAGCAGCTCCAAGCGATTGTAGCTTACAAGTCAGGTGCAGGGATTTTGGGAGCTGCACCCAGACCAGGGAACAGAAGAGAAACCCAGTGAGCATGAGTAGACAGGGAGCAGTGTGTGCTCACCCCTGCTCTGGCATTTCCTGGTGGGAATCATTAGTGCTGTTTATGACTACACAGCACCATTTATGCTCAGTGTTTACCTCCCTGTGCTGTATTGTCTTCCCCATTCTGCCTGGGGAGGAGCTTGGTGTTTTCTCTGAGAAAGACACAAAAAATGTGCATAAAAGGGCCATGGGACTCCAAATGCAGATATCCAGGATGTGAAGGCTGGGGTGTAAGTGCATGTTGTAAATTAAAATTAACCCTTCAGCAGAGTTTAGTTTTGGGTTCCTCCCACTTGCAGCTTGAGGGTTGGGAGATTTTCAAGATGAAGAGACAAATTCTTCAGAGCACCCTGCCACCATCCCTGCTGATGTGAATCTGGATTATTCCTTACCCTAAACAAAGCATAAAGGGAAACCTGTTGTGCCCTCAGCCAGGAGCAGGAGGAATTTTTATGGCTGGGAAACCACCCGAGGCAGCTCTTGTCCTGTGGGCCTTTCCCCTTTCCAAGTTATGCACCCACCTGTAGTCTCCAGAGGCTGTGTTGGAATGGGAATGCATAGCAAAGCTCCCACTAAGTGTCCTTTGTCCTGGCCACCAGTCCTTCCACAATTACCTCTGCAAGTCAACAGCTCCCCACACTGCTCCTTCCAACAGCCTGGAAGGAAAGACCCAATTAAACATCTTACATGGTTTTTTTAAAGCAAAAGATATTCCTGGGCTGAGGCAGCTTCAGAGGCTGCAGGAGAGGGAGGAATGTTTAACCTTGTGTTGCTGCAGAGGGACCCTCCTCCTTGCTTTGGTGTCAAACACATTTTTTTAAGCTCATCAGGTTCCAGGAGTACAAAGAAAAGTACAAAACCCATAAGCTTTTGGTCAAGCTGTTAATAGTAATAGTAGTAGTAGTAATAATAATAATCAGGATTTGTGGATGGTGCTCCAGTTTGCTATTTATCCTTTAGGGCAGCTGAACGAATTGCTCAGGTGGTTTTCCCCTCGCTTTTCAGGAGTGCTTCCATCTGAGTGAACATCTTTGTGCCTTCTGATCACAAATTAGTTTTGCTTTTATCTTGTTTCTTTTCTTCCTAAGAAATCAATCTAAAGGCCCTTTTGAAAGGCTCTGGATTTAAGCCCCATCTGAAGAGAGCGCTGAAGCGGTCCTTCTGCAGATTTGTAGCTCTTTTTTTTCCATAGGATACTCCCAGGAAAACTGAGAAAGGGGGAAAGTAGAAAACACACTTTGTATGCTTTTCTGGATATCACCATCCTGTGTGAGATCACAAGGGGGTGTATGTCCCACAAAAACACATGTCTTTTCTCTTGAGTCAGCCTTGACACATGGAGAACAACCTTTGCTCTTCCCCTATAGCTTACAATTCAATTTCTGCTTCTTGTGGTACATTAATTTACAACTGGCCCTGGCAGTGGGAAAGAGCTAGCACAGGATGAATGACTGCCCAGCCAAAATTTCCCCTTGTGAACGCCTTTCCTCTAATCCCTTTTTGTTCTGGAAGGTTAAGAAAGCAAAAGGAAAGCAGGGCCTGATGACTTCCCACATACCAGAACGGTCCCAGGTGCCAGGAAGTGCTGGGCTCATGTTTTCTCCTCCATCCAAGTCACATCTTGCCACTGGGAGCAGGTCAGTATCCAGGCACATGTCTGTACCTGTGCACTGAGCCTCTTCCTTCTCCTCCTCAGTCTGGAGCAAAAGCCTGGGAAGGAGTGGAGTGCAGTCAGAGGAATTAGGAACGTTTGGACTGGTTGAGAGGAGCACATCTATTAAGCACCTTGAGACCTGTAGATAGAGCAGGAGATTTGAAATTAGGCCTGTGCTGAACTGCAGAGTGTTTTTCTGCCTGCTCTAGGAACTCCCAGCTGCTTCCTGTGCAGGTAGAGGGGGAATAATTCAGTTTTAAATCATTGTCCATTTATTTCATGGCAGCTGCACGTCTGAACAAAACAACCCTGGATGTGGGGAGATGAGTATAACTCACAAGTATTTTCTGCTTGGAAATTACGTGGTTGAAAACCTCAGGCTGTCAGCAAGGCTTCAGCATTCCTGAATCCATACCTGCCTCTTGCACCTCCCCACTGTGACTGTGCTCTTCCTTGGCTCTCCATTTCTGTGCAGTAGGGGAGGTAGCACCAGGAGTGCATTTTCTCTTCTGTATCTTCCTTTCAGAGAGTTCTGTTACTAACCTCTCACATGCCAGTATGTTAAGAAATACCAAAAATCCAACCTGCTTGAAAAACTACAGCAAGACTCGCCAAAGGTATTCCCTGGCTTTAGGTGAGAGCCCTTTGGGTGGCTGAACAGAGGAACCCACACAAGTTCAGCCTCTCTTCTGGAGCAGGTTACCCAGGGAAGCTGTGGCTGCCTCTGGATCCCTGGAAGTGTCCGAGGCCGGGTTGGACGAGGCTTGGAGCAGCCTGGGACAGGGGAAGGTGTCCCTGATGTGGCAGGGAGGTGGAACTGAATGGGCTTTAAGGCCCCTTCCAACCCAAACCAGTCTGGGATTCTGTTTGGAAGTTTGAATAAATGCTCATGGGAAAGACTGGGATAATCAGATACAGAAGCAGCTGAATGATCTTTCAATATTCAAATAATATGCTTTGCTCGGGCTATTAGGCAAACTTTCCTTCTTCTGAGATTAAAATGCAAAGTACATTTAAACACAGCCTCTGGAGAACAGGGTTTATTCCTTTAAACTGGGGAGTTTTTAACAGATCCCTTCTCTCTTCTCCTGAGTATACAAGCCCAGCTGCTTGGAGCACTAGTGCAGCATCCTGTGGCCTGTTCAGTCTGAAAAGGCTCATTTATTGTGCCAGTGATTGCAAAACAGTTTCCACTATCAGTGTGTACTTTTTCCTTCGGCTTTTTTATTTTCTTTTTCTCCTTCTTTCTTTTAAAAATTTGAGCTTTGACTCATCCAAACCTACCTGTAGTTGAACAAGGCAAGCCTTGTAGCTCTAAAGCTGTTTGAATTAAGTTTTACAGCGGCAGATTTCTTTGGATTGTAGAGAGAGAATAACTGAAGTGTTACTGGGCTTTGCTTATTTTGTGGAAGTGCTGGCAGTCTCCCACTGAAAAGGGAAGATGATACTGTGGCCATGGAAATCATCTCATTTCTTTTCTCCTAGCACAAAGTTTGCTGTGAAGGATGAAAGGGTATTGATGATTCCAGCTGTACCTTAAGGTTCATTGAGAAGACCTGTCCTGAGTTCCCGCAGTGTGCATGGATTCATAATCCCCATGTAGTTTTGCTCAGAAAACAGGTCAATAGCTGACTTCTGTCCAGGTATTGATCCTGAGGAGCTGAATGAGGCACAGGGTTGGCTCACAGCACGGCCTGAGCAGGCTCTTTCCCATTTCTTAGGCACAACTGAATGGGTGTCAGATCAGCCCGGTCAATAGCACAGCTCTTCCCTCAGAGCTCAGGGGGACACTGGCACCCCATGGCATGCCAGCTCACTCTGTCTGTGCTGTTGGGAGTTTTCTGTCCCCCCAGTTGTAGGAAAACCTCCTGCTTTAAGTTGCAGCCACATGTGGCTGCTTCTGTTCCATGCCCACAGCCCAGCACGGTGGTTTGTCTTGATCCAGTGCTGGCTTCTTCCCTCCCCAGACTCACAGTGACTTCAGTTCCTAATCCTTTAAGCCACTCTGTCCTGGATCTCATTAGAAGCCCAGCACTCTCCAGGGGATGGAGCAGCATTGCAAATGGGTCATTTCTGTGAAACAGTGCAAGATCCTTGTTTAAATAAATAAGTACACTGTTTAAAGCAGCCCTTTGGGGGCTTCTGGTGACATTTATTTACAGGCTGGCTACTGGAAACACTTCTTGCCTTTTAGTAGCCCCTTGCATGCATTTCTGGTAAGCAGAGCCTTATTTTGGGGAGCAGCCTGCCCTATGTTTGCCCATGAAGCAGCCCCAAGAGCTGCTCTGGAAGCACAAAGTGTAAAAGGCACCTGCAGACGAAGGCAGGTGTCACTCAGTGACCTGATGTGGATACTCAGGAGTTGTCGTGCACACACTGAGGTAACAGGCAGCTTCCAACAGGGCATGAGCTGTTGGAATAAAAACACAGCAATAAAAAGCAGCTGTGTAATGCTGTGTAGGGTTTCCATGCAGTACATAGTTCAGCTGGTCCTCTAAGTGGGGATGTGACATGGAGGAAAAGGAAGGGTGGGAACCTGGATATTCTTGTGTTACCTGTGATTGAAGAAAAGACTGCTTCATTTAGAGGAGATGAGGGAATGGGGGGAATAACTAGTGGGTGTATGTCAGAGGGACAATTAGCATTTCCATCAAGTGAGTGCCAGTTGGCTCTGGAATTAATCAAACACAGCTTGTTCCCTCCCTTCCCACTCCTCCCCTTGGCTTTTGCTGTTTGCTTCTATGACTTGTCTGTGCTTCTCTGGGCTTTTATGATCTTTGTTGAAGAGGTAACGTGGAGCCTCTGGGATCCCAGCACCACTGAATTTACTGCCAGCTGCAGGTTCATGGTTGCCTCTTACCTTTCCCTATTCCCAACTTGAATTTCCTTGTGCTCTGTGTCAGACTTTCCTCAGGGATTCTTTCAGACGTTGTTTTTTAATTGTTTGGGGTTTTTTTTTTTTATTATTAAAAAACATGATGAGGCATTTATATTTGATTCCCTGCTAATCTCTATCCCCAGGGTACTTGGAATAAGAATCTGCAAAGACACTGTACCTGGAATTGCAGACTCGGGTTGCTCATTGAATTCTTGGGAGAGGCAGTGTACACAGAGGTAGTTGGACATGTTCCTGCAGGAAAGCACCATGAAAGAGGCTCAGATCCATGCAAAAGACTATCAGAATTCCCCATTCTCCAATATTTTCTTGCTGGGACGTACACACTAGATCCTGTATGTAGGGATATAGTGAACAGTTTACCTTAAGCTAACACATCTCTACATACCCCAGTGTTGCCAGGTGTCTTTCAATCTCCTTAACACACCCTTGAACAATCACCTGATTTTCCTGGTTTTCCTCCCCCCCAGAGTACTCCAGGCCAGTTTTTGTATTTGTGGGTATTGCCAATGCTCCCTTTCCCCTTGGGGAGGCCAAGATGGGGAGACTTTTGTCACACTCTCCTGAAAGCAGAGCAGTGCAGATGAGCAGCCTTCCTGTGCCCCCTTTGCAGCCCCTCAGGCCTGATTCCAACACACATAAACTGACATTGAGATAACCAGATAAAAATGGTGCTGTTTCCCAGCTTTCAGCCCAGCTCCCACAACAACGTGTGCGTACACACGCGCTCGCCTGTCAACCAGCAGGATCAGTAATTCCTGGGAGGGATCACCATATGGAAGGGGATGGACAGTCAGCTATGCACACAGGAAGGAGGAGCCACTCAGGGCTGGATTGTTTCCAAAATGCTTTGGCTGTTTGACTCATCCATAGACAGAGGCTGGGAGGAAAAAAAAAAAAAAAAAGGATCACAAAGAATGTCACTGGGCTGGAGGCGAGGGTTTGGAGCTGTGCCAAACATCCATGAACACAGGGCTGCAGCAGGATGCAGGCACAGCTCTTCCCCTTTTGCCTCCTCATTAGACAACTCATTTATGCATTAAACAAAACATCTTATGGTCACTGTAATTTAAGAAATGCATCCTCTGCACTCCTTGGGGAAGGGGCTGTGTGTCTGAAACCCAGAAGTTTCTGTTTGTTCAAAAAACATTTCTTCATATTAAAAGCCTCTGCTGCAAGCCAGTAGTTCATCCTTTCCTCCCTGGCACTCTTCACACCTCCAGTAGTGTTCCATTATTCCTTTTTCTTTCCCCAGGCTTTAAATGAAAGTCAGCGTGCCTCATACACAAAAGAAAAAAAACACAACAAATAAAATAGCATAAAAACCCAAAAGTCCAAAGAAAAGACCTAGTGCTGGAAACACAGTTCCTGCCCCTGGTCCTTTTTATATCCGCCTCAGAACTGTTCAGGCTCACCCAGGAGCTCCAGCTGAGTAATTCTGCTCTGCCAGTTACCTCTGAGTTTTTGGGGATGTACTTGGATAGGAACCCCCAGAGCTTAAATATTGTTCTTACTAACACCCTGATGTCCTCATCTCCAGATTTTCTTTAATTTACACCAAATCAGGAAGAGATTTTGTGTTTAATTTACATGAAATCTGGGTCACAGTATTCAAGTTTACAGGGTTAGATCTGTAGCAGAGAGCAAGTTTTAGTAGCTTCAGGAGTTTTCCAAGGGGAGCCTTTAGGAGAAAAGCCTGCCAAAATTTGCACTGATGCGCATCAGATTTTGGGGTTAAGGATTCAGGGAACTCAGTGTAGCTCCCTCAAGACTGAGCAAAAGCAGGTTGGGATTTCTGGATATTGTTTTAGTTCCAGGACAAGCAGAGTGGGAGGATGGGAACAGGAGGAGTTGGCAACCCAGGCAGAATTCATGTTTTGCCTAAGAAAAAAATTACACACGGTGACTTTCAAGTCTTGCTCAATGTTGCTGTGATGCAGAAGGAGAGAAAAAAAAAGTGCATTCGATTTAGGTTTGTTTTCCCCTTTCTGTAACTGTGGCAATGACACTGCTGCCTGTTTGACTCACCACGATTTCAAAGCAATACGAAAGTGACTAACAGCTGAAAAATGTGCGCGTCCTTCGCCTCCCAGCTCAGGGCTCACTTCTCTGGAAGTTCCCTGACGGCCACACATTGCTCTACATTGGCAGAGCACTTCTCTTAACAAACCATATTTCAACATCGTTTCATTGGGTGCCTTGCCAAGGAGCAATCCTGGATCTTTCAGGGGGTGTCGGGGGTCAGTGGTCACCTGTGGGCTGGTGTGGGTGGGCAGGGGGTGGCTCAGGTGGTCTCAGCACCGTGGTTATAAGGACTTCATCACAGAGCACTCATCCAAATACTGCGTTTTGGACAGCAAAGTTTCCCATATCTTGGGTCCGGGTGTGGTAGAGGTACAGATCAGTTTAAGATCTGACAGGTGAAACAGAAAGGGCAGATGGAATAGAGCTCTTGTGGCCTGGCAGGGGCTGTGAGGAGTCTGTTCAAGTGCTCCCCACTTCCACACAGGCTCTTGGAGAGCAAAGATAAATCCAGCAAAACCCAAGCACCAGAGATTTGGTGCTCCCGAAGCACAGCCTGCTTGTCTGGGGGGGAAAGGCTGTTCCTGATTTTGGGGTTCTGCAAGGAGGATGGGAGGATTTCAGGTCTAATCCCTTGTCCTTAAGTCACTGGTTCCCTTCATGGCCCCGTGCCAGGCAGTGTGAGCAGAATCCTCTTATCCCGTAGCTCTGCTGGCCGTGTGACTTCACCTGGAAATAACAGGGGGCTATAATTAGCTGTGGGGCTCACATTTGCCCCTGCAGTTTCCTTGGGCCTTCGTCAGGGAAGGAAGGAGCAGCCTGTAACTGAGACCCTTGGCAGGGCACAGCCCTGACAGCTCCTGCTCCTGTGCCGTGCCGGAATGCTGGGCTGGCTGCTGGCTTCAGCTGGAAAACGCTGCAGGACTTGGCCCTCAGAAAGGGAAAGTGGGATCTTTGGTTAGTTGGACTTACTGAACAAAACCCTCAGCTTGTTACCTCAGATTTGAGTTGGAGTTGTTTGAAGAGCTGCACAGCTCCTGCAGCCGGCTGTGGGAGAGACATCTGTATGAGGGGAGAGCTGCATCCTGTGGAGCAGCTGCTTTGGATTTGTGTAAAATCAAGGCTCGTGGATTTTGTGTGTCTGGGGAGGAAAAGACCAGCAAACTCTGCTAACCTCGTGTTTTTAAATCACACACAGTCCTGCTCAGCACAGCAGCCTAGGGAGGCATGGAATGAAATCTGTGTCCCCTGGAAAGCAGAAGGTTTTTGAATGGGACATCAGAGCTCCCTTCTGGCAGTCAGGACAATTGGATGAATTTGGTGTGCACAGGCTCGTCCTCTGACATCTGATACTCACATTTTGCACCCGGCTGGAGCCCTTTGTGCCCTAGAACAGCTAAATGGGAACTTTACCTGAGCTCCTTTTATGGCTCCTGGGCCATTAGGAATACAAAGGTCTTGACTGATCCCGAGCATCAAAAAGCCGAACACGAAATTGGGATAGTTAATGGGAAAATGGAGCTAATTCCCCCTCAGACTGCAATTTCAAGCCTTGTATAAGTGGAGTGGAGAAGTGGGACTTAGTGTGTTGAAAACAAGAGCTTTCCCTTTAATTCTTGGTTCCCTGTGCAGGCTACAGGAGGGAGCAATCCTGGAAGAGCAGAACGCTCTGATCTTGTCTGCAGGCTCTACATACAGCAAATAACTCCATAGGTTATGGGGGATAAACTGGGAAAGGCAGCAGTTAATTGCAGAAACTCCAGCTTCCTGGGGAGAAACGCTCTTTTCCATGCCAGAATTGTGCCCAGGTGTGAGCACCTGCTTGGCAGCCCGATATTTATTGTGCATAAACTATGGGGCGCGTTGTTGTGGGGCGGCTGCTGGCGGGATAGAAACGGAGGAATGCTGTGGGGTAACAGTTGTGATGGTCTTTCAGACTAACAGGGATGCCAAAGGAAAAATATGATCCTCCGGATCCTCGCAGAATTTACACCATCATGTCAGCGGAAGAGGTGGCCAACGGGAAGAAGTCGCACTGGGCTGAATTAGAGATCTCGGGTGAGTTGGTTGGGGTTTCAGTTCCTGTGGTTGGTGTCCCAGACCACTCCAGATCCAGTTTGTGTCCGGTGATTCCAGAGTGAGGAGGTGTTTCCTTGCTTTCCTCTCGCAGGGAGAGTGCGGAGCTTAAGCACATCGCTGTGGTCGCTGACACACCTGACTGCTCTGCACCTCAACGACAACAACCTTACTCGCATTCCACCTGATATTGCCAAGCTTCACAATCTGGTTTACCTGGATCTGTCATCCAACAAACTCAGAAGTTTACCAGCAGAACTAGGAAACATGGTGTCTCTCAGGTGAGGGGAATTATTCTGGTTAGCTTCCCAAAAAATCTCTATCGCGGGATCAGGACTGAGAGTTTCAATTTGTTTTCTGTGCTTGTATTTAAAATAATCCTGAAAAATTCCGGGTTGGTACAGAGCTTTGGTTCTAATAATTACTTTTGGGTTCACTGGGCTTCTCCTCCAGTTATTGATATATCACTGTTTTCATCCCTGGTTTCATTGTAGGTTTTGTGGCTTCTTTTCCTGTAATGAATGTATTTCAGTCGTGCTTTGACAAGGCAAGATTGGCATATCTTTCCATAATAAAGTTCAAGGTGAAAAGGGTTCTCTTTGAGGATGAGCAGTGTTCAGCACCTTAGGAGTTTCTTCTGCAGTGGTACTCACCCAGAGTGTTTTTGCATTTGCTGCAGGGAATTGCTTTTAAATAACAATCTGTTACGGGTTTTGCCTTATGAACTTGGACGGCTCTTCCAGCTGCAAACCCTGGGTTTGAAAGGTGAGCTCTTTCCAGTTCCATATTCCTGCAAGTTCTCTGGAATCCTGAGGGGGGCTGGGCTCAAAACCTTGCTCTATTACCTCAAGGTTTTCTTACAGCTTCTTTCAAGCATTAAGTTGGTAGCAAAAATGACTGGGCAGTTGGGAAAACAATGCTTGTCTTCCTTAATGCTGCTCAACTTCCTTAGGAGCCCATTTCAAATCTGCAGTCAGGGAAATAAACCCTTTAACCTGCTGAGTTAATTTGTCTGTTCTCATTCTGGGAGATTTGCTTTGGGTGGAAAGCCTGAAGAAAGGCAGGCAGCTGATCCCCTCGCTGTTGTTTTGTGCTGTTGGCAGGCAATCCTTTATCCCAAGATATTCTCAGCCTCTACCAGGATCCAGATGGAACCCGAAAGCTACTGAACTACATGCTTGACAATCTAGCAGGTACAGCCCTATGGATCTGCGGGGCAGAAAGGCTTTAAAAGTAGGATTTGCTGCTAAAACAAGACTCTGAACCACTGGAGGGACAGTATTTCCTCCCTGCTTTAGTGTTTCTGTCAGGTGGCTCCAGTCGTATCCCAAAATACAGCCTGACACACAGTGGAAGAGGCTGATGTGTATTGTCTGATCTTTTCCCATGTTACAGCCACATGTTCTCTCTGTTCTGTTTGAAACCCTTCAATTACCAGCCAAGGGCAAAGTCTGCCTTGCTGAAGCCATTTTGGTTCTCTCCACCAGAAATAATCATTTGAACGCAAGCAGAATGTCAAATTTAGCTCAAGAAGCACCAAAGCCATTAGTACCTGACTTCAGTCCTGCTTTGTGGTTCTGTAACTGAGCCTTCTGCTTTGCCACTTGATGTCTCCCAGGTTAAGGCACTGCAGGAATGATGGATGCAGTGGAGAATTGTCCTCCTTGGAGAAGGGATGGCTGCACCATGCCAGGATTTACCCCTCCTTCTTCAGCAGATCATTCAGTGTGCAGGAGTATTTCAGTGGTGCTTCTAAATCTGAAAACAAGAGACAAAAATAGTCATGAATCTTACAAATGACGAATTTTCTCTTACTAGAGCTACTCATTTAAATGATTTTTGCCTCCTCTGAAGACTTGGGGAGTTGGGGATGCAAAACACATTATTGTTCAGTCATCACTTTGACATAGAAATTGTAACTTGCAAACAGAAACTCTGAATTAATCACTGGTTTAATTTTTTTGCAGTTCATCCAGAGCAGCTGCCTCCAAGGCCATGGATTACTTTAAAAGAACGAGACCAAATTCTGCCCTCAGGTAAATCTGGGGTTCTTTTCCCGGTGTTCACAAGGTGACACACTGGGAAGGTTGTCTTGGGCTTCATTTTCGTGGGCCAGAGTGAAAACAGCATTTTGTGTTCTTTTGTACTAGAAAAATTAACATCTGGCTGTGCTGTAAATACCATTTTTGTCATTTGAACGGGATGCTGGGTATTTCTTTCCCGTGTTGGGCTTTGTCACAGCTCTTCCAGCCACTCTTGTCCAAACCAAAGAGACAATCTCCAGAGGCTGATAACCTTTCCCTTTCTTTCTCTCTCTCCTTGTAGCTTCATTTACAGTTATGTGTTACAATGTGTTGTGTGATAAATACGCCACCCGGCAGCTCTACGGCTACTGCCCATCTTGGGCACTCAACTGGGAGTACAGGAAAAAGGGAATCATGGAAGAAATCGTCAACTGTGATGCAGATATCATTAGTCTTCAGGTAATTCAAAATCTCGCTGCCATTTTCCATCAGGCACAGAAAACATGAACCTTTAAGATTAAATACTCCCTTGGGAACACCATAATCACCTGCTCGATAGCAAATTCCAGGTCTTCCCAATGCAAGCTGCATATCCATATTCCAGTGTCAAACATGTCAGGTGTGGTCTGCTGCTGTTCAAAATACACCTGTCACTTTACCTCTGGGAGGGATCCCAGGAAATCTAGGAATGCACTCCAGTTCCCAGCAGGCCATTAGTCTAAGAAGTGACACGGATTGTGCAGCTTTTCTGACTGCACGCCAGGGTCAGGCACAAGGAAGGGTTTCCTTCACTCCTTTAGCCCGAGGTGTTTGTGTTCAATTGCAGGAAGTGGAAACGGAGCAATACTTCACCCTTTTCCTGCCAGCCTTGAAAGAACGGGGATACGACGGATTCTTTTCTCCAAAGTCACGTGCCAAAATCATGTCTGAGCAGGAGAAAAAGCACGTGGACGGCTGCGCGATATTCTTCAAAACGGAAAAGTAAGGGCCAGCAGCAGCTTTTAAAAATCACACTCAAACCTGAGAACAGCTTCCAGTAATTAGGAGGGAAGTTTCCCAAAGCCTGAGCTGCCTCTCAGAGTTTGCACTGCTTCCAGAAATGAAAATGCAGCTCTCGGGTCGTGTCTAGAACCAGCGTGAGTGGTGTGGAAGAGAGGGAGGCTGTGGGAGCAGGCAGGGATGGCTTTCAGGTGGGAACACTGCTACAGGGGCTCACTGTGGCTCTCTCCCTCTTGCCAGGTTCACGCTGGTGCAGAAGCACACGGTGGAGTTCAACCAGGTGGCCATGGCCAACTCGGAGGGCTCGGAAGCCATGCTGAACAGAGTGATGACCAAGGACAACATCGGAGTCGCCGTGGTGCTGGAGGTGCACAAGGAATTGTTTGGAGCAAGTGAGTACCACTGTGGTGTCCTCACTGATAGCTCCACGGACAGGCATGAGCTATTCCTAGGTAATTCATGCTGTTCCTGGCAAAATCCAGTCCATTGGTGGCTCAGACAGGCACAGATGACACGATTTCCTGGTCTGGTTGTGCTCACAGCAAGATGCCCGGCATTTGCTTTTCTTGTCTCAGGCTTTTATCCCTGCTTTACTTACTGTGTTACATTCTGCTTGAGCAGCTCAGCTTTCCCAAGGTCACTGTGTTTACACACATTTGCTCTTACCAGTAGTTGTCAATAATGTTCAACTTCTATTTTCAACTCTCTTTTCCTCTCCTGGATTGAGTCCTTCCACCCTCCCCCCAGTGATTAGATGTCAGTGCTGATGTACTGATGTGGGAGGAGATGATCTTTTCCTGCCTCTTGATTGACTGATTGTCACATTTTCATTAAGTTTGATCAGATGCAGCAGACAATTCCAGCACAGCTAAAACTGCCACCCTGCTCTGTCTGCATGGCTGGGGTTTTCATGGCTTCAGAGGAGGAGAAATGCCAGGACTTGAAGGAGCTTCCTAGGCCATTCTGCAGGCATTTCAGCAGGTTTAAGCAATGCAAACACACCCATCTGCTGATGTGTCTGACCCTGAGCCCTGAGGAGCTCCACCCTGAGTCTGAACAAGCGGGAACCCACTGCATTCACAGAACCTTTCACTGCTAAAATTGTCTCTCCAGGTATGAAATCGCTCCACGTGGACAAGCAGCTGCTCATCGTGGCCAATGCCCACATGCACTGGGACCCCGAATACTCAGATGTGAAACTCATCCAGACCATGATGTTTGTCTCAGAGCTGAAAAACATCCTGGAGAAAGCCTCGAGCAGGCCCAGTAGCCCGACAGCAGATCCCAACTCTATCCCTCTGGTGCTGTGTGCGGATCTCAACTCACTGCCTGATTCGGGTAAGGCTGGATTTTTGGCCTGATTTTTAACGTACCTTCTTAGAACGTTCGAGTCCACTTCTTCCTCTGAAGGCAATGGGATTCTTTTGCACTCCCCTGGGAAGGTTATGGATGAAAGCTTTCCTAAGTACAGCTGCCTTTGGAAATGTGTTTGGAGAGACTGCGAGTCCTCCGGTTGAGTCGCCTGCTTTTTGTGCTCAGCTGGATGCTCCAGGAGAGCTGTTTGCACCTGCAGAAGTGTAGAAAAGCACAGTTAGATCTTAAATAAATCATGAAATAAACACCCATGCCTGAAACAGCAGCAAGAAGTATGGAAGATATGAGTTCCTGATGAAGACTTTCTAAGGAGCAGGGTTTGCTTTGCTAACTCTGATCTTACAGTGTCTTTGTGGCGTTCTGGTTTTTAACATTCCCAGGCCAATGCTGTCTTTCAAAGGAACTCCCTAAACCCTTCCCCTTTCCAACAGGTGTGGTGGAATACCTGAGCAATGGCATAGTAGCTGACAACCACAAGGACTTCAAGGAGCTGCGCTACAACGAGTGTCTGATGAACTTCAGCGGCAACGGCAAGAACGGAGCCTCGGAGGGCAGGATCACGCACGGCTTCCAGCTCAAGAGCGCCTATGAGAACAACCTGATGCCTTACACCAATTACACCTTTGACTTCAAGGTAAGCACGGGTCCCTGGGAGCCAGCAGCGTTAATTCTCTGGCCTTGGCTGCCCCTGGGCTAATGTGGGTGGGTGCAGGGTGCCCCCGCAGCTCACAGCGCTGTCTCTCCCTCTCTCCGCAGGGTGTGATTGACTACATTTTCTACTCCAACACCCACATGAACGTGCTGGGCGTCCTGGGGCCTTTGGACCCTCAGTGGCTGGTGGACAACAACATCACGGGGTGCCCGCACCCGCACATCCCCTCCGACCACTTCTCGCTGCTGACGCAGCTGGAGCTGCAGCCGGCGCTGCTGCCGCTGGTGAACGGGGTGCACCTGCCCTCGCGCAGGTAGTGCCACCCACACCACCCAACGGACCTGTACACTTGTAAATCCACTAGATAGGAGTGAAGTATGGCCAACCTCCAGCTGCTTCTCCGAGCTCCTTTCCTTATGTGTTTGATATGATGAGATTTTTTTGCACATTTTTGGTGCATATCGGTATCGTTTGGCACTAGGGCTGGAACCAAAGTATTATTCCCCTTTTCCAGGTTTTTAATTTAATTTCTGTTTGTTTTCTTTTTGTTTGTTTTCCTTTTTTTGTTTTTTTTAAATTTTATTTTAAACTGGCTTTTTCTTTTCAGTAGGAAGCTGCACTTCTAAACGGACAAGAGAGATTTAAAAACTTGCATTTAACGTATTTCAAGGTAATGCTTTTTTCCCCAGAACGTGGCAAATTGAGCCAGCCTTTTAAGAGAAAGACAAACAAAACTAGAGATGCTTGTTCTGTAGGAAGAATATTAGAAATACTGTTTGTTTGAATCCAAAATGGAGACTCAACTCTGCATCCAACATAAATTTTGCACATTAGCAAAGCACTTATTACCTGACTATAAATGATTGGCAGCATGGCCCTGCCCCTCATCTCAATACTATCGGGAAACCAAAGATAGCCAAATATCTGTGATCAAATCCGAGCTCTAAATCTTCCCCATTCCAATTTGTTTGGGAGCTGTTGTCAGTCAGGACTGAAGTAAAAAGCTGCTGGTTCCTTCCCAAATGTTAACGCTCTTTGGATGTGTTGGAAATCCTTGTTTTCTTTCCTTTTAATGCTCTGGGTGGCCAGTTCAAAACCTTGTGCCTCAAGAGGCATTAAACACGATGCAATTTTCTGAAAAAAAAACCCTGTTTGGCTGCTTAATGTTTAAAAAAAAAAAAAAAGGCACAGTGATAGGAAAAGGTCATGTCTGTGTTTTTAAGTTTTTCTTTATTCTGCTTTTTTGCTGCTATAAGATTTTCTTGAATTTCTATTTGAAACTTTTCATGCACTTTACTGTTTCTAGTCTCCAAATGTGATATTTTTAATAAACGAAAAACATTTTCCATGATGTGAATGAAATTTTTAAGCACATATTGATAAGCCTATATTTATGTCTCATTCGTATACGTCAAAAAAAGTCCAACTTGAATTGTGAAATTAGTTTTAAATACTAAAGAGCCATCTTTTGTCCTGAAAAACTGCCAAGTCAGGCTGTTCCTCTTTAATTAAACATTTCCTTTGTCATTTTATACATAGGAAATTTTCCACAGGGGGAAACAGAAATCAATTTGACTTAGAGGAGAAACTATTCCCTGACTGATTGGGGGCCAGGGAGGGGGTGGAGTGGGCCAGAACGCAAAAATGGGTTGAGCAAAGTGACAACTCCCTTGGAAAAGAAGTGCCTAAAAGATGGGGGCATCATCTGTGGCCTGGGATCAATTGGAAGCCATGGGAGCTGGGGGAAATTCCTGTGCTGCACTTGCTTTGTGCAAAAACAAAACAAAAACCAAAAAAAAAAAGGGGGGAAAAAAGCAAGCCCTTTCCAGAGATGGATTTTCCTCTGGGTGCAGGCATCTCTGTTGGAATATACCTTAGCATTCCTCACCTGGCCATGGCACATAGATTGGAGAGCACTGGAAAGTAGAATAGCATGAAAAACTTAATTTTGTGGACATTACCTTTCTGTATTCAGCTGCTGTATGTTTTTTTGAGAAGGGGGGCTCTGACCTGCTCCTCCCGTTCCTCCACGCACGGTGATCCCAACGTGAGCAGTGTTTCCTAACCATACTTCACTCCCAGTATTTTTCTGAGCTGTTTGTATAAAATGGAATTTCCAATCTGCCCGTGATTGTTTATGAACTGCAGAGGAGCCCATTTAGTAATAAAAATCAAAACCCAGCAGCAATGTTTTGTAATATGGGGGTGGGAGAGAATGGGGAAACCCAAACCCTGGCAAAGGTTGTAAGCTGCTCCAGCTGGATTTTCCTTTGGTTTCCTTTGGATGAAAGGCTTCTGTTGCAGGAAGGTGTTCCCTTGGATTTTCTCTGCTGCACCTCCCAACCCTTGTCACGCCGTGTGGTTTTTAACACAAATGTTACTTCAACAGCCTTTGCACAAAAAAAAAACCAGTCTTGTTTATGTTTCGGTGGATGCACATGTTTACCTGCCTCTCCTGTGCGGTTCCTTCCTGTTTTCCTCCTGGTTTTCCCTTGCCAGCAGGAGCAGTGAGGGGATGGTGCTTTTTTTCCCAGCCTCGGTTCCCAGCACGTTGCAGGCAACACCTGGAAAAAAGGCTCCAAGCCCTTCCCTGCTCCTCACTGCCTGTGTTTGCTTTCCAAAACACGGTGCCTGGTGTCCACTCCCAAGCGACAGCACTGCCTAAAGCCAGCAGAGAAAACAAAAGCCAGCAGAGAAAACAAAATCCAACACCCTTCTACGAGCAACTTTTTAAAACTCAATCCGGTGAATCTGTCCGATACGGGGTTTTGTGTGTATATATATATATACAGATATATATATATAAAAAGAGAATTTTGTACAATGTAGCTGAATGGTTTTGCTTCCTTCTTTCACTGTAAGGTTCGGAGCCTGAACCTTACACAAGTTTGGTCACACTCCCTCCCTCTCACCCTTTGTTGTTCCAAGGTGCCGCAGATCCCAAGGGTGGGAACCACTCACATCTTAATCCTCTCTGCCAAGCATCAGCCAAGAACTCACTTTAAATTAGAAACAATTTTAGGTGGAGATTGTAAACCTCTAGATCCAGGTATGGCACAGCCCTTCCCTGTGGGAATGGAAGGTGAGAGTGATTCCGGTGCTGGGGTTCAACCATCCTCTTTGGAGGCTCCCACACCATCTCACACTGTTTTACTTGGAGAGCTCAGGGGTTTTTAAAGTCAGATTTCTTTCTTGTGTGCTGCCTTTGCAGCCAGGAGGTCCCATCCCTGAAAAGATGGAAGTGCCCATGGAGCAGGGGCAGCTCAGTGTCACTCCAGGGTGTGCTTACACTACAGTTTTAGGGGGATTTACACCCTGCTTCGTGGGAATAGCAGCTTTGCTTTAAACTTGAGAGCGTGCCTGGCTCTGGCATGAGGAAATGCTGCTTGCCCTGGACCTTTGGGCAGCTGGGGAAAGCATAATCATCAAACCGCTGAACTGCTACAATTTTCTTCCCTTTAAAAATTCTGTGGAGATGGGATATTGCTCATGCACGATGGATAGGGCTGAACATCCACTGGTTTCTTCCCACCTGTGTACTTCATGGCCTTCTGGGAGTCAACAAACAGCCCTTTTGCAACCATTCTTGCCCCTGCTGTCGTTCCTGAGGAGCACAGGGCAGGAAGGAGGGGGATACAGAGACTGGGTGGGTGTTTCCCAGGTTGCCACTGCCCAGGGACACATTTTTGGCATCCAGCAGGAGTGGGAGGGCAACACAAATTTGATTCCTACACACCTCAGACTCCTCCACCCAGAATGGCCAAGCCAGACTGTGAACAGGGATAATCCTGCACAGGGTCACAAGTCACACCTGTGTCACCTCAGTCCGTGTGGCCAAGGCACATTCCTGTGCCAGGCCAGGGTCCCCATCCCAGGAAAATGGGGCTCCACAGAAAGCCTCAGCCAGCCACTGGGAAATTTCCCACTTCTGTGTTCCCACAGCCAGGAGCCAGCACCAGACCCTGTCCAACTCCTGCATTACCTGCTCCTGCCAGGAGCTGTCAGAAAAAGGCACCAAATCCTGGAGCAGAGGAAAGGTACACGGTGTGTTCAGGAACATCCTTGGCAAAGCACCCAAAGGCTTCATGGTGCCAGACTAACTCCCCACCCCAAAAATCCCAATTTTTACACAAACCCGGGCAGAAAGAACTGCCACAGCCGAGGGGGGAAGCACATTCATCCTTTTATTGGTGGCACCGGGGACGGGCTGTGGTTGCGTGGGGGAACAGCGCAGGCACCCAGCGGCTGCCTGAGGGGAAAGCCTTCGCTGGGGGGAAGCAGGGAAAGGCTCCTGCCCCTGCCAAAACCCGCGGAGCAGAGGAAGCACCAGCACTGTGCCACTAAAGCCAGCGTATCTCAGGGCAGGGGGGTTGTGTCATTGCTGTCCCACGAGGAATTCAGAACTGTGGATTCCTGGGACCTGGGCGGTGGGAGGGATGGGCTGGGAGGTCTTTGAGGGATCTGGCAGCACGGTGCTTCCCGCCGCGGCCGCAGCAACGCTTTCTTGGGGCCACTCCTGCAGATTTAGTGGGAGGAAAGGAAGGAAAACAGGGAGGGTCAGGGGGAAGGAGTGGTCCTGCCAAGGCATTGGAGATGCCAGGTGTTTCCCAGTGGCTGGGCATCACATACCTCTGCGTCAGCTTGTGGATGAGCAGCTGGATCCAGGGCGCCTCGGGGGCCACGCACACCCGCCTGTTCTTCTTCAGGGTGAGGCTGCAAGGCCACGAGGCCCCTCAGCCTCACACATATCCCCTCCCCAAAGCTTTTCCAACCCACAGAGAAAACCCCTCTGCTCCCTCAGCACGGATACAAACCCTGGGCAACAGAGACATGGATTTTTGGGGCCTTCACCTTAGCACCATGAGCCACATTGGGAGGACCCCCCTTTAAAATCGGGAAGCAAGAATCACCCCAACATTTGTGGGCCTCCACCCCCCCATACTTTAGCACCAGTGCAGAAAGGAGCAATTTCCAGGGATTGGTTTCCAGGCTTTCCACTTACATGACCTCCATCCTCCTGCAGTGAATGCCCGGTGGGGTAACGTCGATGGCGAGGATCAGCCCCAGGTTGATGATTTGGGCGGTGGATTTGATGCACTTGCACCTCATGTTGGTCAGCAGGCTCTCCAGAGACAGACCTGTGCCCCAGGGCAGCCCACACCAGTCTCGGCCCCCCGTGGGGGAGGCACATGGGGACACCCCCCCCAAATATCCCATCCCCTCCCTGACACCACATGCTGCTGTTAATGGGGTTTGCAGCCAGGCTAATCCCTTCCAGCACAGCCCCAAAGCTTCTTTTCCTGTATATGGAGGGGGTTCAGCTGCAGGGTTGGAAAACCTAACCAACATTTTATGAATTAAACTCATTGCCCACCCACCAAGCACTTGAGTTTTATGGGGGTCTGAAAGAGAAGCAGCTTCAACCCACGAGGCAAAACCTCCCTCTCCACCCCAGTACCCCCCTCCAGCTTAGCCACAGGGCTTAAAAGACAACCTCAAGCTCAAAGATAGGCAAGAAACAAATCTGAAAGCTCAGCAGAACCCACACTCAGCCCCATCTGGGACACCCCAAGTCACTCTCCGGGCATTCAGAGGGGGACAAGGATGGACAGACACCCAAAGCCACTGTCCAGGCATTCAGAGGGGGACAAGGATGGACAGACACCCAAAGCCACTGTCCAGGCATTCAGAGGGGGACAAGGATGGACAGACACCCAAAGCCACTGTCCAGGCATTCAGAGGGGGACAAGGATGGACAGACACCCAAAGCCACTCACCGCCGCCCCTGCTCAGCAGCAGGAGCAGGGCCAGCACTGCCGGCAGCAGCTGCATCCTCGCTGCCCACCCCGAGCTGTGCCAGGCCTGTTTTATAGACAGCCCCTCGCCCCAGGGGGGATTTCACAGCCTGGGAAGCGCCCCAGGGGGAGGAAAAAGGGGCTGCCCCACACCCCAACTTCCCTGCCATCGCTTCCCCCCGCTGCACGTGGCCCATGCTGCCTCCCCGCCAAAAAATGCGGAAACTGCCGTGGCTGCCTCCTCAAATCTCCCGTGTTTTTGGCCCAAGGCTGGTGCCACCCATGCCTCCCACCCCAAGCATCCCAAGCCCCTGGCGTGCCACAGGAAGGGAGGCAAGGGACAGTGACAGAAGGCCGCCACCTTTATTGGGCCTGCTGGGTCGCACCCAAAAGGGACACCCCGCGTTTGGCTATGGGGTGGTAGAGGCTGGGTGCAGGGACAGGCATTTTTAAGGGTTTGAAGGCATCAAAAGGAGCTCAGGCAGCAGCATGCTCCCCTCTGGACTGGGCTAGGGTGACAGCAGGATGGGGAAGGGGGGGCAGTTTTGGGCCTGGCACATCTGGCCCAGCCTCCAGTGGCAGCTTCCTCAGCGGGGAGCCTTGTTCTTCCTCCTGCCAAAAGCAGAAGGGGCAGGAACGTGTGAGGAGAGGTTCCCACGGGATGCCCCAGGTCCCGCCGGGAGCCCCTGGTGCTCGGGGGGAAGGGGAAGCTTACAGGTGAGGGACATCCTGCAGGAGCTTCTTCACCCACGGGGTGTCAGGATCCACGCACACCTTCTTCAGGCTCTTCAGCGTAATCCTAGAACACACGCGGCCTTTCAGACACATCACTGCCCCCCTGCAGACAGCTGAGCCTCCCACCCTTCCCACGAGGAAAAGGAGCCCGAAACGGAGGTAATCCAGGGAACACGGGTGGAGCAGAGGGCGCAGGAGCCACTTACACCACCTCGGGGCGCCGGCAGCCGCTCCCCACGGGCCGCACCTCGATGCTGCTGAACTTGTTCGGGGCGATGAAGGCTCGGGTGCTCCGGAGGCAGCGGCAGCTCAGGTTGCCATTGGCTTCCAGGATGGCTGGAGGAGCACAGGGCCACGGCTCACCACCACCCCAAAACCCACCCGGGCGACGCATCTCCCTCCACATCGCACCGGGATCACCCGGAAAGCCGCACAGCCCCCAGCACCGCCAGGCTCAGCCGGGGCTCAGGGGATGCTCACCTGTGTCGCCAGGCCGGTGGGTGGCCAGCAGCACGCCCAGCAGCAGGGCTGTCCTCGCAGCCATGCCGGCCCCAGCCCCAGCCCCGGCCCCGCCGCATCCCTCTATTTGAGCCGGGGAATTGGAGAAGTCAGGCGGCACGGGAGGCCCCGGGGTCGCGGTGGTTTTCCTGACCTCTCTCCCTGCTGACGGCACTCGCCGGGTTTGCAACATTGCCGATAAGTGGCTTGGGGCTTGGCAGGGAGCCCGGCTTCCCAAAACCGGCTCTGCTTTCCCCTTCCTTTCTTTGTCCTTAGTGCCCACAGCCCCAGGAGCCCGGAGGTTTTCTGGGGTGCTTTTCTATCCTGCATGATCAGATATTACTCATTTCTCCTACAGCCATGTTGTCCTCCAGCAAGGCATAGCCCAGCACTACTCTGGTGACATTGGCTTTTGATTTTTTTACCCCAAAACTCTGCCAAGTGACCTCACGCCCATTCCCAACATATTTCCTTATTGGCCTGGACTGGTTTTTAAAGCCTTACAGACACCTGTAAATGCCAGCTCCATCACTTGGATGTGGGGCACTTTGGCTGGATTGCCCCATCTTCCTACCAGCAATGCCCTCAAATCACCACCAAGAGAGATAACAGGTTATGATGGGAAGGACCCCTGACAAGGGGGAATGGCTTCACACTGCCAGAGGGCAGGATTAGATGGGATAGTGGGAGGAAATTGTTCCCTCCGAGGGTGGTGATGTCCTGGCACAGAGTCTGCCCAGAGAAGCTGTGGCTGCCCCATGCCTGGAAGTGTCCAAGGCCAGGCTGGATGAGGCTTGGAGCAACCTGGGATAGTGGAAGGTGTCCCTGCCCACGGCAGAGGGTGGGACAGGAGGGGCTTTGAGATCCCTTCTAACCCAAGCTGTCCTATGATTCCATGTTGTACATGGTTTCAAAGCTGGGAGATCCAGGGAAAATACACCAGAAGGAAAAATCCTACATTTTATTGGACTTGAGCTTCCAGGACAGGACAGGCCACGCCACACTGTGCCACACAACCCCCAGACACACACGCTGTCACTGAGCACTTCACATGGAAAGAGTCACAAAGTCCTTCCAAAAGAAGCGGGAGCGGCCCCTGGCAGGGATCAGGTTCACAGTACACAGGCAACTAAATAAATGAATGATTCATATTCACGCTGATCCAGGGACCAAGAGCAGGGGAAAACACCCCCGTGAACCTGCTGTGGGGCTGGGGCCAGCAGTGAGCCACCCTCCCCACAGACACTGCCACCAGAGCTGGATGTGGGGCTTTCAGGAAGGGGAGGAAGCGAGGGAAAAGTGAGGAGCAGCCATGTCTGCACACCCGGCCATCATCCGCCAGCCCACCGCGGGGCTCTGGGCACCAACTTCCTTAGCAGGAAACTTATTTTTTCTTCCTGCAAAAAGCAGAAGGAGGAGAAATGTGTGAACACAGAGACAAGCGGGTCCGGGAGAGGAAGCTCCCGCCCCAGCTGAGGGAAGTTGCTGCCGTTTCCCCAGGGCAGGCATCGCTCACTGGGATGGCCACAAACCCAGCATGACCAAGGGCAGCTTTCCCAGCCCAGCATCAGCACACCACTGCACCTGCCACAAGCAAACCCTGCCCCTGCCACTGCTCCCCTCATGTTTTTCCCCCCCGAACAGTTTTGGAAGCGCAGCACTGTGCGTAAGCCAGGGGGAGCATGACCCACAGCTGGGTCGTGCTGGACTGAACGCCGCTTTGCACAGCAAAGAGATGCCCCTCAACGCTTTGGAAGCGGGTCCTTTGGACAGCAACAGCTCCTATGAGAGCTCCTGGGCCCATGAGAGCTTCCCAGAGCCATGGATGTGCTGGGATGCTGTCCAGGGCCACCTGAGCCAAATGGGTTTCCACTGAACAACTTACGTGCTGGCAATGCGCTTCAGCAGCTTCTTCACCCAGGGGGCTTCGGGATTCACACACACCTTCCCTGAGGTTCTTAATTTAATTCTGAAATGCAAGGAGAGCTCCTGAGCATTCCTGTCCCCTCCAAAGGCAGGGATTAAAGCAGCAAGAGTTCATGGGGAAGACCCAGCTTTCACTCACAGCGCCAGCGATTGTAGAAAGCTGCTAGAGACAGAGCATGGCCAGGAACAAGCAAGATGCAACACATTCCTAGGTGAAGCAGAGACTTGAAGCCCAGAACATTGCTCAAAGACAATTTTTTCTGGAGATTTACAAATGTATCAAAATCAAGCAGCTACAAAAATCTGGGAAAAATGGTTGTGGTTCATGCTGCCTCAGTATCAGAGGAAGTGCCTCCTCCAAGCTGCAAAGATCTGCTGCTCCAGCACAAGGAAATCACCCTTTCCCCTGCTGGAGAGATTCCTTCAGGCCTGGGAACCTGCGTTTCTGCGCCTGATGTTTTTCAGCAAGTGAGCTGGTGGCATTTTTGGAAGGGTTTAGTTCCCAGCAAGGCGGTGCAGAAGCAGGATGGTGGCAGCAGCAGAGCCCAGGGCACTCACATGATCTCCGTGCGCCTGCAGCTGCTGCCCACTGGCCTTATCTCAATGCTCTCGTATTTCTTGGGACTGATGTACTCCGAGGTCGTCTTGGCACACCTGCAGCTCAGGTTCCCGTTCACCTCCAGGATGGCTGAGAGACAGAGAAGGTGGCTGTCAGGGATGCAGCAACTCCAGGAGCCAAAGGAAGTTTCCCTTCCCATGTTTTCACTGACAGCACTGCAGGGACCATGGTGAGGAGCTGCCACCTGCGCCTCTGCCTCGGTTCCCTGCTCCCACACCGCTCCCAAAAGCTGAATCAGACCCCTGCAAAAGATGGTTCTGCTTTTTCCCTGGCTACAAGGCAAACCCTCAGCTCAACAGGCAGGAGGATCCCAAGCTCCCCAGTCCCTCTGGGCACAGGACAATGCCAGCAAAGGCACCTGCAGCTCACCTGCATGGGTAGAGTGGGACATCACCAGCAGCAGCAGCAGCAGCCACGGGAGCAGGGGGGTTCCCATCCTCAGGGAAGGCTCAGATGCTCTGCAGGATCGGGCACACAAACACCCCTATTTATCAGGGCAGGTCACACTCTGACACAGGCACACAATTCACACCTCAGCAGTCACACCCGGCCAAAGGTGATGTCATTGCTCAGATGCTCCCCACAGCCAGCCCAGAAGCTCAATATTATTAATTAAAACCACACATTGAGCGGAGTGCGACCTCTGGATCCCCCACACAATCTCCCCCCACGCCTTGTTTCTGTTGGGTTTGTACCCACATCACCCTTCACTCCCTTGAGCATTTACCCCTCAGCCACAAAAAAAGCCCAGAATAAAAACAGAGCACAAGCCCCTAACTAAGCAGGGGGGTTTTTAGTGTACTCAGACATTTACATATTTCTTTCTTGGGGCTGTATTTTTCCCCATGCTATTTTTGCTGCCTCTCTCATCAGCGAGAACGCCTCACGCCGTGCCGTGGAAAAACAATCATGATCTCTCTGCTCTATGTTTCCACTCAGATCTTTCAAATTTCACACTTGGCTAAGCAAGTAACACACCCAGGATGGCCACAACAGCATCCCATGCCCTCAGGTGTTGGTGGGACAGGGGCTTTGCCCTGAATAAAGTCAGCAAAGTCACCAGTCAGGAAGCAAAAGGGGAAGGGGATATGTGGCGAGGTGAGGAGGAAGGAAGAGGGCAGAAAAAAGAGATGTGGTTGTGTGATAATGTTGTAATTTGGAGCTTTCAAATCACATCAGCATTTTATATAGCAGTAAAATGGTAAATTAAAAAAAAAAATAGTCTTCCACTCAAACTCAAGCTACACACCTCTCTCTGAAAATTTCATTTTTTCCTCTGAGATAGGTCCCAAAGTCTTGTGAAGTGCTTGTCCAAGAGGTGATTGGGGAGTTCAGCTCCCTGTACACCAGGGTCACAGAGAGGCCAGGGACGATTACCATGAGCTACTCCCAAAGACCTATAGAAAGAATGAGTGCCTTGCTGTCACAGCAGTGGAAGAGGAGATGGCCCTAAAACTGGGTTTTGTTCAAACCTTTCAGAGTTTTCAATTTCCTTGCAGAGATTAATTAGGAGGAACCCAACCGAGGACTGGTTTTGCTAGGTTGTGGCAGGAGAAGTGCCTTTCCCAACATTCCTGCCCTCTTGTGGCAGGAGAATGGTGCCTTTCCCACCGTTTTCACTTAGAAAAAATGATGGGGAAGGCAGCAATTTATCAGAAGTGACTGGTCACCTATGCAGACTCCTATGGAGGTGTAAGAGACATCTGAAAATCTCTCCAAATTTCCTGACTACAAAATTATCCTGTTTTTCAGAGCTGGGAAAAAACAAGAGGAGTGAAAGCAACTTTCCCCAGAGCTGAACAATGGAAAAGATAGAGCCATGCCTGGAGGAATCCAACAGCATTGCTGGCAGTGCTTAATGAAATAGGTACAAGAAGAAAATTACGCCTGGACAGACCAAGATGAGCCAGACCATGCTCCTGAAAAGAAGGGGGAGCTACAGAAGCATCAGCTGGAAGGGTTTCCAGAGGGTCTGTGAATGGGCCTGGCAGCAGACACGGTGCTGTGACAGATGAGTGATGTGTAATTGATGAACACTGTGGTGGTTCCTCAGAAGGAGAAGCCACAGCTGTGGCCATGGCCGATATTTCTGCTCAACAAGGGGTGATTTTGCAAAGGGAGAAGCAGGGTGAGGACATGACCCATGATTTTATTTAAGCTGGCTGCTTCCTGGGTGCCAGGAATTCACAAGAGTGGCCCATATTGTTTACACCTGGAGTATTTTTTAATCCTTCCCGTGGTACCTAAATCAGAGACCTCCAAAAAACAGTGGTGCAAATAGCACCTAAGGGCCACATGGAAAACCTTTTCCACGTTGACCAGGATGGGCAGAAACCCAACCCTGACGTCAATGCCATGGAGATGCAGCTCTCCAGCCCTTCAGGGAGGATTCACAAGAGGCTGCATCAGAAACATCTGCAGCAAACAAACCTCTCAGCCACGCTGAAACCATTAACTCTCCTTGTGTTGAGAGAATGTGATCTTTCAGCTCACCCATCCTTTCCCCACAACTCACTCAGGGGCACCTTGCAGGGGAGAAAAATAAAACAAACCTGTGGGTTTTTTTTAAAAAAATTATCCCCCAAAAACCCCAACAGCAGCGAATCTTCACCACTGTGGTTTGTGGTCCATCACCTGCTTCAAAGATAAAGATGCCTCGTGCCGAAACCCGAGAAACCTGAAACCCACACATATTTCAGCATCAACGTGAGAGCACCAGAATTAGCCAAAGCCTAACGAAATCAGTCCAAAATTAGGTTAGGTGAGCAACACATTGAGCTCACTGCTACTTGCTGTCTTCAAGTGAAGATGCATGACTTGCTGGTGATGCAAGGGGACAAAATCGCAGTTTTGGCTCATTTTTGGAGACAGCAGAGTGGTGTCATGACACCTCTGCAAGCAGGTGAGAAACCTGCTCTGGCATACTTAAAACCATTTGGTGTGCTGAGGGCTAAAGAAGGGAATAGGGGAAGATGGAGCTTCAAAAGGGATTGGATAAGGAAGATGGAGAAAGGCTGGGAGCAAGAACAAGAGAAATGAAGGAAAATGTTTGAGAAATGAAGGAAAACGTTTAAGAAATGTAAATCCAGCATTCCTGCCTTCCCAGCCCATCTTGAGCCATAGGAACTCTGTGGAGCAGCTTTCTGCTGAAGGGACAGCAATAGCAGGCAGTGTCACAGCAGGGGCAGTTTCTGGGACATCCCAGCCACCGAGCAAGCACAGGAGAAAACCCTCAGATTGCTGTGCCAGATCATCCCTGCTGCTAGAAAAGCATCCTGGAGAACACCCTAGCACCCCCCTCACTGCTCCTGAGCTCTCAATCCATTTCCAGTCTGAGTTACTCCAAAACGAACCCAACGCTGAGCAGAGAAGCGGCGTTAATTCCTCATCGGCACTTCTGCCTGGCATGGACGACATGAGGCAGAAATGGGAGCCAAGGGCTTTCCCAGAAAGTGTCACTGGGGCCGTGTGGCCTGGCTCTCCCCCTGGCCACACATTTGCATGCAGGCACAGGAACCGGTCTAGACGCCACAGGTGCTGCCAGCCCGCAGGCGCCGTTGGCCATTTGCATCGGGGCGCCGTGTGACAGTGACAGCTCCACCCGGCCCATGCGCAGCGCGTTCAGGCAAACACTTGGCAACGCTCCTGGCACCAACCTCTCCAGCAGTGTCATGGCAAAGTCTCGTCCCCTTCCCCTCGGAGTTTGACATCTTGATAAATGCAGCCACAAGCTTGGTTGGAGTCTGGTTAAATGTTTTGTATTTTTCCAATTACTCGTGGTTGCCATTTTAGTTGAGCCCATAATTTAGTTGTCTCCACATTACTTGCAGAATAACCCATAACTATTATTTCTGGTCGAGCTGAACATGCCCTTGACCAATTTTCTGCTGGTTAAGTCAGAAGATAGTGGGGTCATCCATGAAAAAACAGTGTCTCTCCTCAACCACACACAAGGGTAAAAACACACCAGGAATGGGCCCAAACTCGACCGTCACTCTTGGATTTACACCCAGAGTTGCTATTTTCATTAATGTCTACTTAACATTTTGAGGCCTCTCCTCTTCTTGCCAAGTGTCTCCCCACTTTTTTGCCTTGGGGAAGATGCTTTGCCCACATTTCACCCACAAGCACCCACAGGAGTAGAGATTTTTATATTAAAAAAAAAAAACAAAACCCCAAGCCAAGAGCAACTGTTCTCCAGCAAGTAGAAGTGCACATGGTAAGGAGGGGAAATCCAGGTCCCTCACTGAGAAGGAAGCTGCAGCACCAACGAAATGAGCAGCCCTCCCCTTTGGAAAGCCCCATGTCAACTTTTCTCTTGGAACCAGCAGCCCTGAATCAGCACTCACACCCAGAGATGCTCCCAGAAGAGACAGAGAAACTCCGGCCCAACTTCTGCAAAGGACGTCCATCTCAGCAGCTGAAAGAATCGATACTGAAAGGAGCTGTCTTGGGCTAAAATAACCCAGCATTGCTCAGATTTTGGGGGGTGAAAGAAAGGTGGGTCAAGCACACAAGTGGTGCCCCAGGCTGGGAGGTCACCAAGCTCTGTCCTGCCAGGTGGAAACAGGCAGGGAAATGAAAGGGTAGGGCACAGGGAGAGAAGAAAGGCTCTGGGAGACACATGAAAGTGAAACCAAGAAGCACAAAGCCATAAAAACCATGAAGCTCGCTTTGATCTTTCCTCAGCTTTTATCTCGCCTGTCACTTACCACACACACCCTGGAAACTAATAAGGCATAAAGACTCAAATCTGTCGCAGAGCACAGCCTTGGGTTGGATCCAGAACATTCCTGAAGATGTTTGGGTATCTCTCCTCCCTTCCATACCCCACACTCCCGTGGTGTTTGGGGCAGCCAGGAGCGAGCATTTCACCTGGCAGTTCTGGCCATGTGGGGTACAAAGAAGGCACTTGGAAAGATGTTTCACAACATAACCTAAGCGAGGGACTTACCTCTTGCCTCCAGGCTGGGGCTGGGGGAACGTGGGCAGCTTAAAGGTTGGCGTTGTGTAGGTGAAAGGTTTAGACTTGCCGTGGCAGGAGGAAACTGAGTAAAAATAAATTTAAAACATAAAGATATATATAAACATATATAAAAAAGCACCACCTAGGTTCTCATTTTGCAGTGCATGCAGGCTCAGAGCTGGGACCACTAGAGAGCAGCAGACACCACTGTCACAGAGAGCAAACCAGCAAGGAAAACCTGGATCTGCCCAAGCACCCGGATCCCAGGCACAGGATCACAATCCAAGCTAATGGACTGTACAGAAAAAAGGAATGGACATCATTGTAGGTGCTACATGTGCCTGCTCTCATCATAGAAGGGCTTTTTTTCCCCTGAAAGGCAGCTTTCAGAAGCATTTCTGAACCACCAGAACTCTGACCTGGGAAAGGACAGATGAGGCAAGAGCTGAAATCAAAGAAGGGCTTCCTCCTCTCCCAAAACACAGAGGTTGGGGCTCTTTGCTCAATTCCCAGGAAAGAGCAGTAGCAGAACTGGCTTGTCTTGATGTTCTGCAGCAAAGCAGCGTTTGGGGGAGGTTTTTGGGTGGGGAGAGGCATGGAGGCATCCTGGAAATCCAGAAATGCAGGTTAGACCCCGCAGCAATGTAAAGGGACCTGGAGGAAGATTTCTGCATGGATCACCCTCAGAGTTCAGGAGGACAGACAGCTGCCTTCTTTCTCCTCCATGGCTGGGGGACTGGATGAAATCCACATCACTCCTGCTTTCCCAATGCCTGTTAGCATACCTAGAGTTTTGCCAGAGGCGTGAAGATGCAGGCTGATGTGCCCTGCCTTTCCAGCATGTGTGCCCTGGCTCCATTCCCAGCTGGAGAGCTGGGAAGTTAAGCAGTCCTAAGCTGAGACACAAGCCTGAGACTATTCAGCTGCACACCTGGGAACAGCTGGAAGCTGTTAAGTGCCACACAAGTCGAGAAACACAACGGCTGGGGCTTCCCACTGGGAGCAGCTGGATAAGCAGAGCACAGGCTGCCCACTTCTATCAGTTGAGTGCATGATCCCACCCTGTGTATGGTTAAAATCCTGTGTGTGGTTAAATCCTGGGAAAACACACAGTTGGGATCTCTCTCCTCCCAAAGAGGAGCACCAGTGGAATCCAAGTTTAGGGAAGTGCAGGACAAACATCTTTGCTAATTTCTCCTGGGTTTTGCATCCTGCAGACACACTTCCCCCAAGACACTGCTAGAGGCTAATTTGCTAAAAGGTAACACGGATGCCAGCCTGCAGCATCAGACCTCCAGAGAAGACAGATGAAGGATGGAGAGCCTGTGGAATGGAGCAGCATTTCCCCCAGCGTTCATGCAAGCTGTCTCCCAGGAACTCTCCAGCCCTGGAGACTGGCAAATAGAACCAGCCTGTCTGACAGTTATGTCCCAGCCACCCTGAGCCTGGTTTTTCCTGTCTGGTGTGACTGGTTATCATTGCAGCTGGAGGGGAATGATACTGGGAAAGCCACCCCATGGCACTGGAGGGCATTCAGCTGCTCCCCAGAGAGCGCAGAGCTCTGCAGGAAGTGTGGATAAAAAGCATTTCCATGCCAAACATCTTCAGAAGCTGGGAATTGTAATACTTGGAAAATTACAGCCAAGGCAAACCAATGCTTCAAGTCTATCCCACTGCTTCAACGTTCATCCAGCCTTTGGAGGGCACTGCAACAGGCCCTCCCCAGCTGAATTCGTCATGCCAAAGGAAATTACGTTTATCTGTCCCAAACTCTCATGCCTGGGAGTGAGAGACTGACAGCAGCACAAGAGTGTGATTCACAGCACATTTCCATCGAGCCTTGCCTCACCCCAAGTGTTGTCTGTGCTGTTGGGTCAGCCTGTGGAAGAGTTTAAAGGTCACGGTGCTAAATGCCATCGAGATATTTTTGCTCCTCCAGCTGTATCAGCCCCAGGACTGTGCCTGCAGTGCTCCAGGCAAGGAGAGGAAGGCTGCTGCATCCTGCCTTAGTGCCACCACATACGTGATGATGTGCAGGAGGCCACACAGTCCCCTCCCAGCTGTCACAAAGCTCCCAGGTGACATCACTTCTGTGCCAGGCTCCTCCTGACACGTCCTCCCAGCCCTGCCCACCTCGCCTCCCCTCCCTCCTCTCCTTCACACCAGGGCAATCCAGGTGAAGGTGCAAATCCAATCACACCTCTGTGTCAGATCCCCAGCCATCACAGTCCCACCTCCTCACAGATAACACCACAGACAGCTATTTGCCCTGCCCAGCTGATATTTCCTGGTGATATTTCCTCAGTTTCTACGTTATTTTCTGAAATGCTCGAGCTATCAGAGTGTTTGCATAAACAGCAGAACACTCACACCTTCCCACCCCAGCCTCTCCTAAGGTTAGTCACCCTCCTGCCCAACTTCAAGCCCACGTTTCTGCCACACCTACAGAAAAAACCTTCTTTTGAGGTGCATGTAACCAGAGTTAGTTCCTGCATTCCAGGGTCACAGCAGAGGCCCACTACAGCCACTAGCACATAGAATCACAGACTGGTTTGTGTGGGAAGGGACTTGAACACCATTCAGTTCCACCTTCCATTATACCAGGTTGCTCCAAGCCCCATCCATCCTGGCCTTGGACACTTCCAGGGATGAGGCAGCCACAGCTTCAAGTTACAAGTACTTAAAATGGAAGTAAAAATGCTGTCCTAACCCCAAACCTCTGCTCTGTAGACAGCGTTTCACTGAGAAAGGCTGGTTCAAAGACACAATGGGAAAGTTTGTGTGGAAAAAAGCAGAATGCTGGCTCTGGTCCTTCCTCCACTCATTCTCTCATTATCCTACTTCCAGCATGACAAGACTGGTCAGGCACACAAAACCCTACACCTTTCCCCAGCAAGAAGAAACCAGAAGAAACAAGACAAAGCCCAAAAGGCTGTTGCTACAGGTTCACAACAGGCTGCCCTCCACATTCCAACTTCATCAGAGAAAACATACTCTTCCCTTAAAACCATCTTTCCAGCCATTTAGAAAACTGCTGTTGGCACAGAACTCTAACAAAGAGTAAATTTCAACTGAACTGCGTCCATGACAAGTTGCACTGACACCAACCAGCCTGTGTTCTTCAAAGCACTGCCTGACAACACCTGGCCAAGAGAAACACTGTGCAAACAGAGGCTTCTCCTTGCCCCTGAAACAAGGTGAGGCCAAGGCATATTTCTGTGAATAAACAAGTTCCTGCTGCAATTCAATAGGAGACACCAGAATAAACTACAGCCAAACAATTAGAAAAACTGTGTGTATTTACATAGGGAAGTGTGACTGCTGTCAGTAGCTGTGAGAGGAGCAGAGAGGCAAGAGCCCTGTCACCTCTGGAGCCGGACTCTGCTCCCCAGGCCTTCTCAAATGTTTTAGTAAAATCACCAAATCACTGCTGCTTTCAGAGGCATAGGAGCACCCTTTCATTTATGCCCTGCTACTCTCTCCCCTCTTTGTAGCAAAGCTTTTTAGCACGTGCCAATCCCTGAAGTCAGAAAGCAGTTTAACATTAAATTCGTGCCCAAGGAGCCAAAAACCCCAGGATTAGCAGGCTTTCCTTCCCTTTCATTCTGCTTACACACTTCCAGTGACCTATTTTACGCAGCCCTGAGGGCTGAGGGGGCTCTGCAGCCACACTTTCCCAAGTTGTTCGTATTTCCACACAGATGCAGCTCAGAGCTTGCTTTTCCCTAACCATGATAAAGAGGATGCCCCCTGAAAAAGAGGTGGTTTCTCACTATCCCAGCCACTCTGTGGCACGTTACCTGGGACAGATGCAGCCAGAAACAGAGTTCAGAAGAGTCATTAAAACCCTCAGCAGGCACAGAACAATATTCAAAGTGCCCTTATTCACACCTAAGGAAAGCTGTAGCAGGTTCTTGCTAGGAAGAGCCCTCCCACAGGATTAGTCCCATTCACAGTCCCCCTCTCCATCAGGGGGCTGCAAGGCCTGGGACACGTCTCCTTCACTTCCTTATTCACCTACAGTGCAATAAATACCCCAGATAAACACAGTGCCTGAGTTTCAAAGAAATCCCCTGACAGGCTGCACGTAGAGGCTTGTTAAGCCTCCAGCACCCTGCAGGCTGCACTTGAAAACCTCTGTCCTGGATGATTTATCTGTCAGGGAGGTTCCTTTTCCCCAGGAGGGCATGGAAATGCTATCATGAGGTTCAAATAAGCCATCACACTCAGGTGCCTTTCCAAATGTGATTGAAATAATGTGATTGAAATAGTTTCTTTTCTGGCCTTTCATGATAAAATCTTATACCCAGAGAATCTGACTTAGGAAATGGCTTCTCCTGAACTCCCATTCCCTGGAAACCATGCTCCAGCCTAGATCCTCCTCCCTGCAGCACTTACAACCAGCACTGCCAGTCAGCTCAAAAAATGCTTGTGACTAGAGATAAAATGGTCAAACAGAGATTCTCCATCTCACACTTTGTGATCTTTCCTTCTATCTGTCTGCTCAAAACTTTCTGTTAAGACACAAGGTCTGGCCAATTAGTCCTGGCTCAATCTACAGCAGGGTATTTCCACTTCTGAAATGGGTATCAAGAGACTGGCCCAGGCTCCAAGTGCAGATTTGAATTTCAGACTTTCTGAAGTTCGGGAGCATTCTGACTTCATTTTCATTTAGCCCACAGGAAGGCAGGATGACTTTGCCTGCTTGTTTCCAAAAACCTGTTACTAAAGAGAAGAACTTGCTCAAGCTAACATTTGCAAAACCCTGGTGTTGATTAGGTATTTTACATCCAAAGTCTTCCCTTTGGGATAACCCTAAGATGTACAAGAGCTGAGTTCTGGAGCTCCTAAATCTCTTCAGAAAGTAGAGGCTGATGGAGGTGTGCAGCAAAGGAAAAAATGACCCTCTTTGCACATAGGAGGAAAAAGGCTGCTCCTCTCTGGCAACTGAGGCAGCCTCCCCAAATCCCCTCTGCAGTGAACTCCATCAGTCCTACTTGAGCAGTATATTTTTGAGGAATTCCGTACCTGTATGCATCTTGCTGAAGGAGCATTCCCTGCTCCAAGAGCAAACTGCACAACTGGACCCCA
This sequence comes from Eopsaltria australis, assembly GCA_034509425.1. NCBI lineage: Eukaryota > Metazoa > Chordata > Aves > Passeriformes > Petroicidae > Eopsaltria > Eopsaltria australis. The sequence continues at coordinate 153,165 of JAVTVJ010000247.1, read as the reverse complement.
GCCTGGGTTCCTGGTGGGGGTGACAAGTGACCTGCCAGCCTGGACGAGGTGCTTCCAGGATCCCACCAGGATCACAGACTGGATGTGGTCTAGACTAAAGGTTTATTGTGAATGTGTTGAAAGACCCATGGCAAAAGCCTGCCTGTGTGTAGCTCCCCAGCTCAGCTTTTCCAGAAGTGAATCCTGGTATCCCTGAGTGACACAACAACAGGACTAATCCAGCCCTGTCACTGCTCAGGAGCCAAGGTGACAGCACAAGACTGAGCCTGACAAATGACCAGGCCCAAGTTGGCACACAGATGTGAGTGAGGGGTTTTCCAAGCTGGTGGGGAAGCAGCTTCACTGGGCCGGGTAAATTTCCATGGCACAGACACACTTCTCCAAACACACAGTTTGAGGCAGGGACAAGAGGAAGGACACAAAAGTGTGTGCTGATGTCAGCCACTTGAAAAAGGACTTTGATCTCCAGGGCTGACGACCCAACACCTCCAAGGAGCAAGACATTTCACAAAGCCTTTTATTTGCCTTTTATGTAACAAGGCAAACAAAAACAAAGTTGAGGGATGACAGTGCACTGTCACCTACTATTGCTTATTAAAATAAGTTATTCCCTGCTCCCAGCTCGAGGAATGATGCCAGAAGATACAAACTGATCCCAGAGCAGCAATATCAGGCCAGTGCAGACTGAAATCCCCCACATGCTGCAGAGACCGAAAGATGGGCCTGGAAGGATCTGAAGGAAGAGTAACATGAAAGCTTTGACCCCAGTGACAGCTGTCCAGCACTCAGCTAACTATGGAAAAGCACTTGCCACGTTGTATGACTGTGCCTTCCTCTCTGCCTGGCACAATGAAGTGCCCAGGTTTCTCCCACTGGAATAGAAATCCGTATTTTCACAGGCACTAGGAGCCACACACATGGATCAGAAGAGAATACATCATCACTGGCTTGGTGTTAAGGAAACACCCTGAAAACTAACAGGGAATCAGACAGTGCAAGAGTGAATCCCCAGCCTGAGTTTGTAAGAATATTCCAACAGCCATTCCAATGACAGTGGGAGGCTGTGGAGGTAACCAATCCAAGTGCACATCCTGAGACCAGAATAAACCCAAATTCCCTCAAGGGAGCCCTGTTTTATTTCTCAGCTGATACACACAGCTCACGCTGCATTTACAGCACTGTGTGTGCCTTTTCCCGATTACCCAGGCAGGATAAAGGGGGCAGGATTACGTTTAATGGAACAATAAAAGCTGAGGAAAGCACAAGGCACCATGCAGATAACCTGTGGATGCACTGTGCCAGTATCTTGGGCAAGGAGCTGGCACAGACACCATACCCAGCTCCAGATCATCTGCAGCACAAACCCTCAGACTGGCGGCCTTGGCTTCTGTCATCCTGCCAGGACAAAGCCAGGGATCACCTCCAGTCCTTTTGCTCCCTGCCAGGGTTAATAATTGAGCTCTGGATGCCAAAGGCTCCCAAAACCCCTGACTCAGCCACTGTACATGACAAGACCGCTATTTAGACCGCAGACATGTTTTCCAAAGTTCCTTGGGGACTCTGGATGATAAACTGCACTCTGACCTTTGAAACATTTGACCCCCAGCCACACAAAATCCTCACAGAACAAGCCTGCAAAGCCAGCAGTCTGCTAGCCCTGCTTCCCCATGGGCCTTCACACATCCCACCTTCCCACAACAACTCTGCCATTCCCTGCTTTGAGCTGATTTATCCTTGACAACCGAGCACCACAGCAAGGAGCTATTCCTGGCTGCTGTTCTACTGAGAGGGACAAAGGAAGTGAGAGGCTCAGGAATACACAGAAGGTCAAGGAGGAAGTGTGTGACACAGGAAGGAGTTTCCTTTGCCTTCCCAGGCCCAGGACAAAATTTCCCTAGACCACAGGCTGCTCTTCTTGATTTCCCTGGGTAGAAAAAACACCAGTGCCAAGCACTCTGGAAATCCCATCACAAACATTTCCTCCATTCAGATGCTGAACAGTGCTCATGTCTCTGATGAAGAACCTACTTGCCACGGCCAAAAAAACCCCACCAGCACCCTTTGAAGGAGAAATTAAATGCTTCATTAATTCAAAAATGGTTGAGATTGCAAATCAGAAGCAGAACATACAGGTCTAGAGGCAAGATCACTAATAATTCATGAGCAAAATGCTATGTTTATGCAACACTAAGGATAAGATTTTAATTGCTTATTACTCTAATTGATTTCATTCGGTTGTTATGGCAACTTTCTGCTTTCAGAAGATGCACTACACCAGCCACAGGCTTACCCCACAAAGCACAGCCATGTGACACCCCACAGCTGCAACATGTATTTTAAGATAAATAATACTATATATGTGCCAAGTATTTACTGATTCCCATTTTGCTGAGCTTCAAAGCTGTGACAGCCAAGTGGGAGTACAAGAATAACTCATTCACCTGTTAGTCCAGCAAAGTCATGGCCTAAGACCATTCAGTTCTACTCTCTCCTTTACTGTAGGGCGCTCTAAGTGCACAGAGTGCTCTAAGCTCTGACTTACAGGAACATCCTTCTTATTCCATCAGAAAAAAGGGGGAGCTGTTAAGGACCAGGGTCTGAACACACTGATTTATTCTGAACCACTTACTGCAGTGTGTCACTTGTCATACATCATCAAGTGGTGGGGAAGTCAAGTTTCCTGTTTAAAAGGCCATTATAATAATTATTTAATTATGGAATGACAACTCACCAGAAGCAGAAGTGTTTCCACTACAGATGCCTTGTGGCCCAGTCCAGCCACAGGAGAGCAGTAGGATGACATCTCAAGAGCCTCTCAGAAAGCTGTGTGAATGTTCAGCACCATGCTCTCAATAGGCTCAGCAGCACAGGAAGGAACATTCCAGAAACTGGACACAGCTAGGAGTTGTTTCAGGGCATGGCTTCCCCACAAAAACATTCCTTTTCAGCCCCCTCAGCCCCCACCCAAACCAGTCTTACTGACAGAGCAGTTATGAAAATGAGCACACATTTAAACTCCTGAGACCACAAGCCTCCCAAAGCTGCACCACGTGGTACAGGCAAGCCCCAAACAGCATTTAAAAGCCATGCACACCTCTGCTAACACAAACAAGCCAACCACCAAAATCCCCCTTCTTTGGGGGAAGTCAGGCAAACCTCCTTGAGTGGGATCCACGGCTCCCCAACCTGGCAAAATCAAAGCTGAGCCTACGTGGTTCCAACCACAGAAGTGAGCCCTACAACCTTCTCCCAAGCAGATTTATTTCCATGGCACCAACTTGAAAGGGGCTGAATGAGCTTCATTAAGTCTCCCAAGCCGTGCAAGCCCAGGACACAGCCCATGGCTTCCCACCTTGCCCTGAGCCAGGAGGGTGCTGCACAGGCGACCCAAGCAGGCACCTTTGAAGTGGAAACTCAGGTTGTGTTCTGTGTTCAAAGCACTGGCAGCACACAGCCCTGAGCCAGGCCCTGGCAGCAGCAGCAGCCCCAGCCCACCACAGGCTCTCAGTGGTTCGTGTGAGTTACCAGTCAGAAGGGAATTGCAGACAGGACACGGGCTCAGTGAGCCTTTGATGAGTTCCTGCAGGTGTTCTAGACTGACAAGATGCAGACACATCCCCAGACCAGGTTTCACTGGGAAGAACAGCAGCAAGGACAGTCCCTGAAGAACCCAGAACAAATGACCCTTAACCCCTAGCAGGAGCTCTGGATGTGCAAATCTGCCCACCAGTGCACTCACAGTAAGCATAGGATACCTCAACCCCAGCTTCTCACACTGGCAGGAGCAAAGCTGAGCTGGGATTCCCATCCAGTCTCTCTTTTTTCTTGCCACAACTCCTGGGAAAGCTGGGACCCAGCTGTGGGATCACACCCCCTGCACAGCATAATAAAAAAAGCCAAAAGTTCCAAGGAACCGACCGCCACTCACAGCAGGTAACAAATACAGCACTTGGTTTATTTTTGTTCTCAACTGAAACAAGACTCAGTAGATTCCTTACCCAAGGACTCCTGAAGTGAGCAGAGACTTGCAGCAAGAAGTCTTCAAGAGGTACAGTATTTGTATCATACAGAGTACACAATAAATTACTATCTACATGCCACAGACCTACAAAAAGTTACAGACAAGGTAAAAAAATACAGTATTTTCTGCTCTTTTTTTGTTTTAAATTTTTTTCTGTACATTTTTTTTTAATTTACATTTTCATATACATTTTTTGTAAACTTTTGTGTTTTTAGAACTGAAATCACATAACAGTTACGGACTTACAGCATCACTCTTACCTTTCTCTAAAGCAACGCTTGCATCTACAAAACAGCTTTTAGCTTGTTTGCTCCTTCATTTCTACTTTGGCACCACCACACCTCACACCGTTACTCTGAGCTACTTTAGTCTGCTTTAGCCATGTCCTCACCAGGGAGAAACACAATTAGACTGGAATTTGTGCTTTGATAACAAAGTTCAGAAGAAAAACCATTACATTAACTACTTCACCATCACATTTACCTGATATTGTACTGCATAATTTCAACTTCTCCTGCACTAACTGCTTTACATCAGCATGCAAACAAGTCTGATTATGACTCAATCAATAACATGAATATACTGAAAAACAACTACAAGGATTAAATATTCAAAGGAATGTAGACTTAACAAGGTTTACCATGTTAAGAAGTCTAAGCTAATAGCATGGATTGACATGTTAAGATCTGAAACACACTGAAGCTCACAATGTGAATTTCAGTGTAAAAACATCTCTATTAAAGAAAACATGGAATTACTCCTGGCCACACAATTTATACTATCTCAAAGTGAAAACTATATTGACTAGAAACCTCCTGCTTACCACACATACTCCTAGTGTGAAATAGGGATCCCTGAAGTTTATAAAAGCCAAGCTTCAAAAATTGCTACTTGGAGTACACAACTCAAGACCCTGCTGAAAAGGAAAAGTAGTTTCAGTGTTTGGCCCATTGGAGAGTAAATCATCCCAGCCTGGCACTGCGTACACGCACTGATCCATGTACCCTACTCAGCCACTTGGATTCATCCCAAAATACTCAGGAGTGGAGGGACTGCAGTCCAACCTCCTGCTCAAAGCTTGGGATTCTGTCATGTTGAATTCTGAGAACATCCCAGGACAACAACTGCACAGCTCCTCTTGGGCCTCTCCCTTGCTTGACTGATCTCATGGAGCAAATTTCTTCCATTAACGAAGAGCTTCCTGTTTAAATCTCAGGAAAGCTTCTCACTCTTGCTCCATATGCTTCTCAGGCAAGACCCTGAAATCAACTCAGGTGTTGAGCTGCTGAGGGTTTTGGACCACCAGGTACAGAACTACATTCATGGCTGTTGACAACAGAACTGTACAATTTTTTTTTTTTTTTGCTGATCTGGGGACCTGAAAGAATGTTTGTTGGTTTTTTTTTTTTAATTCCTTAAAATTACAACAACAGAAAAACCAAGGCAGGCATTCAAAGCATTGATATACCACAGCAAGTTTTGCCTTAATACAGTTTACAGATTATCACCTCATTTATTATTGCCAAAAGACTCTATGGTGCATTCAAAACTTCAGCCTAATACAATCCAGACTGAATGCTAAGACCGACAGCTGAGAGTTTGCCACTTGGGTTTAGGTTTGAGTTCAAAGAAGAAGGTGCCTTCCAGATCACTCGGAGGAGAGCTGCTAAGGCTTTCTTCCCCGCTGCTCATGTCTTCACAGGAGTCTTCACTAGAGGGAACAGTGGGAAAGGTAATTTTAACAAAGCACAACCCCTTCAAAGTGGCAAAGCAGTCCTCAGTCCTGGGTTTTCTTGCATGCTTCTCTGTTCCTAGTAGCAACATCCCACACCTAAATGCTCCTCAGCCTAAAGCTCCTTAAGGCTCCTAAAGCTGAAATCCTAACAAGGCACAATTTTCCTGATGCCAACAACACTTTACCGAGCAAGAAGCCAATGTTCCAGACACCAAACATGAATTCCTTCAGGAGACTGAAAACCTTTGCAAGCCTTCCTAGCCTAAAACCGACAGTGCCTCCCCCCACCTTGCCAAGTACCTCTCAACACCTCCCCTTTGCATGTGCTGAAGACACATTCCAAGCCCATCAATATTCTCAGAGCTAGCAATTTTTTTTTCCCCAAGTGGCAGTGATTAAACTATAGTTATGTGGAGTTGCCATGACCACTACAGGAAAAGGAGAACTCCCAACAAATGAAGCAGCCAAGTGTGACCAACCTCTCGCTTCCATTGAAACATCCACCCTCTGGGATCGTTGGCAGCTCAGGAACACTGTAGTAACTGTTTTGTAGGTTTTGGGCCGTGCGCCTCGAAACAATCCAAACAAGCTTTTTGTGATCAGGCTTGCAGCATTCAGGAGAAGAATAATCTGCCAGGCATTTAGAGACCAGCTCCCTCCAGTAAAGTAGGTCACTATCACTTATCTGAAAAGAAAAAAAAAAAAACCCAGAAGTTATTTAGTCTGTTACACACAGGCTCCAAGGATAACTCCTCCCTCCACTTTACCTTCTTGGAAAAGACCTGGAAAAAACATCAATCAAGAGAGAAGTGAGTCATACCTGTGATACCTTTGTCAGAGTTGCTTTTGAAGGTGAACTACCAACTCCTACACACCTCCCAGACAAGTCCCTGTGCAAGGCAGAGTTAGGTTGACAGTTTGCCTGTCAGTCCTTGTTACCATTTGCATTATTGCTTCCAAAGGAGAAATGCAACAAAGGTTATTCCATTTGAAAGTGGAATGAAAATTCTTTAAAAGTCCATTTTCAGATGGAAGCAATTTTTTTTTAAGCTACTTTAAAATTAAAGAAAAAAATTAAACCACCATTTTAAAATAGAGCAATATTGTTGTTTAAGGAACTACTTCTATCCCATAAGAAACTGGGGTTGTTCAATCTGGCTGTAAGAGTGAAGAGCTGCATCTAGGTCATCAAGGGAGGCAGCATGCAGTAAGAGGCCACAAATCCTATTTTAGTTCATAGGATATCCTGAGCTGGAAGGGACCCACAAGCATCAAGGAGTTCAACTCCTGGCCCTGCACAGGACAATTCCAACAATCCCACCCTGTGCCCGAGGGCGTTGTCCAAATGCTCCTTGAGCTGTGTCAGGCTTGTGCTGTGCCCATTCCCTGGGGAGCCTGTTCAGAGCCTGACCTTCCTCTGAGGGAAGAACCTTTTCCTGATATCCAGCCTAACCCTTCCCTGACACAGCTCCAGCCATTCCCTCAGGTCCAACTATTCAGGCAAAAGGAATAACCAGCCCAGCAACCACAGAACAGACTGGAAATTTCTCCAGAATACACCACCAGAGCCGTACAGGTTCGGTCAGCTGCCTGTTAACACGTGCACTGTATACACACTGGGTCAGCAGTTCTCTGATTTTATACATTTAAGCTTGTTTTTTAATTGCTTCTTTCAGCTGATGCCAAACAGAACCTGTGAGGACACATTTAGGGACCCATTTAAGGGGTCACCTGAATGCAACATCACCCATCATTAACAGTGTCAGTCCAAACAAATGGAAAAACAACCCACTGAAAATACTCACCTTTGAATGCTTTTGGACACGCAGAAGGATCTCCAACAGCTCGACAGATTTCAGTGTCTGAACTTCCAGAGTGAGAAGGCACAAGGCCAGGACAGATGGCTAAAAGGACCAGAAAACAGCACTCAGCACCACAGCCATCACAAACCTACCCAGAAGCTACAAACAACTGCTTCTACTCACTTTTGCTTTAGAGAAGACTAGACGGCAGTTGCAAGCTTTCAGCTGTGCTTCCAACTTGTCCAGATTCAATACTTCTTTCCTGTGAGACATCCAAACGGAGAAGGAGCTGCATCAACAAGCCAGGAAGCTTCCTCGTCAGGAAGCAAAAACTGAGGAGCTGCCTCCTCAATCAAAAAGGGCCCAGCAAACACCACCAACTCACCTTTCTGAGGTATGACAGAGTACAATAGTATGGTACAAGTGCAAGAAGGTTAAGGCAGTAGTAGCTTTAAATTCAAAGTGCAACTTTTCTGAAATTATCTTTTCCATCCGTTTCAGGTCGGACACAGTGCATTTACATTGGCTGATCCGGATGATCTCGTGAGCAGATGGGATATTGCATTCCTCCTCCACGACGCGCGCAGCCAGCTGGATGCAGCACACTCCAATGCAAGACAAATGCTTTGGTTTCACCTGAAAACCAGAGCAGGCACCATGAGCACATCATCCCCCCCATCAACACCGTGCTTAAACATCGACTGGGTTTGGAATACCCACAGTTCTGCAGCCAAAGAGTTGCTGATCCCCACGAAACCTGGTGTCAGCCAGTTCCTACAGCTCCACCAGCTCAGCTGGAGCAAACCCTGGCTAGCAGAGCCCACAGAGAAGCACCGAGCTGTGGGGGTGAGGAAGTGAAGCTGGACAGCCAAGCAGCCCCTCGTCAGGTGGTTCCCCAGCACTACACAAACAAACCGCGGTGGCAACTGCAGTTCCTCGCTCCTCCAAGCGGCAGTGCTCGACCACCCCTGCTTACAGCCCACACAAATCCAGTCTGAGCCTGTTCCAGGCAGCCCTGGCCCTCCACGGCTCGTTCCTGCCCCTGCTCTCCTCTCCCCTCTGCCACCGTAACATTCTGTGCCACTTCAAGGACAGCCACATCAGAGAACTGATGCAACTTCTTTTTTTCTGCTGATCTAATAATGAGGAACTGGTTTAGGTCCAAGCTTCCTGCCTTAAAGCACCACAAACACGATAAAAACAACCAGGAAATGATCACTTGGTGTCAGTCCCAAGGCTCAGCTAAGCTTTAGCACAGCACCCAGAGATAGTCTGTAACGCTAATTGGTTTGTTTCCCTTAATTCCCCCTTTCTCAGACGTGTACATGGTGATGGTTACAGATTTATTAGAGGAAATAAATCAAGCTGCAACTTGTCTTTAGAGGTAAAAGGAACTGCACTCAGCTCCAGGTTCACAAAGGAGAGCTGAGAGCTGCTGCTGAATGCACACAATGGATCAACAGCCACACTTGTACCTTCATAAGAGCCAAGAATCTGTCCAGAATGTTGACAGCCAAAACAAACGTTTCAGTTGCAAATCCGAAGAAGTTGGTCAGGCTCCAAAGATCCTCCACCTTGGCATTCCTTTGTCTTGGACACAGAGTGTTTTCATTCTATGGCAAGAGAGGCAAAGTCAGAAAATATTCTGTGGCAGAGGCAATCACCGTGCCTCACTCCCTAAACAGTCTTTTATTTAGATCAAACAGAACCGATTTTTTGTACTTAAGCACTAAATTTCATTTTACTTAAAAAGAAAATAAATTTATACACTTAGGACTCAGATCACACCCAAGGTGGAGGGATTACAGCCAGCTCCTGAGTCTCGCTGGTGAAACAGCCAGCACAACCACATTTCCTACTCTCCACTTGCTTATTTTAAGGCACATTTAAGACTTATTTAAGTTAACGAGTGCAGGCACACACAGCAACTCCTGACCTTAGAGATGACCACAGATGACTGCCTGGCATGTCAATATTTAAGCAGCAACAGCTCTGCTTTCACAACAAACAAACAGACTCATCTCAGGGATTTTTTTTTTTTTTTTGTTAAACATTAAGGCCGCTCCCAAAGAACTCAGAAGCACACGGAGGAACATAATAAGCGTGCCCTGAATCCGGTAAGGAACTTTGGTCGTTAACGTGGAGATGTTTACGGCCAATTCACATTTTGTTGCTCAGCACTGAGCGGTTCTGGGTTCATCTCCCCAGACTTCGGTGGTTTCTCTATTTGTTCCGTGCCTGCCTGATATTCCCCTGCGGAAACAACACAGAGCCTCTGGCTTCTGTGCTCACTCTAAACTTACACAATAAATACAAAACGCCTAAATATTCTGCTTGCCCTGCAGGTCGCAGCGTTTGGATAACGTGACGTTAATACCTACAGACGAAGACAGAACTAAAACAAAAGGCAAGCGGCGCACATAGATAAACGAACTAACTTTTCGCAGCTCACACACGCCTCTCACTAGCCGGAATTTTCTCTGAAATTTTTGAGATTTTCTTTCTGCCCTGAGGAGTACCCCGACACCCTCACCCACCTCGGCGGCGCCCTCGATGAGGCTGAGCCCCTTCTCGCGGGGCTGGAACCGCCCCTCCAGCTCCAGATGGAGGTTCAGCTGCTTGAAAAGCCACAGCGCCTCGCTGCTCATCTTCCCTTTCCTTCGCCTCCTTCCCCTCCGCAGCAGGGAAACAAAGCGGCCCCCGCAGGCTGGGGGCGAGGGGACACCGGGCCCCCCCCGCGGCCCTCACCGCTCGGGGAGGGGGAGGCGAGCCCCGCTCCCGTCACCGCGCGGACGGGGGTGGGCTCGGCCGCTGACCCCACATCCAGGCAGGGCGGCCTGGACCCCCGCGGGGAGTCACGGCACCGTCACGGCACCATCACCGGCCGCTCCCGCTCCGCCCCGGCCGCGGCCCCACTCCAAGATGGCGGCGCCGCGTCCCCGCCCACGGCTTTTGTTGTCCCGGGCGGCGCGATCCCCATCGGTGAGGCGGCGCACGGAAGACAAATAGTCCACCTCCAACCCGCGCGACCCGACGGTGCCTCGAGCGGTCCCCGAGGCCCGGGCAGGGCACGGCCGACCTGCGGAGCTCCAGCTCGGCGGAGAGCGGGGCGGCACGGCGCTGCTGCGGCGGGACGGCGAGGCCGCGCGGAGGGACACGGTGAGGGACGCATCACGCCTTTAAAGGGACGCCAGCGGCGCCTCGTCCGTTTTGAAAAGACCGCCCAAACCCTCCCGCGCCCGGATTGGCCCGCGCTTCCCGGCCGCTGATTGGCCGACACCGCCGCTCGCCCCGCCCCTTCCCCGCCTCGCGGGGGGCGTGTTGTTTACCGGCGGCGATTGGCCGCTGACACAGGCCTGGTCTCTCCTGATTGGCCAGACGGGTTCTGCCTCCGCCCCGCCCACTGCTCCGGGCCCTGGCAACTGGGACGAGCCCGCGCGCGCGCGCCCTGAGGCGACTGTGGGGGAATGGCAGCGGAGACCCTCACTCCCACAGCGCTCCCGGGTCCCCACACCGCCTGTCCCACAGCGCTCCCGGGTCCCCACACCGCCTGTCCCACAGCGCTCCCGGGTGCCCACACCCCGTCCCCCACCGTTCCCGTGTCTCGATACCCTCGTCCCCCAGCTCACCCCTGTCCCGACCCCCGTCCCACATCTCACCCGTATCCCGATACCCTCGTTCCGTACCGTTCCCGCGTCCCAGAACCCCGTCCCACAGCGCTCCCGTGTCCCGATACAGGATAAAGGTGAACGCTGACCTGACTGGAGCAGCCTGAGGATGGCTCAGCCCCCGCGGATCAAACGGTGTGTGTCTCTGTGGGACGCTCCTCATGCTGTTCCCTGAGGGTTCCAAACACCCGTCTGGATGTAAAACCCCTCCGTGTCCTGCTTCAGACTGAGAGGTTTCTGTGCAGCCTGCTGCTGCAGTGGTTTTGGGATGCGCACTTCCAAGCTTCCCTCCCCGTGGAATGAATCCAAGGCCCAATGGGTCAGGAAGGAGGTGGTGGATCGACCCCCTAAGTCAAAGGCTGCATCAAAGGGCCTCTCAGCTCAATGGAGTCCTCAGGACCAGATGAAACAACATAAATCATCATCGGGAGGATTTGTGGGCATATTCCACTGTGCTCGTGGATAAACACAAAGGGATAAATGTGCCGGGACAAACCCAAACTGCAGGGATGGGATGTGTGTACACACTGGAGACAAAAGTCTGGGGAGGCAACTGCAGCACATTAGCGCTGGGTTTGATCTGGTGAGGCTCCGCAGCTCCAACAAATAGCAAATGTTTATGAAATGTCACCGTCTGGAAAAGTAAACCCGCCTTCTCCACCGAGCCATCATCAGCGCTGAGCTCTGCCAAGCTCTATTTTGAGGCACAGTCCCTGTCTGCAATGCCAGTGATGACGGCCAACACTTTCCTCAAGTTTATTTTGATGCCAAGGGCTCCGAGATTCCCATAAACACGCACGACTTTTCCTCAGGGTATTCCTGATGTGGGCCAGAGTTCCTTTAGAACTCCTTTAGTTCCTCTAGCAGATATACCCAAGCATCCCTCCCATCCCATGGTGAACAAACTGGCATGCTGACTGATTTTTGGGGAGGATAAAATCTGTTTTAGACATGGATCTGCTACAGTTTGAACAATTGGAACCGACTTTCAACCAGCTCCACGCAGTGACATCTTTCAGGTAATGTTTATGGGATGAGTCTCTCAGCTCCAGTCTCTGGTATTCAAATCTTTTCTTCCCCACATTTCTAAGTGTATCTTGCCACCATGGAGATGGAGTGTGGATGTTCTTCCTCCTCCAGGTGCTCTAGGAAAGCATGCAGTGGAACACGTTCCATTTTACCTTAAAGGATAAAAAAGGTCCATTTTGTAAGCACAGAGCATGACAGCTCCAAAAGTATCCATTCAGATATCTGCTTGGACATGTACATTCCTTTCCCTTTACTAATTTAAACCTAACAGAACACTCTGAAAAATTATCCTTCATATCTCATGTAGCCTGGGGGGGGGGGGGGAATCTCTTATCAGAGCATGGCTCATTTCCCAGGTTATGAGAGAGGGATACCTACCCCATCTTTGTTCCTATTAACTCACCTGTTGAAAACAGCTCAGTAGGATCAAGAAAAAAAAGCCCCACCAAACCCCAAGGATCCTTAAAAGAAGTGATAGACTGCAGCTTTGGGATTAAAAACAGGGAAAATGAGTCTGCTCCCTGTGCTGTCTGGACCTGGCAGAACAATGGAGTGTTGTGGGCAAAGGAGGAGTCATGGTGAGGTCAGTGAACAAAATCTGTTGTTGTTTTCTATTTTTTTCCCTTATGCAAGGAATAATTTTCTTTCAATGTGGCATTTATTTTGGATTCAGGGAAGTGTGAATGTAGGGGGGAGGGAGAATGAGAAGTGTTTCCAGCATTCTGAGGAAACACAATTTACCTCTTCTGTAACACGCTGTGCTTTATAGAGCAGCAATTCCTTCCTGACATTCTCTGGGAACCCAAAGATGCATGTCCTATTAAATGGGGATTATTTTAACCAGCCTTGCTAAACTATCCTCCAATATGGCCTGGAAAACTTGTCCAGGCATGCCCAAAGCAGCTCCTCAGGAACGGCTCAGGGGTGTGTATTGACCGGCAGGGGATGATACAGAGGTGTTGACTGGGCCCTGTGGCATGCAGATTTCCACACCACAACAGGATTACAAACTGTGGTGATTAAGGGACACAGAGTAATTAACGCCCCAGACACCAGCAGCCTGCCCACTCCGGACACCCACGGAAGGAAAACAGGGGTCACTTGGAACAACAGCTCCCTGGAACCACTTAACCCAAGAGCTCCACACAATGTATAGCCACTAATTAATCCAAGTGCCCCACTGCTGGCCTGTTATTCCGGTGTGGAGGACAGTAGCAGTGTTGACATCTGTCACAGAGTTGTAGTTTTTATACACAATACACATATTGGAAAACACGTATCAAGGCTCCATGTGTACACACACTGAGGAACAATTCAGATTCTGCTGCTTTAAGAGCAATGAGATCAGTGCCTTGGGGATAAAAGCTATCAAAACCTTTGCATGGGCTTCCCCTCGCCAGGCCCTTTGGGAGGGAACAAGTCTAGGAGATGAAATGATTCATAAATCCGTCAGAGTTTAAACCCTGTTCCCCAGACAGCAGCCCCTGAGGGTAAGTGGCATTTGATCCTCCAGTAACCATGGGAGCAATGTCCCCACTGGTACAGCTCCTGTCTGCCCAGAGGAGTGTAATTCCACACCTCTCACCTGGTGCTCCTGGAAGTTCAGCATTCATAAATAAATGAATTTATTCAGATTTATCTCTTGCTGCCTATGACACCAAAGGAGGAGCAGTGACAGTGTGTCTCCCAAAGACCACACCCGAGTTCCAAACAGCTGCTGGAATAAGGAAGGGAGGGGGCAGAAAACAGAAACCCAGTGTGTTTGCTCAGAAACTCAGAGCAGAAAGTGTTTTGAGCTGACAAGGCCCAAACACAAATCAACAGAAACCTAGTAAGTTTAGGACAGAACCTACGTTTCAATTTAAATAAATCTGCCATGTACTGAGAGCACATACTTTGCTTACTGAAAAGAAAAGCTGCCTTACTTATATAAGAACCCTTATACTAGCACAGTTGCACCAGAGTCCTAGGACAAGACTCCCAAGATGAGTTTACTAAAAGACAGAAGTCCAAAAACCTACTGGGAAAGTTTCTTTCTTAGAAAATGTTCTTATTCCCAGCAGCTGGCATAAAACTTGTAAAGCACAGCTAAAAATTAAGTTGCATGCAGTGCTAAACCCCCAATTCTTGAAGGAAATTCCAAGTGTTCACTGAGAATTTTCACTGACACAAAAGGATTCTGTTCCAGAAATAACACCAAGGACAGGCCCCCGCCTATTATTTCCCGGCTCTGAGCGAGCCCGTGTGAGTTATGTTGGGAACCAGAGAATTCCAGGATCCCTGACACTGCCAGAGCAGGAGGGAAAGGCTGCAGAGTGAGCTGGCTCTGTGCTAAGCCCGATGCTCTGTGTTGTCATGGAGGCCTCTCTCCACACACAGAGCTGGAAAGATCTGGAAAGCTCTCAGGAGCAAACAGCAGGAGTCCAGGGCAACTTATTTTTTTAGCATCATCAAATCTCATTTTGGAGGGTTTGGAAATGGCTCTGGCAGGAGAAGAGGAAGGAGGAGCGTGGCCCCCAGTGCAAACCCTCACGTACAGACAGCACCAAGGAAGGCACTCTTGGTGACTTCACCAGGGCCACGGCAAGAGTATCTGCAGTTTTGTTGCTCATGGGTTGTAGCTGCCCCACCTTGTAGAAACTTCACTCTCTGGTCACCGAGAAAAAGGAAGGAAGCAGGAAAGACTCCAAATCTGTGACACATTTCAGAATTTGCCCAGTGACTACAATTCTTATTCATGGTCTCTGTGGGGGGTGGATTGAGGTACCCTCTGCCTTAGTCCTCACTGGTTCCCACTCCAGCTACTGTCAGGAATCTACGCTGCATCTCCAGGTCTGACAAAACACAACTTCCTGCCTTCTTTGGCTAATAATTCCAGGTGCAAGTGCCCACTTTGTGCAGGCAGTATTTGAACAGCAGCTGGAGGTGCAGCCCCAGTTCTGCTGCCACAGCCGCTTCTGTACAGCACCGGGAACCTTCCAGGAGCCAGGAGAATGACACCAAATGGCAACAAATTGCCTTCAGTGCAAGTTAAATTGCCTGAAAGGCAGCTATGTGTTTCAATAGCCTCGTGCTTGTCGAAGCATGACCACAGAGCCAGCAGTTTGCTCAGAGGCCTCCTTTAATAACCATTTGTTACTGGAAGGTGCATTTAATTCACTGTATATTTTTGTCACTTACTTTAAGTGGGTTCTTTGGCTTAATTGACAGGATAATTCTAGGCAGTGTTGTACTTAAGGCTTTGGAAAGTTTTCTTGTTTTTTTTTTTTAGAAAGGTGGTTGTGCATAATTTCAGGAGGCGTTTTCAAAATCACAGGGATTCTGCATAAATGGAATTTAAATTAGTCATTAAAAGTTAAACTAAGAAAAAGAAAAAAAAGAAAGGCAGTCACCTTCCTGCCTGTAGAACTAGGCAACGGCTGAGTAAAATGATTTGCTAGGAAGCATTTAGCTACAAGGACTGAGAATAGATATTGTAAACTTATTTTACAATTGTACACTTATTTTCCAATTTAACATTCCATTTTCCATAAGAGATGAGAAGTCCCTTAATTATCGAACAAAATACTCCTTTCTCTCCTTTCCCAGGTTGTCTTTAATTCTTGTATATCTTTTGCTAAAATTGAGATCTTGGGACAATGTCTTCTATACTTTGCACAGAGATAATCAGTGATTATGAGATCACATCAGCCAGTATATTCTTTCCCTTATCAGACAGTACAAACACAGACTCCCACAGATGGAAGGTTTTTTCCAACTGTAAAATTGAAAAATTTCAATCTAGTGGATCAGTTATTCCTACTGAAATAACTGGCAGTTGGAATTCTGGAAGTCTTGTGGATTCTGCTGACCTTATCCCTGTGCTAGTAAGGAATATTCCAGTTTCCCCCTTGCTTTCCAAATGACAGCCTTTAGTCCTTTCACGTCCATTGGTGCATCGTGTCCTGCTCTTATTCCCTAATAATTCCCACCTCTGTTTCACCAGACAAATTGCTCTGTGCAGAGAGAAGAGAGATGCACAAATTTCCACACCCAGCACCACAGATGTTTCCCAAGGAACAGCTGCAGGAACATTTCCAGCATAGTTCCATCTTAAGATACAGCATGCAGGCACGTTTCACTCACTCACACACTCTTGCCAGAAGAAATAATTCAGATAGGCTTTCTCAGATGCACCGGCAGCGAACGTGACCCTGATCCACACAGGAAAGTGCAAATTACCCATTGGAAAAGGCACATCTACAACCAGCACAGCAACACTATTCCATTTCCAAAGTTATAAACTCCTACAGAGCTGATGCCAGCTCCTCAGGACACAAAATATCCAATTATAAATGCTGATGTCTACATGAACTGCCTTTTAAACATGAAGAAAATAAAGGAATTTTGGTGTTTTGGAAGAGAAAAATGGGAGAAAACCTGTATTCCATGGCACCACTCTGCCAATACTAAAAAGTTGGAACTGGGAGTGCTGCTAAGGAGGAGGCACATTCACGTCTGCTGGTGGTGTTCCTGCATGCTGTGACACGTGTTGCCAAGTAATAATCTATTTTCTAGGAAGAATGATGGATTTACTGGTGGCATCCCTAGGGTGAGGGACACAGTCTGAAGGTATTACACCAAGTTAAATGAAACAGAGCTGGAGCAGAACACGTTCCAAATAGCAAAGCAAACGGCAGAAAATAGCAGCTCTGGTTGAGAAAATTACATTATGGGGCTGTTTATTTAGTAAAACTAAATCAGGTAAAAAGGTTAATTTAGTGTCTGCAGTTCCCCGCTCAGAATTAATCACTGAGCGAGGTGAAAGAGGTGCTTCAGTTGCTAAATGCGAGCACGTATTTCAGCTGTTCTGGATGAAAGCAGAACTGTGTCCTGGTGTTTTGAGAAGCTCCACGCTGGGAACAGATAGGGAGAGAATCTTGTGCTGCTCGAAAAGAAGGGTTTGTTTTCCTAGTAAATAATTTAAATTCCTGCTGGTAGGAAGAGTAGGGTGGGAACAGCTACACGAAGTCCTGAGAGGCCATGGAGATGTTCCACTCGAGCTGACACTCCTGTCATTCCACTGATGGTGGCTTCTAAGGTCAACAGCCTTCTGTAACAGCTGCGGTGGAAAGCTGGATTTAAGCTCAAAGAAATGAAGGAGCCTGCATCTAGTTTCCTTTTTTCCTTTGCCACATTCTTCAGGAATACTGGATTATTTTTTTTTTCCAAAGGGCAGCTAATTATTGCATGTAGGAACAAGCGCAGCTGGTGTACTTATAAGGTGGAACAGCCGAAAAATTTGTATATACTGATTTCCACACTACTTACTCGGAAAACCAGCATTTCATTGATTGATTCATTGCACAAAAAAAGGGTAAGGCTTTTCAAAAACAGCCAGTGATTTTGGATAGTTCAGTTTGCACAGAGATGAGACAGTTCCGTGCTCGAACCCATTTCATTCCTCTGGGAGAGTTCCTTTGTGCTGATGATTTTGCCTTTACAGGCACTCACTCCCTGG
This sequence comes from Eopsaltria australis, assembly GCA_034509425.1. Lineage (NCBI taxonomy): Eukaryota > Metazoa > Chordata > Aves > Passeriformes > Petroicidae > Eopsaltria > Eopsaltria australis. The sequence goes on along the minus strand of JAVTVJ010000247.1, from coordinate 135,410 downwards.
AAGCTGAGCAAAGCCTTGTCAGGTAATTTCACCATAAACCATGTTTTTCGGACTTTCCTTGTTTCCTTCTGCTGCTTTCCCCAACATTACACATTTGCAAACTGTCCCTCTCACAAAGAAAACCAAGTTTAACTTTCTTTTCAGCTTCCGGAAAATCGAGAAATCCTCAGTCTGTTTCCCTTTTTTTTAAGGTTTTGTTTTTTAAACCAACATCAATATTGTCTCCTCTGGGCTGATCAAAGCCTGCTTGCTACTTGAAGGATCACAGGTTAGCAATAAATAAAGATAAGTTATGTAATGCCTGGAGTCAAAGCACAAACACAGTGATAACTGTAGGGATAACTGGACTTGCTCCATCACAGAGTGAACTTGACCAGCTGAACCCAAACAGCAGTTATTTTTATAAGCATGCATGTTTCCAGCCCCTTGGGACATTCAAATGCTTTACAAACTATTTTAATGTAGATTCACAATATGCCTGACACGAAGGTGAATCTACCTTGCTCTGAAGCTCCTGTGTGCACAACTCCCTGAGCTTTGCATGCCCGTGCTGAACTTTGAGTGCACGTCAGCTGGGTGGGTATGAAAATTACCATTAACCTTTGCATCTCTGGGTTTAACTGACTGGTCAAAAGTCACACACAGGGAGCAGCACTCGGGTCTCCACAGCACCACAGAGCCAAAACCACCAGAACATCTGAAGGGTTTTTAAACAACACAGACAGAAATGTATGAGGGTACATGGAATCATAGAATCGTTTGGGTTGGAAGGGACCTTGAAGATCATTCCAGTTCCACCCCCTGCCATGAGCAGGGACACCTTCCACTATCCCAGGCTGCTCCAACCTGGCCTTGGACACTTCCAGGGATGGGGCAGCCACAGCTTCTCTGGGCAGTCTGTTCCAGGGCCTCACCAGCCTCACAGGGAATGATTTCTGCTAAAACTTCATCTAACCCTTCTCTTTCTGGCATAAAGCCAGACTGCCTTTCCATCTCTCCCTGCAAAAGAGGCCCAAACACACGGAGTTCACGCTGGCTGCCTCCATCTCCTTCCCAGCAGTGCCGTTCAATCCCTTGGTTGTGGTCACTGCCACAAACTAGCACTGGGACTTTGGAGAACTGCCACGGCTCTACAGACTTCTTAAGCATTGACTCTTGGGCGATGAGAACCAGAAGAATTAGAATGGAATTGTGAAGGAGAGAGGAAATTGCGGGAGGACTTGCACTTCCCTGCACCTTCTCAGTCCTAAAAGTCATATTCTGCTTCAAGATAAAAATTAATAAAAATGGAAGGGAGCAGCACACGGCAGGCTTGGATTCGAAGAACACTTCACCTTGTGCACAGAGGAGTTGCTGCAGCAAAAATAGCCTCTCATTTCAGTCTTACATGTTACTAGGGAAAGGGTTTTAAAAAGCCTGAGATGGATGAATTTTTAGCAAACTGATTCAGAGTTAATTTGCTGGAAAATGAATAGAAAAAAATAAATCTATGTTCTCTCTCAATGATTTATGTCACTGTGCTTATTATCTCCGGAGGAAATCCTCCTTTGTGTGCTGTCTGAACAGCCAATAACTACAGATACTGGAAGGAGTTTAAAGAAAATAATTTGCCTTTGCTCTGAACTTCTTGCTTTTATCTCTTCATTTCAACCTCTGGTGGTGCAGCAAGATTCTGACACTCATCACCCTGCCAGGATTTGCATGCCAAGTATTTATTCTTTTCCTGGTCTTTGCTGTACAGTATTGTAACACAGCCCCAAATCCATTTTAAAAAGAGTCTTAGATTACAAAAGGATTTAAACACTCAAAAGCTTGTCCAGTTCTCAAGGAATAAACGGAGCTGTGAGACAACAGCTCAGCTTCCATGGCACTTCAGGCATCTTGTGCTGCCAGAGGGAATCTCAGACACAGCCTGGAAGCGACAAGGAAAAGGACAGTGCTGCAGGCCTTTGTGCCGAGGAAAGGCCTACGGAAGTAAACAAAGTCCAGGGCAAATCCCTGTTTACATTTTGCAGGGCAGTAAATAAGGGATCACCACGGATAACGCAGGGAGCTCTGTTCCAGCACACACACACAGGCTGGGAGACACGGGATGCGCGAGGAACAGGCGAGACCGTGATACTTTTGCCGAGGACCGGCACAACTCGGGGCTTGTTCACAATTAATTTACAAATAAATATCTTTTTCCATCGCTTCGCGAGTGTTTCAAACGCCACTTTCGCGACCGTCCCCCGGCCTTGCCCGGAGACCCCCCGCCCCCCCCCAGCGCCCTCACGGTGCCGCGCACGCGCCGCAGATGGCGCTGCAGATACCGCCGCCAGTTTAGACACTGCCGCGCGCTGCTTCCGCCAGGGAAAATAGTCCCCGTTCTCCCCTCGGCCCTCCCGCTCCCCCTCACAGCTACCGGGCCGGGGGGAGAACCGGGAGGGGTGAACCGGGAGGGGAGAACGGGGAAGGGAGAGCCGCCTCCAGCCGCCGCCGGCCTCCCTCATCCCTGACGCGGGGCTTTGTCCGCTGCCGGCGGCGCTGAGAGGAGGCGGTTCCGCGCTGAGGGGCGCTCGCGCCGCCTCGCCGGCGCTTCTTTCTTTCCCCCCCCTTCCCCTCCCCATCCCCCCGGGAAGCGGCTGGCTGCGGGCTGCCTCTCGCTCCCCTCCCCTCCCTTTTCGTTTTTATTTTATTTTATTTTCTTTTAACCCCCTTCCCTCCCTCCCGCGCGGCGGCAGCCCGCCTACCCCCTTCCACCCCCCCACAGATTCCCCCTCACCCTTCCCTCCCCCGTCATGGCGACATGAGGAGCCCGTCGGCCACCGCCGCCGCCGCCGCCCCGGGCATGGCCCCCGCACGGTGCTGAAGCGCCGCGGAGGAGCCCCGGCGCCGCCGCCCCGCCATGGGGTGCTGATGGCCGGGCCCCGCCGGGCACCCCGCCGCCGCGCAGGGGAGGTGAGAGCCGGCAGGGCACGGGGGGGATCGGGGCTGTGGGGGGTGTACAACGCTGTGATTATAAACTCTGTAATTGCACACGCGCGAAGCATCCTGCGAGCGGTGCTTTGTGTGCCCGGGCGGGTGCGGTGCCCGCCCCGTCCCTCCGCCGGGACCGCCGCCCCGTGCAGGGGCTCAGCAGCGCATCTGTGCCCCAGGTGTGACTGCTTACAGCGCGACGCACGGGATTTACAGCCGTGGAATGTTAAGGGCTTGGAATGCACCTTAAAGATCACGTAGCCGCAACCCCTATGCCATGAGCAGTCGGGACACCTCCGGGTGACCAGGTTCTGCCAAGCCACATCCGCCCTGGCTTGGAGCACTTTCAGCGTTGGGGCATCCACAGCCTCCCTTGGGCAACCTGTTCTAGTGTCTCACCACCCTCATAGTAAAGAATTCCTTCCGAGTATCCAATCTAAATTTCCCCTCTCTCCATTTGTACCCATTACTCCTTGTCCCGTCACTACCTGAAGAGGAGTCTATCTCCAGCTTCCCCGTAGGCCTCCTGGTTTTTTGGTTTTGTTCTCTCCTCTTCAAGTACTTCACTGGCAGAGATGGGCTGCACTCTCTCCCCACTTCCCTCTTAGCTCTCCCGTCTGTGATGGAAGAAGTTTTCCTGGAAGGAAAAGCAGCATTGTGTTCTCAAAATCCATCTCCAGAGGGGTGAACTGAAAGGAGTGGGATTGCCACGGGTTTTTGTGCCTACGGTAGAAAGCAGAGTGGCAGAAAAAATCCTCTTGAAAACTTGTCCATTGAACACAGAAAAAATTTGCTCTCCTATCCTCCCCTTTTGACCCTGTGAAGGAGGGAAAAGGAGCAATCCCTCATTTTACCACTCTTAAAAGTAAGAGTGTTAGACAGCAGGCTGATTCAAGCCTGAATTTAAAAATGATTTCAGCATCAGTCTTTGTCTGCTCCCAGACATTTCTTTCTGTGGTGTGCTGCAACAGCGTGTACATGGCACAGCCCCTTTTTGAGACGAAAGGGTGAGATTTTTTAAATTAAATGTTTAAACTGAGCAAGATGCAAGTGGTGCGTGACACACTTGGGAAAGGGGAGCAATCCCCCCTTTCCCTGCAGGGGTGGCAGCTGTGCCCCCCACCTCTGCCCCACTGCAGGTGCACCTGGAGTCCAGGTCAGGCAAGGTGAGGGTGTCTCTCAGAAAGCAAATTACGGCATCTTTTCCTTATCTCGAGGGCTGGATTTTTGGATCCCTGCAAATGATTCAGATTTGGTTTTCAAGTAGTTTGGCTGGCTCGTAGGGCAGGGGGAGGGCTCGTTCTCATCAGTGCCTACACAGACCTTGGCGTGGGATGTGGGAAGCTGGTTTTTTGGCTTCTCCCCAGCAGGAACTGAACTTTCACATGGGGGGTGTGTATATATAAATACACACACACACAGAGTTTTAATTATCCTTCACCCCCGTGTGGAACTTATGCACAGTTCGGTGTGGCAGAACTGATCTTAGCTGCTGCTTTTGCTGTGTCTGTTCTGTATTCTCAAATCCTACACTTTCTTTGCTCTGTCTTTGCTTGTGTCACTGCCCTGGGAGGAGCTTTTTGGTGGACCAAGTGTTCACAGCTTTGTAAAGCTTTGAGCATCTCCTCTGTAATTACAGCCTCTTTCATTTCAATTCTCAGCCTTTCTGTGCTCACCTGCCCCTTAGCGTTCCTCACGCAGATACTGAAATGAGACCTCCAGCAGCGTCCCTGTGGTGGAAGGTGCCTTCCCTCAGGGCCTGCTGGAAGATGCTTTCCCTTGCACACCTGCAGCCATCCAATGGTTAAAGCAGTAATTAGTCTTGACCTCATGCTGAACTGGCTTTTTGGGAACATTTATATTCACAGGTCTAATCTTCGTGTTTTTACGAGTTACTTTTTATATTTAGGAAGTAAGGTTCAGCATCACGCCGATGTAAATGATCCATTTGAACTGGGTGATGGAAGGGATAGATAAAATATCTGCAGTTTATGCCACACTGAGGGATTTTAAAAAGGTCAGGCAGGACCAGTGGCCTCAGGAAAACAAGGCATCATATTGTGACTGCCAGTGATCACCTTTAGGACTTGATTGCCTGAGCGTGGACCAGACTATGAGTGAAGAAGACCTGCATCTCCAGATGGAGTGAAACACGGCTGTGGGATCTGAGTTCCTGCCCTGCAATATGTGGAATGTGTGCCCAGAACTAACTTGCCCAGGAACTTGCCTGTAAATGCCTTTTTTCCTTTATTCCCCTGTCTTTCTGGGGCCTTGGGAGCTCCTGACCAAGGAACTGGTCACCAGCATGCTCCAGTGAAGCAGCAGGAAAGCCAGGCTGGGCATCAAGGAGGTGGATTTCAGGGGGGATTCTACTTCATTGGGAATAGTTTATTTGAGAGTACAGCACAATAATAGCTATTTTCAAAAGCCAAAAAAGCGCAGTGAGGTCATTGAGATGGAAGGAAATCTCAGGTGTCTCCAGTCTCTGTACGAAGCAGATGTGGTCTGACATTTTTCCTTCCTGTGTGTTTGCTGACTGCAAGTCAACACTCATTTATTAACCACAGTGAGTATTTGCACTTGCTGTGCCATAAACCCCTCTAAAAGCTCACTCACAAATAACATGTTACTGCAGATATTCCATATTGCTCATCAGCCCAGACACCAAACATCTTCACCAGGATGATGGGAGCTGCTGGATGAACCCATCTGCCAGAGGCTTTTTGTACCTTTTAGGTGGTTTTTCACTGCACACAGCAAGATCCTTTTCTTGACCAGGGTGACTTGACTACAGTGGTCTGTTAGACAAGGACTTGGCTCCTAAAAACTTCAACCTTTACGCTTTTTAATAATTTTAAGTGTAAATCTTGGTGTTGACATGCTCCTAACTGCAGCCGTGCAGCTGCAGCATCAAGCTCAGCTTAGTCTCCATTTGTGAGAGCCCAGCGAGTGTGTCCATGCGTGCAGTGACAGGAGCAAAGCGGGATTCACACGGCTCAGCTGTGGGGGTAGCAGCAGGAGCACTCCAGCTGCTGCTACAGCCTGCCTCAGACACTCTGCTTCCTTCCCCTTCAGCTGTACCCCTCCTCTCAGAGCTCCCACGTCTGGCTTTATTTTATTTTAGGCCCAGGACTGGGTTTAGGTTGTCCAGAGCTGTGGGTATATCAAGGCTCTCATAGGACAGGAGAGATGAGCACACAGGGAAGAGCCAGGACTGTGCCTGTGCCATGCTATTTTCGCGGACAATTGGAATTATATCCTTTTCTGTATTGTCTCAACAAGAGGCTAATTAGTCAGCAAGCTCGAGCTCCTGGAGGATAATTAAGCTTTATAACTGTGGGTTCTCTTTGGTTGATGAGAAAGAGGAGGCAGTACCCTCAGAGCACAAGAATGCTGCTCTGCAGCTACTGTGCTGTACCTCATAATTGATCTATTGTTTCAACAGCAGATAATTCCTCATTTCCTCATAATTATCTCTTTTTACTGCCTCACACTGTATCCTGATATTAGCTGTAATCACTAATTTATCCTGAAGCCAATCAGAATCTACAAAGCAAAATATTGGCCTTGGTGAGCACTTAGGCTTTCAGACAAAATTCTCTTCTGTTGTTGTCAAGAGGAATCAAGCCATCGTAGTCAGACATTTTTTGGATGTGGGTGTTGAACTGGGTATAAACTTGTTTGGTTTTATCACTGTTCATTGATGTTAATGACTGACTACTGCCAAAAGACAAAAAGAGGTACTGCTGAATCCTGCCTCTGTGTTTTTGCCCACAGAGGCATTGTATTTATTTGGTTTCAGGGGATTATATTACTCAAAAGGTGGTGCATGATGCTTTAAATTCCAAATGCCCGTTGGCCCTTGCCTGTAGAGAGTTAGTTTTTATGGGCTTGAAAGCCTCTGGCCCTATTTTATGAAATGACTGCTCTCCCTCATACTTTGTGAGCTTGGTTTTCCTTGGAGTGACTTCCTTCAAGTTACTGTTGATTTATACCAAGTTACATTGGTGGTGGGAGAAGTGAATCATGTTCTGCGTGTGTTGCTTTGAGAAGACTACCAGTGAGACATTACATAATGCCAGCTTTGGTTTGCCCTTTTTTTTTTTAATTTTAAGGCCTTCCTGCTGGCTTGAGAACAGACAAGCTGCTCTGGGCAGGGATACAAGCCTGTATCCCCCCAGTGCAACATTCCCAGGTGGTGGGAGCCATCCCAGCACACCTCTGTGTTCTTTCACCGCAGGTGCTGCTGACTGGGTGCTTGGCTCTCCCTAATTAGGGGCTGCTGGGGTTCCCTCAGCCCCCTGGCTTGGTGGTTCAGCAACAGCAGCACCCTCAAGTTCCTCAGAGGTTCACAGGTGTTCCCCAGTAGTCCTGGACCTTGTTCCCAAAAGATCCAGAGAGTCCCCAAGCAGAACCCAGAGGCCGCCATGCAAGCCTTGGTCCGTTGCCTCTGGGAGCTGCTCATTCCTTTGCCAGTGGTGTACACGGAATTTGTACAAGGCTCAGGCATTGCTGTCTTGGATTTATCTCTCATTTACATTGGAAAAAGCATAAAAATAATGGGGGTCATTTCAGCAAACGCTGGTTTCTCTTTGCTTTATTCTGTCTGTGCTTCAGTTCCGAACAAGGAGATGGCACCGTCTTTTTGGCATGTGACCACTGTGACTGTCCTGGGCTCGGGCTGAGTGTCCTTGACCTGACACTCCAGTGCACACAATAAAGGCTCACATTCCTGACCTGTTCCTGAGCCTTGGGATCTGCTGCCAAACAATAGCAGGGCCCATTCCTTCTGAAATCCATCCCATGGCTGATTTTTGTAAACCTTGTGAGGAATTTACATCCTCCATCGATTTTTAGGTTCAGATAAACCAAAATCTCGGGGCAGAGCTCACAAAAATACATTGCGTTTTGCCTCCTCTTTGTATCAACACACATTCTGCAGCTGGAGCTGTTCTCCTAGGGCTGAATCCTGAGTTTCCCTTTTATCCACAGTTTGCTTGGTCTGTTGCTGCCCCAGTAGGCAAAGGAGCTGTGATTAAAGCAGCCTGTTTGCACCACTGGGAAGCTGTGGCATGGAATATTTAAGCCTTTACTGACCAAAGGCCTTCCTGGGCAAAGGCTGCTTGAATGGACTCATCTTGGCAGTTGCTAGACAAAAAGGAAATGCAAACCTCCACCTCCTCCTCCTCCTCCTCCTCCTCCTCTGGCATTTCCTACCGGAGCCACTAGAGCAGGGAGTGGGGCGGGCAGGGGTCTGGAAGCATGCCCATCTCACCAGGAGGGAAGAATGGTGACATTGTCTGTAGGTTCAGTCAGGAGTTCATCTTCTACCTTGTTTTTAAAAAGTCCCTACTTTGGAAAATACCATTTAAGTTTCTTGTAAACAGCAACCCCTTGATGTCAGTCACAAGGCTGGGGGAATGAAGGATAGCAGAGGTCTCTTAGAACTGGTCTAGTTTATGGAGCAGCCCTTTTCCAGAGGGCTCCTCCTTCCTAGCTGCTAAATGGACCCTGGGATTTCTGTTTCAAAACAAGACATGAAAACTCCTCCCCTCCCTCCCATCAAAACACTGCTCTGCATTCCCTTTTCGACCCGTGGTTCTAGCTGGCAGGTTCCTTTAAAATGCTTGGAAAAATTAATCTGTTTGGAAAACCAGCACTAAAATGAGATCAGCTTTATTTGCACTCCCAGGAAAAATCTGGTTGGAGGAAAAGAAGTGGCGAGCGTGTGATGTACATGAGCCCGCCTGAACGGTGCTGCCAAAATACCTTACAGCCTTGCCTTTGTGGCAGGTTGTGGGAGGCAGCTGGGGGTGAGTCACGCACACAAGTGGCAAGGGCCCTCTTCCTCTCCCAGCCCCCAGAAAGTCACCCCTTTCCGAATTTGGGCTTAGCCACGGCTCAGACGTGCTGCTGGTTAAAGGTGTGAGATCACCTGCAGGCCCTTAGGTCTGACACTAATGCACTGCTCATGGGGAGAATTCTTACTGTACTTTGTGTTTGATCAGAAGTCAGTTTGTTGCTTCAAACAGACATGCTTACTTAGGTGTTAACATTTGAAATTATATTCCCAAACATACTTTTCCCAGCCATTTAGCTTGAAAAAATTTTACTGTCTCCCAACACTGTCGAGCTGTTTCAATTGGCCATTTGTTTTGTACATCCCAAACCGGTTGATTTGAACCCACACTGTTCATTTATTGCTGTCACATCAGGCTGTGCTTTGGCATTTCTCTCTGCCCAGCACAGAGTTCCAGACCGCTTCACTGCTGGGGGGTGAGGAAAGAGTTAAGCTGAGAGAAAGCCCCAGGTACTAAAATTAACATCCATCCCAGCCCCCGCCCACAGCTTTGAAATTTCTAATCACAACTTGCAGTTAGACATTTCTGCTAGCAGTAGGCTTGGATCCTTTGAAATCACAGATGGCTGGCTGGAGCTCCGAGGAATTCAGTCTCCTCCTCTCTTCCTTCTGCTTTGCCTTCCCCCCACTGCCCAGAAAAATCTGTTTGCAGGTCATCTGTGAGATTTTATTATTGCTTGCTAAAGCTGAAGCAGATTTGGCTGCTGGGCCCTGAAAATACTTACGAAGTGTGCAGGAATTGGTGTGGAGGTTCAGCTCTACTGGAACTACCCCCCCTTGTTCAGAATGCCCACCTGAATTGATGTGCACCACAAAGACAGTGGGATTTGGGCTCTCTCTAGCCCTAGAAATCTTGTTAATTGTTTACAAAATGAGCTGTGTTTAAAAAGTAAACAAACAACCCCCTCCATAGCGAACAGAAAACAAGCCACAATCAAAACCAAAGAGGTTTTTGTTACTGCCCTGAATTATTTCAGTGATCCTGTTTGTATTTCAGTTGTATCAGTATAGTTAAATTGCAACTAGGGGCAGGAAAATCAGGAGCTGTGTAAGGAGCTTGTCCTGGATAGTACGCTCCTGGAGCACCATCTTCTGTGTGCAGGAGGCACTTTTTATAGTCACTGCAAGTGATTACAAAGCCCCAAAATGAAAAACCTCTTCTATTTTGCATCCCACACAAATGCACCCCCAAACCATGAAGTGTTATTTGGCCAGGGAGTCATCTGCCCCAATTCCTGAAGAAACTGCTTTTGGAAACTGTAGCCTGCAGCCTAAAATCTCTGGATTTTAGGGAAACTGAAAAGTATTTCTTTGAGTCAAGGCAGCTATAAACTTGGACCAAAGAAAGATCTTTATGAGATGAGAGATCTTTGCTATATGGACCAGCTCTGGGTGTTTACCATGGATAAGCAGGTGATTTTTGATGCCTCTCACAAGTGAAAACCTCACACCAAGGTTTTGGCTCTCTAATTTCACAGCAAGATCCGACTTGCATCTCCTCACAGGAGACGTCAAAGCCAGTGCCTTGACTGGCTCACTTCTCCTTTATTACCTCCCCAACTGTTCTTCAAGAGGTTTCAGCACAGCCAGTTGACCTTCCAGTGGAGATTAGGAAGTTTAGGAACTGTTTGAACAGTGGTTGAAAAACTCCCAAAGTAACCACCGGGGAAAAAAAAACCCAAACCCAAAAAGTCAGCACCCTGGGGCTGAAGTTTAATTTTAAATAGGGAAAGAAGCAGAAAGCTGGGGTGAGTTAGTTCATGGTGACTGTCTCGGCTTGGGCAGCTCCTCCAGCCTTGGCTTGGTTGCAGAAAAACATGGAAAGCTTTTGGCTGGAGCAAATGTTTGGTGTGGGGCAAGCTCAGCCATTCTGCTGGCCCTGCTGTTGTCTGAGAGGTGCTGCTGTCACTTTCCTGGGCTCCTCAGGTGTTACCCTCCTGAGCTGGGCAGAGGGAAGAGCCCACTGACCTCCCTGTGCTGGGTTTTGGGCAGCTGTGCCAGCCCTCATCCCCTCAGAACCCACTCTGCCTCTGCTCCCTTGTGTTTTGGGAAGCCTGCACACAGTCCTGCTGGCGTTTTTTTCCAATGGCACACACATTTATCTGATGGAGAGCTATGTAAATGGAGATGCAAACTGGATTCAGCCCCGGGGTGCTTGGCCAGTGTCCCGGCTGTGCTCTCTGTGCTGGAAAACTGCACCGCTCTTGCTCCAAGGGAAACTTTCAAGCGCGTCATTCCTCTTCTTTTTTCCCTTATAAAGGTTATTGTGCCTCAGCCCTCAATTGAATTACGTCCCTAGTTCACAAAAGAAAGGTTATTTTCCCCTCTCTTTTGCCCTTGGCAGTTGGAGAGCAGTTGGCAGCAGCGCTCGCTAAAAACGCCCCTTGCAGGGCGCTGGGTCTGTCAGGAGGCTCCAGGGACACCCCGAGCTCTCTACTGGGGCCGCTGACCAGCCCAGGCAGCACAGGGACAGCCTCAGAGGGGATCAGGGTAACTAAAGGCTCTTTCCTGATTTCAGAGGCCTGTGAAACCCATTTGTGTTGTAATCATGGTGGGAATGTTTATCAGTCACAACAGAAGAAAACGGCCTGAAATTTTTCCCTGTGTTGTCTCCAGTGATTTGGGGGTTGCCTAATTACTCTCTCTTTCCTGCAAAACCAAGGAAGGACCATCAGTATTTCATATTAGGAGACATGGTTGGGCTAAATATAGCTCCCACTTTTTTCCTGATGAGCATGGAGCAAGCTGCTCTCGGTCTCCCAGCTCTCAGCACTGGTCCCAGCTTCAGCGTCTGCCATGGCTCTGCTCCTGCTCCTGCCACATTCTCCCTGGTGCAGTGCTCAGGCACAGCTTTACCATGGGATGGTGAGGATCCAGCCTTTGGGAACCAGTCCGGCCACAGAGAAAACTGTGGCTCTGATGGGAGGATCACAAGATGCTAATGAAGCCCCCAAGGGAAGGAGCTGGAGGGGAGGCTGTGACTGTGCATGCCTGTTTGCCCTTCTGCCCCACTCACAGTGAGTGTCCTCAGGATCAGCCCCAGGTTTAAAAAAGAAATGCAAAATCAAGCAAATGCACATCAATAAGCTGTAGTTGGAGGCTCTGGAGTTTCACTTCCCCAGGCGGAGTCTCCCTCTGGGCAAGTGAGGAACTTTTAATAGGGATTTTTCAGCCCACAGTGACCATTTGGGGGCTGGTAGGAAGAGACGCCACAGAGCTTTAGGAGTCCTGTTCAGGACTTTTGACTCCAAGGTGTTCTGTCTATTCAGTGACATCTGGAAATCTTGTATAGGGATATGCCAAGCCAGTACAGGCTGTCCCTTGTTCATGGAGCAGCATTTGTTTTACAAAAATGTAATATAGAAAGGGTTCCTGTTCAGGACAGAGGGTCCTGATGTTTATTTGCCACTTAAAACCTTCTGGGCTCTTAAGTGGGACTGGAGTGTGGTTTTATACCTGGTGCAGGTTGTGTGAATAAAGAATAATATTTGTTCTCTGTCAGTCTTGATCTTCAGGGTTTCCTTTAGCTCTGGGAAAGCACCTTGAATCTTCATTTGCTAAGAGCTGCTTTTGTTGTTACTTATAATACTGGATTGTTTTCCCGGTGAATTCTGTTTATTTTCTTGGAGTCAGCACCTTGCTTATTTCCTGTAAATACAGCCTGGACTGCTGTATTAATGTGAAAATGCCTGGTTAGTGCTTGGCCAATATCCACCTTGGGGGGATTACACAAAACCTCATGCAAAGAATCTGAAATTTCAATAACTTTCCCATGGATTTACCCTTCATTTACCATTTCATTGTTTTGCTTAAGTCATTTAACACTTTAAGACATTTAACACAGTCAAAAATCTGCAGCCAGAGTCATGGTAGGCAGTCTTACAACTACCTAAATAACCTTTTCCATCAGATCATCTTCTCCATTTGAGAGCACATGGTAGAAGCCATTGTCTCTAAAGAAATAAAAGATAAAAACCTTGTCTCTGCTTTGTTTCCCATTTGTAATGGACAGGTTTTTTGATAGGCTGTTCCTGCCGTGTGAGGCTGCACCAGCCAGGGCGGGGGGAACAGTTCCATTTCCTGCAGCTTTAGTTCCCCTCTGTGCTGCCTTTGGCCTGGACAGCACAGCCCAGTGTTCACCAAGCTGTCTTTGGTTTTGCAGGTAGCTGTATCCAGCTGGGTGGCAGGTGGATCCAAGGGTCACCATGAAGTTTTCAGGACCCCTGGAGAGCCAGAGGTTGTCTCTCCTTCTGGAGATGGCAATCTCTAGGGAAGCTCAAATGTGGAAAGCATATGTGCCGAAAATTCAGCCCAATCAGGTAATGTCTGTCCTTCACATCATCCATCCCACAGAGGCAGGACACTGTGCTGGGGGGGTTGGTGTGGGAGCAACTGGAGGTGCTCAGGAGCAGTTACCTTTCCTGACACCTGGGGAATCGGCCTCTGAAGGAAGCAATTCCCTCTTTATTTGATGGACACGCCTGCCGCAGGGGTGCAGAACACACTGCACAGCACACAGGGTTAGATCTCTGCTGGGCTTGGGAAAGTACACACATACCTTGTCCTGATTAAATGAATTTTACAAATGGTGTGGATTATTAGTGCCTGTTTCTGCTGGGCACCAACTCTGCAACAGTTCCTAAAAGCAGCTTCATTTTCTTGGAGTGATTCACTAATGGCAGCACTGATCTGATGCCTGCTCCAGGAAGAGCCCCACTGACTCCAGAAGGACTATTTATGGAGCAGGCTGCAAGCTCGTGTCAAGGGCAGCAGAGCCAGGCCCTGGCCTGTTCCAGGTATTAATGTTCTCACAGGACTGCAGGAAAATTCAGGGTGGAAGAGCCCATGGGGGCTCCATAGTCCAAGCCCCATCTTGTGCCACAGGGAGGTTGGACCTGGCTACTCATGGCTCACCCAGCTCAAAGTGGGTTTGTGCTCCTTTGGGAGGAGGCTCTGTTTCACCTGAGCACTCACAAACACCTGTGCACCCCACAAAGTTCTGTCTGAAACCAAATGTGCAATGTGAGGATGTTGTCACAGAATTTCTGACCCTTTGCTGTGGGGTTGAGCTGAAATAACCACACTGAGGGCTCAGATCCAGGCTTGCTGTTGTTGCACCACATGAAATGCTCACACAGGTAAGTCAGCTGCTGTCAGAGCTAATCCCTGTTGAGTTTGTTTTCTCTGTCTGGCAAACAAGAGGCTGCTGCTGCTGCTGTTGGGCAGGAGCAAATACATTTTTAAGGGCCTCAGTATTAGTTTTGTTAATCCACGTTTTGGTTTCCAAAGGAGAGATCTGGCTGTCAGAGGTGTGGAGTGCGTTGCAGCTGTGGCTGTCTTGAGGCACGTACAGCTTAAGACTCTGGCTTATGGTAAACCAGCCTGTCATTCTCTGCTGGCAGTACTCCTGGGGTGATTATAATGTAGGGAGATAAGATTACAGGATTACAAGATAGGGTAGGGACTCGAGTGTAACCAAACGAGATTCATGGGGGAAGATTTCTCAGGGATGAGGCACTTGCCTTTCTGCCTTGGTGGAGTTGGTTCTGGTGGTTCAGAAACCACCACCTGCCTCAGGCAGACTTCCCAGCAATCCCTCCTCTGTGCTTGTCCTTGCTCCTGGAATTTCCACCCCTAGAACTCGTCTTGGTGTAACCTTTTTCTATTTTGCTACACATCAGCTCAGACATTGAGTTACAAGTGCTGTGCTACGGAATGTTTGCTAGCAGTAAGGGATCACTAACTGGGAGTGGAAGCTGCATGGTGTGAGTGTGAGATGTAGGAAGGTCAGAGGGAGAGGAGAGCATAAACACAGCTGCCTGCTCAGGGGAAATCCGGACTTGGGAGGCCATGGAGCAGCTGAGAACACTCCTGTCTGTAATCACACACTTGCCTCTCTTCCTACAGTTCCCAACACCCACCTTGTCCAACTGTCCCGTGTTCCCCCAGCGTTCACTTTGGCGATGGTGCAGACATGGACGTGCAGTGTGAATTATCCTATTTCCTGTAATATCTGGGAGAAGGGCAGATTCCCTAACATCCACTGCCTTCTCCTGAAAACAGCTGCAGCAGCCTGAAACCTCCCTAGCACAACACTGTTGTTTACTTCCCATGGCAATCGGGAAATCTGCATCCTTGTGTGGATCAGATCTGGCACTCCAAAGTGTGTGGAACTTTCCGTTCCCTGCTCCAAGGGTGGACGGACTGCACAGAGGTTCCATGAGCTCACCTGCCTTGCCAGTGACAAAACGTTGAGTGCGTCTACAGAAATCCACTGATCTGATTGGAGACACCAGGGAGGTATTTTTGGGGAGTAAACTTTCTGTTTTGACTCTTCAAGAGACATTTTTGGGTCTGGCGTTTAAAACCGGAACAAACTCCGTTCCTAAATATGTGTCAGTTGAAGCCTTTGACAGGAAGAAAGACACCCATAGTTATAGAAACAGGAAGACTTTCCATTTTTAGGACAGGGTGCAGAATCTGTTGGGCACTTCATTCCTGGTGATTTAATCTACCTGATTCTTCTGTTTTATTTGTACTTCTTGTCAAAATATTCCTATTCCCTCCTTTAAATGCAGGCCAGTATTCTGGGTACGTGCAACATACCAAAGCCAGATCTCACAAAGGCTTTTCAGCCTGAAAAAAGTGGGCTGAGTCTGGAACCTCCTCCTGCTTCTGAATGGATTTTTTTCCCTTCTGGTTCTCCTTGCTCCCCCTTCCTCCGTGGGTTATATGATATGCAGGTGACATTCAGGAGTTTTCTTGGTATTAAGACTTGAGAAATGGAGCTGTAAAAGCTGGTCAAAGGTTGATTTTTGCACATTACCAAGTAACTTTGTGGCTGAGAGGGGCGTGAGTGAAGAGTTTTGGATTTATTTTTATAGAAAGAGAATGTCACTTGTTTCATGTCTCCTGTCTTTCTGTTCTGGCTGTCTCCCCACTTGTTGTCTGTACCTCTAGAGGAATTGGGTCCTAGTAAAGGTCACCCGGAGCCTCCAGGGACCAGGCAGCAGCAGACAGGGGGAAAGAGCAGAACTCCTATCTGGGACAGCAGACGTGAAGGAAAAGATGATCAGCTGAGGCGTTTTCTCTAGATTAGGCAGCAATAAAATGGAGTCATGTTTGAGTTCACAGATAATACTTATTTCAGCCTACATGTTCCAAAAGTCTCAAGGTGGGAGAGAGATCGGCATCCCTAGAGATGGTTTGCTCTGTGCTTGCCCTCCAGAGCACTCAAGGCCTGGCCCCTCGTTCTCCTGTGTGGAGCAGGGGTGACACATGGAAAGTACCTCTGCCCCAAGGAGGAACCTTCACTTTCCACCCAAAGGGACTTCCTCACTTTCAGCCCCCAGAGTGTCTCAGTTTTGCTTTTAGTTTCAATTAACTAAAGAGCAGTGACGTCGCTGCTTAATTAATTCTACTGTGCTGCATTTTGTTATTTCTGTTCTGAGGGTGACACAGAGACACCTCTGAGGGAGAGGGATAAAGCCTGGTATTTGTGTGGGAAGCTCCATGCCCTGTGTGGAGCAGCAGCAGGGTTTGTAGGGGCCAGGGGACCAGTTCTCACTCCTGCTGCCTGTCTCCTAAACCAGGCTGTAACAACCTTTGCTGGTGTTTAAACCCACCTGTCTGTGAGGGGATTCTGCCCCTTCCTCCTGCTCCTTTATTTGCAGATAGGGTCTGGAGTAGACACCCTTTTTGTAAGGTGCTGGAGAGCTGGAGACTTCCCTCCTCTCCTTTGCTTCCCCAGGTAGTTCTTCAGGAGCCAGTTTTGTTCAGGAGCCTTCCTTGTGCTGCACATGCACCAAAATGAGGGTGCTTTGCAGTTGCTCCTTCCTCCCACAGGCTCTGTGGGGCTGGGGTTGGTTTAATTTCCCATCCCAGCCACGCTGTGGGTTTGGGTCAAACACCCTTTACCTTCACATGGCAAGGAGAGGCCCCGCAGGCCCTGCTTGCCCCTGAGTTCCAGCCGTGTTGGGAATGCTCACCCCGAGTCTGAAACGGTGCCTTTGGCTGCCCACAAAGGGTGGGAACATCCAAGGCCAGGTCTCAGGAGGGCTGGGGAGGAGAGGCAGCACAGAGAGAGTCTTACCCTTCCCAGCCGTGCTGTTTTTAGGAGGTCTCACCTCTTGCCTTGGCAGGCACAGGGAGACAGCGCCTAGCCAGGACAGACACCACTGGGAGCTGGGATAGCTCCTGCCTGTTTTGGTGGGATCAAGCAGGAACGGGATTTGCCAGGGCTGGAAGGGCTGGGGGGTGGTGGTGTTGAAATCCCCTCATGCTGCTGAGGCAGAGCCCTCCCTCCCAGAAGGAACACCACACGGGCCATTTCTACCCCCTCCTTGAGCATTCCCCTTTCTTCCCCCTGGGTCTCCCCCTGGGAGCCCAGGTCCTTTCCCAGTGTCCTGAATACCTTGAGCAGAGTGTTCAGTAGCTTCTCCTGGTGGGTGGTGTGTTCATTGTGCTCCTGGGCTGTCCTGCCCCCAGCAGGGCTCACATTTCACCCTGGAACTGCATCTGTGATTTTAGAAAGACGCAGTGTTTCTTGGAGAAAATAGCAGGTACTTATTCAAGAGCCAGGCTGTAGCTGAGCACAGAGCAGAGGCTCATCTGGAGCAGCACAGTCCTGGGGACACTGGGGCCCTGCTGGGGCTCAGGGCAGAACACGGGCACTGTTACTGTCTGTGGAGAGTATATGGAGGTGTTTCCGGGGTAGATGTAGCCTGAAGTATTTATTTTGTATCAGGGTGGTTTTATTCTGAATTCCTGCTGCTTTGCTCTCATAGCATTGCTGGGGACAGTTACAGCCCAGCCTTTCGTGCTTCTGGACACATCTGTCCAGACCATCCCCAATAATCCCCATTGGAGCGAGAGCAGACAGCTCCTTGGTTGATGTGAAAGGCTCTAGGAAAGCTGGAGATATTTCTGAACTGGATCATGGGCAAGGACTTTGTTTCAATGACTGAGCTGTGCGTGTGGTTGAAATTTAGCTGTTGTCCAAACGGATCGATGGGAGGCACGGGCCAAACACCTAAACCAGGCACCAAACTCAAACTGCAGGTGAAGCTGGAGCTGCTGCCCCCATTCCCAGGTCACTGAGCCACTGAGAGCCTTGTGTCAGCAGTTAGCAATTTCCTTTATTTTAACAGCTACTGAGCTAAAAAAAGCCCCAGAATTTGAAGAAAAAAATAAACCTCTCCTCACAAAACCCCAGCAGGGTCCCTCCACTCTGCGGTTGGCAAGGGGGAGTTTTGTTCCAGCTGGGAATTTCTGTGCATCCACATGGTTCTGAGGAGGTTAAAAAAATAACAAAAAATAATAACTAACTAACAAATTTCTGGGAACTACTCTGGAGCTGAGCCTGCCAAGTGTGTGACAAACTACAAGACACCCATCCTCTTTTCTCCACTATACAATGACACTGGAGTGAGGGTTGGGATTGCTGTAAGGAAAGTTGTCTTTTCCAGGGCAGGTTTTTGGGATGGGATGAGTAAGTGCAGGGACAAAGCAGCAACTGGGGTGGGCTGCAGGCTCACCCTTTCTAAAGGAGGCTTTGTTTCTGTGCTGACTCCTGTGGAGGTAAAACCTTTGGTCCTTTGGGACCTCTCAGCCTGTGTGTAAGAACAGTCTGTTTTTCTCTTCCCCCAGGATGTAGCCATTTCTCCAAGGCAGAGGGATGAGGTCATCCAGTGGCTGGCCAAGCTCAAGTACCAGTTCCACCTTTACCCAGAAACGCTCGCCCTGGCCATCAGCCTCTTGGACAGGTTTTTAGCGGCAGTAAAGGTAAATATTTGCAGCTGCACAGACCCTGGCGCACGGCTGCTGTGTGCAGTCCGTGTGGCCAGGCGGAAGCGCTTCCTTCCCCTGGCCCCTGCCCTGCTCACACGTGCGTGGGCAGCACCTGCCCTGCTCCAGAGCCAGAGCTGGGCACAGGGACCCATCCCTGCTCAGCCTGGGCTACTTGGGAAGGCAAAGGCAGTGCCCACGAGCCCCAGCCCAGCACCAGGGATGGGCCCTGCTCACCTCCAGGGTTGCATTCCTCCCATTTGTACCACCCTGAATTCCCAGGGCATGTGCTAGCACAAAAGCAGCTGGGGAAAAAACTGAGGAGAGGTTTGAGCCTGGCAAGGGGGCTGGTGCAGGGAAATGGGGGAAAAAAAATGGGTGAGGAAGGTTGAGGTACAGACAATGGCTTTTGGGAGAGTAGTTCCTACCAAGCTGCTCTACAGCCTGATGGACTCTATCTGGGACTGATGTCCAAGGGGTGGGAAGGAAAAAGGGAAGCAGACCCAGGTGCAGGCTGTCCATGTGACAGCTGTGCCCTCCTGCTGTGCTGAACTAAACCGGAATAGATGAGCTCCTTTGGGTTTCAGGCTGTTCCTCCACAGAAACTTCTTAAAAAAGGGGGGAAAAACATTGGGGCACCCTGCAAGTGGGACCTGCCACCTCTCAGGCCCCGCTAGCTGGGCCGTGCTTTGCACCTGCCAAGTGACCCAACACACTGTGCTCCAACCTGGGATCCCTGGCCTGGAGCTGTGAAGTCAGGCTTTGGAAGTTTATCTCTTTCCACATTTGCTCAGTTACATTCCATGCTCAGCAGTCCATGGTCTCCTCTGCACGTGTCTCACCCCACACCACCACGGTGCTGGGTAAGCAATGTCCCTTAGGAGATGGGAGCTGGAGGATGCATTCCCAGCCTGTGTCCTTGCTTTCCCATGTGAGAGACTTTGGTAGAACACAAGTGACATCATTCATTAACTCACCCCTTAAATATTAATAAATATTGATCATGTTTTCGTGCAAGCCATGGAAGTTATTATTTTTAAGAACCCACAGTAGCTGATTTATTGAAATTCTGAGATGGCAAAGATTTAAATCCCTCAGCAGCCAATGCCCTCAAATGCAGGTTTTCTTTCAGCAAGCTGGAGCAGCCAAGGAGTCTGTACTGAAAGCACGGGAACACAAGTGCAGAGCCCACTGTGTGCTCTGGGCAGTGAGCAGGAAGGGGGAAAGGGGCTTGGCTTGGGTGAGCACTGGCACTTTGTGCTCGCTTCCCAATTTTCCTGTCCCATGAAGCTCATTGCTCTGATGCAGCTGAATTCCTGTTTCTTCACCAGGGGCTTCTCTGTGGGATTTTATTATGAACACCACCAGTCCCTTCCCCAGGAACAGACTTTGGGATTGCTGGGACTGGCTGTTACTCAGAGCCAGCACTGTTGTTGTATCTCACTGCACAGCACTGCTGAGCCCTCAGCAGGACCCAGTCCCAGTGCTGCCCTAAGGGAATTCATTCCCTTGGACACCTGAGTGCACAAGTGCAGGTTGTGAGCGGAATTCAGGTTCGGCTCAGGATTTTCACTTCGCTTTGCCTTCAGCATCTCTGACCGCAGGCAGGAGAGCCCAGCTGCCAGGAGCTGCTCACGGCTCTGTAGCTGTGCCAGGGTTTAGGAACAGCCTCTGCCTTTCCCAGCCCAGGCCACTCTGGAGGAGTGGCCATAGTGGTTGTTACACTGACACTGGGAGTGAAGCCCCTTGTCAAGGCGGTCGCATGTACAAAGCTCACAAAAAATCCCCCTTTCCCCTCCAAATTCCACTTACCTTGCCTAAAAACCATCTCCTTGTGGAAGGGACCAGCTCTCCCTCACTAATCCCTGGGCCACGGTTTTGGGAACTCTAGTATGAAATTACAAGTGGTAATTTCACAAGGGGTTTTTACAAGTTTTTCTGAGTTACACTTCCCCAGGCAAAGACAGTCTTTTCCAATTCCCATTTCCCTTCCCAGTCCGTGTCTGACGCACAGCAGCACTCAAAACAGAGCTCTGTTGCAGCAGGTTAAATGGCTTTTCTGTGAGGGGACGAGCTCCCCTTAGGATTTTCTCTTTGCCAATTCTGCTGCAGTGCCTAAACCTGAGCTCTTTCCACTCTGATCACGGGGCTGGCAGATCCTGCCTTGCCTGACGTCACGGAGCAGGGATTTGTGCTTGGCACAGCTTGCCACTGCCAGGGCATAGTCAGAGGCCAGCCTGCACATCCAGATGGAGACCCTGGGGCTCAGGATGCCCCAGCAGAAGGATCATCATTGCTGCATTACACTGACACAGAGCCCTCTCTGCCCTCCTGTCCCACAGGCCCGTCCAAAGTACCTGAACTGTATTGCAATCAGCTGCTTCTTCCTCGCTGCAAAGACCATTGAGGAAGATGAGGTAACTCTGTTCTTCCCACCTTGGCATTGTCAGAATATCTGCCCTCCCAGCCCTACCTTTGCTTGCTCCTGGTGGCTGCCATGTGCCAGGGCAGGAATGAAGCATTTTGTGTGATTTCTCTAATGATTGGTTCTCTCGTTTCTGGTTTTGCCTTGGCTTTTACAGAGGATTCCAGTACTGAAAGTGTTGGCTCGGGATAGCTTTTGTGGTTGCTCTCCAGCTGAAATTCGCAGAATGGAGAAGATCATCCTGGATAAACTGAACTGGGATCTTCACATGGCAACTCCACTGGATTTCCTTCATATTGTAAGTAAGGGGCTATTGATGTTCTTTCTGACGTCTGTCAGTGCAAATAATGTGTCAAGAAGCACCCAGACAAAAATTCCACCTGTAGGGGAGCAAAGATGAACTATATTTGTAATTCCTCTGTACCTGTAGGTTCTGAGAGAGAATGCCTTGCCAGATAATTTCAGAGGAGATCTGTCACTCTTGAAGTGCAATATCCAAAACGTGGGCCTGCCGTGTGATGCTTTGGCTTGGTCTGGACTGTGTTAAGTCTCAGACTCACAGCTCCTGAAAATCATGCCCCTAACTCTTCACTGCCAGGGGTTTTCCTCAAAGCTAAACACCAGGTGGCAGGGAAACAAGGAGTGCAGCCATAGAGAGAGCCCCAGGGGTGGTCTATAAGTGTGGATCCATGCCTGCTACAGACCTGCACAGCCAAGAGCCAGATCCATGCAGGAGAGGAGACCAAGGGAGGTGTCCTGAGGTTCTCTGTGGAATTTTATCCTTGCTCCTTGCCTGAGGAGTTTGCATAGGACCCCTGAATGCCACATCTGCGCTAGAGAGAGAAGGGTGGAGGGCAGGCCTTTTGCAGAGCCCTAGAGCCCACTGCCCAAGCAGGTTCCACCAGAAAGGCTGCACCAAACTTTGGTGGGTTCACCACGTCAGGTATTTCCCCCTGGGATGGAAAATCACCTCCAGGGTTGGGCTGGAGAATCCTTGTGTGTCCAGGCTGTTGCCAAGGTGCACCGCCAGCTGCCCCTTGTGCTTGTGTCCCACAGTTCCACGCCGTGGCAGTGTCCAGCAGGCCGCAGCTCCTGGCCCTGCTGCCCACGCCGAGCCCCTCGCAGCACGTGGCGGCGCTCACCAAGCAGCTGCTGCACTGCATGGCCTGTTTCCAGCTGCTGCAGTTCAAGGGCTCCATGCTGGCGCTGGCCATCGTCAGCCTGGAGCTGGAGAAGCTGCTCCCCGACTGGCTGGCTCTCATCATCGAGCTGCTCCAGAAGGCAAAGGTGAGCAGGGCAGTGCTCACAGAGTGGGGAGGGACTGGGGCTGCATTCACCTGGGGCTCCAGCACTCCAGACCAGCCAGGGCTTTAGGATCCCTTGCTGTCCATGGCTGCCTGCTGTTCCACTTGTGCTGGGATGGCTGGGCCTCAGCCCGCAGGGACAGCTCTAGGGACAGTGCTGCCAGGTCTCAGTCCTAACCACCTGCACTGGGTGATGGGAAGGAGCCATGTGGCCTGATGTACACAGGCCCTTGCTGCACCAGGGAGAAAATAACCCACCAGGGAAAAATTAAACATCTTAGTGGCTCTGCCACTCATCCACAACATACAGGGAACCTCACAAGTACTGGGAACACACTCTGGCTGCTAAAAACAGACAGTGACATCCTTTAGTATCTCGAAGTTCTGCCTCCTCTCCACCACGATTCCCATGAGGTGCAGGAAGGAGCAGGGGGTGTATCTCAGGAAGTCACTGTGGTAGGAGTCCTGCGTGCAGCATGTGGTTGGCAAGTGAGGCGCACAGGTGGTCAGGGCGCTGGGGGCCCTGCCTCTCACCTGGCAGTGATCCCACAGCAGCGGTACCTTTGCTTGTCTTCCACTCCAGATGGACAGCTCGCAGCTGATCCACTGCCGGGAGCTCGTGGCACATCACCTTTCCACTCTGCAGCCTTCTCTGCTGCCCAACTCTGTATATGTCTACAGTCCCCTCCAGCAGACCCTGGTGACCTGTAACAGAGGAGCGTTCCACCGCCAGCCCTCCTCTGTCCCAGGGCCGGGTTTCTCCAAGGACAACGGCCGGCCAGAAGCGCCCGTCACAGCTACAGCCGCGCTCTACCCGCGCCTGCCCGCCCCCGCCGGCGGCTGCAAGCCAGGCTCCGCCAAGCGCAAGGTGGAGGAGATGGAAGTGGACGACTTCTACGACGGCATCAAACGCCTCTACAACGAAGAGCTGGCTCCGGAGGCAGTGGCCCTGGAGAACATGGGCTCTGTTTGCGGCGCCGACGTGTCGCGGCAGGAGGGCAGCGTGTCCCCCTGCCCGCCGCTGCAGCCGGTGTCTGTCATGTAGCTGCGAGTGCCACCACGGGCTCGGGCAGCCCGGGTCCTCAGCGGGGCGAGAAGGGGCTGTACCTTGTCAGGCTGAACTGAAGGGAGCCAAAAGAAAACCAGGAAAAAAAAAATTCCCAACCCTTTTTTGAATTTTATTTCTTGTGCGGCTAATTATAGTTCCACTATTTAAGCACTTAAAAACACAAAAAAGTATAAAAATCTAAAAAATGACCCAAAAACCAAACAAAAAAAGTAGCAAAAACCTGTTCCTTTCTAGTGTTGTTGGTTCCACTGTTTTTCTGCTCCTGTGTGTTGTAACCCATTGTCCACATCCAAGAGCTCACATCAGCCCTGCGGAGCTGTTCCGGGTTTCCCAGCCAACTAATGCCTCTCTGATCCCATTCCCACCTGCTCCTTGCTCCCTTTCTTCCTGCTCCTCTTTCAGTTCTCAGCCAGTCTCGTGCATGACGTTCTGTCCTGCCCCACCTCCACCACAGCTTTCTTTTGCCCTTCTAAACAGAGAACCTCTTTCGTTAATACTTGGGTGTTTAAATGTGATAATATCAAAAAACTGGATTTAAACAAAAGATTAGGCATGAAAAAACCCAAACCAATGCTTGCAAGCTGCTCCACACTTCAGTAATTCCCACGAGGAGTGTGAGGGTGCTCCGTGCCTCGCACAGAGACTTCTCCCAGTCACATCAGTTTGCCTTTCCCAACACAGAAAGCAGTTACTGGGTTTTGTATCACTAGAACTGAAACTACTTTTTTCTTGCTGTGTTGCACACAGTGTGGATTCTCACCAAGGCTTGGTTCTCCCCATCAAATGTAACCCTTTAGTTGTGCAGAGCCTGGTTCTCCCAGCACATTTCCCAGCACTGCTGGGTGAGGTGCCGGGGCGGCTGCGGATGCCTGAGGTTTGAAACACGTGTCATTATCAGCCACAGAACCAAACAAAACACCCCGACCCTCGAGTTTTGTGTTCATGTAACTTCTAACCAAGAGTCGGACCTTTAACGCGTCTCCTCCATGTGACACCCTGTTCTCAGAACACCCTGTCCCGACTGTAAGCTCTCTCCACAGCCCTGAGGAAGGTATCGTATCCAGAGCCATTGTACTGATGAAAGCCTTCTGGTAGCAATAAAGAAAGTTGTCCTGGATTCCCAGTCTGGTGTTGTGCTTTTCACCCGAGACCTGGATGGTTTTACCTGGAGGCTGCCAGGGAGCTGCTCTGTGCCAGACCCCTGGGAGGGCGACATGAGAGGCACTGGGCAGCCAGGGGAGTCACCCAGCATGAACTCCCTGCCCCTCCAGCAGTTCCAGCTTTAGCCCCAGCTCTGGTGCTCCTCACTCCAGGCTAATTGCCTGGCTGGGACACTGCTCCATGTCCCCTGTCCCAGAGCCCCTCCTGTCCTGTGCCTTCCAAGGCGCCATCTTATTGCAGTAGGCCACCACCACAGCCTTCTCAGTTCCAGTTTCTTCCTGCCATGGCTCAAAAAATCCCCCTCAAGACTACATTTCTCAGCAGGGTGTGCATCTTCCTTCCCTTCCAGCCCTTCCTGCCATCCTTGCAGTATTTTCAGTCCCTGACCTTATGCCACGGCTCAGTTTTCCAAACTTGAGCAGGCTCAAGGTGTCACTAGCACACCCCCAAAGCAAAGCACCCTGTTGCTGCTGGATATCCCCAGTTCTGGGGCTTGCTGCTTCCCAGCCTGTGGTATGTTACACATCTTTTCCAATTAAATTACACTGGCTTCTCCCCTCCCCACGCTCCTTCTCCCCAAGGTTAAGGGCACATTCCCCCTTCTCTGCCCACAGCACCAGCACACAGGCACTCCCAAGCTGGCACAGGGACAGGAACATGGAGCCTGAGCCAGCTGGCAGGGGCCTGGCTGGAACAGCAGGGAGGGGAGCTGAGCCTCAGGAGAGATTTGAGTGCTGCTGGGGCATTTGCTGTCCCAGGTGTGCTGCAGCCATGGCTGTGCCTCGCTCTGGGGAGGCAACTGTGTCCTTGTTGCCATTTCCTGCTCCCCAAAGCCACAGGACAGGAGCAGGTCCTGCACTGCCCCACACTGCGCACAGCCCTGGCTCATGCCAGCCTTTGGGGGAGAGCTCTGCCTTCCAAAATGCACCCAATTAGCAGCATCATTCTGACTCTCCCAAAACTGCCCAGAACCCTTCCTGGCCTTGTGCTGCCTGGAGCCGGCCAAGCCCCAGCAGTGACTTGGCAAGCCCTGGGAAGCTGCACCTGTAGAGGCAGGACTCGACCTCCCTCACTGCCAGGGCAGCTTTCCTGCTCCCAGTCCCAAGCACAGCCATGCCCCCCCTGGTGGGCTACAGAAGGAGACAGAAATGTTTTATTTCCTTGGTGCTGCGTACAAACCCAGCCCAATTCCCTTGTGCCAGGCAACTCTCACACAAGGCTCAGGCACAGACCTGTCCCTGGTCTGGGTGAGCCACCTCTGCAGCATGCTGCTGTCCGGCTGTCCTGGCATAGGCACTGGACACTTGCGGGCACTTCTCTGGCTGTGGCACCCGACAGCATCCCGTTGTTTTTGCTCTTCCCTGGAGCAGCTGTCCCCTCCTGCCCCACCCTGCGTGGCCCCCATCACCTTCAGCAGCAGGCTGCCTTGTGTGCTGCTCCCACTGCTGGAACACAGGGCTGTGCTGGAGCACTGCCAGGGCTCCTTGTTTCCCACAGGAAAACAACCCCTGATGCCCTTAACTCCTCACATTCATGTGACCTTCCCACAGCCTTCACAGCACCCCAGTGCTTCACGTCATGGACCTGCCCAAGATACCAGCACAGAGACTGTGCTCCAGTGGGGCCCAGAGTCCAGCGTGTCCTCAGGAGTACTGGGATAAAACCACTGCATTCACAAGCCCAAGCATTTGCTCAGAGCCCAGGGAGCTCCCCAGGGCACAGCAGCCACATCCCAGCGGAGCACTGCTGCTTGTTTCCAAGCCTTTAGCTGCAATCCCAGCTCACCCTCACACACCGTGCTGCTCCCTGAGCCACCAGAGCCCCACAAGGATTTGCTCTCCAGCCATCAGAGCACGGATCCTCTGCAGCAGCCACACAAGGGTTAAGCCCAAAGCACGACTTTTCAGCTGGGAGTGGATGAAGTGGCTTTCCCAGCTCTGCTGGGGACACTTGGTGACAAAAAACCTCCCTGAGCTGCCCCCTCCCCACGGTGACACCTCTTCCCCAGCAGCTGCAGCCATGCAGGAAGCAGCTGAAGGTCACGTCGCCATCCCTTCTCCCAGCCCTGGGGTGTGGGGAAGCCCCCACCGGGCTCTGCCAGCTCCACCCCTCGTTCCACAACCTTCTGCTCCCTTCCCTCTGCCCTGTATCCACAACCAACAAATTGTCACTGTTTTCCTCATGGACCTGTTCTCCCTGGATTTACCTTTATAAAAACCCAAACCAACCCCAAAACCTTCTGCTGACACCATCTACCTCAACAACCTAGGGCAACAAACCCCACAAGTTTAGTACCTGCCCTGTAAGAAAGCTACTCCTTGTTTTGAGCCCATTTCCTTTGAGCTGAGTGCCCGCTGAGTCCAGCTGTGATGATTTGGTGACTGGCAGCTCGGCAGGCACAGCCATCGAGCTTTCTCACAGAGTCACAAATAAATCCGGGCTGCAGGGGACCTCTAGAGGACATGTGCTGCCACCTCCTGCTCACAGCACGGCTGGACCCTCCTTCACCTCTGCCTTTCCCTCTCCAAACGGAGCCACCCCACCTGGCACGCTGCTGCTCCATCCCATTTACCTTTAGTGCCCTTCTCTAACTCCTTCTAATGTCCTTCTGCACACACGAAATCCAGAGCTGCAAGCAGGACTCAAGGCAGCAGCACAGCAAAACTCTACAGAGCTGCAAAATAAAGGCACTCCGTGTGAGTATCGGCATCTGGGTCGTGCCCATCTGCATCTCTTTATATTAAGCTTTTAAAAAAATTCCATTTGGACTTTAGAAGTAACAACAACAAAAAGGTGCAAGGACTGAGGGAAGCATAAGGAGAGGATTCCCTCCCTGGAACAGGGTATCACGGAAACCTGCAGGAGCCACCCTGCAAGCAGGGTACCTGGGCAAGCTGCAGACTGTCCAGCAAGGCCCTCGGGCCCCCAGCAGTGCTCACTGACACTGCAGACTGGCACAGGTGCCACCACTGGAAGAAAAGACAGGCTAAACTGGGCATTTCATGGGCAAGGCGTGTTCTCAGCCAACAGTGACTACCTTTGGTGTGCAGAGAACACCAGGCCAGGGGGACACTGGCCTGCATGAGGCACAGGGTGGCTCAGCATGCCCTGAGCCCCAGCAGCCTTGGCTGCACGGTTAATCACTATTTTCAGGCTGCATG
Organism: Eopsaltria australis; assembly: GCA_034509425.1. Lineage (NCBI taxonomy): Eukaryota > Metazoa > Chordata > Aves > Passeriformes > Petroicidae > Eopsaltria > Eopsaltria australis. The sequence goes on along the minus strand of JAVTVJ010000247.1, from coordinate 107,686 downwards.
GTTCATCACTGTATTTCCTGAAAACTTGCAGCTCAAGCCATGGCTTTCTGGTAGGGATGGGTAGCCTGGGGCACACAGGGATCCCGTCCTGCAGTGGTGGCTCCCAGTTAAAGACAAACACCCACAGAGTTCTGCAGAGCAAGAGAGGGATGGGCACAGGCAAGGTTTAATCCAGCAATGGCCTCAACCCTGCTTTGTGCTCGGAAGGCTGAGCTGAACAGGTTTCAGTCCCAGCCATCTGGTGGGAGGCACTGGGTACCACCTGAGGCCCCTGCAGCCTCGAGAGCAGGGCAGGCTCTGGTTTTAGTATCACTGCAAATGCTGTCCTAAGCTACACTTGTGCAAATATTCACAGCCCTTCAGGCTGGGCAACAGCCAGTAAGTCCAGGTACATACCAGGCACACGGGTACAGCACACGCGAGGCCAACACTCAGTAACCTGAGTGTATCTATAAAGTCAATTCTTTGGTTGCAAAGGTTTCCAGGACAAGCAGTTTTCCTTCCACCTGGCTGGAGGGAGCTGACCCTTGTCACTGAAGAGTGCTGCAAATTATAGTGCTTCTGAAAAAATCCCAGCAGATTTCAGCAGAGCCCCTCAGCAGCTGGCACGCCACACACAGACTGCCAGAGGCCAAACCTAGACCATCCCATGGTACCTTTTCCACAGTAGGTTAAAGGAAGGGAATTCCTTGATTAAGGTTCACAGATGCAAAGAATAAATCACTAGTATTCGGTTAAAAACAAAAGTGCATCACTCTACACAAAACAACATCTCAAGAGGCTCAGGCTGCCTCCTTCCATCCATCCCAAACCAACTGGAGGTCACTACACACATTTACAGGTTTTGTTTTTTACCTTCAAGCAATCCTTTGGCACTTCTCAAGCTTTTTCAATTGAGTTCATTTCCAAAGTAAACAAGGTAGAAATTTTAACAACTTGTCCACATTCAGGACTGTTAAAAAAATAATCACTGAATAGGCTTCATGAAAACAAAACGAAGCCCTCGATCTAACTACGAGCCAGTGCAGCTCAGCTGTACAAAACCAGAATCCTGCTTTGCCTGTAGCGAGGCAGAAAATAAGGCCTTGACTGTCCGGGACAGGCTCCGTCAGTGCCACAGGATGCGACATCCACCTTCACACAGCGACACACTGAACATCACCGGGTCTACGGAGAGATTTCCAGCCATGCCAGAGGAGCACAGGACGCCCTCGAGGTGAAGCTGTGGTGTCCAAAGCAGCCAGGCTTGAGGCAGAAATTAAATCCTCCAGCTACGCCCACTCACCCCCAGTCTGTCCTTCTGTGTGTCACCAGTGTCATGGCAAAAGAAGATGGGGAGGGAGGCAAAAAGCTCCAACCAAGCCAGAGCACGGCGTGGCAGTGCGGGCGAGCTCCCGCCGGCAGTTCCCTCTGGCAGTGCTGGAAGGCCGGACGCTGTCGGAGCGGGCAGATCCCGCACAGACACACAGCACAGCACAGCACAGCCTCAGACGCACGGGTGGGAACAAGGGGGGAAGGAGAGGAGGGCACACGTGATGGAAGAATGAGATGGCTCTTCTCCTGCCCGGATCTGCAGCTCTTCCAGTGCCCTGCGGTCCACTGGGAGAGGGGGTGTGGGGGCTTTGGCAAGGTGACGTTACATAAAGAAGCTACAGAAAAAGAGAAAAAACAGAAGAGAAAAGAAACAGAGGTTCAGAATTGAAATGAAAAAGTGAGGGCGGGGGGGGGAACAAAGGAGGAACGACATTTTAAAGTAAGTCATGAGGGAAGGAATGTACTGGGGAGGTGTCACACACACCAACTCCACTGGAGAGGCCTGGGCTCCCCAGGACACCAGCTGAGGTGGGGAACAAGCTCATGACCACCACAAGAAGCAACTGACAAACACCAGCACTGACCTACAGAGGCACCTCAAAGGCACAGAACAAGCTGCTGGCAAGGCAGAGGCTGACAGGTGACCCTCCTGTCCCCCCGCCACAGAACAGCAACAGCAAGTGTCACAAAGGCCACGCAAAGACCAAAGCTTTGGGTAAAAATATATTTCCTCTCCCCACTTCAAGTGTTGGCACTATTTGGATCTGTAACCTGAAGCATGTACAAGAAATAACTGAGCTTATGCTATAAGGTTATTATTCCATCTGTAATTCAAAAACTGAAATATTTTAACATCAAATAAAGTGACAATATCTAACAGATGCATACATATCATTTGCATTAACACTGTATGTAGGTTACACAATTGTTTAGTTACAAACATGGGTTATTTTCCAATAGCAAGGTAATAAAGTCCTACATCTATGGTTTAAGGCAATCAGGATATTAAAAATGTATACAAATACAAGATTTCTACCGCTGTTCACAGCTTTGTTTCCCGTTAATTAAAAAACCCTTCATATTTGTATAGCTCCGTGATGGCGAGAATGCCACAGATATCACACCCTGCACACGCAGCCCAGGCCCTGGAAGAAGGGACACAGGAGGGGACTGGAGTCAAATGGACAGATCTGATGTGCTCACACACAAAAAGACATTTCCATCCACCCTCGGACGGTTTGGGAGAGGCAGAGTGAGAGCTGCCTGCAGAAACACCGGTGCTGTTTAACATGGATGCACTTGCACGGAGACGCGCATCTCCCTAATGGGATTTGAAGCTGTCAGAAAGCACATGGAGGGGGTGACAGGAGTGGCAGCTCTCCAGCTGGAGAGGAGCCCAGGGTGGGTGCCAGTGCATGCTTTCCCTGCTCCTGGAGATGCATTTCATGATGATGCATTTCACAACCACGAGCTCCAAGGGCACCTTCCCACTCAGCGCCCTCCCAGAAGGGAACTGTGTGAGCCCCGGAAGGTTCTGGGGGAGCAAACCCTTATCCATCTCCTCCTTCCCCACTGCCTGCCAGACCCACCTGTGCCCCCCTTTACAGAGCAGCTGCAGCCCCTCGCAGAGAGCTGGACTGTCTTTGCTTTTCCATCCTGGGGGTTCGCTTCATGCCCTGGGAACACCACCATCCCAGAAAAAGCAGGATTCAGTGTGCTATCCTGCTCCTTTCTATTAGCCTAAGGACTGAAATCCACCTTGTCAGGAACATGCAGTTTTAGAGGAGCTGTAACCCCACCGCTTGCAAGCAAGTGGGCGTGGAGAATCTCCCAGAAAAGCAGAGCTGGTGCCCTGTCAGGAGCGAGGCAGGAAGGGTCAAGTCCCTTCCTGCTGTACTTACATGCAAAGGTGCAAGCACATCCAGCCAGACCTGAGTTATCACTCACTCCATGCACATCAGGGGCTACTGTGAAAAAAGGCACGGGGAAAGAAAAGCAACAAGTGCAGCAGGAACAAGCTAAAAACGGCCCAGGGATTCAAGATGGGGAAAAAAAAGTCATTACCATCTCCCTTTGGCAAAAAAACCTTTGACATCTTCAAGTTTGTGGTGTATTCCCAGTTTCTCCAACACAGCCTGTTTTCTGCTGGAGAAAAATCTCAACCAAAAAGACACTAATGCACTTGGCCACAGCTTTCTGTCAAAAAGGAAAAGCTCAGCTCAGCTGATTTCCCCCTGCTAAACATCCCTTGAAGGGCTGTTAAATGAAGCAGGAGAAATAAACGTTAAAATTAAGTTTTCTACTTGGCACAAAACACTGGCAATTAAAAAGAGGATATGCACGGAGACAGCTGAAGCAAAGCATATTGCCACGAGCACTCGGTGATGGGCATGTGATGTAAAAAACTCATGCAAACAACTCAAACTTCTTCCTTCATAACTCAAGATTTTAAAGCTGGGTTTGCCAGAAGCCACAAGAACCAGAATTTCGTTTTTTTTCAAACATCCCTGCAGCAAACCTATTTAACCTGATGAAAAGTGCATAGTTGGCGAGTCCAGATGAGAAAAAGCCCAAACCCAAACAACAACCAAAAAAATTTAAAAAAAAAATTAAAAAAAAAATTAAAGAAAGGATGAAAATGTCAACTATTTTATTTCCAGCTAATTTATCCATTTTTGCTGTCTGTCTAGGATATGGTATTTAGATGTCCTCTTCCTAAAGCCATGCTTAAGCAGTGAGGGTTAAAAAGCAAGACACGCCATAAGCTAACCCCCAAGCACTTCCCAATCCAACCCCTGAAGAAAAAGTGATTAAAAAAGTGATAATTCTGCCTTTTCTTTTCCCCCCCCAGAGAAATTCCATCTGGAAGCAAGCAGACAGCTTTAGTGGGAGACTCAGGCAGGAAGAGTTTTGTGTAAGAGGGCTTTAAAGAAAGCAAAGGAGACTGCCCAGCTAGGAGCAGAGGAAGTGCTGGCTGTGCACTGGCAGAGGAAGAAACCCAGGAGTCACAGGGTAAGCAGAGCTCACCACGCCTTGGGAAGGAAGGGAAAGACTCTGTCCAAAAGCAATGGCATGGAAAACACACTTTAAACAGACCCACTTCCACCGTGTGCTGGTCAGTGAGCGGGGCCTGGCTTATCCTACATCTCCCTGGCGTGTTCTAGGACACCTGGATGGGACATTATTCCTGCTCCACGAGGGCTGCCACTGCATCCAGGCACCTTCTCTCCCTTCACCTGGAATTCTGGACCTCACAGCCTTGCAAGTCTGTATTTAAGTTTGTGTGGGAACGCTCCTGGAAGATCCAAGAGGATGCTGAAGGCTCTATATCCCCCCTGACCGGGCATTTGGTTCCATAAGGGCTGTTGAGCCTTGCTAAGGTAGGATTTTAAGGGAGATTCCAAAGGTTTGGGGCAAGTGGTGCAGGGAGAGCAGTGTTGGGAATGGTCCTTCCCCGAGGCAGCCGCAGCTGCTCCGCTGGGCTGAAAGGGAGGCTGGAAAACCAGGCCAGGGAAGACAGCACAGAACAGGAACTAATACAAATTATCATGCAAATGTCACGGCATGCAAGGTCAGTTACACTTGGTTATCTACACACACCCCCCTCCCTCTCCCAGGCAGGGACTGGGGCTGCTGCAACAGCAGCTCCTGAAGGAATGTGGGTCAGGATAAACTCCAGCTTCAGCAGTGCCATGGGCTGGGCATTCCCACAGCACTCATTCCCTGGGGCTGGGCAATCCAGGGGCTCCTGCAGCCGGCAGCACTGAGGGCACCTGAGCCAGTCAATACCTGAGCTGCTGACATCCAGCTCTGACTCTCGGCTCACGCCAGGGACCAAAAATAATTTACTGCTGATGGTTTTGGTAGGAAAAATACATGGTATCATCATTACCTCGTCCCTCCACCCACCCCTGAACTTCCACTTGCACCCAATCCCTCTTCCTTCTTGTTCCCACTATGTTATTAGATGAGTTAATAGTTATTCATGTTAAAAAATGGAAAAAAAATATAAAAAGAAAACAGATGGCAGAGACACATTACTGCAAAAGCAGGTGAATGCAGGAACATCCTTGGCTCGACAGGCTTTATGTGAAGCTTGCACTGCAAGTTAAAACAAAAGAACAAAAAACAAAAAAGTTAGCACTAATTGAACTCAAAAGGCAAAAAAAAAAATAAAGAAAGCCAGGAGAGCAGACACCAGCAACCCGCTCCGGTGGGTGGGCATGCAGATGGATTATGGAACTACAAAGAAATCCAACCTCAAGGCTGGGCTCTACTCCAGCCTACGACAAGCAAAAGTGAAAAGAAAAACTGGGGGGACAGAACTACTGACCAACCAACCCTGTAAGCTGGACCAGGTTCCAGCCTGTCCCCACAGCACTTGGAGGCTTTAGGGGCCATTTGCTCCCAGCTGGGACATGGGTGCAGGTGTCCAGCTTGGGTATCCTTGCAGAAGGTAACTCAGGTACCTCACAGCTGGACACCAGGTTGTCTCCAAGCACTTCAGCTTTCAGAGCCAGGTCAGATCCTTCATGCACCACCAAACCCCTCTTTCTACAGGGTGCTGGGCCAGGCCTGACACGGCTGTTGCAGCTCAGGGACTGCTTTGGGACCAAGCATGGCCCCTGATGGGCAGACCAGGCGTGCTGGACTGGAAACTTAAGTGGAAAGGAAACTGAAAAAAAGAAAAGCTTTACACTTTGCTTTCAGAAGAAGCTTTAAATAAATGGAGACAGAACCCAAACAGATGGTCCCAGCTCCTGGGGGGCTGCGGATGAGCAGCAACACAACAGCACATGTTGAAGCATGTGGCCATCTACCCAGCAGCAGGCAAGCACCAGAAGGCTGCTTGCTGCTCCCACTGGGTCTGTTGCCAGGAGCTCTCTCCAGACTGGCCAGGTTGGAAGCACAATCCCATCCCAAAACTGCAGCAGAGGCTCGGTCAGTGTGCTCAGCCCCACATCCAGGAGAGTGCATGAGTCTGCTCTGCAGCCAACCCATCAGTGCCTGAGGGACACAGGTGTGCTGGCCCCAAACACTGCTGCCAGCAGGCCACAGCCTAAACATTTTAGATTAAAAAAGAGTATAAGCTAGAGAATTCCTGGAGGAATAGTCTGGAAATCAGGCAGGCTGAGCTCTCCCTCATGGAGTCAGGCCAGCAGCAGATTTCACCCTGAGCCTTCCTTCTGGCATGCACATCACAGTGGAAAGTCTCTGATGTCCAAACTGGAAAAATCTGATCCCACCTTGAGAAAAGAAAGCATTCCCATGAAATACGTTGTAGGGAGGCTGCAAGAGTTGGGCATATCAAGGATTTCCTCTGGCAACTGCACAAAAAGCACCACAGGCCACAGCAGCAGAGAGAGAAGTTGGAAGCCTTAACTACAGCTTCATATTAGAGTGCAAGGAGAAACTCAAAGCCTTTAGGAAACCAAGGTGAGCTACAAGGCAGGAGCATCAGCATATCCCTTTAAAGCCCCTGTTAGTAACCTGACACTAGAGAGCACCTGCAGCAGGTACAGCACCTGGCGTGGAGCGACACAAAGGACACGCTAAAACACGGGCATGTTCCTCGAGGCTGGATTTCTGTGAATGCAGCAGCAAAGCACAACCTGAGCTTGTCACGGTCACTGGGAACATCCCTGCCTCACCCACGGTGCTGGAACCAAACTGGAGCTCACACTGGCTACCCAGAGGGACAGAACTCCCCAGACCACTCTGTGCTGCACTGCTCCTACAGCTGAGGGATGAAAAAATCTGACTGCGCAGCTCTTAAAAATATTAGACTACCAACTTTGAGAGACAAGGAGAAGGGTCTTCAAAACTTTCTATTCTTTTTAGGGAATACATCACCACGTCTGAGTTCTAAGTGAGAGAAGACAAGCGTCCCAGGCTACCTGCAGAAGGGTGTTCCAGCATGCCTGGGCGTGAGGTGCTGACTGGCTGGTCCCAGTGCTCAGCCCTACGCCCATGGGTCTGGTCTGGAAGGGTGGGGGTCTCCCCAAGCAGAGCGGAGGCCCACGGCCACGTCCTCAGCCAGCATCGAGCAGCACGGCTCCATAGGAGCTACATCAATTTACATCAGCTGAGGAGCAGCCCGAGGCCCTCCCCACCTTCCCCGGGGGCCAGCAGCGAGGGTGAGAGCTGTAAAACCCCCGTGCATCTGCAGCACGGCTGCTGCCACACAGCCCAGCCTGGCCCAGAGCTCCCAGGCAAGTGTCACAAGTGTCTGAGCCACGCCCCTGCTGGCACTTGGCTGTTCCAGGGGTGACAGCTGGGCATTCATCACCAGGGTTACCCTAAGGAACACCCCTCTTGTCCCTGGGGCAGTGAAAGCAGAGTGGAACTGTCATTTTTGTGTGTGGGCTAACCAAGGGTTTTCCAGTGAGATCTGCTGCATCCCCAGCTTTCCCAATGGCGAGTACCAACTAAGCACCCTCAGCACAGGTGGCCCACAAAGGACTGGCACGAGCACCCTCTTACTAGGAACAGAAAAAGCCAATGGAGGGTAAAGGATTACACTCCTGGGATATGAATATAAAACAGTAAAAAACAGTGCCATGATCTTGACTAAAAGGTAAGGGTTTCTTAGCTTATTGTGTCAACTTGATACAACCACAAATGCCATTTAACTGCAATTACGGTACCATAGGAGTTTGTTTTTCTAAAAAAATACAAAACCAAAGCTTCTTGTCTTTAAAGCAAGCTTCCAAGTAATCACTTTTGGCACTAGCATTCCCCATGTAAAAATAACATGGTGGTTTTGGTTTCTAATTTACTTCTACTTACAACTATAACCTTAAGGAATGGGAACTGGAGACTACCAGTGAAAGAAAGGATGGGTAGCAACTTCCTTAATAATTCTGGCTCAGGCAGATAAATCTGAGTCCAGAACATCCCATAGTTCCAGAAGATGCTGGACAGATCACAAATCAAACCTCCACCATCCAATTGCTCTCCCACACCAGTCAGACTTGAACATAAAATTTGAAGGTACTCTTCTAGAGAAAAATTAAGATCATGTCCCTGGACCCACCCTTTAGAAAAAAAAAATATTTTATTTGATCAGGCTGAGAAAAGGCCTGTTTCCAGTCTGGTAATGGGGAAAAGCAAATACAGACATGCAGCAAGAAAGAAAAAAACAACCTTTCAAAACTTGTAACAAGCCCTACAAAGGGTGTGCGTGACATCTGCTTACTTTTTCTTGTCCTTGTCTTTCTTGGTTTGTTGAGAACCTGCCTGCTGAGCCTGTGACTGTAATAGCTGAGCTGCCGCCTTCTTCTTTTGAAAGTTGTTCAGCTCTTCCTCAAGTTCCTTCTTTTTGTCTTCCACCTTTTTCTTCTCTTCTTGGTGAGTCCTCTTTAGATGGTCAAACTTTTCATGCAGCTGCCGGGACAGAGACAGTGAGAATTGGCTGGGAGGAGGAGAACATTTCACCCATCACCGGTAATGGTGCCCCAGGTGCTCCTGCTGGCACTGTCCCCAGCCTGCCTGACTCAGTGACACTCACAGGACCACAGGGACAGTGGGAGTTCCTGCTGTTGTAGGAATCCAGCGGGTCTCTGGACACTTCCACACCCCCACATTCCACCCCTCAGTGCTTTGCACCCAGTGGACACCATCAAGCTGGTGCAAAGCAAGGAAATGTGGCCACCGAGGGCTGGACTCTTTGCACCCCTGCAGCAGCACGTGCTCCTCCAGGAGGCCTGAGGAACAGCTTCCTGCCCTAACAGGACATTTTCTGCATCAGCCCTGCCCCAAACCCTCACTGAGTTACAATGCACTCACATCCTTCTCTGCTTCCTTCAACTCTGCTTCCTTCTCCTTCACTCGCATGACGAACATCTGCCTCATTTCGTCCTCCTTCTTCTGGAGCTCGCCCAGGAATTCATTCCTCTTTGCTTCATAAGTCTCTTGGAGACTGTTAAAAACACACAAAACCCAGTCAGAGCAGTGTTTCAAGCGCAGCCGTGAGCTTCCAGCCTTTGGAGACCTTAGCACTCACACTGCCTTGTGACAAAGCACGGCCAGAGAAGCCGTCCCCGCTTGCTAGGTGGCAGCAGTGGGAGGCAGATGGAACAGGAAAAGCCGAGCTCCCTGCTCAGGATCCCGTGCATCACTCAGCAGGCAGGATGAAAGGAAGCAGCCTCTACAGGAGCCTGCAGCAATCCCCGATGCCCACAGGGCTTGTGATCCCTCAGAGTCACACCTCCTCCCTTCTCCCTCTGTTTGTCCCGAGTCTCTTCATTCCAAATGCAAGATCTGTGCAGCAGACCCGGGGTGAAATCTGCCCCGTGTAGTTCATTAATCACGACACTGACACAGAGCAAAACCCATTTCCACTACTCATTGCTAATAGATTCAGATCAGGGGCTTGATTTAAATAAAACCACCCTGGGAGACCTCCCTTTCTCCTTCGGCCTTTCAAACGATCAGCAGCCTGCCTCCTCCAAATAAACACATTACTGGGTTCCTTCATTCCCCCTCTACTCCTTGGCATTCCTTTATTTCCCCACCACTGAGACAGGCAGTGAAGATTTAGGACGCGAAATACGTTGTCCACGTACCTCTGAGATTTTTAAAGCCTCTTAGGAACTCTGGACGTCAAATTCCTCTTTTGTTTTATTCCTTAAATGGATTTGGGTAGCCCAGCCGTAATGATAGTGTGGGAATGATAACTATTTCCCCCAAGAGGCTTTTCTGAAAATGCATTTTTTTAAATGAAAACTCCACTGAAGCCACACAGACATGTTGCATGGATGTGCCCGAGGAACACATTAACCACTGGGCCAGTGGAACATCCTAATTCCAATAAACTCAAGCTTTTGCTTTTCCTGGCAGTGTTGGGGGTTTTGACAGCTTTTTTTTTTGGCTGGGTGTTTTTTTTTTTTTAGGGGACGCAATACTGAGCTGGGGAACACAACTTGTCAGATTATCCCAAGACTTGTATTTAACACTGCTAATTAATGGGCACTTCAGTTACTTCCTGAAATACTCTCCAGACAGGATGCCCAGAGCTGTTCTGGCACAGCACTGGCTGCCCCGGAGAAATCACACCATTCCACATGACCACACCAGCTTCCTACACAGGGAAGCAAAAATACTGATTCTAAAAATGACAAAAATCCTTTCGTGGGAGGGCAGGGCAAGAGCCATCTTTGGATTCTTAGCTAAATGCAGAACCAGACCTCTCACAGCAGATAAGACTTCAGGAGACTCAAAACAAAAATCTCCCTAAAATTCAGTCTTGGATTTAATCCTCTGACTGTGGATTTCCACTGAAACTTAAATTCCTAAGCTCTTCTGAAGGATCTGGCAAAGCCCGAGGGCAGGTGAGCACTAACTGAATCTGCAATTAGTGTCACACTGTCCTAGGGAACAGCAGAGCCTCACAGAGTGAAGCAGAAAGCTCTGCCTGCAGCTCGTCAGATCCTGGATTGCAAACCACTTCTTCCAAAGCTCAGCTCCAAAAACGCCATGCCGGGTGATGGGCAAGCAGGAAAAGCCTGGCAGCAGTGAGAGGGGCAGGGGCTTCCTGTGAAATTGTCCCAGGTTCAAAGCTTAATTCTCTGCTACAGTGACTCTGACTCCCACAGGAGCCAAGTTCTCAGAGAAACTGGCCTGGCAACTCCCAGGCTGCAGGTGGAAGAAACAATTACAGCCCTAAGGAATAACAGTCCAAACCAACTGGGATCCCTGCAGCTTCTCACAGGCAAAAATGACAAGGGAATTGGCTTTTAAGTACACAAACATATGAATCTAAATTACAGGAGTAACTTGATTTCCCAACACGCCCCCACACACTGAAGGATGCCCTAGCAAATAATAGTATTTGAAAAAGGAGTATTTTGAAAAGCCTAACCAGAGTGTCAGAGAATTCAGCCCACAACAGACACAGGACAGCACAAGGGTCTCTGTGCAGAGGACCCCATTTCATGGAGCTGATGCCTGTTGGGATCCTGGTGCTCCCTCCTGACCCCCTGCAGCCTGGCCAAGCAAGGTGGGGGTCTCAGACACCAGCAGTCCCCCTTTTCCACACCTCACACAAGCCCCTACACAGCACCAGTGGTTTGCTGGGACCTCCTGCCCTGCTCCCCCTGAGATGTGCCAAAGGCTCTCTGCTCCTGGCTGATGCAAGCTGGATGAAGAGCAGCAGTTCCTGTGCCTCCCAGGGCCAGGATGCAGGGAAAAGCATCCTTTTGATCCCCAGGCTCAGAGACAATGTCTCCCTCATCTCAGATACACATCAGCCTTGGCCAAACAGCTTGGGATCATAGGTTTTGTTTGTTTATTGGAGGGAAAAGGCACCCAGAGTGAACTGCTCTGAACCAGCACGTACCAGATGGAGAAATTCTGTACATTTTCATTTCCTTTCTACTTATAGCTTGGTCAAAAGAGGCCTCGTGTACAGGAAGCAATGGAAATTCCTCAGATTCCTCCAAAGGAAGGGCTGAGCCCATCTTAAGCCATTGCTCTCCAGAAAGGAAATCCAATAAAGCTTCACACTTGGGCTTAGTAACAGAACTGGGCTTGACTGATTCCAGCAGAGTTTCTGTGCCGCAGAAGAAGTGCAGCTGCATCAACTCAGCACGTCAGAAATAAGACCCCAAACCAATGCCAACCTCTGACAGGCACATGTGCTACAGGGGCAAACCCCCACTGGCGCACTGGAATTCTGACTGCCGTCCCTGGGAGCCAGAGAGGAGCGTGGGATGCTGTAAGGCAGGGGGTGCAATTATTGGGGAAAAGCTGGGGAGGAATGGGAAACAGGAAATGGAAGGAGAAAACAAACACTCCCTCCCAAATTCCCACACAGCTGTTGTCCCTGGCTGACGGCTTGGGCTTCAGACCAACAAAGCTGCCTGACAGAATGAACTATGTGTTCAGCAGGCAGCCAAACCTCAGGCATGAGACCGTGGCACCTTCTTCACAGCTCACCTTGGGCCAGCTGTGAAGAGCTCTGGGAGGGTCAGAAGAACATTTACCCCAGGATTTCTCCTTTGGTAACCCAACACAAGTAACCCAACCTTCCTCCGGCACGGACACGGCCACACTTTTCCTGCCCAGGCAGCCCTGAGCAGCAGCAGCAGAGCAAGCTGGCTGCAGAGCACAGCAGTGCACATCCCTACCTGAAGGGTTTGCTGTCTGGATCCGTGTCCTTGAATCCCATCTCCTCCAGCTTGCAGCGCCTGTACAGCTCGTAGTGCCGGGTGTGCGTCTGCTCCCTCAAGTCCTCCATGTTCACTCGGATCAGCATCTCCCGCAGCTTCACAAAGTCACAGTGGTTTTCATTCTCAACTGCAAAAACAACAGAATATACACAGAGAGAACATTAAACCCAGGAGCTGGGTCCTCTCTTTTCCCCAGTCTGGGCTCCAGTGTAGAAAACCTCAGAGTTCTTCAGGCACACAAGCACAACTCCAGGGCAGCCCACACCAGAAGGACTTGCTGAACGGGGGCTGAAGCCATCCCACGCCAGCATGGGCCTGAGTTCAAGGCCTGCACTGGATTTGCAAGATCTCTGTGTTGCCCATCTGTCTCCCCATCCATTTTTGCACCAGCAAGGTGATGATCCCTTTGCTCACAGGATTTCACTTCCCACTCAAACCCACGTGAAATCCAAGCACTCACAGGGGCTCACGCAGGCAAAGTCTAAACTGACTCTCAATCTGGTCCTACTTTTCTGGGAACAGCAAGAACACAGCAGGGTACAGGTCGAGTCCAAGACTTCCCAAACACATCAACTTCTTCCCTAACTGTTTTTTCCAGTATTATCCTCTGGTGTATTACAGCTGAAGCCTCTGAAGCTGCTTCAGGATCAGCTTCAGACTTGAGAAGCCAGAGAGTTCTGCAGAACTGCACTGTGAATGCTCCCCCACAGCTTCCTGAGCCATTCTCCAGTGGGACACACAACTGAAGCCACAAGCAGACCATCACCATCTCAACCCTGTACTTCTCAGTGCTGGCTGCAAAGCAAGGATCAACTCTGTATTTTTGGCAGCTTCAGTAAAGCCTGGGCTGCAAACAGTGCCCTGGCCAAACTCGCCCTCCTGCAGGAAGGAGCTTTTGGCTCCATATCCAGCTGTCCATGTTCACAGCTAAGCTGTGCTTTCTCAAGCCAGATCTCGGTAAGGGCCATCCAGAGATCAAAGTATCTTGGATCAGAAGGGGACAGGATGAGGAGGCTTTGGTGACATACCCTGCACGACACCCCAGGGGTACTGCCTGGCTTTTGCCATCTTGTTGCCGATCTTCACTTCCTCGGTGCTGCCAACCACGGCAAAAGGAAGGTGGACCTATAAAAGGAAAGGGACAATGAGGCCAGGGATTTCCTCTGCTGCCTTGCCAGGGATTGTTTCTCAAGAAAGCTGTTTACTGTGGCAGCTCTGCTAGATTTAAGTTGTTTAAATGCCTTTGCAATTAGTCTGATGTTTTAGGAAGAGCAACAGGACAATCTGGATGAGAAACCTCATCAGACTTAAAGCCCAAAATTCTGAAGTCCTAAAAATACAAGATATGTACATATTTTCCATTTAATTACAAAGCACTACTTTCTTAAGCACAGAACAAGTCTTACAAACTGGGACTGAATTTGAGCACCGAGAAAAAAGAACTGTGAAACAATAAAAAAAAAAAAATAAAGTACATCCTCTCCAGGAAGGCAGGCTCAAAATTCAGGGGGATTTTGCTGCTACAAAGAACTGCTAATGCTTCCTCTTAAAAAGGGCAGAGCTGTGAGCAAGGGGAAGAGCGGAGCTGACCCAGCCCTGGGCTGACACGTCTGAGTCACAGAGCCCTGCTCAGTCCAGCTCTCTCCATGGGTGTGGTGCCCACAATCTGGGACCTACTGCCAGAAGTGTGGCTGCTGCCAGGGGGGAGCTCGCCTCAGCTGCCAGCCCAGCCCCATGGAACTCCCCCTGCCATGACAGCATCCAAAGGGGCTGGATGCACACTCTGGGAGCGGGAGCCGTGTCAGCCAAGCTGTGCTCACAGGCTGGGTGGGAGGAGAAGATGTCAGGGCACAGGAGATGGGATTATCCGGCCAAGGGGTTTCCCAGCACCTGGGCTGCACTTGAGGAAGGCAGAACACTGCACACAGTGCACCCTGGTAGAGCCACATCCCTTCTGTGTGCCAGCTTCTCCCTGCTCAGAAGAACACAGACAGGGAAGAGAGGCAATAGGGAGCTTTGGAGAGGGTCTAACATCCAGCAGGATGAGGTAATTGCCCATCTACAAGCAGTTGAGCAGGAAAACTCACAACAGCCTTCAAGCAGCAAGGAAATAGCTTAATCTGAGTGCAATTGCTTTAGGACTGGCACATCCTCTTGGGGCCAATCACTGCCAGCAACCCTGAGCTCAGGCTCTTCCCTTTGCACCCTGAGTCAGGCTCCTGGCAAACTGCTGCTTCCCTTGGTAACCCCCACTAAAACATTTGGTCTAGTCTAGCTCTGAGTGCCCTCAGCTCCCAGCCTGTTGCTAGAGGGAGGGGAGGAGGTGAAAGCCAGAGCTGCTGATGGCCACGGGCCCTGCAGAGCCCTGGAATATCCGTGCTGGTGCCCCACTCCCAGCGGAAACAGAAACAAAGGCGGCAGTGAATCACCCCCACCAAGCAACAAGTGGTGGTCTGGGACAGGAAAGCCAAACCTCAGCTCTCTGCCCTGACCACATCACGGCCCTGCCTCCCATACTCTTCCTTTCCCAAGATGGGAAAACTGCAGCAGGGGAAGGATATGAAAACTGCAGCAGGGGAGAGGTGTTTGCCACGCAATGCAACGTTATCAGACCAGGTATCTGTGGCCCCCAAAAACCTTGTGGCCAGCCTGATGTCCATGCTTAGACTGCAGTTTTAAAGCCAAGTGAGACACAGCACAGCCATCAAGAACAGGCCCAGGCAAAGCAAGGGTAACATACACTCATGGTGGCGTTGATCTCGGCCACCGTCTCCTCGTCGGTGGGGAACTGGTAGATCTGGACGCCGTTGCTGACCAGCTCGCTCATGATTTTACTCTTGAACTTGTGCAACTCGTTCTTTGCAATGGTGTCAGCCTTGGCAATGATGGGGATGATGTTCACCTGCAAGACAGGACAGCACTTCCACATACAGGACTGCACAGGCTGTGTCACAGGGAGAGGACAGAGCAGGACACGCAGCGACAGCCCTGAAGTGCCACCAGCCAGCACCCCCAGCAGCTGAACTTCCCTGGGGCTGCTGCTGCCAGCAGCACCACCTCAGACAGGATTTCCAGGCAGCACTGATGATGGCCTTAGAAAGAAGTCAAATGCAATTTGGCAACATGCTATTTCCTGTCCTGTCGTACTCCCCTCCTCGCCCAAATTGGACGGACAGGAAATGCTGTCATAGATTATTATGAGCTGCTCCAAAAAATAAGAAAGGAAATGACCATCTCTGCACATCCCCTGGTGCTGCAGTGGGCTGGATCACTGCGGGGGCCACGCTCAGACAACAGCCTGTCACAGGCCCTGGCTCAGGGAGTGTCACCAGGGACACAGGAGGGGCAGCAGAGCTGCAGTCACCCCACGGGAGGTGGAAGCAGATGGTCCCTATCCAGCCCCAGGACACACAGGACAGGGGCTGGCAGTGACACAGGCACGCTTCCCCCACCTGTGTGATCTCACGTGCCCCAAAACACCTCTGCACTGCAGGACCAGGGCTCACTCCTCCCTGCATGGCTCTGAGATGAAAGATGAGTTACTGAGTCTCTTGCCTAGACAGGCTGTTGGCAAGGATAAAGACCCTGCCTTCTTTCCCTTTCTCCTCCCTCCAGAGAGACAGTCTCTGCTTTTGATCTTGCAGGTTTGCTTTTCCCTGCAACAGCAGACAGAAATCGTACTGAGGGTAACTGATATTGACCTATATGGAGGGATTTTAACTACAGTACTTGAAAATCCTCTTCTATTACATCACTTAATTCTGTTTGGAGTTATTAAATCCCCCTCAGCCAAAAGATAGAACAGGAATGTCAATTAGCTCACTTGGGATAAATCTCCATAACCTTATTTTCAGTTGACTAGGGCAGGCAACCTTCTCCATCACCACATAAAACCCAATCGACTGGCCTCTCTAGGAAACAAAGAACCATTGTCATCACTGATGTCCTGCAGAACCAGGATCCAATGAGCCAGAGGTGCACAGTGGACTGATTTAAATTGCTTAATCATAATGGAAAGGACCACAGAGAAGCTTCAGTTTAGATACTCAGGCTCTACATTTGTGCCTCAGTTATTTTTCCGAGAAGAGAGGAAATCTCCTTTGAACCATGGTTTAAACCAAGCCCATGAGGGTACCTGGAAAAGCAGATGCCAAGTAACATACTTATTCAGATTCTTGCTTATGACATTACAATTAGAACACCCTCACATTTGCCATAAGAGATCAAATCACTGTTTTTGTCTAGCTGGATGTGGTCAGAGCGAGCAGGCACGGCACTTCCATTTGTTTTTCACTGCTTAGAAAGACAACCTGAACTGTCTTTATTGACTTTAAAAATTAGCTGGGGAGCACGTGGAAAAATTCCCTACCCGAGGTAGAGCTGGAAAAGAGTAGGAGTCCAACCTCTCCATAAATCCCTGCAGCACGTGAAGCGGAATAATGACCCGTTGTAGCAGCTCCCCCAAGGTACACGTCTCACCCTTTCTGCCTGCAACTCTCCACTACCAAACATAATTTTCCAGAGCAGATGGCAGGATAATGAAAGCACTACAGGGCTGTGGTGACACAGACAGCAAGTACCTTACTGTCGAGCTTCTTCATGGTGACCAAGTCCAGGGACTTGAGCGAGTGGCCGGTGGGAGCGATGAAGTACAGGCAGGCGTGGATCCGCGTGTCGTGGTAGTTGAACAAGGACCTCTTGATCTTCAGCTCTTCCTGCAGGTAGGCTTCAAACTGTGCATCGATGTATTCTACTATGGGCTTGTAGCTGCAGAGAGAAAGCACAGAGAAAATCTGGGAACTGGCTGCTGGGATCACTGACAGACACTCAGGAAGCTTCAGGGGGCTCTGCATGGTACAGGAGCTGTCCCACCAACCTACAGCCCCCCCTTCACAAGGGTGCATTTCCACTTGGTGCACAGGTAAAGTGTAGCAGACATGACAGCCCTGGACTTTAGGTGCATGGAAACCACCCAGGACTGCTACCCTAAAAAACAATGCCTTTGGCAGTCGCTCCAAATAAAGCCTGAGTTGCTGCTCTGCCCGTCTCACTGAAAATCATCTAACATAAAAAATTTAAACCTGAAATCATGACCTATCCCCTAGCTTGTCCAAAGTCTCCTCATCTTTAAGGAGGGAAGGGAGAGAGTCACAAGATAAGACTGACTTTTCAGGAACTGAAGCCTGTGAGCAAAGTTCAGAGGACAGCTCCACCATTCATGGACTTTGATGGCACCATTTTGTTGGAGAAAAAGCAGCTCATGCAGTGTAACATGTCCTCACTCAAATGAACTGCTTGTGCTTCTGGAAAGAAAACTGTTCCATGTGTTCCCACTGTACCAAGAGCAGCTTAATGGATATCACTAGGTGGGTCTGTAAAATGACTGCTGCTCTGGTTTCTTGGCTTTTGGAAGTTCTGTCTCTGACCATGAAACCCCGAAAACCTCAGAGACACGTGCAAAGAAAGCAGTAAGGCCTCACTTGGGAGAAATAGAAGAGAAAGCCCTGTAAAAAAAGCGGAGCAAAGGAGGACTGGGAAGCCTCAAACCAGGAGCACAGAGCAAATCCCACCCACCACAGCAGTATGTGCCAGGACACAGCAGGAGAACGAAAGCTGTGCTGGGCGTGCCCTTTTCTCCACAGGGTTAGGCAGGAGCAGCATCACTTCCAGGATCAGGAAGCACCCCCGGGAACAGAGAGGGACCACAGAGTGAGGCCCTGGTGATCTCAGAGGCATCTGCTAGGACTCCTCTCCTGGCAGAGCTCAGTTTACCTGTCATCCTTGTTGATCTGATCTCCAAAGCCCACCGTGTCCACAATGGTCAGCTTCAGCCGGACGTTGCTCTCCTGGAGCTCGTAACTCCGCGCTTTCAACCGGACGCCGGGCTCGTTGTGCGTGGCGGGCTCGCTCTCGAACTTGGTGTTGAACAGGGTGTCCATCAGCGTTGACTTGCCGATACCAGTTTCACCTGAGCACACAGAGAGGCGTCAGCACGGTGCCACTGCTCTCCCTTGGCTCCTTCTCTGGCACGTTCACCAGGTTCAGCAGTTACCCCACTCGGGCAGCAGTGGAATCAGGCTACACGCACACGGCCAAGCAAGATATCCCTGCGGGAACAGCTGTCTGTCGAGACAGTGCCCATCTTTACCAGTGCCCCAGGAACTTTGTTTGTGGTAGCAAGCTGTAAATTCTCTTAACTCCATGTCTGATTCCCTCATTTTGTTTCAGTCTTTTTAAGTTTTGTTCTCTCAAGAACATCACCCAAAACCCACAGTACAACTTAAGACAATAAAATCCTGAGACAGAGAAATATATATGGAGTTCTTTAAAAAAAAAAAAAAAAGGCACACTGCTTAAATACCAACTTTTTAAACTACTACAGTTTCGCTAATCCCCACTGCAATTAGCAACACGGATGAAAGCATCAGCCTAAATCCCATTTTTCAGTCAAAAGTGTTTGTTTAGCAATTACACTCTCAAACAGCTACTGCTACCCATGCTGTGAGCAGGGCTGGGCTGAGGCAACTCCAATGGAAAGCCAAGTCCTAAACTGATGGCACAGACTGCCCGTGGCTGAAGCTGCGAATTTTAGGGAGCTCCTGGTGTGAACTGCTGTGTGCTGTGCCAGACAGGCTCTGCAGCATTTCCCATCCCAACCAGAAGTCTCACGTTACATCACCGAAGTTAATCGTGCCCTCTCTCAAATCACAATTTTAAACAATAATTTTTTTCAAGGGCAGTTTGTGTGAAACTTTAAAACGGGGTGAAAATCGGTGGATGGGCACATTTCACAAGAAGAAAAGAGGTGGATCAAATTGCTAATGGAGACATATTAAGTCATGCTATGATAGGCATATTTACTGCAAGAGAGAAAGGCAATTAATTTATGCCATTTTGATCAAAGAGCTGCCTGCTAATCGGGCCGTTCCCTGCTGGATTGAAATGGAATCATGCTGCTGCAAGAGTCACGTGAGGATTGGGAGCTCAAGTGTGCAGAAGAGCAACTGTTCTCTTATCTCCTCCTTCCACACACAAAGCTGCAGAGAGGAGTCGAGTTTGCCAGATTTCTTTTCAGGCGGTTCACAGAAATTCTCAATTTGCTGTAGAAAAATCGCAGTCAGAGGGTTGTGGGGTTTTCCCAGCTAATTAATGTAACTAATTAGAAGCGACAATACTCCCCTCTTGGAGGCTTACATGAACAATGAATGGAAAGACGATGTTTGCAGCCTGCGCTGCCAAGCTATAAGAAAAACCCAGCGGTTTTGTCCATTTACAGAACCAGATTCTGGGTTCACTGACAAGCCAAAGCTGGCCTGGCTCACGGCTCCCTGGGGCTGAGCAATGGATTTCCAACTGGGGAGTATCCACAGAGCACCAGGACAGCAGCTACCCCCCTACAGCCAAGAGAAGATGTTGCCTCCTCATATTTCACCCGCTGAACAATTTTGGGGAAAGTAACTCGGGCTGCAAAACCAACTTGCAGATTAAATACAGCAGAGGACAGGTGACAGGCTTTGTTCTCTCATTTGGAGACTAAAAATGGCATCGTTTCCAAGTAGAGAAACTAAGAATGTAAGGAGACAGGCAAACCCTGGAAGGGAAGGAATTCAATTTGGTGAGAAACAGCCTCCACACCCAACCCAGGCAAAAGCACATTTAAGTTAACATTCTTTTAAAAATATATTTAGTTCCCAAGTACACTCAGTTTCCTTATGGACAGCCTTTGGGGAAAGCAGAACCGCTGGATGATCAAAGGGATAGATTTTAACAGCTGGAAATTTCCATGCTTTGACTCGGGGGACAGGGCAGAGAAAGGGAAAAGAGGAATACCAGATTTCACTGTGGAGCAGCTCTGGGAAGACAAGCGTCACTTCCCTGCCAGTCTGGCCTGCAGTGGGGCCCAGCCCTGCCCTGGGCAGAGGGAGAAGGAGTGGATGTGAGGGCCCAGCAGGGTGACCTACCCACACACAGGATGTTGAAGCAGAAGCCTTGCGATGTTGACTTGTTGACCAGCTGGTCCGGGAGGCTGTCGAAGCCCACGTGGCCGGACAGGGACAGGTTCCTGAGGTCATCGTTCTGTAACACCCAGAAGAAAAGCATTTAGCAGGGTTGCAATACCCCTGTCAGGGAAGAAGTCCAGTCAGAACTGTGGTAAGGACACAGAGGCTTTTGGAACGCAGGATCTGTGTCTTGGGTTTCCCTCCCAAACACATTGTCCATTTCCTTCTACCCATCTCTGCTGTGGGGCTAAAATGTCCCCAAGCCCAAGAAAGGCAAACACCACCACACGGGTTCTCCATGCCAATAAACCATGATTCTTTACCAATTTTCAACACACAAATGCTGTTTCTGAGGCCCCAGCATCCCTTATCCCTAGGGTTATCATAAGATTATGTAGGCAGACACCTGGAAAAGAGAGTGGAGCTGTGAGCTGACCAGTTCCTGCTTAGCTGGTGAAGAAGCTGCTTCTTCCTGCACAGCTACACAGCAGAAACCAGCCAGCCTTCCACTTCAGAACTTCCCCAGCAGCATGGGAAACCCCCAGTGAGGCTGGCTCTCTCAAGAAGCACACTGAGGAGTGTGACACAGGCTGTGACATGGCCCTGCTTGCAACCCCAGAAGCCATTCCTGACAGACACACTTGTGCAGGTGAGCAGAGAGAGCTGGTGCTCTCCTTTGGCTCAGCGTGACACAGGCAAGGAGCAGTTCTCAGACTTGCTCTGTCCTCCCAGGACTACAAGGGACATGCCAACACTCCTGCCCTTTCCCTGCAACCCTTCAGCATGGCCACAGCAGGACACAGCTCCGTGCCTCCAGAGCCAGCTAAAACTCCTTCCAGCTTTTCCAGGCAGGGAATAAAGTGAGCATGCTGCTCTGCCATGCCTTGGTTTACAAATAACCTCATCTGACAGGAGGTGAGGAAGGAGGGCACCGTTCCCAGCATTTCCCAGCACTTCTGCATGTCTTCAGCAGGAACAGAAGCCAGGCCAGGCTGCCCAGAGATGCCAGACATCCCTCAGGACCTGCTCTCCTCCTCAGCTGCTCGGGGCCTTGAGCTGACAACACCCAATGCCCCAAAGCTGTTCTGTGGAGGGGAAGGGGGCAGCACAGACCTTGCAGAAGGGAGGTTTGAAACAACCCCCAGATTGCATTTGGGACCTTCCCACAGGCAGCTGTATGGCAATCCACAGAGAAGCCTGGAAAAACAAACTGGCCCAGTTACCTCTTCCCTGGCACATCACAGTTATGCCAAGCTCCTGAGCACAGCAAAACCAGCAGACAAAAAAAACCCCACAAACTTGGTAGATCTAGAGCAGCTTTGCTGTTATTTCACAATGTTTTTCTCCTGAAGTTTGTTTTCCTTAACTTGGAAGACACTAACCTTTCTCCAAACCAAAACATTTCCAATGGAGTCACTCCACCAAGGCCACAGTAAATTACAGTCGTGGGCAGCCTCAGCCTGGCTTAAAGATGCTGGAAGCACCAGCTTCTTTCCACAAATATCAGTGGGCTTTGAAGCAGACATGGGCAACTCTTTGGTTGTTAAGAATCAAGAGCAGAGGAGGACTTCCTACTCTCTGCACAACTGCTGAGCAGCTCCACTCCCCTCCTCAAAACATAACAGACCAGCCACCAATTGCAGGGAGAAATGAGGCACATCTGGGCTGAGTGTTGATGAGAACAGACCCAAAGAAATACAAAAATTCCCTGAGAAAAGCGACATCTCCAACCGCAAATGTCTCAGTCTGTGCCAAGGAGTCTGGGCAAAGGGCTCCTTTCTGCCATGCTCACAGATACCTGTGAGCCTCCTCTCAGCATCTAAACCAGGCCTGTCTGTAGGTAAATGCCAATTCACCAGCCTGTTCACCTCCATCCCTCTCTGTGCTGGGAGCTACTCACCAGCACCACCTCACAGAAGCTTAAGGTGATTAAGAGATGCCACGTCCGTCACTCAAACCACACAGAAAGACCATCACCTCACTCACCCACAACAGGGATTTCCCTGGAAAAGGCCCTGGGATCGATGTACGGCGTGAATGGGTTCAATTAAATATTTGTAACATTAGTATTTTTAAAAAATCGGTGCGCTTGGGTTTGTGACCAAGTGAAGGGAGCTCGGAGCAGATCCCAGAACGCAGAAAGGGCCCATGACTCACCCAAGGCTGCACACAAAGCGGTGGGTGTTGAACATCTCTCGGCACAGCACCAGTATCTCTTTCCCTGATATATTTTGGGAAAGCAAGTACTGCCTCATCATCAGTTGCTCAGCAGGAACAGGAGTTAGACTCATCTCTTGCATCTGTGTCAGTTATTTTTGCTACAGACCTTCTCCGGTTTATTTCCCACCCCTTGGATGGTTTTTTTTCTCCCCCTGCAAGCGGCAAACATCAACAGTGGAATAAACAAAAACTCTCTCTGCACTTTGCAATGCCAAGTATTTTTCACAGGCTGTGCTGCACAACAGGAGACAAGAGTAGCCTGGTATCTGCTCAAAACATCAAAACACTGGTGGAAAGATCAGAGGCCTGAGGCACAGGCAGAGATGAAACACAAACCCAAGCATCCACCTCCCTCAGTGTTCCCAGGATGCAGCGCATCTCCCTGAGTAGAGCAGGCACAGAAAATAGCTGCAGTTCTGCACAAGGATCACAGATACACACTTTGGAGGAGGCAGGAGAGCCAAAGGAACTAGATTTCTGAATCTCTCCTCCACACACACACAAACAAAGCCAGTTCTGCAGCATGCAGATGGGCCTTGGAAAGCTGGCACATTTTTGGGGGAGCTGCAGGATGCTTGTCCCCAGAGGAAAGAGGTGCACAGGTTGCATAACCACTTTCCACTGCAGCCAGGCCTCTGCTCTGGCTTTCACCTCTTCAAGGGGAGAGCTTCATCCACAAGGAAAAGAATCTCTGCTGGAGAGAACAAGCCTGATTGCTCAGGGTATCAGTAGCAGAGCAGGCAAGTGACTCACGCTTCAGGTCTGGCAGAGCACAAGTGCTGTAACAACAGGGGGATGCTAAGTCAGATGGCCCTGCCTCTCCAGCTGTGAACTGCCTGACAAGCTCCTGAGCACAGTGGGCTGGGTTTGATCCCAACTCAGTCATTCCAGCTAGAACTGGGCACCTCCAGCTGCAGAGCACTCAAAGGCTGACACGGCTCCTGCTCCACCCCAGAGCCCCTGAGTGCACCAACAAGCCCCAGGAATGCTACAAGCATGGATTTATTCCTCCTGCCACGTGGCTCCTCTTTCAGGGGAAGCCAAGAGCACTGCTCAGGTGCTTCAGCCCAAGTGGAAAGGCATCTCATCACCCTGCCTCACTGCCTTCTTCCCTAGCACATCCCCCATTCCCCCTCAAAGATGAACAGAGCTCAGCACAACTCCTCCCCTTCCCCAGCACTGCACCTTAACACCCTGCTGGACTGAAACAACTTCTCAGGAGTCACTCACACAAACACAGTCCTAGCAGATGCCTTGGTAACCACAGGCAAGTGGCAGTGTCTGAAGTACTGACCTCTTACAAGTACACCAAAGGAGTAACTGCTTGGCAAGCACCTCTCCTTGCTCCCAGCTTCAGGATCCAAGATCAGCGTGGGTGAAACTGCAGCTCCACAGACTCAGGGAGAGAGCAGCCAGTTTGCACCAGATGTGCTGCTAGACTTGGGTGTGTCTGGATGTTCTCAGATGTCAGAGAGCTTAAGACATCCCAAAAGCAGTCTGTATTTTTAAACTCTTCCTTCAGGCAGTCATGTCTCCTTTACTGAACCCCGCATCTCAGGGCATTGCTTCCCTCCCTCTTCCCATACCATCCATGAGCAGGAAGTGATTCTAAACGTCCAGAGCTATGTGCTAACCCCTACAATAACTACAGAGTAACGTGAACAAATAAATGCTTGTCTCTTGAGAAAGATGCTGATCACTTGACTTCTCTTTGCAGAGAGCCCTACCAGGCATCCCGCAGTCGATACTTCTTGGGTCAACAACAACCTCCGAGCTGTTGTTATCACAGGTGCTGGTTTTAACTGCAGCAGGGGAAGGGAAGGGGTAAGCTAAGCAGAGACAGGCCCCCAGAGGCACAGCTTCTACTACCCACCATCACTATGAAGAGACTGATTGTCAGGAACCCACATCCCACCGCTCTTCATTTTAAGGGGCGGAAAAATGCCTTGCAAAAAGGCAAGAATGGGTTTGCAGCCTCAGAACTCTTTTAGACCTATTTTAGCTCACACGTGGCTCCTGGTGGCAATGGTTTCACAGGTCAAGCAGTGCTGTAATGGATGCTCTGTGGCAAACAGTGGGTTTGCCCGGATGAGAATCAGGGAAGCTACACAAAACAATTCAGCTGATGAGGCACGTGCAAGGAGAGTCAGCTCATTCCTCCCAAGCCACAAGGGCTTGGCAGAGCCAGCAGGAACAAAGGAAAACTTCTTCTCCTCACTGGAGTCAGGAACAGCACGTCTGTGTGTGGATGGGGAGCTGGAGGTAAGGTGAGTCTCGTGCCACTCCTCGAGGCAGCACAAAGCAGAGCTGTGTCCTTATGCTTCCCAAAGTGTCTGGCAGCTGCCTGGAGATGAAGAAAAGTTGCTCCTCTCCAGGGAAGGAAAAAAGCCCCACTCCCAAAAGGCCAAGGAGAGAGTTCTGCAAGGAAACCTGCATTTACTGTCCCAGTCTTCAGTCTGCTCTCCTTGCTCAGGATTTAACCATGATGATGGCTATTCCCCAAGCCAAGCAAGCTCCTGGCTGAGCCCCTTTTGCTTTAAGGCTGCTGGCAAAACATTTCCCTTGGGCCCCTCCCAGCCCACTGCTGCTGGCGGCTGGGGGTCAGCTTCACACGGCCTCCCAAGAGTTAAAGAAAACAAAAACGAGCCTCAAATTCAAGAGGGGAAAAAGGCTGGTATGCAAAATACTGAGCTCAATCCCAAATATGAAGCAAGTGTTTAGTTATTTGAGGCCACACGACTGAGTGAGGCACCTTTAGGAAATTCTAAAAGCTTTTACTGTTGTCAGCAGCTCAGAGCAGCAACATTTTGGACCCATTACTAGGTCAAATCATCTTAGATGCTGCATCCAAAGCCAGGGACCTCTGGCTAGGGATAGTCTGCTGAGATAAAAATGCAGCTCAGGCAAGAGCAATAAGGACAGAAGCAAAGAGTAGTCAGCAAGAGACAGATCTATCCCTCTCCCAGAGTGGAGATTTGGAGGACACCAAGTATTCCCAGTGTCTATGGCAGAGCCAAGCTCCCTGTTCCTTGAAACAGCACCCATCACTCCACTCCCCTTCCTAATACAGGGTTAAGGAATGGTCAAACCCTGAACTGTTGGACAAATGAATTTATGAATAGCACGGGGAGAACATGGAAAGCAAGAACAACTCCCTTC
Organism: Eopsaltria australis; assembly: GCA_034509425.1. NCBI lineage: Eukaryota > Metazoa > Chordata > Aves > Passeriformes > Petroicidae > Eopsaltria > Eopsaltria australis. The sequence continues at coordinate 81,822 of JAVTVJ010000247.1, read as the reverse complement.
CCCTCCTTGGCACGCAGGGATGCCAGAAGAAAAGGGCTGATAGCAATCAATCAGTTTATAAAGAGAGGAGGGGCTTCTTGGCTGTTGTTTCAGGGTAAGATAACCATCAGTGTCACCAGCAGAGGAGGGGGAGTTCCTGGCTCCATGCTGCTGCTGGCTGGCTGCAGGCTCGGGCAGATCAAGCTTCTCAAGTCTGGGAGGTCCTTTGTTGTTTTTCTTCCCCCTTCCTTTCTTTTCTCCCCTTTTTTCTCACCAGGGAGAGCAGACCCCTGTGGAAGGCAGGCTCTCATTCTGTACATTAATGTGTCAACCAAGCCATGAAGATTTGTGCCTGCCTCCCTGCCACCAACCCACCAGTGACTCACTGCTGCAGCTATTGTCCCCGAGGGATGGACTGCAGGAAACCATCCTGATCTTCCTGGATAAAAGCTGGCACCAGCTGCAGTTGCTTAGGGACACACAGTTCCTCAGCAGTCCCCTGCCCCAGCCCTCCAGCAACATCTACAACAACAGCAAGGAGCCAGGTCTCTACTCCCAGGAGCAGGGAAAGCTGTCAGCAGAGTTATGCCACAGTTGGCTCCCTTGCTCTTTAAACAGGGAGGTCACAGGGAACACAAAAAGGCTGGATTTTCCTTCAAATCCCCAACAATCAGGACAGCAGAAAAGGTTATTTTGTGGGAGGAAGGCTGGAAGCAAGATGACCAACAAAGCACTGGGCAGCAACAGATGGGGAAGGGCAGGCGTGGGACTCGTGCTGCCCCACCTTGCGGAAAATGCTGCTCTACAGCCAAAATCTGACGGATCTGGGGAATCACCAGCCAAGGGAGGCTGCCACTGAGACCAAGCAAGGGGCTCCCCCGAGCAGATGCCCCCAGATGGGTGATGCTGGACACACTTCCATGCAATAAATAACACACAGGAGTGATGCTCTCTCCAGGGCTGGCTCTCTACAGGAAGGGCAGGATGACAGAGGGAACAGCGAGCAGGCACCACAAGCCAGCCCCTGCTCAGGGCAACCCACACACACCGAGCCTGCCAGAGGAAAAGCCAGCATGCCCCAAGCCCAGCTCCCCCAGCACAGATGCCACAGGGAATGGGAAGCACAAGGCCCAGCTCCCGGACACGCAGCACCAAATATCCTGGTTTTCAGCGCTCGCAACTGCGAGTGTTGGCCCCTGCCACAGGGCAAGGACACGGGGAAGCGAGGGGAACTGCTTACATTGGCAAGCTGCAGGAACTTGGCAAGAGCGTGGAGGGAAAAGGATACAGTTGCATTCTTCTGGAAAGAGGGAAGTCAGCAAAATCTGACAATTCAGGAGTGGCTGCACAGAGTGGGAAGGAGCATTTGTCTTCAGGCAAAATGTTTGGCTAAAGGTCAGCACAAGCTCAGAGCGCTCACAGTTCCATGTATGCCGAGAACTGACATAAAAGACGTTTTCCTCCGTAGGTTTCCAAAAAACCACGGACCTTTCTATTTGGAGTAGAAGTGACTAATGCTTCTAACAGCCCCAATGTCACAAACTGCTAACCAGCAAAAGAAAAAAAAAAGCTGGACTTCGGGGATGATAAGGACCATATGTGCATTCCAGCAAGGCTTGTAAACTTGCTGAAGGGAAAAAAAAAGAAAAAAGGAGAGAGGAAGGAAGGGGGGAAAAAAAAAAAGACATAATGTGACAAACAAGAATGAAGACCATCCGAAGGCAGAGCCCAATGAGAACCAGATGCTCTCTGCTTCTCTGGCTATTCTCTCTCCTGACAGGAGGATGATGTGCCACTGCCTCTGGCTGAGGGAATAAAATGGGAGCTGCTGCTCATACCAGCTCCCCACACGACCCACTCCACTCCTCCTGCCTCAGAAGGCAGTGCGTGGTTTATTGCAATTCCCCTGCCCTTTATCTTCTGCAATGCCACAGGCAGGGAAAGGCAAACCTACCCCTTCCAGCATCCCCAGCCATGCACAGCAGAGAGAGCTGGAGGCTCCTTCCCATGAGCCCTGACTGGAATGCTGCAGTGTGACACAACACTGAAGTCAGGCTGTGACTCCAGGCCAGATGACACCAGCGAGGACCAGAGAAGCTCCAGTCTTTGTTAGACATGAGAATGTGTCTCTTTAAGAGTTAAAAACAGCTCCCATCAGGACAGAAGCCAGCTGGGAGACAGCAGGAAGGCATGGTGCTACATGGCCATCAGAAACACTCTTCTGCCTTTCAGTTCTTTGCCCTTTTCCAGCCCTTCTGGCTGCACAGTCCCACACCACCACAGATACAGAAGGAGCCCAGCAAGGCAGCAGAGAGGAAAAACCCAACAGCCGTTTCCTTCTATATTTCACTGTCATGCACTTAAAATAGCCTTGAAACAGCTGCACACAGGCCGTTAAGTCACTGGATCCATACTTTGCTCAAAGCTGGAGGCACAGCCCGACACGGGACCCGAGACAGAGGGAAGGGTGATACATGAACTCGGCCAGATTCCAGTTCCACCCACAGAGAGACTATCCCAGGGAGCTCTCCGGGACACTGCCCCCAGGCACAGAAAGGCAGAATTAAGACAAACCTGTCAACAGAGAATCTGACCCCATCGCCAGGTTTTCCTCCAGCCTTCCCACCAACTCCAGTCCAGTTAGGGTTGTGAACACAACCAGAGCAGCAGAGGGATTTGGAGAAAGCAAAGCAGCCCAAAGTGCTTGCTCACAAAGCTGTAACAAGGCAGCACTGTTCCAATACCTGACTCAAATTAAGGGCCGCTGGGACACAAAAAGCAGCAGCTTTCCATGAGGTGGTGAAGGCACAGCCCAGCAGGGCTGCATGGCAGTCCTTAACCCCATGTGCTCCTTCCTGAAAAGCTGCAGCTGCACGTCAGGGGCACGTGTTGTCAGCTCCTATTCAACAAGCTCCAGGACTGGAAGGTGCCTCAGCTCGTACCCAGGATAATTCATTATCCCTGGGACTCACAAGCAGGATCCATGGAATACTGTGCCCTGCTGGCTTGCTCAGAGGCAGGTGGGGGACACCGTGGCTGTCGGTGTCTGCACAGACCCAATTCCCAAGCAGGGCACCCGAGCTGTGCCTATCAGAGCACACAGCTTCACATCATCTATTTACCACTTCTCTTGAATCTGGACTAAAGGGTTCAGATCGACCACAGTAGCTGCCTTCACACCTAAATCCTGAGGTAACACAGATGTACATACACACATGGCTTATCCCATGCCCAGATACCACAGCACTGAGTATAAACAGGTCCTAACTTCAAACTAATCACCACCCAGCTCCTTGAGAAACCCCTACCGGGGCTTTTAGAGACCAAACAAGTGCTAGACACACACAAGAATTCCCCAGGCAAACTTTACTGGTCCAGCATTACCAAGGAAGTGTCAATCCAGTACCAAGTGGATTGAAAAGAGCTGGCTCAGACCAGCTCTTCTTAAATTCATATGCAACGTGCACGTGCATATATAGCACTAAGGTTGTTAAGTAAAAGGCCAGAGAAAACATCTCGGGTTTAGCAAAGTCCAGTGTTACCACTCTCACCAGCAATGGGTACACTCGAGTGTGATTCTGACCAAGTAACCAGAAAACAGCAACAAAGCAAGAGAAGCAGCTTTGAATGAGTTCATGGCATGGCCTAATATGCTGAGTGTTGAGTCACAGCCCTCACATCTGCTTCAGAAGGGAAACAGAACACACAGAGCCCCTTATGGCACACAGAGCTCTTCCAGGGCACCAGGGAAATCCTTCAACATGAATAAGAAAAGGTCAGAAATCAATAAATATCGAAAATTACAAATACCGTTTGCCTTAGTGCACAGTGTTTCATCTTCAGCAGGAACAGAAGTGGAATTAAGCTGGACTGAATCTGCATGCAGAGGAAAAGGTGAAGGTCTACTCAATTATTTGGCTGACAGTTTTGGAAATATTAGTCCATAGACTTTGAGCTCTCAACTGACTCAAAGCAATAAAGTTCCCCACTTGCCTCCAGCAAGTCCTGCTTTTCCTGCCTTAAACAGGGAAAGCCAATACCAAAATTTTTATGAATAGGAGCAATTCTATATTTCAACTGAATTACTTCCTTCCCTCCACCTCACTAATTCCAAATTTTTGTGGTTACCTTGAAAGACTATGTTTTGTCTTTCCAAAAAAACTTCACTGGCCAGAGTTCCTCCAGAGGAAAGGACATCTGATCTCGGTCTGCAGCACAGCCATAACACTGGGATTGTTGGGAGGAGATGGGACAAGAAGGCCACGCTGCATCAGGCTTTTTATCCTCCTTCTGTTGTGCTGCGTTGAGAACTGCCACAGAAACTTCACGTTTCTGGAGTCTACAGACAGTGCAAGACAAAACATATTTCTCACATGCAGCCCACAGACAGGAATGTTCCCACAGTCCTCTCCACATCCATCACTTGCTAAGGGGCAGGACCACAAAGGCGTGATGGCCACGATAATCCTGGTGATGCTCCAAGCCATAAGGAGTCCCTGGACAGGACACCAGCAGCTGCCCAACATGCACTCCAAAGCATCTGAACTCCATAAACGCACGGCTAAATAAACATTTACAGCACCAGAAGAAAGGATTAACTCTCTACTCACAAGGAATCCAAGGATTAGCTTTACAGCTCCACTTTTTGAGTTGTAGGAGAGACAAACCCTTCATTCCAGAGATTGAAACCAACTCCCAGGAGCATCAAGAGTCCCACGCTGCCCCACGCCTGTGTTCTGGAGTTCATCTTATTCCTCCCCACCCCTGAAAAGGGATAAGGCTTTCCTTGCATTCCAGCTGCTGGTGACAAAGTAACACAGAGAGAGGGACATGACAGAACAAGCCCCCACCACAGCACAGACCACCAAGGTCTCTGAGGCAGCACAGCCGAACTCCCTCCCTGGGGCAGCTGAACATCTCTGTCCTCTCCAGAGCACATCCTCGGCCTCCCCTGCAAACACACCAGCAAGGAAATCCAGTGCCCATGGTGGCCTCCAAAGGTGGCTCAGGCAGCACTACCACCCTACAAGAAAAGGGTTTTTCCACAGGAGAGGAGCCTGGGAAATCCGTGCATTGGGGAAGGATCTTCCCCTCAATGACACCCAACATCAGGCTTGTTCAACAAGGCTCTTTTGCAGGGACCTCTTTTCCAAACACCTCTATAACTGAGGCAGGAATTCCTGAATAAGAAAATAAAAAATGCCATTGGTGCAAGTGTGATTTAATTGTAAAGGCAATGATGCCATAGCTGGGTGGATGCAGCAGGCTCCAGAGCTGTGTGAGCACAGCTTCCACCCCAGGGCTGGCTCCTGGCAAGAGGCAGCGTGCACAGGGCTGGCAAATACCAATGTCACAGCACCAGGGATTTCAAGCAGGTTTAGAGCAGATTTATTAGTGTAATCCTAATAATGCTAATAAAGTCAGATGCAAAACCGGCACAAGTCGCTGCACATGGAAAAACCTCCCCACGCCCCCCCTTCACTCCTTGTAACTAAAGCACGAGGCTGCACAGTCACCCTTTTCCTCCTTCCTCACTGCAAGGGCTTTGGAGGCTCCAGTGACACCCCCAAGTCCCCTCGTGTCAGCAGGTTCAGATGCTCCCAGCCCCTGGACCTTCAGCCAACTGCTATGTTTCCATAAGCTTAGCTTTTGTTGGTGAACAATTTTGCTTTCTGCCCGAGAAGAAGGGACACACATAGCCCAAACAAAAAACCCCAACAATGGGAACAGTGTCTAAATGTACAGCACAAGGAAATAAGCACGAGAAAAATATTTTCCTTTTGGCTGTTGCTAAGTTTCATTAGCACTGTTATTTGAACATCTACATGTAGAAAACAACAATTCCTAAAGGAAAGTACTAAGTGGCTACATTCCAGATACTAATTAAATGCATCTTATAACAATAAAATTCTCTTTGGACTCACAAATAATTCCAAGCACTTGATCCAAAACCTACTATCAACTCTGTGTTTGGTGTGTTCCCCCCACATTATCTCCAGAACCAGACTTCTTCCCAAGTTCTCCATCCCAACACAGTCTCTGACAGAGCTGCGTGCTCAGTGAGCTCGTGGTGTGTGTCAAATCTCCAGAACATTTGAGGATTATGTTGCATTTCAACCTGTCCACTGGAACAAGGGGCATTTGTAACAAGAGAGGCAGCAAGCAGTCATTCACACTCACAGCAGAAGTGACACTTGGCCAGGAAGCGTGAGGAAGATGTTTTCATGGCCGGCAAAGGGATAAGCTCCATGAGGAGAACAAGTTATCCAGCAGGCAGCTGCTTGGAGGCAAGCACTGCTCTGCCGTGTGACTGAGCCTAGAGGCACAAAGTGCAGAGAAATGCCAGGTAACACAGATCAAGCACAGCAAACTTCCTTTGGAGCATTCTGTAATGATCTCAGATCCACAAAGATCCTCACAGGTAAGCAGCACACATGCACTTCAGCAGAGCGAAGGCTTGCAGAGGGGTGGCTATCATCGAAGGCTCCCCTCAGCTGTGAGGACACCCTTTGTTATTAAAACCAGACTTCAGAGATGTTTTTAGCACTGCCACGGAGCAGATGGATGAGCAGAGAGCAAAGAAACCTCAATTAGTGTGAGCAGGCACCGATCCTGCCCTGTGTGCTGTCAAAGGCTTCGCACCCGCATTCCAGGGCTCCCAAACACCTCTGTGAGCCGGACCTTTGGCTTCTGCTATCTCAGTCATCCTCCAGCAGTCCCAGTGTCGCGACAGTTTAATTAAAAGCAGGAGCCTGAAAAGCTGGAAGGAGGCCGGGAGTGCTGCTGGGTTCACATCCGGCTCTGGAGCCTGGTGCCAAGGAAAGGCGTCCATCCCTCCACAAATGGCAGAAAGGGCGCCCAGCAGCAGCTCCCAAGCCAGGGGACAGGTCTGGAGTGGGACTGAGCTGCCCTGGAGCTGCAAGATCAAGTGATCTGGCATGTGCCCAGACAGTCCAATTACCTGGAATGAGGAAAGTGACCTCCCAAACAACAAAGATGCTGCTAAGGTTGCTTGGGAAAAGCCTGTAGCTAAAAGCATTTCCCTGTGCTGCTCCCCACGTCCTGTTTGGTGCATTCAGCAGACGCATGTTTAATGCATTTCTGCTACTTCAGTGTCCTGCCTAGAGCCCAGCACAGCCCTGCACAAGGGCCAGGCTTTAGGAGCTAAGTGGGACACTTCCAAACATTACCCTGCACTAATCCAATGTTATTTTTCCCACAGCAGCCCGCCGCTCACAAGACCATTGGCAGAGGTTTGCAACCGCTGGCATTCACCCACGTTCTCTGGAATCGTGTTCTTCCAAATTCATAAATTATTCCATACACAGGCTGCTGCAACATCCATTAGCTGTTGGAGCAGTCCTGCTAGAAGGTTAAACTGGAGCCAGTATCCACCCCCACAGATTAATTAATGCTGGCCACCACATTCTGCTTCAACTGTCCACCCCAGTCATGTATGCACTTCATAGGCAAAGCAGAAGCAGTTGGATACAGATTTAATTTTAATTTCTGCCCTCCTGTCAGAGACTTGTGCTGCACCAACCCATGCCACTGCTTGTAACAGAGCAGTGTTAAATGAAACTCACACTTCCAGTGTTATTCCCCTTTACACCCCGAAAGCAAACAGACTGAATTCTCTGGAGTACTTCACTTCTGGACAGTCCAGCTGCTTGGATTTCTCCAGAACAGCCAAGCTAAACACAGTCCAAAGTCTTGCAGCCTTATGAGTGCAGATGATAGACACTGCACTGCTCTCGGTCAAAATCCATAGCTCAAGGACAGCTTCTGGAACGGAACATTTTGCAAGGCTGTTTCTCTAAATAACAACAATAAGCAAGTGGGTTTGCCATTAGCTTGCACCTCCCATAGTTGCTTTATGCTGCAGCTTTTCATGCTCGCAGTACTCGGATTTCTCATCCCCTGTTTCCCCTCAACTCCTCTTTTTCCCTGGGAGCACCAGGACAGGCAGCAGGGCATGTCAGGTATCCCTCCCCTAGCAAAGCCCGGGGCTCTTCAGCACCAGTCCCACACGGAGGGAGAATGACTCTGACAGATGAGCAGGCCCCGCTCGGCTCCTACGGCAGCCCGGCTGTACAGACCTGACAGAGCAGGAAAATCCCGTCACAAACTCAGGGAGCCAAACCTAAGGATTCAGGAAAGACAAACACACCCCAAGGCAAATTACGCCTGCTCCAAGCAAGCGCTTCCTGCAGAGGTCTAGGGAAGATTAGCTCTCATGAAGGAGCTCCTTGCTCTGACATGCTCTGTGACTCCAAGCGCTGCAGGCCCACCTATCCCAAAACCGGGGCACAATTCCCATGTGCGGTGCACGTTGTTGCCCTTGGCTCGAGTTATTTAATGAGATACCAAAGCGAGGGATCTGCTGCTGCATATTCTTCATTAAGATTGCAGTCTCCACCTCCTCGTTGCTCAAAGCAGGAGGTGATGCACGAAGCCACAAGCAGCCCTGCCTGGGTTGCTCATATCCCAGAGCAGCTGGGGTCTGACAGATAAATACCTGCTGAGGGACTCGGGAAGCCTTCAAAGAGGAAGGCTAATGGCCAGCTCTTCCTCCCACGGCTGTCCAGGAGAAGGAGCTGAGTCTGTACATGTAGCATGAGGGCTCCACAGCCTGAGAGCTCGTGCCTGCACCTGGCCAGCAGCGCACACCGACCCCAGGAGAGCCCGTGCAGGCTGGAGCAGCCCTTCCTCAGGCGCTTGATGCCTCAATTCACATTTTCTCAGGTCACTCAGTAGCCCCTGAGGGTGCCAACTGGAGCATAAACCTCAAGAGCGGGCTTGCACAGCCTTCCTACTTACTCAGTACCCAGGGGGATGGCACACATCCAGCCATCCCCATCCTCCTTCCACCCACCCAGCACCATTGAACCCCAGAGCTGCGCCACAATCCCTCCTCTGCAAGGCACGGCACCAAAACGGGAATGCGAGGCTCCAGCCCCGAGCAGCTTCCAATTGCCAAGATGTTTCAGCACACACAGCTCAGAAAAAGATACATTTACCACAGTGTGGATACTGACAACATCCACACTCCATTCCCCTGGGACTCCTTACGGTGGATTTTACATAGGGACCAACCACCTCCTTCATGCCAGAAACATTTTCTAGCCCGTGTGAACTTTATAGCTCCCTTCAAACTGAAACCAGGACAGCACGTAAACTGTATCACAGCTAGCCTGGATTTATACTTCTGGCTTTCTGGCTCAGCTCACTGGAAGAAATCATCAGGTTACTTGGTTAGGCTATGAAAATCCTGTTTTCCTCAGGTTATATCAAAATCCTGTAAAGCACATCCCACTGGAAAAAAAACATTGCTTTTCCAAGCTCCATTCCTGGCAAGGCCAAACCCAGAGGATATGTAGCTGTGTTCAGCAGCAGACGGGAATCACGTGGCAACCCACAAGTTCAAAAAAATGTTTTGTTTAAGCAACAAAACACCTCTGGCTTTGTGTTTAAACGGTTCTGGCCTACACCAGAGAAATTAAGTATCTCTGAGGAATGCTCTGTGTGAAAATTGCCCTCAATTGCTTTCAAATAAACCCAGAGAAACAAGGTCAGAGTTACTCACACTGCTCACCTTTAAACCTTTCCTCCTTATTGCTGCATCTCCCTGAAAACACCACTTGCATATTACGCTATTTGAATAGTTATTTTCTTGAAGGTAGTTTTAATTAAAAGCATCAATCTGGCAATGCCACGAGAGTTCGCTTGATTTGGTGCAACAGGGCGAGGTCTGCAGAGGTGACTGTGGTGTGCTATTAACTCACTGATCACAGCTTGGCACCTCACGAAACAAGGCATGGAATTATCTCAGAAAACAAAGGCACACCAAGACAAAGGCGTTTGCCCAAGACCACACACCAAATCAGAGGCCAAAACACTCGCAGCATGCCAGCCCTAATCCCGAGTGGCTCCTGTAATTACTGCTCTAATAATTAATAACTGCTCCAGTCCAAATGCTGGATAGCAGGAGCGCTTTCCAGCCGGGTGAATACTCAGCTACCTGGAAACACACAGCCCAAGGTCCCCTGACAGCACCACTCAATCACCTATCAGGAACCGACGTGAATCCTTCCAATTGTTCACTGACCAGCAACTGTGTGTCCCAGAAGGGGAGGCATTTCTCTGAAAAGTTGTTTATTTTTTTTTTTTACTTTCAGCCAGGTTCTTGGTAATTGGGAGCACCAGGAGAGTTTGCCACAGCTTTGCTGAAGAGCTGTCCCAGAGCCCAAGTGCACCCTTTTCCCACGGAGGCTCTCCCCAGCAGGATCTGGTGCCGCTTTCTGCCTCCACTGGGCACCAGTGCTGCCATCACCAAGCCCTTCCCTCTCCCACAACACCGAGCCAGGCCTGCTAGAAAGGCAGGAGCATTCAAGGGCTCCCTCGAAGATGGAAAGATTTAAGGGAGCAGGGGGAGAAAAGAACTGGCATAAATTAGGTCAAACGCTCCTGAAAAATGCCAGGTACTTTATATATAGTGACAGCGCTCTGATATCTTTTAATCTCAGCTTGCCATTGTCAGATTTAGCTGAAATTCCCTGCTTTTGCTCCGGCTGCCATATTAAAGTGCCAAGTATTTAATATTAATGAGGCAGATGAAACAGAATGAGACTAGGCTGGCATTTTCTGTGATAAAAGACAGCTTGTGGTAGAAAAGCCTTCATTTTAAAGCACTGGGGATTTCTCTTGGCTTTGAAATTACATACAAGATACAGGAAACCAACAAAATCCTGTTCAAATGTAATTTAAAATCTTGATCTTCTGATTCTATAGGCTAGCAAAGGCATAATGGTTGATTGGCTGTTTCTTCTGCTAGAAAAAACCCATAGCAGCAGCGAGCTGAGTTACCTGGCCAGTATTAGGGGAAGCTTAAGATAAACTGCTGAATCAGGATTCGAAAAATTACTTTCTTTCCCCTCCCTCCTGCGTCCATACCCCACACTCAGGCAAAACAATCTCAGAGCTCAGAACTCTGACTGCCCAAAAAAAGCAAAAGCAGGCCAACCTGGACACGAAAGGGGTTTGAAGGAGGAAAAAGCAGCAGCCAATAGATGTGGTGGTGAAGTGGTGTGATTTGTCACCAGACGATACCACGAAATCCCTGCTCCTCCTGGGGCCCTGACATGAAGATTTGAGGACTGTGCATATGTTCAGTCCCAGATGGCTGCACTAAGCCTCATAATCACTCGCAGCATTTGCAGGGAGCAATACCTGCTCACAGTATGACAACCTAATCTTTTCGCTGGAAAAGCTCAGAATAAATGAGCACTGCTTCCAATTATTTAATTCAACAGTTTCTGACAATACCAGCCTTGACACCTCAAGCTAGGAGCAAAACAACAACAAAGACTACTGAAATAACATCAGCCATGCTGTTTCTACGTTCATCCCCCAGATACCCAATAAATGTAATCCTGCCAATTAAAACTAAAGGAGACAACAGAGAAAAGAAAAAAAATCTGTAATCACAGAGGAAGCAAGAAAAGGAAAATCCAACAACATTTATGCACAACCTGTTTACTGGCAACCCTGTACAACTCCCAGACACATCCAGGCAATGTGGGGAAATCCATGTTCCTGCAGGGAGATGCCAGGAACGAGTGTCAGCCTTAACCTGGTGCCTTCACCTTTCCAGATTGCAAGTTTCTCATTTCCAAGCCAGTCTGTTGCCTGCCAAATTTTGTCCTAGAAAAATGAAGCCAGGGACCATCAGCCTGGCATTGTTCATTCATCTGAAAGCTGCCAAAAGCTTCCAGGCTGACTCAGATCAGAGGAGAAGAGTTTGCACGGGGGCTGAAGCGACATGATTTGTGCACGTCAAAACGCAAAGATGTGTCTGTGGCTACGGGTGGGAGCCTCTACCTGGAAGGCTAAAAGCAGCCCTGCAATTCCACCTCTACTGCAGCTCACACCCTTGTATTCCCTGTGAACCGCTCTCCGTGTTGTCCTGAGGAGCCACAAGCTCACAGGGTGACCAAGCAAGCCATCTACCCAACCTCATCCTTTCACTTTCTCTGCAGACAAAAACAGAGCTGCCACCACCAGACTGCCAGAACCTAAAGTCAAGCCAAGTTCATGTGCTTACACAAAGCACTTTGGTGCATTCCACACGTCTGGCAAACAGCTTCTCCTGAGCCTTTTGCTTACACAGGACGGACAGTGTAATTCACTTTGCACCCAGTGAAGCCACCAGTGAAACACCCAGACCTGGCGTAACACCTTCACATGCACAGACAGCCTGGAACAGCACAGCAAGGCATTGACAAAGATCCTGCTCAGGAGGCAAAACAGCTCCTCACTTCCACACCCATCACGTGAGAGAGGTTAATATAATTCCTGAATGAAAGACATGAGAGGCATGCAGATTTCCAGGAACAATTCATATTAGAACTACTGCTGTGCACAGGAACCAGTTCTCAGGAGCTGCTGGCAAAGCAGGGGCAACAACTGTGGCAAAACCAAAGTGTTTTTAAACCATGCCTTCTTCTGTCAGCTTGTGCCAAGTATTCATGAGCAGATCTGGTAAAGAAATAACCCACAATTACAGCACTTCAATAACATATTTCCAGCAGCTAGATCCCATCTGAAAATAAACCCAGAAACAGAAAATCCAATTAGACAACAGAAAGATCTAAAGAAGCTGTAAGCTCAGATAGAAGAAAGCACCAACTCCCCAAATACAGCAGCAGTCTGCTCTTTGACAGCACCTTATGTGGGATGCTGCTACAGAAAACAAAAACCTTAAGCCTGCAAGAAAAGATGCAGCTTCTTCCTGTTTTCAGACACTTCAAGAGCTCTAATTGCAGATTCAGATCCTAAGACTATGTCGCCAAAAACACAGGCACAGCCTGTATTCTTAAGTAAGGAGTCCCAAAGATAGCTCAAGACTCATCAATCACAGAGCTCAGCAAAATAACTGTACTACCAAGGAAAGGCAGTAATGGCCTTTGGACTACAGCTTGTGCCAGCAGAGCTCCACTTACTTACATGGGATGAGCAGAGCACTCCAGAGAGAGAGAAAACTTCCAGAAGGGGTGAGTAATACTAAAGGAAAACCATAGGGAGCTGCTCTTCCCTCTTGTCGCTCTTCCTTCAGCACCTCATGCACGGCCAAGTGGACCTTGCCTGCACCCAGGTTCGTCACACCTGCTCCAGCTGTGGTTATGGCAACACAAGTCCTGCCCACACGTGTCTAAACCAGGCACCGGGGTGCAGAGGATGAGGAAAGGCATCCACGTGGGATGAAGCAGCCAAGAAGGAGCATCTCTTATTCCCTCTGCATAGTGGATGCAAGTAACCCAGAACTCCATGGAGCAAGAACAACATTTGGGGTAAATTTCTGTTAACTCTGCTGTTAGCTAAGAGAGCCAGACCCTGAAGTTGGTTCTGTGTCTGTGCTCCAGAGCCTCCTCCAGCAGCATCAGCACTGAACTCTCTCTCGTGGTGTTTGTCTGAGCCATTATTACGCATCGCTTACTCCATGAGTGTGAGCAGGCTGCAGAGCTGCTCACAGAGCTGGAAGCAAAGGCAGCCACACAGCGTACCTAAAAAAAGCTTCGAGTACTATTGGGAGCCTTTTTTTGTTTATTTTTACATCACCTGGTTGCATCCAGCTGTTCTGTGCAGGAGCTGCTTCAGTACCTTTTCTTGAAAGGGCCCCTGTGGCTCACAGGGCTGAAGACTGGAGCCAAACCATGCCAAGGGCAAGGCTGGATGAGGCTGCAGCGTTTGCCAGGCCAGCAGAAGACCCTGTGCCCTTGGCATCTCTCCTGCCAAGCAAGCACTGAGCAGCCTCACGCCCGTGCTCCCAGAATCACCTCAGAAAGAGCCATGGAAAGGCCACAAGAGAAGCAACAACCCTCAGATGGCTTCAGAGTGGACAGCCAGCCAGGAAAGCTCTCTCTCAGGGGCTGCAGGGGTGGGAAGGGGACATATAAAACATGCCTCAGCTCTGAGTAAATATTTTATTTCTCAGATTCATGCTGCTTACTTAATCAATCCTCATCATTATTTCAGAGGTCTTACTCAGGCACTAAAATTGCTTCCCCATCATCTCACCCACACAAAGTAAGGACTTTGCAAGTACCTCCACCAGATCCTGACTCCAGCTCAGCTCATTCACACTGGAAAAGCTGGAGGTCCTGAGCATGTGGTGGCCTGGACACACAGCCTGCCCCAGGACTGAGGCTGTGATGAAATAAAAGCAAGGAGGAGGCAGGTTCCCACCATTGTTAACATCAACAGGAGCAGCAAGAATTGTCTGAAAGAATTTCCTACTGCAAACAAGGCACCTAGGTGAATAAAGGAAACAAAAAGGTCACAAACTAAAACACAGTCCTGCGTGCACCACCCAGGGCTGCGTCCTTGGTGCAGACAGCTGAGCCAGGCCAGCCCCAAAAGCCCCATTTAGCAGCAGCAGGAAAGGAAACCAAACCCTGTGCCCTGGCCACCTCAGCAGCCCCAGCAGTGCCACCCACACCCACAGCACCACCACGACCAGTGAGGAGTCTGCAGCCCTGTGATATGGATAAATGGGGCACCCCCTTCCCTGGTGCCCATCTCCTGTCCCAGGTGGTCCTGGTGGCCCCGTGGCACCCAGCAGCACACACGGATGTGGCTCTCTAAAGGTGCTGACCCCAGCAGGAGTCAGCAAACCTGCTGCCCAAAGACAAAGTACAAAGGCTTCAACCCTGCTCTACCTTCCCATCTCCCTCTCCTTCCTCCCCTCCATGGAAACCAGCAGTGTCTCATTATCAAGTATTTTTAAAACAGATTGAAGAATAAGAATACACAGTGCTGTTTTAATCTCTCAGACAACGTTTTCTGTGGTTCCCATGCAAAATCTGCATTCCAGCTTCATTTTCCCTCAGTCTTTGGACTTGGAGAGGGAAGTACACCAATGCCTACTCCTGAGTGAACATGAGTCTCACTCCTGTAACACAACCAAGCTCTGGTTCTCTAAACTTTTAGGATGAACACATAAAGAGAAGGGTAGGTAGTGCCACAGCCCTCTTCCACACTCTGATCTACTAAGAAACCATTCAACACTGGTCAAGATGCTGGGAATTAATCCAGGAGGAAGAAAAGCATTCCCTATCCAGCACATCTCAACAGTTTCCAGACTGGAAGTGGCTTATCTCACACGGAGCCCAGATGACCACAGCATCCTCCCAGCCTGGCGCATGTTTAAGCACAGGCATGGCTTTCATCAGCTGAGAGCTCCCACGGCAGCTCCCAGCACCAATCCTGCCAAAACTTTGCTTATGCATGCCTTTACATTTGCATGCCAAGATCAGCCTCCATTAAGTCAAATGAAATTACAGGCAGCACATTACACATGTGCCTTCACATCTGTGGGATCAGGGCCTTAAAAAGAAAGCCACACACCCTACCAAAACACGCCCTGCTCGGCTACAATTAAACACAGACACTTCAGAGTAGTTTGCTGAAGTTATTCTTTATGCATACTTTTACAATTAACATAATGTCATATCCTGCCAGGATGTAAAAGGCTGTGACTCAGGAATGTTATCATCGTTTTAACTCACACTGACTCGCTTTTGGTTTCATTCTTTTCCTTGTTCTTTCCCCCTTCCTTTAATTCTCCCCTCTAACAACATGCATGCCACTCAGGGCTCCACTTAATCATATTTTGTAAGAAAGTTGGAAAGGCAAACGTTCACCAGTCTTGCCTTGCTCTAACATATAATTAACTATTCCTTCCAACTCCCTGCCACCCTCCCAGCAACACAACAGCAGCATGCAAAGTGGGAGCAGAGAGGATTAGATAAGGAGGTACACGAGACAGAACATCCCCAACATCTCCTGAATGCCAGCCCGCTGTCCTTTCTTCTCTTATCAGCCCAAGATAAAACAATTCCCTTGTCCAAAAAGAGTGGATTCTGGAGGATGGAGGGTCTGCCCACCAGCTGTTTGCAAGGAAGCCGAGTACCCTCCCTCCTTCCATCTCCCACACACACATGCTTCTCATGCTGATGGATGCTTTATCCTGCACTCAGTCCCACTGGACTGGACTCAGCAGTGCACAGACAGGAATTGGGTTTAACTGCTGCAAAACCCTCTGTGGATGCTGTTCTGGGACGGCCCATGGACTTGGATTAACCAAAAAAAAAAAACCAAGAGGCTCAGTAGCAGCACTGGTTTAACATAATAACAAAAAAAAAAAAAAAAGGCGCCAAACACATCCACAAGAACAAACAGCAATCACATCTTGCAATAAGCCACGTTCCTGAGTCTATTCATGCTGCAAAGTTACTGCTCCACACAAAGCCAAAAGGCTCTGCTCGGCAATCCCCTTCAGCCTGCCCTAAAAAACCATCCGAAGCCGTGATTTCAATGCATATTCTTACACTGAAAGACAAACTTCAATTTCCAAGCATGCTTTAGACTTTAAGATCAAGGACACGTTTCAGAAGAAGCTTTACAAATGGCTGGTATAATTTGTAGGTATTCTGTTAAGAAACACCAGCACTTATTCTGCTTAGTAGCATAACCTCCCCACCTCCAGTAACACCATTAACCCCATCTCCATACATTTGCTTTGCCACATCAGAGGAACCATAGAGCCCCGCAGACCCATAAGCACATCATAAACGCTAAAGCAAACTCGTCTCATCCTGGTCACATCTTGAACGCAGACCATTTTCCTGATTTGAGAAGGAGTCACATTCAAGTTCTCCACTCGTGGGCAGCATCCACGTTACTCCCAAGCACTGGAAAAGTTACCGGGAAGTCGGTCAAGTCTCTCCCTCCCCCGGCCGACCACGCACAAAAGTGCATTCAGTCTGGTCACGGTGGAGTTTCATTCACGTCTCTGCAAACTGGATGCAAGAGAGACTTGCTTTTCTTTTTCAGCATCTTTTAGTTCTTGTGGGCTTTGTGGGTTTTTTTTTAACTTTCTCCCTGTAAGGGGGAAATCTTTTGTCTTTCTCAACAGGAACGTAAAAACCCTGCCGGCCACCACATCCCCAGAAAAACGGTCACGCTGGAAAACGCAGGACACGCGTGTCCCTCGGACGACTTTCGCGTCGGGACTGCCGCGCCTTGCCCGCCGCAGCCTCCCGGGGACCGCGGACTCGTCCCGCCCGCCGGCTGCCCACCCGGCTCGGGGCACAGCCCTTCCCGCTCTCAGCTCCTGCCATCCACGGGCAGCAACGCCCGAGGCGAGGCACCGACACCTCGGCGGCGCTGGGCGCAGCCCGGGACCACCCCGCCGCCTCCCCGCGCCCGCGGGGTTGGGAGCGCGGGGCTCCGGGAGGAGCTGCCCGCCGCCGCCGCGGCCCCGCCGCACTCACGAACCGCGGCCCCAAACCGCGGACAGAAAAGTTTTGCGCGGGCCCCCCCGGCTTCGGAAAGGGGCAGAGGCGGCGCGCCCCAGCGAGCCCGCCGCACCCTCCGGCACCGCGCCCCCGCAGCCCCCCGCAGCCCCCCACGGGCACCGCGCCCCTACGAGCCCCGCACAGGCATCCCCGGCGCTGCGCCCCTGCAGCCCCCGGCAGTGCCCGCCACCGCGCTCGGGCGATCCGGCCCCGGCCCCGGCCCCGCGCTGCCCCCGCCGACCCCCGGCCCCGCGCACCGCCGGTCTGCCCACGGCCACGGCCATCGCGGTGCGGTGCGGTGCGGTGCTGTGCTCTGCGCTGCCGCCCGCCGCCGCCTCTGCGCTGCCTGCTAGCACTGCAACATGGCCACCCGGCGGGGAGGGCCCATGCGCAATGCAAAGGGGCCGGGCGGCGAGGCGGGACCCCCCCGGCCCTCCCCCGGGGCCGCCGGGTAGCGCGGGCGGGCGGCCGGCGCCGCCCCGCCGCTCGGGGATCCCCGAGAGCCAGCGGGAGCCCCGGGGGGCTGCGGTCAGTGGCCAGCGGTGACCCCACTAATCCTTCTCCTGCCCACGCCCCCCACGGGTACCCGTCCCCTTAACCCGAAGGGTCTCCGTCGCCCACCGTGGCAGCCCCACCGCTGAACGCACAGACACATCTGCTCCAGACACCCTGGCAAAGAGGTGGCCGAGCAAGCGATCTGCAAGGTTCTCCTACCAGCAGTTAGGTGAAGGAGTGTAGGGATTCGGCAAAGAGGTATTTCTAACAGGGAGGCACGCGGGAGCCCTTAACTCCCTTGTATAACAACACAGAGGACAAAACCTGTCACCTCATTCCTCTTGTTTCTCCGAGCTCTTTTCTGTCAAACACGCACACGCACTGTTTTTTGAACAAACTTGGTACACCAAGCAGCAGCCATGGTGGCCAGCTGCTCTCCCACTCCACTAAAGGATTTCCAGGGATGTAGAGAAGCACAGCTGCCTCCTTGCTGCCCCAGATGACAAACATCCTGGTGTGGAGCATGATATCTCTTCACCTGTGAAGGTGGGAGTTTTAGAGCTAAGCTCAACATGTCTGCTTGCAAATCTTCGACCAAGGCAGTGATGAAGAAAGGGCCCTGCATTGCTTTGTGAGACATAAAATCCCAAAGGGCTGCAGAAGACAAGAGACCCTATTTGCTGCACGCAAGAAGGATACATTGATTCATGGACACACCAGAGCTACCCCCATATGTGAACATCCACAGAATCAAAAGCAAAAACCCAGCAGAATAAAAGCTGAGAGCACAAGTAAATGACCTGGGGTAGTGGTAAGCAAATGAAGCTCCACAGTACACTTACCATTTGTAGTCCCTTTGATGTCAAGGTTGGACCTTTTCCCTCCAAAAGCCATTTCTGCATGGCTACGTAGTAACATATGGCTGTTTGAAGAGGGCTACAGAGTCCAGGTATTTCCTTCCTGCAGCTTTTATGGCTGTGTTTTGAAGAACTCAGGAGCTGATCTTGGGAGAGTGGTCACCCACACCAGCTCCTGCACCCCCAGCCTGAACCAGAACCAATGGAAGGGCACTGCCTGACCCTGCTTCCCACCAGCAGCTGAGGATCTGCACCTGGGCAGTGCCCTCAGCTGGGCATCACCAGCAAAGCTTCTACACCAACAGACATCCCAGGGTGCCTACCCAGAACATTTTGCAAGCACAGCTGATGCAGTGCTTTTATCACTCCAATATGTTAGGCGTTAATGCTAATATCAGAGGGAGGCTTCAGCATTAGACTCATTATTGCTCTTGCAGCAAATTCCTCCTGCACGCACAGCTCCAGGTGAGGAGGTGCTGAGCATGCCTACGCCGGGAAATGCGCCCGGACCAGTGCAGCCTCTAGTGGAAACCTGATGATCCTATCTGAAGAGTTGCCCTCGTTGCACCTGTGGGTGAGGCAGACAGAGCTTCCTCTCGTCTGGATTAGAGGCATGCATGATACTCCTGCATCAGCATAATTTAACCAACGTGAAAATCTCCTGTGTTCACAAGACCTTGATGTGACTCACCGTGTCCTTCCTTGGCCCAGAGCTGGGAAAGCTGTGGCCGAGTTTCCTCCGCCGTACTCATGCATATACACCCTCCTGGGTATGGCCCTTCCTGCTGAAAGAGCAGAGGGAGAAAAACATCAGCACAAGGAAATGTTCTGCGATCTTCCCAGATCTCAGCTAGGGCAGTTCTTTGCACCCCTAGTGTTCAGTGCCTTGTTCCTTGAAGTTTCATACCTGTTGCTAACAAATCAATACCCAGGCAAAGGGGATTGGTCATCCCAGAGATCCCACGGAAACTGTTTCAAGGTTTCCAAAGCTGTTGGGCATCATTTTGCAGACAGAGCAAAAAAAAGGGGTTTTAATGCCCTTTTTGTGTCATTGCAGGGCAATTTGTCAGTTAAAGGAGATGAGAAGACACACAAGCAGACACAGAAGTTTGGTGACTTCCCTCCTTTAAAGACAAACATGGGTATGTAGCTCCCTAAAGGCACCATCTTCTGGAACAGCAGAAAGCTACAAGACTAAGGGGTGGGCTTTTTTTTCCCTTTAATGCTGAAGTAAGTGCTTGGTCATGCCTCCATGTTGCGATTAGTTCTACTCAGTGCTCACTCAAATTTCACCCAAAGAACCCAAAGACCTGCTGTGTCCAAAACCCCCAAGGAGGGCGAGACTGGGATAAATTGAGCCATTCTGAAGAGCCCTGCCCACAACCAAGCGACCAACTTGCAGACAGGGTAAATCACTGGACGATAAGGGGAAACAAGAGCCTCTTTAAACCTCTCAGCATGAAGTGGGTGAAAAAGCAAGCCCAGGCAGCAGGGCTATACTTTTGCTTGCCCCTTAAACCCAAAATGTGTTTTGCAGCTCAGGCTGAAAGGGGAGTCAGCCCCTGAATGAAAGGAGCTGCCCTCTCCACAGACTTGGGTACGTGCCTACAAAGGGCATCAACAGCCTGGCACAACCAAATGGCTCACAGCCCACAGGACACCATGGGAAGCCTCCTGCTCAAGCCTGAGTTCATTAGCCAAAGCAACACTTTGATAGTAGTGTTGACCTTTGTCACTGTTTATTTGGATTTTTTATCTTCACAAGCTACCCTCCTTTCTTATTTGTGATCACAATCACAACCATTATGCTCCTTTCATTTCATCTCAGCCACTTCCACTGCGAGCACGCTCCTAACAAATGCTGTTGTGACTGCAACATCAGAAGGGGCTCATCAGAAGAGGAGGGAGAAATGTATTCATGCCTTGGAGAGCAGCACCAAAGGAATGTGCAAAATGATAAAACACTAACATGAGCCTTACCCTCTGCCCAGCACCTGCACCCTACCCAGAGGAACACCACTGGTGGGATGGAGTTTGTACACAGCATTTATTACAATCTCTGTCCATGGTTAACACACACTTCTGTGTCTGCAGCAGGCTGGAGGATATTCCAGCTGCTTACATGACAGGCAGCTAAAAATATTTATGGATAGCTGGGAGCCTGCAGCAGAGATGGCTTCTGAAGTGTGACTGAGGGCCTGATCCAGACCTCTTTAAAGCCAGGGAGCCTACATGGAGCTCAGTCCCTCCATTCTCTGTCTGCAAGACAGAAAATCCAATACACCCTTTCTCCTACACTTCCTACCCACTTTTCAGTCCCCAAACTGCTTTGGGGCAAGGGCTGTCTTTAGTTTGGTGTGCACAGGGCACTCTGCCCACAGGGGCACTGAT
Source organism: Eopsaltria australis (assembly GCA_034509425.1). NCBI lineage: Eukaryota > Metazoa > Chordata > Aves > Passeriformes > Petroicidae > Eopsaltria > Eopsaltria australis. The sequence continues at coordinate 60,743 of JAVTVJ010000247.1, read as the reverse complement.
CTCACCCGTCCCTCTCAGCTGTTATGTACACACTTGTGGTAACAGCACGAGCAGTACAGAGCAAGGTGAGATCCCCACAAGAGCACAATGTGTGTCCAACCTCAGCCATGCAGCAAACAGAGAGATGATGAGATGAGATGAGATGAGATGAGATGAGATGAGATGAGATGAGATGAGATACGATTTGACTGCAGACACTCTTGGTATTTGTGTGTGGTTGTCGTATATGAGTACAATCCCACACACTTGTAATAACAGCTACCCCAAACCACAGCACATTTGTGAATCCTTATTTCCAGCTTTCCCAAGTCACTGAGCCACGGGGCAGTCCAGGTTGGGAGGCACTTTTGGTGCTCGGGCATCTCATGGAGCACTGAATGTCCCTGAGGATGGAGACCTACCCTCTCCAGCCAACCTGTTCCTGTAGCTGGTCACCCTCACTGTAAAATAGTTTTTCCTCACACACAAATGGAATTTCCTACATTTCAATTTGTGCCTATCATCTCCTGTCCGTTCACTGATAAACAGCTCTTCGGTCTCGCTGCCCGCCAGCAACGGACTCTCGCACTTCTCAGCACCTCCCGCCCCCTTAGCCTGCTTCTCTCCTTCGCTGTCATCTCTTCTGAGCGCTGTCACCGTGGCTCTCACCTCCACGGGCCGCCACCCCGGGCAAAGGCGACCGTGGGGTGGCGGCCCGGCGGCAGAGGAGGAGGAGGAGGCGGGGAAGCCCGGCGCGGCAGGAGGCGTGTTTCCCCGCCGCACCTGGGTGCAGCGCCGAGCGCCGAGGCACTGCACCGAGCACCGAAAGCCGGCCGGCCCGGAGCATGGCGCGGGAGCTGAGCCAGGAGGCTGTGCTGGACTTCCTCTGGGCGGCTGGGGGGCGAGCCCCCAACACGGCGCTGCTCCGCCACTTCCAGCGGTTCCTCCGCGACCCGACGCTGACGGAGCAGCAGCGGCGGGAGCGCCGCGAGTACTTCAAGAGCCTCGTCAACTCCCTGGCCACCGTCCACCCCGCCGCCGCCCCCGGCGCCTCCAAGGACATCGTCCTCCGCCGCAGGTACCGCGACCTCCTCGATGAGGAGCTGCCGCCGCCGGAGGAACAGCGGGAGCAGGAGGAGGAAAAGAAGGAGCCGGAGCCGCCGCCGCCTCCCCGACGCGACCCCGACGGGCGGCGCGGCCCCCGCGGGGAGGCGGCGGAGCAGGGGCGGCCCGGCGGGGCTGGGGGCTGCTCGGCCCGGGGCCGCGGCGGGCCGTGCTGCGAGTGCCGCCGGGCGCGCCGCGCCGCCGCCGCCGCTGTCCCCGCGCCGTGCCCCGGGACACCGCCCGCCCCCCGCCCGCCCCGCTGCCGTTCTCCGCCGCCCCCTCGGCAGCCGCCCCCGTACCGGACCCAGCCGCTGTCCTCGGGCCCCTGGGCGCTTGGCCCCGGCAGCACAGCGTATCCCCGGCCCCCGGCGCTGCCGTCGGGTCCCGGGGCGCTGTCCCCCGCTGTGCCGCCCCGCTCCCGGTCACCGCCGCTGCCTGCCGCCGGCCCGCCCTCTGCCAGACCGTCCCGGGCCCGGACGCCGCCGCTGCCACCGGGCCCGGCCATGCCACCTCCCTACAGGTCGCCTCAGCCCCGATCTCCGCCGCAGACCGCGACCGGGGTGCCCTTGCTGAAGGCCCCACTGCCCCCAGCAAGCCCGGGGAGGCGACCCCCCGCCGGACCCATCCAGTCCCCGCTGCTGTCATCGGGCCCCAGGGCGCTGTCCCCCCACGACCTGCCGCCATCCCGGTCCCTGCCGTTGTTGTCCTGCACCGACCTGCCCCCGTCTCGATCCTTGCCGCTGCTGTCCGCCCCGGAGGTGCTGTCCTTGTCCCGGTCCCTGCAGGCACTCCCTGCCAGCCCCTCCTCATCGCCACTGCTTTTATCGGGCCCCGAGGTGCTCGCCTCCACCAGGTTGCCCCCATCGCAGTCCAGGTCCCTGCAGCAGCTCCCCACCAGCCCATCCCCAGACCCGCCGAGGGGATCCAGGGGGCTGAGTGCCAAGGGACTAACCCAACCTCAAGTCCTGCGTCTGTACCCGAGCCAAAGCCTGACACTGCCATCAGATCCTGGGATCCTGCCCCCCACCAGGCCACCCCCATCCCAGTCCCTGCCACAGTCCGCCACTCTGCCACCCCCATCCCAGTCCTTGCTGCCAGCACAGGGCCCCGCAGTGCCCCAAGCCCCAGAGAGCCAGCCCCCAGCCCCGCTGCCTGTTTTCCGGAGCATCAGGTGCCAGCTCGCTTTGTCGGAGGTGCAGGGCACCCTCGCCTCACTGCACGATGACTGCGGGCGGCAGCCCCGCTCCGTGCTTTCCAAGAACTTCCCCAGGAATGCCGCAAGCCGGGGCCCCTCGGTGCCGCTGGGCCAGCGGGAGCACGCCTGGCTGGTGGCAATGTCAGCGGGCTGCTGGGCTCAGGTGCGGGGGCTCTTTCTGGAGGAGCCCGAGCTGGCCCTGCAGAGGGACTTCATCTCAGGCTTCACCATCCTGCACTGGCTGGCCAAGCACGGCGACGGGCCGGGCCTGCAGGAGCTGGCAGCGGCGGCGCGGCAGCTCGGGCTGGCCCTGGACGTGGATGCCCGCTCGGGCTGCGGGTACACGCCGCTGCACCTGGCTGCCATCCACGGCCACCAGCTTGTCATCAAGGTGCTGGTGCTGCAGCTGGGCTGCCAGGTGCAGGTGCGGGACGGCAGCGGGCGCCGGCCGTGGGAATACCTGGGCAGCTCCACCTCGGGGGAGATCTGGCAGCTCCTGGAGGCACCCCGCGGCACAATCATGTTCCCCACGCAGCCCCTGGCCCGCAGCGTGTCCTCTGCCAGCAAGGTCTCGCCGTCCAGTGGCAGGGCAGCGCTGCCTGCCTGCCTCAGGGTGCAGCTCGGCCGTGGGGCAGTGTCCCACCCATCTGACAGCGACAGTGACTGAGACAGATCCCTGGCATTTCCTGGGACCTTGGTGCCACCCTGCTAGGGGAAGCCAAGCAGGCAGAACAAAAGCTGTGAAACAGACTGAACCTATTGAAGAATGTACTTTTAAATTATTCCAGTGAACTGTTGTTTGAGCCTCTCTGCCCTCCCTCCCATTTCTTGCTTTTCTAGCAGTGAAAGGATGCAGCAACCCTGCTGGAAGCAGGCAGAACCCTCGGGAGGCAAGCCCTCTGCAGCCCACAGGGCCAGCACCAGCTGCTGGGTGCAGCCACGATCACCAGCATTAGTGGGGCCATGGCTTTGGGGTGAGGGTCAAGTCTGGCTTCAGTCAGGGTAGAGCGCATGCTTTTGCTGACAGTGACAGATTCTTGTTGGTCCTGGGGTTTGCAAAACACTTGTTTACACCACCTAAATTCTGGGGAGTAGTAAAACTACATCCCTTTATAATCCCAGCAGATTAAGGATGAGTCCCTCTTTTAAAAATGCAGCTGATCAAGATCCAGCCTTGCAGCAAGAGTCCTGGCTGTGGCAGAGGGCGGCAGCAGGAGAGCCCCAGCAGGGAAGGGTGTCTCCCAGGCCACCTTGCCCCCCTCATGCCGAAAGGAATGCAGGGCAGCACCACAGCCCTGCTGCCCGGGGCTGCCCAGCAGTCAGTATCCCTGCTGCTCCCTCATTCCTGCACCTCCAGTTGCGCTCCTCACACCACAGGATTAGGAAGTGGTACTGGTGGTGTGGCCAGAGCCCTGTTCCCACGCCTCGGGACGGAAAACATTGTGGCAGGAGGATTCTGTGTTGGGCAGAAAAGGAGCTGTGCCCTAGTACGGGTCCCAGCCTTGCAGAGGAAAGGCAGTTTCATAACCAGAGCTGCATTTTCCCAGAGACATCAGTCCTAAATTGCCTGTTAGGTGTTTATGGGATTGGGGCACCAAGTGCAGTCAAGAGATGTCCAGTGGAATAATTCCTCAGAGTTTACAAAAAAGAGTCTTTAGGAATCTCACTGGATTATGTGGGTCCTATAATGTACTCTGCTCTATGACTTAGCATGAATGAGCTTCTAAAGTGTCAAAAATTGCACCTAATCCGTCTCTGCTATAGATCCTCTGTGGAGGCAGGAAGAGAGCTAAGGTGCATGGGACAGGGATCCATCACTGCCAGGCTGCTGCTGCTGCTGCTGCTGGGTGACCCCATGTGTAGGAGCAGTGAAACTGGGACTGCTGTCTCAGCCTCAGTGGGAGGCTTTGGGGCAGACCAGAGCAGTAGGTGGGACTGCTCATGCATTTGAGGCATGTGTGTGAATGGCTGCAGTTTCGGGGAGGAACAGGAACGAGGGCAGCAGAACCTGACCCTTGCATAACACGCGTGCCAGGGAATGCCTCTAGTCCTTGCTCAAGCACTAATTGAGGTCTTCGCTGTGCCTGGGGTTTATGTGAGGGAGGAACTCTTTCCTGCAGAAGTGGAGCTGCTCTGCCTGACTCTCAGGCCACAAAAGGTTGCGGCCTTTTCCCACCCTGGTTTTCTCCTTTTACAGGGGAAGGAGTTCACTAAACCAAGGCAGTGTCTGGCTATGGTCATTCCTCTCTGAGATGACAACACAAACTTGAACTCATATGAAATTCATCTGTGAAGTGGACCAGCATGAGAGCCTGGAGGGCCCTCCAGGACTCCCCCCACAGCAGGAGGATTCCTGAGTATCCCCCTTCCTCTTCAGTCCATCTGGGGTTTATAGTCTGGGTCACACCAATGCACAAAGTGGCTGCTGCCTGGTGAAACAATGAACCTTTTCCCATCGCATTTAGAGCCATTGCCATTATTCACACCATGCACCAGGCTCCCTTGGGAAAGGGCTCCCTAAGGCCTTCCACAACCTTGGCTATGAGCTCCTGAAAGCAGCCTGTTGACAGGGGATGTCAGGGATGTCACCAGAGCCTTCCTGTGCAGGGAGATTCTCAGAAGGAACCCTAAATGCAAGAAGTTTGAGAGCTGACTGAAGCTCTGTGTGGGGCAGGCATGTTTTTTGCACCAAAGACAGCTTCCAAAGGCCAGGGTTTTCCCCTTTGTATCTTCCATGCTGCTAAGACAGTGCTGCCTTGGGATTCTCATCTTACAGCCTTTCCCTGACCTTTCCCCGTGACGCAAACCTAAGTGGCACATTTTTTTTCCTGCCCACTGTTTCAGTCCTCTCCTGTCATCTTTTCCAGAGCCCTTCTCCCTCCCTAGCAGTGTTGTCAGACTGCTGAACTAAATAAGTTGTGACCTATTTTTGTGATTGCTGTTTGCTGGCCTATTGAGATGACACAGATAAGCTGCTTTCTCCAATTTTTAAATTACAGAGCAACTGTTAAGAAGCTCAAAACTTTCCATTCTGGATTCAGTGTGCATTCACTCTGGGTTATCACCTTAGTGGTATTAGGACTGCTTACACTGCTAATACTGCACAGCTCCTACACCACACAGCCACTGCTTGTGGGAATAACTCCCAGAAAGCCTCATCCTCCCAAGTTTTCTGCTGATGAAATAAGCAGTGGTTGAAACCCATCTCCAGCCCATGGTGGGAGGCAGGGCTCCCTCAGCCATGCCTGGAGGAATCACACTGCTGCCCTGGTGCATCGCAGATCCAGGAGGATCCACTGGATACACACACACACAGCCTGAGCATCTCCATTTCCAGGTTCTCCCGATCTCCTCTCTATTTACTTGTCAGCCTGCCCGGCCCCTTCCACACCTGAGCACGCTGCTGTTTCCTCATTGCAGCTGGACGTGGCTCCTTGCCTCACGCCCAGTCCAGGCATCTGACTTTGCACCGCCCTGAAAGACAGGGCCATGGATTAACGCACAGCAGGACTCTGCCCTCACCTCTCATTGCATTTAAAACGCACCTCCCACTTGGCGGCCGCTGCTGATAAAGTCCACCCCTCTGCTCTGTCATGCTTGTCTCTGCACAGCTGCTTTGTACTCCAAACCCTCGTCCTGCAGAGGGGGAGGGTGTTTCCTTGCCTTTGCCCAGCACAGGCTGTCCAACCTGAGCACTCGGAGCAAGAGCACAGAACATCACAAACCCCAGCAAATGCTCAGGGCACCCTTTGTATCACAGCACTTTACAAAGCAGAAAGAAATAGAACTTGTAGAATTTTTAAAAAATTAAAAATTGAAGAGTCCAGCACAAAAAATACACCCTTCTTCCTACTGTGATGAGTGCCATTTGAATTAAATAGTTTGTATACAACTCCACAGTAAGAATAAAGCCTTGCACACTTTCAGCAAGTAACAAGACAATCCCAAAGGCTACTAAATCCTGTTAAAGCTAGAATTTCTCATGACTACATTTACTACAAGTAGCACCAGATGGTAGGTCAGCAGAGTGGGATTTAGAATAAGAAACCCCCCCACCCCCCAATTAACAGGACAGCCTAAATTTCCCCAGTAAATGAGAACTGTTAGCCTTTCAGGGAAAAACAAATATTGTCTTTGGAAACTCAGTCACACTGGAAAGCACTAAAAGTGGAATTCTTAGTTTAGTTAAATTAATACCCCTCATCCCCATCATGAGTCTATTTAACCACAGAAAATGTGTTTTACCACTGATTAAAAGAAATATATTTTAGGATACCATGAAAAGCTTGGTACAGAGGAACTATTGTGTTAAATACATAACTGAGCACAATGTGCAATGCTTATTTGAGAAGACACAGATGGGTGATCTTGTGTAGCTTGGTTTTTTCCTTAGAGCTATTAATTTGACCTGGTAGAAGAAACTATTTTTTGGATGGTTTAATAATATCCTAAGGCTCGTGGTACTTTAAATCTGAATTTGATTTCAGCAAAGGCACTTAAGGCCTTCATACCTACCAGGACTCCCTTACTGTAGAGCTTGTCATAAAATATAAGCAATCCAAAATCTGTTCGTGAAACATATCTTTACACTGCTCTTAAGATTTTTTAGCTCTGATGGGGCTGGAAGAAAGCACAAAACTGCTCATGGCAGATGGGTCTGATAAAGATTTTGGGTGCTTTCATTGCTGTGTGAGTCTTCCATAGGCAGCGATGCTCTATGTGCTCAAAAGCCACAAGCTATTTAAAATTAATTGTTTAAGAAGTCCTAGTTTCTGTTGTGAAGGAAACACCCATCAAAACTACTGGCAAGGTCCTCCACACAAGCATGTCAGGCTGTGTGGACTGGCCTCAGTCTGCATTTCTAATTCTGCCATGGCAAGCAAGGACCAAAACCCTCCAGGACGTGTCCCAGCAGCTTCCCCCTTGCTGCGGGGTCTCTGCAGAGAGAGTTCTTGGTCTAAATATTTTCTTTTGGCCTTCCTGAGTCACAGCTCTAGAGTGAAGGAATGTTCTGATGAATTTGATACCAGAAGAGGTGTTTTATAGACTTTAATGAAGTCCAGAATATTTCAGCAGAAGTGGGAATTAGAAGAATTTGAATTGGTGCGTGTCTCAGACCTGGAGTCCCATAGTAATTCCGCAGGGAACAAATAGCTTTGCACAGCCAGGCACGGGCCAGGTGTTACTGCAGGTTGTCCAAAGTCCACCTGGGAGTTGCATGCCATGGTAAATAGCAGAGAATGTTTAAGGGAAATGGGAAGGTCTTGAATCTCACTTTGAGAGAGGACAAGCAGCACCTCCCAGGCCTTCCTGGGGAGTGTTGTTGCTACAGGGATGCAGAGCTGTGCTCCCTCCGTCCACAAACACTGCACCCTCCTTATCTCCTCAGCGGTTCTCACACTGCCTGGTGATGGTATCTAAAGTGACCCTAGAACAAAACAGGGAGCTGATAAGGCCAGGAACTGATAAGGATGAGGGCAGGGTTTGTCCTCAGAGCCAGGCTGTTTGCATCCTGCTAGCGACCAGGGAAGAGAGCAGGGCCAAGGGAGAAGCAAAGGCTGGTGCTCACTTGCAGCCTGCAGGGCTTTGGTGCAGGCTGTGCTGAGCCTGGGGACAGCAGCAGCCCCTCCCCTGCACCACTGCCAGCTCCCACTCCTGCAGCTCTGCTCTCCCTGTGACTTTACCCAAGGGAAAGCCTGCCTGTCACTGTGCATCGCTTCATATCCTGCCCGGCCATGCCAGTGCCCCTGGTTCAGCCCATGCACGCAGGCTGGGGAACCAGGGTGGGACTCTGTGCTGTGACCCTGGTTTGACCCCCAAAGTTACGCTGCCTCCCGTGTCTGAGCGAGGCTGGGTCCCTTCCCTGTGGCTGTGCTCGTGCCCAGTGGCGTCAAGGCACCCTGAAGGCAGGAAGACCTCTGCTGGGCACGCACTGAATGTTACTGAGGAGTGTGAAATGCAAACACTGGAAGGGGATTAACTCCTACATAAGAAAATGTGTATAAGACAGTCCAGTGCATTAAGAAATAATCTTGCTCTTTTCTTTCCTTGTATTAAAATACTTAACCTGAGTTTCCAGCTCTGCTTGGGTCATACCATCAGTGACAAAGAATACAAAGCCTGACTCTTGTTTTAACATACATTTTGCTGGAGGTTCATAAGCCACAAAGGAACTTAACTCATACAGATCCCCCCCATCTGAGTCCTGGTCACTACAGTCCATAGGCAAAGGCAGGAGAAAATGTGAGCTCCCAGCAAGTGCAAGAAGCTGACACAACCCATCAGAAATCCCTGCGTGTAAAGGCTGGTTCCTGGGGAGGGGACACGAGCAGCACTGTTTCACAACACGGGGCACGGATAGATCAAAACACATCTGTTTCCACAAAAAGATGAGCCATTGCACGGCACCAGACAGAGCTGTACATCTCATTGACTAGATGCAGCGTGAGTGTTTCAGAGGGAAAAAGGAGGAATGAAAGGCTCTTGCCAAGGCAGGGAGGCTTCCAGGCAAGTGGCTTTAATAAATACCATCTCCAGGAGGTCACTAAGCCTGGCAGTCTTGCCTGCAGGTTAAGAGGCACAGATGGGCACTGCCAAGCGAAGTTGCACATTTTTCTCTGCATAAACACTAGAACTGGTTTAGTCAAATGCTGAGTGGCATGCTCAGGGGGAATGCAGATGCTTGAGTTTGAGAGCTATTTGCATGTGATTTGGATTCTTTGTCTCTTTGGTTTATAAGTTCTGAGTAGATGATTTAAGCAAAGATGTTGCAACTCTGCCCTCTCCACGGTTTCTTGGTGCTGCCTCACCAGAAGCCCAAGGTTGCTGTTCCTCACAGTGGTTGCCTGTAGATTTAACGCTGAGTGACTGTTTAGCTGCTGGATGGTCTGTGCTGGAGCCAAGCAGCAGTCAGCCATGGATCTGTACATCCATGCAACCAGGCACGGCAGCTGGTGAGTCCTACTCCTGCCCCTGGCCAAAGGGGAGGGTGGGTGCAGCAGTGCTTCCCTTGGATTTTGGTGTCCTGCAGACTTTGGCAGACGTGCCGTGCTGCTTGCCTGTCCCTGGGCCGAGATCTCCCCAGGCCCTGCGGGGTCCTGTGCAGCCCAGCTGCCAGGCTGTTCCCTCTGTGGGGCTGAGCTCACCCTGGGCAGACTGCCATGTGCCATGGGAGAGCAGAGCCCCAGTGCAGCCTGCCACCCGTGCTGGCTGCTGTGCTGGTGGCTGCACTGGGGCAGCCAGTCGGGTTTGTGCTCTCTCGTGGGACTGAGGATGCAGCCCTGGGGCCTTTGCCATCACTCACACACTCCAATCCTTCCTGTCAGGGTGACAAATCCCATCTGCCCTCCCTTTTCCTTGCATTCTGCAGTACTCAGGACTCTGAACCACTGCCTCATTTCACCATGCTGTGGCCAGAACTCTTTTATGAATCCAGCCAGGATCACCACAGCCTTCAGGGGGGTTAGGAGCAGGGCTTCTGATCTGCCCACGGTGCTTGGGAATGATGCTCTTGCTTTCCAGCAGAAAATGTACTGATCTGCCACTTTTAAATGTATTTCCAAATTTGTGTGTGCATGTGAGTGTTTCTAATGGGGTCTTTCCTCTTTACCTATCAGATGAGATGCCACCCTGTGAAACAGCCCGTGGTGAGTAAAATGAGACAATCAAATGACCTGCCTGCACTTGATACTTTTTTACAGATGCTGTGCAAAAGCTCTTCAGTCTTACACCTGAGTGTCTCTTTGTTTATTGCACCTCAATAGCCAGAGTTCAGAGCTGCTTTGTGAGCTAAGGGAGTCCTCATGACTCATTTCGGGTAAGCCCTAAATCTGGATGACAAATCACTGGGGGAGAAGGTGGCAGGAAGGGGAAGGAGCTACACCCCAAGTATCATCATTTTGATGGCTCTTCAGTGTCTCCTGGCTCAGAATAGACAGCGTTAATGCTCCTTCAAAGATTGTTACATTTTTAATCAGCATGTTCTTTCTAAGGCATTTTCCAAATACTTGCCGACAATTTTCTCTTGCCTAAAATTGAATTCAAGAAACTTGAGCCAGCTTAAATACAATCCCTTCTCACTGCGGGTGGCTCAAAGAAGACCAATTCTGGCACACACATGTTTTTGCAGGAAAGAACTCCAGATGGCTTGAGTTTCTAAGCCATCCTGGCATGCTCTATGTGCTATGTCAGGCTAGAAGAGAGCTCTGCTAAATCAGTCCAGCCTAAGGTTGCTGAAATGCTTTTGTGGACACTGGTCCCACCCTGTCCAAAGTCATTGTGAGGGGTTTTCCTCCACTGATCAGAGCAAAGCCCCAAAACAAGAAACTGCTTCACAGTCTTTCAGTCCAAGGGAAACCTCTGCCTTGCAGGTTTTGCAGAGTTAAAGTGAAAGGAAAGGAAAGGAAAACCAAGCCTTACAATTCTAAGGAGACAATATAAAAGGACCAACAGATGTGTCTGTTGTGTCTTAGATGTGACTACTATGACAACACAGATCCAGTCCTGTGGCCTGGTATGGGGAAAACCATTCAGAAGAGCATCCCAGGTTCCTTTGGCAAAACCCCAGGAGCTTTACGGGTGGCACGATGTGATAAAAGCTGATTTATGAAGAGGAAACAAAACAAAGGCTAGAACCCCAGCCTGGTGCAGACACCTCAGTTCAAGATGAAAGCTGCCCAGAAGGCTTGCTCCAGTGAGGATCCTTTTTCACTGACACCTTGTTTCACTCACACGGGCTCCAGCCCCAGCTAACCAGCTCTACTGCTTGAGTTACGCTGTGGAGAGCAATGCAGGTGCACTCCCTTTTACCTTTCCTCACTTCCCATTCACCAGGTGGACACCTTCAAGGCCTGTACAGGTTTTGCTCAGCAGGTTAGGGACAGGAAAATCCATAGGTCCCCATCTTCAGCCCGCACACAAGTCCCCTTGCAGCTGATCATGAGGTGCAAATCAAACCCAGACTGTCTGGGGCTAGACCACAGGGATACATAAGGCTTGGGAAGCACTGCTCTCCTGCTGTGATAGCCCAGTGAAAAGTGTTCCAGGGTCTGTTCCCTGGTGCAGAAGTTTGCAATGCGGTCACAGCTGCAAAGTAAACAACTGTGCTGCTGAGAAAAACGAGTGCTTAAAGCTGCCAGAGCTGACAGACCTCGAGGAAACTCGGAGGGTCAGTAACCCACGGGCTCTGCTAGGAGTTCACACTGGAACAGCTGCTGGACTGAGATCCCTGGTGACCTGCAAAGAGCAGGGAAAGAAGGACCTGGATTCTTAATTTTAGAGTAGCAGGGACATCCAGTGAGGAACAAATGCAAACAGCTCCTTTGAGCTGAGGCAGTAAACTCTGAGGTGAGGTGTTCGCCACCTGCAAACTTGAAAGGTTATGGAGGGAGGTGCCAAAGTGAAGTGAGTCCAACAAAACAAAGGCCCAGTTCTCCTGGGTAGTTAACAATTTGCTCTAGCTAAATCTAATCCACTGAGAGATGAGAGAAACACATGGATTATCAGCTTGGGTCAGTGTTAATGAGGGAAATAAAATGAGGAGACATACTTTAAATTCCAGTGACACAATCAGCAAACTCCTTTCATCACTTTGAGATAGTGCAAGGAGTTCTTTATAATTAACTTAATTTATAATTAACCTGGAATAGAGGTGCTTCCCTTTTAATGTAGGGAAAGCTGAAGTCAGGAAGCCCTCAGGGATAAAAGCGCTGCAGTGACATGTGGCCATGCAGCCCCAGCTGGTATCCAGGGCAGACCGGCCCTTCCTGGCACGAACTTCCCTCTGGAGCAGTGCTTTGGGAGGCTGGGAGGGCTCTGGGAGGGCCTCTCACCCTCCTGAGTGCCACTTTGGCTTTCATGAGCAGGCTAAAGCTTCTTCCTGGGAGTCTGGCTCTGTTCCTCCACGGTATCCAGCTGAGCCCTAGAGCTTCTCCCAAGGATAGCAGGGGGCTGGAAGATACCATGGTGCTGAGAGCATTGTTTCAGCCAGCTCTGCAGAAGGGTCCAGGGAACCTGTGAGACTAAAATCTTCAGGGGGTCCAAGCAAAAAGGCAGAAACTTCTCAGATGAGATAAAATAATGTGCTATGGTAGCAACAGAGAGAACCAGACACTTCAACAGTAGAAGCAGAAGATTGCTTAAGTTAAGGTCTCCAGATATTCCAAGAGAGAGAAAACAGTCTGTGAGTGTGTATAGAAATACAATGTCTATATCTGTTACACTGTAACAGAATAATATTTCGGCTGTAAGAGTAACCGGGGGCTATTGCTGAGAACAGAATCCCGTCCAGACAGTATTGACACAAATATTCCCTAAAGACGGCGTGAGAGGAAGATGCAGCCTTTGCCTAATGAACTGAGAATGAACTTGCGGAGACAAGAAGAAATCTCCCCCAAAGAAAGTGAAAAAACAAACACCAACTTAAAGCAAACTGTAAGCTTTCTCTCACACTAGGAAAGGCTGAGGGGTTTCTCTTGTCATTCTTTTACCAGTATTATCCTTGTATTGGAGCAGTTCTTCTCCCTGCTTGGTCAGTGTCAGTGGCCATGGGGCAATGGCTGAAGCAGCGGTGCCCTCCCAGGGTGGCACAAGACAAACCAGGCACGGGGACTGAAGGGACAGCAGGCGCTGGCCTCCACACCCCGTGGTGTCACTCCCTGGTCCTTGAGCTAGCCAGCAGCAGGGTGTGTCCTCAGACCTTCCCAAACCAGGGGAAAGCCACTGCTAATGACAGCAGTGATTAGCCAGGGATATGACTTTGCCAGTGGCTAGGGTGTATTTTTTCTCGCAGGAGATTAAAAAGAGTAACACTCAGCACGCTGCACCCTTTGCTTCCGAAGCCAATCTGGAACATTTCTAGGGAGTTACAAGAAAATCAGACTGGCCAGTAGTCTGCCTTCAGCCTGTGCAAACCAAGAGGTGAATGAAGAGTTTGGGCTGGGGACCTGGTGCTGGGCAGGACAGCTGTACCCACAAGCAAGCCTGCGAGGCCAAGCACTGACAGGCCAGCCTTAAATTTCCCCATAGGCGAGAATTCCTCTGGGCATCACCTCTGGATGAGCAGGAGATGACTCTTCTCTCCCTGCTTCTGCCAGAGCTGCCAGGTGGGTGCAACAGTCTTCCCCAAAGGCATGTAGAGAGCTGTAATGCCTGAAATGGGGACATTGGCACCATGTGTGCCCAGCTACTCTCTCTGAGGGCCTGTGCTTACTGCAGTCCCCTGGAACAACCCAGGTAAGGCTCATTGGGCTCTTCTGCCCAGGGTTTCTTCTCAGAAAAGAGAAGGTCCCTGCTGGACCTGGGGTGTGAGAGTGGCTTGCACAGGGCAGCACCTGTCCCTTTCTCCCCCAGGCCTTTGAAACACACCCCAATCCTCTGCCTGCCTGCTGTGGGTGCAGGGGCACTGAGTCCCTGCCGGCGGGAGGTGCAGGCTGTGCTTTGCCTCACGTTGTGCAGCAGGGCTGGGATCATCCCCGATGGGTGGGATCGGTCAGCGTGGCCTTGCTTTGCAGCCTGCTGTCCTTTACCAGCCCTCTGAAGGGGAAGGACACCCACTGGGTACCCCACTTTTCTTCCTCTTAATCCCTAGGAAAAATGCAGCACAGTGGTGTAGGGTTACACCATGGGTGTTACAGAAAAGCAGGCCTGGAAGGCCTAGAATAAGCCTTTTCCCCGGGCCCAGAGGTGACCATGGAAACACATCCAGGTCACCTGAGATGGGCTGGGGAAAAGTATTATGGGTTTGTGGCCTTCTTGACCACATCGTGTCAATTGTGTGGGAATATTGTGGTTTGTGACCTTATAGGGTATTGTTTACCTATTACCATAATAGGTAACATCTGGACAATACTCCAGTGACTGGGGGACACTCTGGGATGCATCTTTCCTCTTTATATGAGGTTATGTCCTGCTTGTGTGCTGGTATTTAAGGGGTTTTCAGTGCAATGAAGGTCTTTGCACTTCTCCATCTTGTGCCAAGTCCACGCCCTTGTGTGAATACTGCACAGTGGGGCAACTCAGCACTGCCTCACCTTCTACTTCCACAGGGCTCACAACAAGGAGCGCTTTAAATCCAGAGACCAAAGGGGTTGCTGCTAAACCAACCAGGCTGCCAGTGCAGAGCACTCGAGGAAAACAACAGCACAGTCTCCATGTGTGAGCCAAAAGGTAACTCACTGCTTGAAGGGTCAGAGGAGGAAACTTCAGGCCGGAAGAGCTGCTCACATGAAACGTGCATTTCAGGAGTCAGAGGGCCCAGCACTGAAAGGAGGAGAGAGGTCTCCAGGGATTTCACAGAGCTGAAAGGAAAACAAATACGCAAACCCAACCAACCAAACAGAATTTGCTCAACCCCTCACACATGCCAGCGATCAGGAGAACAACTGCACAGTAACTCAGGTGCCTAAAGCCTGTCCCTAACACGTGATCCCGGCTAATACCGCTGGAGAGTGGGGCTAATTTAAGGTGGAACGAGCTGGGATTTCTTCAAACTTTCTGTGGAGGGGGTTTATTCTTGGTGGCATTTGCTACCTGCACCAACTCTGCTCCCGCAGTTAACTCCTGACTTCTGTACGGCTCTTGTGTGTGCACAGGATGGCCAGGGAGTTAGCTGGAGGTGAGAGCAGGAGTGGAATTTTCCCTACAGCACTTTCAGTCAGCATTTTGCCCTCTTTTATGCACCCCAGTCATAGGGCTGCAATCCGAGCTTGTGACTTTTTAGTCCAAACGCAGCTCAGCTTTGCTGAAATGCCACGGGAATGTTCTGAAATGAGTGCGGGCGAAATCTGGAGCAAAGGATGGCGTCGGGAGTCAGGATGCTGTTCCTGTAACAGCGCTGATGAAGTTCCAGCAGCCTCCTGCAGGGCCGCGCGTTTCCCATCACCACCATCCAGCCATAAATTCCTGCACTGGGTTGTGAGGTGCCCGTGTAGCCCTTCCGAAAGCGACCTGCAGGCAGGCTGCTCCCGGCTCGGACAGCAGCCAGCACGCTGCGCTCACAGAGCAGCTGGCACTGCGGGTTTACAGGCAGGACTGGGAAGCTGCAGGTCATTCAGGCCTCAGGGAAACTGAGGCACAGAGGCCTGAGGACCCTGCTGAAGTCCATGCAAAGGTACAAGCCGATCCAGTGACACAAAGCACCGCAGCTGCTCCACCTTCACCTCCCTGCCCTGCTCAGACCCTCGGGACAGTCACGCTCGGTGCTTTCCGTGGGCACAGGAAAAGGGAACGGCAGGAGCCGGGTATTTTCTGGGATAGCAGCCTCCTCTCCCGTCCTGCTGGCTGCACACAGCCCTGCCCGGCCTCTTCCTCCGCTAACAAAGCATTTCTCTTTTCCCTCCGGAGCCTTGTGCAACTGGAATGGAACCAGCGAGATCGTGCTACTTTTCAAAAGCCGCAGCCTGAATTCTCACATCTACTTGGAGCCGCACAGCACCAAGCTTAACCTTTTCGGCACTGTTGAAATGCTGACACGGGCTATACCAAACCCTTGGCTTTCACTGAACTGCAAGCAGCGAGGATTTCTACCCAGGATCTCCCGCCAGTCCAGGCTCCTGGCAGGCACTAGGCAGGGCTGGGAGAGTACATCCACCCGTATCTACCTCGCATCAGGAACACGAGGACTCCCAGCCCTGATTCTAGACAGAGATCGCCGAACACAAAGCAGCCACCTCGCTCCTAGCACCGAGCTCCGGCTCCTGGGATCGGAGCCAACAGGCGCTGCAGAGCAGCTAGAAAAGCTTACAGCAAGGACTTCTAGGATCACGCAGAAGCAAACAATCATTAGTTCTCAAAATCATACACAGACTGCCTGCAAAGAACGGTGTCAATAGAGGTCTCCCGGTGCTCCCCGTGAACGAGTGGGAAGCTCCGAGCCCAGCAGCTGCGATCGATCAATCCCCTTCTTCGCCCCCCCTCCCCGATCATGTGATGGTCCTGCCCGAGTGATTTCAGCTGCTGGAGCTCGGCGCTGCGTCACTCCGTGCTGCGGGAAGGGGCTCGGGGTCGCTGTGCCTGCTGTCTGCAGTATGGAGAAAGTGAGTGCCGCCTGCGAGCCGGGGTGCTGTGCCAAGCAGGACTGCGACTACGGCTGGGCTGCCTGTGGGGTTTGGGCGGGGTGCCAGAGGTAGGAGGAGGAAAGGATTAGCTGAGAGGAAATGCAAGGCTGTGCGAGGAATAGTTAGGGCTGACCAGCCGTATTTCTTCTCCTCTAGCGTGTTATCTAAGTGGGGAAGCTGAGGAGTGTTTCTGTTCTCAAGTACTCTAAAGGTTTGTGTCCATTTGCAACTCTACTTTTATACTTTCCCCCCTTTAATCGGTGTATTTTCCTTCTGGAAAAATGCCTTTTGGGTGCAGGAGCGGGTTAACTCTTAATGCAACAGGAGAGGAAAGCAGGCTGGCAGTGTATTCTAAGCCATCCCTGCCCTCACAGCTTTCCTTTCCTCGAAAGACCCCCCGGGCGCAGCGGCTGCATTCCAGAGCAGGAGGCAGAGTTAGCGCCGTGGGGATAAGCAGTTCAGTGCCTCGAGGAACCCTGACCTCAGCAGTGTGTGTGGGCAGAGCAGGGAGCAGGCATGAGGGCAAGGACAGCGTGAGGGGGCTGGGGGGCAGTGCTCGAGCAAACTAATTTGCAATTTGCCTCCCTACCTGAGCCGGCACACGGTTCAGTGGAGCTCAGTACACTGCTCCTGTTGCAGCTGGTGAATCGCCTCCTGCACTGGGCTTGTGTGGCCAGGTTTTGGTAGCAGAGGGGGCTACCAGGGTGGCTTCTGTGAGGAGCTGCCAGAAGCTTCCCCCATGTCGGGTAGAGCCAAGGCCAGCAGGCTCCAGGATGGACACGGTGCTGGCCAAGGCTGAGCCCATCAGCGATAGCAGAAGTGCCTCTGTGATAACACCCTGTGGTGAAGGCCATGAGGCAGCTGTTCCTCTGCAGCCCTTGGATGTCAACAGGCTGGAATCCACTTGCAGCCCACGGAGGACTCTGTGCCAGAGCCAGGAGATGCCCGAAGAAAGCTGTGACCTTGTGGAGGGGGACCCATGTTGGAGCAGCTGGTGAAGAGCTGTAGCTCACATGGAGGGGAGGACTGGGGAGGACTGCCTCCTGTGAGAGGGACCCCACAGTGAGCAGGGGGAAAACTCTCCTTGAGCACAGAAACACCCTGCAATGAACTGACCATAACCCCCATTCCCTGCCTCCCTGTGCCACTGAAGGGCAAGAGGTAGAGCCTGCGAAGGAGTGGAGGGAAGGCATTTTTAAGGCCTATTTGACTTCTCATTATCCTGCTCTGATTGTAATTGGTAACAAATTCAGTTAATTTCCCCAAGCTGACTTTGTTTTGCCTGTGACAGTAATCAGTGAGTGACCTCCACCTGTCATTGTTTCAAGTCGTGAGCCTTTTGTTATCTTTTCTCTCCCCATCCAGTTGTGACAGAGTGGCTTTGGTGGGTACCTGGCATCTAGCCAGGGTCAGTCCACCACACCTCCTTGTCACCTGGGACAGGCAGCTGGCTTGACTCAACCCTCCCTTTAGCACAAAACTCATGTTTGGGTCTGCCAGAGCTGCTCTGTGCCCTGGCCCAATCAGGACTGGAAGCCTTGCCTTGGGATAGACTAACTCCTGTGGTTTGGCCCTGCAGGGACTGGTTGTTACTCAGCTGGATGTTGAGCCTGGTGAGTGCATCAAAGTCAAAGGGAAGATCCAGTCTGATGCCAAAGGGTGAGTGAGGTGGTGAATGGATTGATGTGGCACTGGGAGAAGACAGAGCTCCTGTTGCGTTCAGCTTGTCAGCGGTGGCAGCGGGAGCTGCTGCACAGGCAGCCCCTCTGCACTGGCTCTGTGTCCCCAGGTTTGCTGTGAATGTTGGGAAGGACAGCAACACCCTCCTGCTGCATTTCAACCCTCGCTTTGACTGTCACGGGGATGTCAACACCCTTGTGTGCAATTCCAAGGAGGATGGCGTGTGGGGGGAGGAGGACAGGAAGGCTGACTTTCCCTTCCAGCACGGTGACAAGATTGAGGTGAGGCCCTGGGGGTGTGGACAGGGCCCTGGCACTGAGGGGCCAAGGGCACAGCTTTCTACTGCTGCCCTGTGCCTCTGTGGTGCAGAAGGAGCAGGCATGGAAAGGGGAATGAGCCACAGGGGAAGAGTCTGGCAGGTAGAGCTAAGAAAGTGTCTAGAGCTGGACTGCCCAAGTCAGTGCCCAGCAGCTCAGATGTGCTGAGTGCCCCACTCTGGCCCCCTGTTGGAAGCTGTGCCTCTTGGAGCAGTAACAGCACTGAGGTGAGACCCAGACTGAGTCTGGCTCATCCCACAGCTGCAGAAGCTTCCTCCCTTCTGTGCCTCTGCTGGGCTGCTGAGCACAGCCTTGGTGGCAGCAGCCACCTCACCTGTCCTGTGCCCAGGCTGGAGATAGTGGGGAGGGAGCAAAGCCTTGGGAGCTGTGATGTGTCAGCCTTCATTCCTTTCCTATTTCATGTGGCTCTCTACAGATGTGCATCTCCTTCGATGAAACCGAGGCTACGGTGAAGCTGCCCGAGGCAGAGTTCAAGTTCCCAAACCGTCTGGGCATGGAGAAAATCGAATACCTGGCTGTGGAGGGTGACTTCAAAGTCAAAGCCATTAAGTTCAGCTAACAGCTATGGCTTGGTTTGTTTTGTTTTCTGCCCCCTGTGTACTGAAATAAACCCAAACTTGCAATGGCTGCTTCCTCTGCTGTTTCCTGCTCTAATCTGCTTGCTCCTGTGTGTGCTGTGGAAGGTGGGCAAGGAGGGGATGTGTATCCAGCCATTTTCCTCCTTACACTGCAGCCTTGCAGCTGGTGCTGAGTTAGACACCAGCCAGCCAAAGCCTGCCTGCCTGAGTGAAGCTGCCTTAGCTGTAGTTGCTCCATTCACCTTGCTGGCCACACTGAGTGCTCCCTGTCTGGTTTCTCAAGTGCAGGACTAATTCCAGCCAGGAACAAGGGGATGTTGGGTGTTCACTGTGCCGTCTCTGACCATGAAATGCTGCTCCCTGCTGGGGATGGGGGACTGACAGGGAACACAGGGCATGGCTTGTGCTCTTGCCAGGAGCTTTGCTTTCCCACAACGTGCTCAGTTGTGTGCATTGCAGGCTGGCATTGCTGTACCTGAGGAGCAGGGAAGAGCAGGCAGGCTGGGCTACCTGTGCTTGCTGGGGAAAAGATGTGGAGGGAAGGGTGAAGCCTGACAGAAAGCTGAGGAGTGAGGTCTTGAGAGAATCCAGGCTGTTCCTGGTGCTCATGAGTTGGAGACATCGACACTGCCGGAGATAGAGGATCAGGGGCTGAGCAACATGTCAGGTATGGGGGACAAACCCTGTGGCACTCTGTGGGTCAGTGTCTGGAACACTGCCCTGCTAAAGGGTTGAATCCAACAAAGTCACCAAGGGTAGTTAAGCCTGAATGTACTGAACACTACTAACTGCAGTTAGGCAGACAAAGAAAGAAAAAAAGCTTAGTAAAGAGCCTCTTCTGCTTACTGCCTTTCTGTTTGTGCAATGCTTTGGAGTGTGTCTGCTACTGCTCCTTCCCCACAGCCTGCTCACCACACCAACCCCAGGCAGGGCTGGAGCTGGGACTGCTGTGGCATTTGAGGACTGAGGAAAGTAAGGAAGTCCTGCATGCTGTGTGGAACCGGGAGTCTGGACAGGCTGGCTCTGTGACTGTGTGACAGTGCTGCCCAATGCAGCTCAGTCACAGCCTGTGCAGGTGAGGCCTTCTGAGCCAAATGCTGCTCTGGTGCTGGAATGTTGATCCCTGTTGGCTAATCCAGGCACGGCTGCTCCCTGAACAGCTGAGCAGCTGGGCCAGCTGCTTGGGCAGGGCAATACTCCTCTGTGGAGTGTTTCAGCTATCCCAGGCTTTTCATGGGGAGGCTGACAGGCTGCCTTGGTGTCAGCAGCACTGTCCTGCCCTGTGCTGCAGCTGCTGCTCGGAGCTGGGCACCCCAGGGGAGACAGCAGGAGCCTGGCTGTGCTGCAGGGCAGGGGCACGGATAATGGAGGGATTCATCCCTGTCCTGCCTCTACTGCATCATTTATGGGACTATGTGTTTAGAGGCTTGGGGGTGTTTATTAGGGAAAGGATAAGGCAAGTCTTGCTGGTGCTTTGCCTGGTCAAGTAAGCCTTGGGATTGCTGTGTTTTGCAGGGTATTTGGGTGGGGAGTTGGACATTTTTTGTTTTGTTTTCCCCCCTCTGTCACATTACGTGGCTGAAGGTAAGTTCAATCAGGTGTGTGACACCGACAAAGTACAAGGCCCTGAAGTAGCTGGGGCACAGGACAGCTTAGAGCTCTGTGTGTGTCTGTGCTCCAGGCTGCCCTGGTCAGGCGAGGTCTGTATGTCTCAGAACTGACAAGAATAAAGCTAATCCCATTTTTTGCCCTTAAGCTGGCAGTCCTGAATGCCAGGTAGGTTAGCCACAAGTGTTCCTGCCTGCGGTGCTCAGGGTACAAGCAGTGTCTTCCCGGGGGCCACCCCCCTCCTGGACTTTCCACAAAAATTAATTAGCTTTATCCTGCTTTTCAGTGCTGGCAACTACCATTCAGGAGGCCATAAAACAGGAGAAAGGGGAGGAAGGAAGCATCCCTTTGCCAGCATTTCCTGCTGCTTGAGTCTTTTCTCCCATGTCCAGGAGCTATAAATAATGCTGTTCCTCTGAGTGACACCAGTAAATGCAGAGTGCTCTGGCTGGTTCCTGGAGTGGTGACAAGGCTTTGCCACCTGCTAGAGCCAGGCAAGTGAAGTCACCATGCCTGCAGGTATTTAGAAGAGGTGGATATATGGCATTTGGGGACACAGTGATGGATTTACTGGTGTCAGGTTAACAGCTGCACTTGACCTTAAGTGTATTTTCTAACCTAAATGATTTTATCAACACAAATTAAGTGATAGGTGCTTTCACCTCACACCTTGGAAGATGAGAACAAATAACCGATTGTAAAAAAAAGATGAGTTTGGAAGCAAGATTGGACAGGAGTTAAAATCTCATGCAGGACTTAGAAGAGCAGTGAGGGCTAAGACAGACCAGCAGCTTTGTCTTCTCAGAAAATAACCTCTCCCTGAGCAGTTCACATTAACTTCACTCGACAGAAATAGGCCATCCAAGTGACTGTGGCTACACGAGCCTGCATGTGGCACTGATTGTCACAGCCTCCAAAGGCATTCAGAGGACACTGCACCCAGAACTGGCTGCTAGGGAAGCTGAGGGGCAGCCCAGGTTCTGCTGAGGCAGGAGAAGCCAGCAGGCTCGCTTCCCATGGAATTCACAAGCAAAACATTGCCTGACCGTTTCTTCCAAACAATACACATATGAAATTAATCAACAACCCGTGTACTAAATGATGAGGTTAACTCTGTCAGAGGTGACGGTCCTGTGTCCTCACCTCCCACTCCCTCAGCCCCAGTTCCAGCACTCACAAACCAAAGCGAACTCTACCACTCACTCCAAAAAGTCAGCTTCAAACCTTGTCCTGCGTTACCTCATAACTACTCTGGGGCAGCACAAAGGAAACCATAACCACACAATTCCCAGGGTGTGATGGAGGTCTGGGCACATCACTGGATGCTGCTGGGGCGGGATATCCTTGGGGTCAGATAAGTACAGATCCTGTAGCTGTCCTTTCTAGGCTGTGGGCAGGAGCTGAGGGATGAGGGCAAGTCCTGCCATGCTGAGACCCCCCCAACCCCACAGGCCAGCACACCCCCAACTTTTGGAAACCAAACACCTGACACTCCTGCTTTCCAACAAATGGGGATGTTTTCCCCCACCCTTAAACCCCCAACCCAGCTGTATAATGCCAATCTGCCCCACAAAGAGGAAAAAAAATGCATACAAATACAGCTTTACTCACCTTTCTTCAGCAGGCTTCAGGCTGAGGTATGCGTGCTCCTGCAGTGCCTCATGTGTGAAGTCCCATCTGGCTGCCCCCAGCCCCGCTGTCCCTTGTTAGCCCTGATGACCACACAGGTGTTTGCCATAAAAACACAGCAGCAGGGGTGGGCAGCGAGTCTTGCTATGGTTTTGGGGGCTTTTGGAGGAGCTGGTGAGGGCTGGGTGTCCAGAGCCCCTCGCCAACAGGGATCCCCTCAGCCGCTCCCTAAGATGGCAGTGGGGGGCCTTTGTGAGGTAAAATGGTTCCCAGCAAAAATTCGGCAGGAAGAGCCATGAGAAACTTCTCCTGAGAGCCCTTTCTCTCCCAAAACCTCCCGTCACGGCTTCTCATACTCCAATTTCATCCTAAGCTGCCTTGAGTCTTGTTTCTGTTTTGTGTGTTTGGTTTTTTGTTTTTTGGGTTTTCTTCTAATCACAGCTCTATTTTACCTCACTAAAAGCACAAGCACCCTGTGAGCAGTTTCCCCTGTATTCCATCACGCTTTCACCAGCTCTTACCTTCCCCAGCTGAATTATGTCCTTGTTCTTTTTCTCTTTCCTTTGCATTTCAGTTCTGTAAGTTCATTTAGTGCTAAAACGAACAAGAATTTTAAAAGTATGGCTGGATTTTCTCATTTGAAGTCCCCCTGCTTCTCAGAGCAGCCCTAGCAGAAGGCCATGGCCTCAGGCTGCAAACCACAAAGCAAAAAGCTGCCTGGCTCACATGTACCCTGTTTCCTATATGGTTGAAGGGGAAAAGGAGCCCTTTTTCCTAATCCCAAAGCAGTCAGAGCCACAATGACACCCCTCTCAAGCTTGTCTGGCTGGCTCCATCTCCCTGACATCTTGAAACGGGCAAGAAGAAAGCAGGTTTTTGCCATGGTTTTTGGCACTGACGCACAGCAAGCTGCAGAAAGGCTGGACACAGACACACATCCAGCTGCACAACACAAAGGCTGATTGTTCACTAACACATGGATAGAAAAGCCCCGTAACACAGCAGAGCTGCACGGCACTGGGTTCATGTGCAAAGGCATGAGCAGGACTCCTGAGGGAACGTATAACACTGAGCCATGGTCAGGACACATCCCCTCTGGAGGGGTATAAAGGCATAAACAGCTCCTATGTAAACACTGGCTTTGAGAGTGGTTGAATGAGGCATGGATAAACCTGGGATGGGGTCTCTAGGTGTGCCTCAGTTTGCTCACACTCATTTAAAGCAGGGGCTTGCTGATGAAAAGGTTGCTCTGTTCCCTGTTTTGCAAAGGACAGGATTTATGTGGAGTGAGTATGGAGTGCTATCCAGTCTGCTTCACTTGCTTCTCTTAATTACAAGCCTAAATAATCATGACAGCAGCTGACTTGTAAAGATGATGGATAAACTGACACATAAACTGCTGTGGTGCTCTGGGTTTGGCCAATGTTATAGGTAACCTTCACAAAAGATCTTGTGTGCAAACTTACAACCAACAGACCCTGGTATGTAAACACTCCTTACTGGATGTAGCCTTGAGGGAAGCATCTGATGTGAATTCCTTGTGACTGTCAATCGCCCAAGGGCTCTGATAAAAAAGGCCAATTTTAAGTTGGATGACTGGATTTTCCTGGCGCTAGGATCACATGCATGTTGCTAAAAGCACGTGAGGCCTTACTGAGGGCTGGCCTGCTTTAACTGGAGATAATAATTCAAGGGATGCTGACCCAGGAAAAAGGCTGTTCCTAACTAATGTGCAAATGCACCATAACGGTATTGCTTTTGTACAAGGAGGTTTTACTTGGAACTGGCACCAAGGGTCGGAAGTGTAACTGCTTTGTCCTTACCAGGGTTTTCCTCAAGCTGCCGAAGGGAGATCCATGCTTTCCCACTGTGCCTGTAGCCAGCTGAAGGTGGCTGTCACATCATCCTCCCACAGCTGATGACTTACCTGAAGGCAGCTCTGGCAAAGGTGTTTGACTCAGGTACCATAAACTGCCTTGGGAAGAGCCCCATTGTCACCTACAGACAGAGGCCACCCAGGCTGGCAAACAGGCCATGCTGTCACCCCTGTGGCAGGCTGGCATGTAGGGAATTCCACACCAATATCCAAACCAGATGTTTCTGTTAGAAAAATAAGGCTCATTTTTAGCTAAAACTGCCAGACTGCTGAAAACCCTTCTCTGAGATGTGTTTTGGGGAAGGGGTGGCACAGCAGATCGTGTCCACTATATTTAGTGTACTGGCTTTCTCTACTGCAGCCACTGAAATACAGGTTCAGATCTAAAAATCTCATGCAGTCAAACCCAAAATGCAGATTTGTGTCACAAAGTTTCCAAGGACTGGACAATAAGGGTAAAATTCTCTCCCTGGTATTCCTGTCCCATGAAATCCCATCACCAGTCTGGGAAATTCTGGGTTTCCATTATCCTCTAGTTTCATAGCCACAAGAGAAAAGCAAGGTGGGATAAAAAGCAATGAATGCACTCCCCTTTTTGCCAGAGGTAAAAGAAGTAAATTTTTTTGCCTGAGAAGTAAATCTTCAGACTTGGCTGACGTTCAATCACCTTTAAATATGTATCAAGGTGCGCTTCTACCAAACTCAGCAAACCTTGTAGTTAGTAGGGTGATTTTTGAACAGAACTGTGCAAGGAGAATTTTTTCTGCACTTACTCATAAAGATTTGGGCTTTAACTCATTTCTCATCTGAAAATACAAGCTGTTATAAAAACATCAGTGACTATCACTTGCCTCATTAGCTGATGTTTCTGTGTACTGAAATGACTTGCCTCATCCACCCCAAACTTGCTGGAGGTGCTCCCCCTGAAGCCACGTGGGTTCCTGGAGTAATCAGGCAGATCCTGTTTGGATAGAGCCTCTTCCTGACCTAGGGATAAACTGCAGGACTTGTATTTTTCAGGAAAGAACTCACTGCATGGAAAACGCACAAACACCTCCCAGACCTACCATGTCTTTGTGAGTTGTTTTGGTAAGTGTAAGATGGAAGGCTGTCTGCAAAAAAAAAAAAAAAAAAAAAAAAAAGAATCTGAATTAAAAGTGTTTTTAGGTCTAATAAATTAAACTGCAGCAGTGGGTAGGATTTTTGATTTTTAGGTCAAATGAAATGTCTTGATTGGATTGAAACAGCTCCCCCCGCTGTTTCCCTGAAACTCTACTCAACCTGGGGCCTATAAATCATGGCAGTAGAGATCCCTGTCACGCTTCAGGGAAATCTTTCAGGCTGCAACAGAAACACAGACCACAGTTATGAGTATTCAAAATAAAGACAGAATTCCCCCCACATTCCTGCAGTGGATTCCTTGCTTCATGCTAGCTTGGACTCCTGAGATGCAAGTTGCCATAAAAGACGTTTGAACTCCAGACTCAGAGGATCGCAGGATCCAGAAGAGGCAAAATTTGTATTTTCATGGCCAAAAATCTCCTTTATAAGGCCACTTAAATGGTATCTTTAGCATGTGTTGAAACAGGGTGAAGCTGCTTCTGGTAGCCCTTTATTATATTAAAAAACAACCACAACAACAGCAACAAAACCACGATGAGATGTTTCGAGCTACTGCATGACTATCTTTGGGGTTCCCTCTTTTTGTTAAGTCTTCACAAAATACAAAATTAAATGTCTTTTCTACATACAGAACAAAGTAGAATCAAGTAACTGCTTAGAGTATGTACAAAAACTTACACATTCTGTCTTGTTCTTTAAAAAATATAAATATCAATAATGTTCAGTAAAATGGGTTGGTTTTATTTTTAAGGCTTCATTCTCTTAGAACATTATTTAATGAGGTGTCAGGTAGGCAGAAAAGGAAGGGAAGAGAGGAGGTCATGTTTTTTATTAAAGGTCATGTGTTTAATTCCTGTGAGATTCTTCCTTGTCTCTGGCAGGAGGAGATTTCCCTCCCCACTGATTTAAGTTTCCAGGAAGCAGAGGTGGAAGGAAAGGAAAATAAAACCTTTATTATTGCTATCTTTTTTTCCTTCATTAAAATCTTGGTTTAGACCTGTCTCTGTCTATTGTCTTTGAAGAGAACAATCTGCCAAGTACTGGGATTAAAGGGACTCGGGCAGGGCTGTATCCCAGCTCCACCTGGGACAAGTCAGAGTGAGGAAGAGGCTGCTGGAGGTGTTTTACCACCGACCCCAGAGGAGGAGGAGGTAGCAAGTGCTGCAGCCAGGGCAGCTGCTGCTGCTGCATCCCTGGGCGTGAAGTCCGTGGGGAGACTTTCCATCAGGCACTTGAGCTGCTCCTGGCCCAGTTTGATTTTGTCATCAAGCTCTCGCTGCTCTATGAGGAGCGCAGACTTCATCTTCACAAAGTGCTGGTAGTCCTGGAGCTGCTCCTCTGAGAGGTAGTTGCCCAGGATGTCCAAGACCACCCGTTCCCGACGGTCGAGGTTCTCCTTCAGCTCCCGGGCATCTTCGTGCTGGCCAGCCAGCAGCTTCCGCTTCTCGTTCAGCGAACTCTGCACACCAGAGACAGCCCTTCAGTACCTGCACTACCACACTCCCTGATCCCCCTGTCCTGCCTCCCAGCACCACACCTGCCACCTCCGGAGATGGCTGCCAAGCTCCCAGACTGCAGGCAAAAGCCTGGAGAGGAGGATGAATCCCTCATTACGGAGTGAATGTGAACACCCACAGAGTGAATGTGAACTCTGAACGTCCTTGCCACCAATGGGAGGCAGAAAGTGCTCCAATAAAGTCAAGAAACCTTGCATGAAACCAGAAAAATCTGGTTTCAAAACCACCTCAAGAATATTAAAATATGGCTGTCCCTAACACAGCTGCTCTGTGTCCAGACAAAGGCTGCAGGATCCCAGCCATTTATACAAACGGGGATCACGATTCCCAGGGACAAAGCCTGAGCTACAGCTGCTACACGAGCACCAAGAGCCCTGTGCTGGCCTCCTGGCAGCCCCTGGAGGTCGCTGTAAGGCCGTGGCTGCTGCCCCACGCCCCAGCCCCGAGCAGGTCAGGGCTGTGCCCATACGTACCCGCTCCTCGCTGTTGGCGTTGTCCCCCAGGCTGCTCAGGACGTTCTCCACGCGGGCCAGGCGTCCCGAGAGGGAGAGCAGGAGGTTCACCACCTTATCCAGATCGCCAATGAACATCTTGTACTTGTCAAACTCGTTTGGTTTGCACAGCGTGCTGATCAACAGCTCCACCTCCTCTCCCAGAGCATTATTCATCTTAATGTCCGCAAGCAGGCCCTCCTTGGCTTCCTTCAGGATTTCCAGTTTGTGGGTTAAGCTCCCGATGAGCTCAGCCTGTTGGAGGGGAAGCATTGCCACACTGGTTGTTACCAGCATCACCCTGCTTACATGGGTGGTGACAACAAGAGGATATGGCTGCACTACCTGAGGAGCAGGGTCAGGTCAGCTATAGCTGACCAAGAAGGGAGAAAATGGCAAAAATGCTGAAATTTCCCACCTCAGAGATAACCTGAGTAGCCCATTAGGTTTCATGAGGATATATTTGTTCAATGGTTATAAAAGAGATCTCTGATTTGGTGTACCATGTTCTGATACCTGGCTACCTATACATGAATGATCTTTAAAACCTCTGAGTGAAAAGAGCTGCAGCCTCATCTCTGGTGTGTTCCCCACGCCCCACCCCTGCCTGAAATGCCTGGAACTGCACCAAACAAGTGCCTTGCACACAGAGGCATCAAGGAAGAGTTCACACCAAAGATGCTCTGGATTTACTCAGTGTGTGAACACAGAGCACACACCCATTCTGCAAAAACACTGACACCTATTTCCCTGCCAGAGAAAAGGAGGCCCCCAGGGTTAGTGCTGCACACGTGCCGGAGAACCTAATTTCTGTCAGGATTTAGTGGAAAGACATATGCAAAAGCAAGTCTCTGGCCTGGGGCTGGCAATTCTTGCTTCTGTTTACTCAGAACTGAGAGCACAGCAAGCAGGAGAAGCTCTCCATACAATGGGCAGGGATTCTCAGTGTCTCCAGTTCATGCACTGTTGAGGCACAAACACTTGTGTGTTCATCTGCTCTGCACACCAACACTGCAGGATGAAACAAGTCAATCACAAGGTGGCCTGAAAATATTCTCTCCAAGTCTTCTTTCCATCACAAGTGAGTGTCATTCCAGGCAGAGGCTTCAGAGGAGGGAGGATTTTCAAGCACTGGTCAGGCTGGGGTCACAGTGCCCAGGGTGGGCTGGCAGTGGGGCTCCCAGGCTGCTCTGGCACTGTATGGCCAGGCACCACTAGATGGAACACTTGGTGTGCCTTGCTCTGTGGCTGCACTACAGCGTGCTCCCAGCTGCCACACACATGCAAAGGCTGAGCAAAAGGCCAGTAATATTCCCTGGAAACAAATATCCACTCCCTAGAATGACCTCCATTGGCTAGCAGGGTAGTTCAGGGGAGAGGGAGCAAATGTGGTACTAAATCCCACCTCCTAAGGGTCAACCAAAACTCCTTTATGGGCATTCTTTCCTCAGGAGTACCCAGAGACAAAACTCAGCCCTTGCCCTTCCCTGGGGCTATGATACTAATACCCCCTTTCAAACAAGATCCTCACCAGCTGATTGCTGGACCAAATCCTGAGGAGCAAAGGAAGGATCCATGTTCAATGATTATAGTGCCATGGGGAAATCTCTATGGCAGGATTCCACGGGGTGGCCTCAAAGTCTGGCATTAACCTCAGCAAGTTTTCAGGTGGATGGAGCTGCTAGAAACTGGCAGTTGTTCCTCCCTGCTCCAGGAGATTTCCCTCCAACTGCAGCAGGAGACTATGGGACTCCTGAGAGTGAGGTACCTTTGTTGTGAAGGCCAGGGAGCTGGAGGGGCTTGTGATTTAGGTTTGTGTGCCTTAATCAGTGACTCTCCTGCGATCCCAAATACCAGCCAACAGAGCTCATTTCCATACTTACAGTGGAAACGAGCTTGGTTTATCCAAATGATCTCCCAGAGGAGCTGCCTTCTCAGGTAACCCCTGTGCAAATGTTCCTGCACACAAACTGTGAGCAAGCAGGCCAGACTGTGCTGCCTGGCCTAATCATTCCCATCTATTTCTGGCTTTCCATGCAAATGGAACCTTTGAGGCCTGGGAGCTGCCCTCCATGGCAGGCTCAAGGTGCAGCACCCTTGTCTTGTTCAGTCACTCTGCACCTTTCACCTTGGCATGAGCAGGCACATTTTGAAGGGAATCCAAGGAATGCTATGGACGTGGCTGCCATTCCCTTTGGAGCTGGGTGCACTACAACCAGTGGCTTGGGCCAGATGATGAAAGCAGCAGGCAAAGGCCCTGGGCAAATGCTTTTGAGTAGTGACTGACCTGTGTATTTGTGACCCAGAATCTGTGTAAGGCCACGGAAAGAAGAGGTGGTAAACAGAAAATGAAATCTGGGCTGTGCTACTCTGTCCATGGCAGTGTGGGATGGTTTAGACTTAGAGGCACAGCTGCTTTTGACAGGAAGGTAGGAGGTGTGTAAGGGAGGTACAGACAGGCCACAAACACCTGCCTGTGACCCCCTGGGATGTGGGAGCTAAGCAGCTCACCTGTAATTACCAGGTAACTAATGTGAGACAACCACAGGGGCAAATTAGAAGGCCCTGCAAAAGCCCTGGAAGCAGAGCATGGAAGCCTCCAGCAAGAGCAGCAGGGGTGATTCTGCAGTGAAATGCAGACTTGGTAGGAGAGCAAAATGTGTCCTCCCCTCCTGCCTGATCTCCTCCATTCCAAGCCATCACATGGAGGTTGTGCTGACTGAGCCACTGGAGTCCACATGGCTTTCAGTGGGTCAGAGAAACAATAAAGTGTGGGGGAAAAAGAGTAACCAATATTTCTTTGAAGGCAGTGAGTGCAGACAGCAGGTGAAATAGGCAAACTGACTTTACTGAAGAGGAAAATTCTGGCAAAAAATCTCCTGCACTCAGTGCAGTCACTATCTGGACTCTGTTCCTGTTTCCAACCCAAGCTGGCCTTGCACAACTTGCTTCACCTCTCCCCCTTCCTTCCTTGCTGTGGAACAGGGACTGCTCCTGACAGTCTGTACACTCAGCATTTGGCATAATCCTGGCCTGCCTCAGGGTGGTGCAAGATTAGTACTCAATTTGCAGTGAGTAATTCAGATTAACTCTCTTATACAGTTTGGGTCACTCTAACAAAGCTTCACGGGTGGCCTAATTGCTCCCACGCAATTTTGCGTGCTGCCAAAAGCTGACATCAAATAGAAATGCATTTCACTTCAGGGCTTATTATTATTTCAGGAATGTGAGCAGCAAACAGTGCAGTGTGTTGACTTTACCTTTTTCTCATTGATGTCCAGCAGCTCCTCTTCCTCACCTACTTCTTCTGGCAAGTCCTTGATTTTATTCAGCAGTTCTGCTTTGGGTGCTGAAACACTGTAGTAAGCAGGACAGGTGACCAGGATGACAGGAGCTTCCTTTTCCTCTCTCCTACACCACAGTAAAGAAAAACGAAGAGTTCAGTCTGAGCCAGACTCTTCCCAGTGCTTAGATCCATGGTTTTCCAGGACTCCCTTTGTGGTATCTTCCCGGGGTGATTACCCACGAGGAAAGGCAGATTCCTGCCATCAGGGGGTGCGTGTCAGCTGCTGTCCCAGCACAGCACAGCCACTGGTTTCAAGGTGACTGCACACAGCTCTGCACAGGATTTACCTTGCTGAAGGTTAGCCAGCACAGCTCGGCTGGAGGTGACCACACTGACCCTCTTACCTGGCACTATGCAGTACACTTAACTTCTGGACAGTTCTCTGGCTGCCACTTGGAAGCCTCTGTCTTAAAAAACACACACTGCGGAATTTGGGTTGATCTCATAATATGTAGGTCCCCTCATCCCTCCTTCCAGAATTTGCCCTCTTGTTGTCTCTGTGCCTGCCATTATTTTCATCTTGATTTTACTTTTGTATCTCTGCTCCTGTGCTTTGGACTGAACTGCTCCAGATTACTAAGGTTCAGATAGCAAAATCCAATTATATCTCCAGGGATGTTTCACTTCCTGCTCTGTTCCCAAGCTCAACATCGTTTTCTACACAGCCCAGAGAGGTGAGCTCAGAGCCCAAACACAGAGCCCATCTTGTGGGAAAGGCTGTTTGGAAATGGCCTGCCAGGCCTCATACCTCTGAACTGCAAAACTCACTCTCACCTATAGACATGCAGAAGAATTTGGCTTAAAAGCAAGGGAGCAGGGAGTTGTGCCAGCCCTCACCCCAGCCCAGCAATGCTTACGTGTCACCCGCCACTGCCGTCCTGCTGGCTTGTGTCTGTGACATCTTCCTCTTCATGTTGTTCTCCTTCAGCATGCTCGTCCCACTGGGGAAAATCCCTTCCATCAAGTCCATGGTTGTCTTCATTTTGGAATCGGGATCCAGGATATCAGCCAGAGACTTGTCTTTATGGACAATTTCTTTTGCTAGAGCCTCTGACTTAATATCCTCTGGAGTCTTGTTCTTTGCCCTTGCTGGGGGTGCTGTGCTGGTTATCCCAGAGTCCAGGCTGGCATTTTCCAGGGTTGGCTCTCTGGGGTTACCTTCAGGCTGAGTTATGGACTGTCTGTCAGTGCTCTGAGGTCCTTCAGAAGAAGCAGGGGACTGGTGCTGCTGATCCACAGCAGATGGAGAGCCAGTTCTCTTTGATGGGGTTGGCCAGTTATTTTCACTGGTGCTGGTGCCCAACCCTGTTATCTCCCTCTCGGCCAGGGCTTTGGGAAAGCTTTTGAAGCTGCTACGGACAAAAACATTCTGTGAGATGAAGAGAAACCTACCACCCAGAACCACTGTGAACACAAGGTAAAGGCCTGCAAGAAGCGAGTTTTCCTTCTCTCTCACTTGTTTTTGTGTCTCACTTCTCATTCCAATATGGAGAGTCCACAGTGTGAAGCCACTGGCACCAGAATTGTTTTGTCCCTTCAACCTGGACACTGCTGGCTTGTCCTTCCGACCCAGAAAGAACTAGTGAACACCAAGTCACTTTGTTTTCTGCTGGCAGGCTGGGGACATTGCTCCTCCCCACCTGAGAGTGCCACCCTGAGCAGCTGCTACCCATTTGTCCTTGCCATGTTAGAAAAGCCAACCACTACTACAGCCCCAGCCAGATCCTTCCCAGACGGATACCTGAGTAGCTCCCTGGGAGTGAGGGAAGCTGTGCTGAGTTAAACCACCTGGGCACCTCGCCCAAAGTCCTATCCTTCAGGAGAATTTCCCTATACAGCCTGACTGTGACGTATTTGCGTTGTCATTTCTCGGCAGATGGTCACTGTTTCATAACAGCACTCTTTTGTGCCAGGTCCAAAATATATTCTGGGAAATACTAACTGTTTGGAAGAACCCATCATAGATTTTCACAGCTGTCCCTCAAAATCCAGTAACTGGAAGGAGCCAGCAGCCATTCCAGCTCTGCGCTGGTGAGAGTCAGAAGCAACTGCACTGACATCTGCAGGGAGAAGCAGCCCAGGAGTGCCTGTCCCGGGGTTTTGGGGAGCGCCTGTCAGTGCACCTGCTGGTGGACCCTGCTCTGCCCACATCCTTTGAGACTGCTCTTGACAGAGCAGCAGCGAGTCTGTCTGTCTGTCCCTGTCCCCTGACAAGGTGCAAGCTCCCTGCCTGGCCGGCAGCTGGGCGTCCCATCAGCCCCACCTGTCCCAGACCTGCATATCTTACTGTATATGGCCACGCTCCAGCCTGCCCTTACCTCATGCTGGCCTCCTCCGGGAGCCGGGGGGATTTGTCTCCAGCTGCCCCATTCCCCTTAATGGGAGGGGGA
The DNA here is from genome assembly GCA_034509425.1 of Eopsaltria australis. Taxonomy (NCBI): domain Eukaryota; kingdom Metazoa; phylum Chordata; class Aves; order Passeriformes; family Petroicidae; genus Eopsaltria; species Eopsaltria australis. The sequence continues at coordinate 27,836 of JAVTVJ010000247.1, read as the reverse complement.
GGAGGTGGGAATTCCTCCGTGCCGTTGGCAGAAGTGCAAGAGCCCAGCTCGGGAAGAGGACGGGATGGTGGTGGTGGGGAGAAGGGTGGCTGGAAAGGCGCGACAAACACCTCATCGTCCTCCTCGTCCTGCAGCGACGGTGGGGGCGTGAGCTGCAGCCCCGACTCCGAGATGCGGAGCTGGGTCATGCCCTGGGGAGAAGGAGTCTCTGGGTCGGAGGAAGTGCTGCTCTGTGTGGGCAGGGACTGCCACCTCTGTGAGGGCTTCGGCCCAGCCGCCGGAGGGGACACCACGGCCCTCGCGTAGCTGCTGTCTTTGGCCGAAGGAGCCCACGCCACCTTGGGCGGGAGGGGCCTGTGCAGCAGCCCGGTTTTCTTTCTCCACATCATCTCTTCTGCAGGAGTCTCAGGGGATCTGTCCTGGACAGCATCCAAAGGCTGTGCCTGAGCACCCCCACTGCTCTCAAGGGGAACAGCCTCTCGTTTGGCATGGTGCTGTCTCGGAGCCTGGCTGTCACCTGTGCTCTGCAAGTCTGAGGGAGCCTGGGTGGGTGTGTTAGAGGAAGAGTGGCCAGATGCAGAAGGAGTAAGGTTAAGGAACAAGGGTTTAAAGCCTTGCTTTTGCTCAGGATAGTGACTCCTTGCCTCTGTCGGGGCTGGGAAAAATGCAGAAGTCCTGCTATCTGGCCTGGAAAGTTCTGAGAGCTTGTGGTTCTCGGCCAGCGTGGCGGGCCCGGTGACAACCTCTGTGCTGCGGAGGGGATGGGGGTAGTAACTTGTGAACGCCATTTTCTCTGAGTGGCTTCTTTCTTTCTTGCTGAAAGACCTAAATACCAAGAGACAGACCGTGGTAAGATTAATAACTAATAAATGAGCAGGAAAATTTATTGTGCATCTCCTTAATGGGCAAGCTATCAACACTATCAGAGGCCAGCGTCAATGCCTACTGGTCTAGGTGAGGTACAGCTGTGCTTTGAAACTGGAAGTGAAATCCTGAGCCAGATTCATTCCGTCTCACCATCTCCCATAATTTTCAGTGTGTGCTACATCACACACATATGTAACAAGCACCACAGAAGCAACTCAATGGAAAAAATACTAGGAAAACCTAATGCCTGGCTTCCTTTCCCACTCTGCTTTCAATTTTGTTTGTTACAGATTGGGCCAGCAGCAATTGTTATGAGATAGACTATTTGACATTATCTTCTCTCAAACTTCATTCTCAATTGCATGTAATCTTAAGAATTTCAGCTCTATGGGCCAAGTATTCCCATAATGTTATCTGCTCCTTTTGGAAAGGTGCCATTAAAATGACTCAACTGTCTCCAAGAACAAAGTGAGGCCAAAAAATGCACTATTTTAACTATAGAGAAAATTTAAAAAAGCTCTTGCAGCTTTGGAATCCTGTTAGAAGAAAGAGCTCCCTCAGACAGGCAGGTGTGACAAACACCAAAGCCAACACATTCCGACTGCAAGCGGATGTTGGGGCTGCGAAGCCAGCAGAACAAATTATTCCTTCCAAGTCTTTTAGGGGGTTCTCATGTGAGTCCGAGAAACAGCATCTGGCCTTTGGAGTGAGGATCCTGCTTGGATCCAGAGCCAAACCTATTTTCCTGTCTGGCTATTTAGCTGGAAAACAAACTGAGCAGTAATAATGGCACTGGCAGATGCCACAGAAGGTGACCTGGAACCACGAGGCCATACCATAAACCAATAAAAGACAATGAAGCTCTACTGCCAGTGCATTTTCTGTTCTTGAGATGCCTTGTCAAATAATCCCCACACTGGCAATATCTGATGCTGGAGACTTGGGCCCCAAATTTGTTCTCAGATGTACTGGTACAAATTAAGAATTACTCTGTCAACAGCATGGGTCGTTGTGGCTTTATTCTGGTGTGACTGAGAATAGAATTTGGCAGCCTGTGCCTGGGGGTGGGGAAACTTCCCAGACAGGTTGCTCTTGGTATTGTCTGTGGTTCCTGGACAGCAGCAGTGTGTATTATTTTCAGATGCTCAGTGTTTGTCGGGAACTCCAGATGGTGATTCTCTAATTCAGAGATCTCTCCTACTGTGGAAGCAACTGTGGATTCCAAAACTTGTGGAGCAGTTCCCAGTGTCGTGTGACACCCAGGGAGGAAGAGCACTGGATCAAGTGATTGCTGACCAACGTTTTCCTCACTCGACCATCTTGACTCACTTGACTGCTTTCCTCCTCAAGCATGAGAGGTGGTAGGGGTGGTCCCACCTCCTCTCCAGCACATGGGGCAGCTGTGTCCCAAGGGAGTCTAGAAACATAATTCCTACTGCCTGCCTTGCCTCCCTGAAGGGCCCATGCATGGCAAACACTTCTCCTATCCTTTTGTTTTATCTTTTGGGAAACCCAGTTCCGAGCAAGAAGGGAAAGCTCCTATTTCCCAGAAGAAATGTGCTTGTGAAGCATGCGGGATGCCTATGCTGCACAAACATCATAGAACTGTTAATAACCAATAATCTTTGTGCAGTGAAGCATGAAAACGAGAAACTTGCATTTCGTGCCCCAATAAACTTGTTTTCAGTCTGGGTGTTCAATCCCATTACTTGGAAAATAGGTTGGAGAAAGAAAAAAAAATAAAAGGAAGGCACAAGTAGTGATTGAGCAGCAGAATGAAATGCAATCTCTAGGAGAGAAGGGGAGGCACAAGGAACTGGAACAGCTGCATTGTTCTCTCAGGAAAAAGTATGGAAAAAGTTATTCCAAATCAAAGTAAATGGGTGTGTTTTAAATAATCCCACAAGGATGTGCCTGAAGGCAGATTGAGTCCCTTTAAAACAACATTAATGTGTTCTTAGGAGCAAAAATGGCTAGAAGAAGGACCAGCCAGAGTAGGAGTCTTCCTCTGCTTCCAGCTGTCACTCCCTGACCCAGAGCTGCATGGAGAAACCTTTGGAGACAGCAGTGTTAACTCCCACTGTGACCACAGAGAGAGCTGGTATTTACTGCAAGTTTGTGAGGAACAGAGCTCCTTTGTGAACAATGCTTTGAGTCCCTCTTGATGGTTTTTACTGTAATAGGAGTTAGCTGTTTGGGCACTCGGGGGCTTACGGCAAACATCTATTTATTATTTAAATGTAAATACTGCACGATCAACTTCAGTTCTTGTTAATATCAAAACAATCCAGGGCTAAGTGGAGACTTACATAAGTCCTAAGACGTTGAGTTTTGTGCTTACAGCTTTTCTATTTTTAAAAACATTTCTCTCTCCCCTGTTGCTGAGCAAAACATCCTGCCTGCATGAAGGGAAGCAGCCCAAAGGCCAGCTCCCAGTTGAGCATGATCAAGGAAATATCCTGGGTTTAGTCCCTTGCTTTTGGGAAGGCAGCATCCTGGGTGGATAAAACCAGCCAGAGTGGGATATCTAGATATTTTTTCCTTTAGGATCACTTCAGTTATGGTAGCATTCAATGTGAATTCCAACAGCAGATCAAACACATTTGAGAAGTTATGCTAGTGGAAATTTGCTGCACGAACGTGCTCCAATACGACATGAAGAGGACTTGATAGTAAATTAATGTCTGTAGTGAAAGAAAAAGCTTGTAGCAACTCCTCCTAAGCCTGCTGGGCACAGGACATCGAACTGTATTTGTGCAGGTCTTAGCTCCAGACAGCCCATGACAACTGCTGTTGGCAGGGGGATGGCCAGAGCTGGCCCTGCAGTGACAAAGGGGACATGGACATGAACCCACCTGGCTCCTGCGCTGACCACGTAGAAGGGATCCCTCACCATGGGGCCAAATTCACTGCTCTCCCTCCTCAGCAGCTCCTGGGGTACCAAGCATCAGCAGTGAGCAGAAAGCAAAACAAAACACCAAAACACGGATGAGAATGCCTTCCAAGGCCTGAGAGCAAGTCCTTCCCCATGGCTATCCACTCCTTCCTATCTCTAAACAAACTCCTGCAGTGACAGTGCAACGTGATTTGTATGCTGCCTGAAATGAACATTAAGCACTGTACACAAGGCCCTGAAAAATGAACAGTGAGTGAGGCAGAGAAGTCTGCTGCTAAACTGGAAATAAACATTTCCCACAAAAACAATTTGAAAAGGCCAAAAGAAATCTAATAAATAATTTTTAAAAAAATCACTCCGTTGGTTTGGCTTTCTCCCCCATGTTTATAGCTGTGGGTTGGCATTGGAGATGGATCAGAAACAAACCTCATGAAGAAAGCACTCCAACATATTCTTCCCTTTCAAATGGACCCTATGGACTGGTGTATATGCTGGAATTCAAGGTAGGATTTAAGAACAGGATTTTTACAAGTGCCTTGCTGCCTATGGGACTAATCCTCATTCCACAGGTGGTTACAGCTAAATCCCTCTGGGAAACAGCCGTAAGGGCTCTCCCTGAATCAAGACCCTCTGAGCAGGTCTGCAGTGCTCATCACCCTCTTCCTCAGCTTGGCTTCCAACAGGCAGAACCTCTGGTTTGGCTGCTGAATGTGTGAACAATTAAAAATTAGTCAGGAGAGGGAAAAAAAGATCTCAAGAACTGCCCTGTACCTCCTGCCTGATAGAGTTGGGCAAGGAAAAATGAATTGGGGCTGCTTATCATCCAACCAGTCACTGAAAAGTACACTTCGGTGATTTTTCTCTCTCTGGATGTCTGATTTTAATGCTGCTCTGATCAGCAAGCATGACAAAATGGCACAGATGGGCCTGGTGCCTGGCTGGGGTGGAAAAATACTGATGGTGGGATGAGACAGGGGTGGTTCTGGAAGTGCATTCCGGTCACTTGATATTCACAAGCTGCTTTTTTAATTCACTCTATTTAAAGACATGGCGTGGGAGCTGAGGGCTGCTGAGGGTGGACATGTAGAATGAAGCACTCAATGTGTTTGGGAGGGCAGCTTCTTCCCCCCACGCCGGTTTGGTCCATTTGTGAGATGCTGCCCAGAGTCTCCTGTCACTTGACTCAGGACCACTTTATTGCTCCTGGATAATCTGCTCTGGGCCAGGAGTGAGTGCAGGAGTAGAAGGGGATGTCCTGGATCTCAGCTGCCCTGTAAGTATGTGAGCCTCTCCAAACACTCAGCTGGTTTGGGGCTAGGACCCTGTCCACACATTTTGGTTGTTTGCTCCCTCTCTCTGTGATGAATGGAGCCTGGCATGGAAACAAGGATGGGGCAGCAGACCCGGTGCTGCTGTAAATCCATGCAGCTCGACCAGCTGCAGTTGCCTAAATAGGTCTGAACAGATTTCAGCCAGCTGAAGAGCTGGCCTGGGCAGTTGTTCTTTAAGAATTTAGCCTGCTTCTACTGTTTACCAGCAACAGAGTCAGTCGAATTCTGCGTTTGTGACATCAGTGCAATGTTCCCAGTCACCAAGCAGGGGACATAGAAGGGCCAGTCTCTGTTCAGTTTTCTGTGTGACGTTTCCCTCCAGGGCTGGAGGCTAAACAGAATGGTTATTTGGCAGTGCCTCTGCCCAGCACTTCCCAGCACTGTCAGGCACAGTGGGAGCCAGGGCACTTCCAAGCAGCCTCTAATCCTCTCTACTTTGCACCAGGAAAATGGGCTGAGGCAGAACAGCAAATCTCCACCAGAAAGGTGCTCAGTGCTTCTCTGCTGGCAGCTAAGAACATGACACCTCAGGTGCAGCAAGAACACACCAGCATATGCACTGAAATCCCAGCATCCCTGACAGCCCTGACACAGCCCAGCAGGGAGAGAGCTGAACCCCACCAGTGATCTTTTAATTAAGGTGCACTAAACTGCCTCAGCACGTGCTGAACCTGTCTCTAATCAATGGAGTCCTAGCCATGACTGGACATCAGCCTGTTCTCCGACATCCCCTCATGTTCCCTGGTTCCAGGAGCCCCGCACATGATCCCGTTCCCACATACCTGGTGCTTCTTATCTGCTGTGGGAGATGACCTGGAACGTACGTGCACAGGGACCGGATGATTGTCGTATCTATCGAGCAAGTCTTCCACAGACACTGATTTCCCGGATTTCCTGGTGGTGGAGGCTGTTTCAAAGACCTGCTCCTGCTTCCTGTAGCGAGGCTGGCCCTGCACGCCCAGCGGGTCTGTCTGCGTGCCTTTGGTGAGATCCGATCTGGCTCTGTAATCCCGGCACCTCTCTGGTTTGGGCCGGCTGGTGACCAGACTGTCCTGGCGCGCTGGCATCTTCTCATCTCCACTTGTGTCCAAGTAGTCCAGCAGCCCAGGGGGAAGGGTGGAAGACATCCGACCCGTCCTGGATAACCGCTCTATAGACTCTCTGCGGCGATAAAGGTTCTGGTCCTGGAGGGAATTCATGCTGGAGGCGGAGGAAAGGCTCTGGCTGTCGGGGCCACCCAGCTGCAGGTAGGAGCTGTGGGAGCACTCCCGGAGCAGCCCGATGTCCTGCGAGGACGGCCGCCGCCCCGTTTTGCGCTCGATGTAGTCGGCCAGGGCATTCTGCTGCAGCTGCTTGAGCTCCGGCTTGGACAGGCTGGCTGTGGAGGAAGCTTTGCCGTCCCTCTCAAAGATCTTCCGCCGGTCAGCCACCGTGTTCTCCGGGAAGACAAAATGGATGCTTTTTTTCTGGAAGGAGAAAGGCGACGGCTCCCCATCTGAGATGCCCACTTCGTTCATCTTCTCGGGCTCTGAGTAGGAGCGCTTCTTCTGCTCCGCCGTCAGCCGCTTCCGACCCCCGATGCGCAGCACCTGCTGCGTCCTGGTGTAGTCGAGGCTGGAGAAGCCTCCTTCCGTGGGTGTGATGCTGTGCCTCTCCTTGGGAGTGTGCGGGGACGCCGCTGTGCTCCGCATGCCCACATGGGCCGAGGCAGGCCTCTGGGGCACCCTCTTGGGTGTGCTGCCGAACGGGGGGCTGATGCGGCGGAACGAGGTGGCCCTCAGCACCCTGGACTGGGCATCTTTAATGCTGTTCCTGTAGGCCCTGTTAAATGACGTGTCCAGCTGCGACCCGTGCGCATCCTGCATGTTATCCTTCCAGAGGATCTCCTTCTCAGGCTCGCCTCCCAGCTGGAATGTGCTTTTACTCCGCGGAAGTTGAGCTGCCCTTATTTGCACCTCATTTTCAGGACACAGGCTGTAGTACTCATTGGATCTTGCCTGCTTCACCAAAGCCACCATCTGCAGCTCTACAGGGCGCCAGTCAGCCTCGTCCAGCTTCCCGTTCCTGATGGACGGGCTGGAGCCCCTGCCCGGCTCACTGGGCAGCTTGCTCCTCATGTCCTCTGGGCTGTGCATGGAGCACCTTGTGCCGGCGGGCTGGCTCGTCCTGCTTGGCCCATAGTGCTGGCCAAAGCTGGGAACGCCAGCGCTCTGGGGCCGGGGAGTGCTCTGCTCCTGCTGCTCAAACTTGTTGACCTTCTCCAGCACCGAGCAGCGGGGCTTGCCAGCCTCTGGCTTGCTGTAGGGAAAGCTTTGGGCGCTGCTAGAGCTGAGCCGGCTCCTCCCGAAATCCAAGGTCTTTGGGAGCTGAGGAGAAGGGGGCTCTTTGCACTTTGGCTCAGCAGCATGGAACAGAGCCATGCTCGTGCCCTCCTCCTCCTGCCTTGTGAAGGCCTGTGAGTCCACATCGCTCCAGTGTCTGTGCCCCTGTTCCCTGAGATTCTTCTCCTCTCTGCTGCTGCTGTTCAGGAAGGACAGTTTGGTGTTGGAATAACCCTCGCTTGGTTGCATCTCCCTTAGCTCGGAGCTGCTTTGCCTCCTGGAGCTCTCTGGGATGTTCTGCAAGGAAGAGAACCCATACTGCTTGGCCTTGCTGTGACCCCATGGAGGGGGAGCAGCAGCATCTCTCTCGTTTACCTGTGCGTTGCCATTTTTGTCCTCCTGGGATCCAGGTGTCCAGTCCTCTTTGGGCTGGTAATGGGGTTTCCTCTCACTAGCATCCCTCATCTGGGGTTGTGGACCCTCGAAAATGGGCTTGGAGGCCTGTGTGGTACCCATGGCCTCTCGGTGGCTGTGTGCTGCCTTGTAAAGCGGTAACAGCTCCTCCTTTCGCTCCGGGCCTGCTGCACTGGGAGGTTTCTGCTGGACGAGTTTGGCTTCGTGCTTTCTCTCAGTGGCGGGGGGCTGGTAGAAGATGGTCGACCTGCTTGTAGTGCTTTGGTTTCCATTCTCATCCAAGCCTGGGGTGCTGCTGGCTACAGCCTTGTCATAAGAGACTGGGAGGGCTGGGGAGTAGCCACTTTCTTTGGCCAGAGCTGGGTAAAGTGTCCCGGTGCTGCTGGCAGAAGGCCGGGGCACCTGGGCGTAGTGCGGCTCCGGGGACGGAACAGCGTAGACACCAGTGGGCAGCAGGGGCTGCCCCGGCTGGGCTGCCTGGGAATAGCTCTGCTTGGGCTTCATGGTGGGGCTGCTCTCCGGGCTCTTCTCCACCACGGTGTGCAGGTGCCCCTCTCCGAAGGGCGGTTTCAGCAGCGGCCCCTGGGACAGGGAGCTGATGAGCGGTGCCCAGGCCCCTTTTGGCTGGGTCCTGCCGGGCTTGTTGGGCTCAAGGCTGGCACCCGAGCCGGGCCTCTCGTGGTGCCTGATGGCCGCGTAGCTGTCGCTGCGAGCGGGAGGCAGTGGCGGTCCCTTGGGGGGCTGGCTCTTGCTGTCTGAGGGGCCCTGGGCTGGCAGTGCCCAGGAGGAGGTCGCACTGTGCCGGCTGAAGGCAGGGAGCCTGCTGTGGCCACGGCTATCCAGGGAGGCCCGGGCATCGCCGGCGGGCAGCAAGGCCGAGGGCTTCACCTCGTACTCCTGCGAGATGCGCTGCTGGGCGTCGTACACCGTGCGCACGTAGCGGATGTCCGCCTGTCTCATGCCCTCCTGCAGCCCCCCATGCGACTGCGTGCCCTCTGCAGAGCACGAGTGCTCCTTGCCCGGTGGAGCCGCGGGGTACTCGGGGATGCTGGAATTGGTGGAGAAGGAGCTGTAGGCAGAGTCTCTCTTGCTGTGCAGGTGGGAGAGCTGGTCGATGCTGTTGGTGGATTTGGCCGGGGACAGGTGGCAAGGGTGGTAGGCAGGGGAGGAGTGGTCCAAGCTCTCCATGCTGCCCCGGGAGCTGTACTGGTCAGGGCTCCTCCTCAGATAGCCATGCTCGTAGGCAGAGAGATCGCTGGTGGAGGAGCTGGGGACAGCGAGAGAAGAGTGAAAACCAGCAGAGGAAAGGCACAACAACTTATAAGTGAGCTCAGAAGCAAGTTGTTTAGTTTTGAGATGAAAACCCATATTTGGGCCTTGCTCCATCCCCTGTTTGGAGTCATCCCAGTTCACAAAGAGGAACTGCTTGACATTGCAACACATGGCTCTTATTTACCGCAGAAGGGTGGGAGGGAAATACAGACAGAAAGATGGTTCATCTCTGGAGCCAGGGAGGATCAATCCCACCCAGCTCCTTGGAAAGCTGAATGAGCACTGATGCCATCAAGGAGGAGGAGGAGGAGAGGAGCACGAGTGGTGTTCTGGGGGGAATCTAATCTCTTCCTTTTTTTCCCATTTTATTTCTTTTTATGGAGATGAAGGCTATGCCCTGGCAGGCTTCCTGGAAATTCAGCTGTCCCCAGGATAGTTTGTTTGCTGCGAAAAAACGAAGCTGACAAGAAGAGATGTATGTGCCTGTGCCTGGAGGAAAGTGGGGTGCAACCATAGAAACAGTCTGAAAATTCCCAGGAAGTCTGCACTGCCACCTGTTCTTGTAGCTTAGCAGGTGCAGGTACACCTTGGCACTTCCTCTGAGGTGTCCAAAGAGGACTCATGGCCACCAGAGAAGTGATCCATAAAGAAGATATTCAGAGATCTTTCTATCCATAGGAAGGGAGCTCTTTGTACCAGTCACAGTCCCTTTTTCACATCTCACAAGGGGTATCACAAATTTCTGCAGAGTTTGCCCTGGCTAATCTCCCCTTCCAGATTCAAGCAAACACACGGAGGACTGGAGAGTGTAGCCTGAGGATTTCACTTTTCTTCCCTCTCTTCCCAGCTTCCCTTCCTCAGGTATCACTTTCTCTAGTTCCCTGTGCAACTGCATATGCTATCCTGGCACAGCCACAAGGAAGCAGCAGGAAGGGACAGGCTGTGGCAGGGCGAGGCACAGCTGGAAGCTGGCTCCAGACCACATCCCAAACAAGGGACAGATCCAGGGGAAAAGGCTGCTGAGAATGAGGAAAGGCAGAAGGAAGCCTGCTCACATCAGCTCTGCAAAGAGATGCAGAGGAACACTAGCAGGAAGAGATATGGCAAATATCAGGACAAAGCTGGTTTTCTCATTTAAATGCACCATTCTATTTTGGATTCAAATAACCATCTCCCTGGCAATGCCCAGCACAGCCCTAGCCAGCTGGCCACTAGATGCTCCCCGTGCTCCTCCTCAAGCACCCGGGAGACGGAGCCATGCTGCCAAAGGCTCTGCCAGGAACTGCCTGGGAAGCAAAGCCCCTTGGTGGGAAAGGAGTACACTTCAGCATGAGCTGTGCTGAGACCACAGACCAACACACTTTATTTTCTGAAACCATCTCCTCACTTTCCTTAATGCTCTTTTTTCTCTTTCCTCTCCTCTGCCAAGGATCAGTCTTGCCTGTAGAAGAAAGTGATGTTTCAATCCCAGAGGCTATAATGGAGAGTTTGAAACACTTCTGCCTCTCTGGGGAAAACCTTTCAAGGGCAGAATTTAAACTTGTCCCTCCTCAAGCTGCCCGGCACGTTCAGCTGTGATAGAGCTGACTCCTGCAGAAAGCCACTGCCAAACCAGGAAATCCCTCCCTGAACTCCTCACCCTGGGAGCGCTATCGCTGTTGGCTGCTCCATTGCACTGACAGGCTCTGCTACCTACACCCTTTTCTTCCTTTTTTTTCAATAGGCGAATTTAGACTTGGGATTTCTTTTCCTTTGTGGGGGAAACAACCATGCTGTGTTTCTATATGGGGGCATCCACAGAAAGCTCTATCAGAATCCTGGTAGTGGGCTCCCAACTTTGTAGGAAGAGGGATTTTTACAGCAATTGCTTTCCTGGCTGCTAATCACCTCACAGAGCACTTAAAGAAGGAAAACTTAAAAGAGGCCACTTTATCTGGGAAACCAAACAAGAACTGAAGCCTTCCTAACTCTAATCCAAACACTGGCTGTTTGTAAACTGTCCAGCTGTATGGAGGCAACTGGTACCATTTTCCCACCACACCTTTGCCCCCTCCCTTCCCTCCACAGCTGTGTGGTGCTTACCTGGAGTGGTAGGACTGATGCCAAGGGGTGCCAAGCGTACCCTGAGATATTTGCATCATGCTGGGATCAGGTTGGTTCTCCGCGAGTTTGGTTGAATGCCAGGAGTGAGGTCGGCCTGAAGTTTCACTCCGCCTGGGTGAAAGCAGAAGGGGTTTGCACATCAGCAACAGGCCAGCTCTCTCAGGGAAGATGGATGTGAACTTAACACCAACATTTAAAACTGCTCGTGCTCACTTGTGTTTCACTGCTACTTTTTAATTCATTCCAAGCAAGTCCTGCAGTAACCACATGTGAATGCCTCTGACATTTCCACAACATTTGCACAAGTGGATCACTGAATGCCATGAGAGGGTGGAAGCCTGGAAAGGGACTTTTGATCTCTCCTCAGTGCAGCTAAAAATGCAGGATGAGACGTGACATCCAAGCACCAGCAATGTGTGTCCCTCACATCTCACCCAGGCAGACAGCTGTCCCCAGGGTGTGTCCCCAGGCGTAGAGTGGCATGGCATGGCTGCCCTTCGGTGCCTTCAGGCACCAGCACCAGGGCCTATGTCTGTCAGCCCTGAGGAGAAAAAACCCCACTGACACCTTATTTAAAGCACAGAGTGGTGCAATGGAAAGTCAAAGCAGGGGATTAGTGATGGAGTCCCCTGAAGAGGCCACACAGACTCTCCTTTGCCCCAGCCTCTGGGCTTGTCCTTAATCCTCCTGCTGCTTTCCATGAGGGATCCCTCCCCTGCTCTAGCACTCTTTTCCACAGTTTCTCACTCTCTCCCTGGGACAACGAGGAGCAGCACTGGACCTGTGTCCTACTGAAATGTGGCAGTCTGCAGCACAATTCTGACAAAATAAATGCAAGAGGAGGATACGACACATGTTGAGTCTTTCTCTCACTGAAAAATTCACAGTACAGCATGTCCTGAACACATCAGTACATGGATTAAAATGCCCTTGGCACACAGACACTGTGAGAGGATTCTCCCAGTACTGACTAAGATTGGGAAAAGAAATGGTACGGGAAAGTGCAAATAGTTAAAAATGCTCTTTAGGGTCAGGTCCTTTCCTAGTACCAGTTGACATCAGCACGTGCTGATGTTCTACAGCATGGAAAAGCACAGGCAGAGAGTGAGAGGCAGAGCCATTTCTCCAATGTTTTTTCCATTCAGATTTCAGAAGTGCTGGTTATTTTCTCATCACCTGCTAAAAGAAGGAAGAAAAAGGGACATGCTTTTCCATTTAACATCTGTTGTGGCAGGACTGTCTTAAGGAAAATTGGACTGGAGGTCTGCAAAAGGCAAGCTGAACCCAACACCATTTTATCTTTACACATATAGGTGTGTTTAAGACAGAGCTCTTCTGTTAAGCTCCTTGCCCAGAAAATGAGGAATCTGGACACTGACAGATGGGAAGTTGACAAAACTGTTTAATAAGAATAACCTGCATTCTTGCCTTTTCCACTGCAGACATTTAAAGACTTTAAGTACTTTGGGGGAGTACAAGCCTTCAGCATCAGTTTTTGGCTTGGGAAAATGAATGACCCCATGTAAAGCATGTTATCCCTTGGTTTGATCAGTAGAAACAGTGAGGGAGCTGTGTAGCCCATCATCTGATCCACAGGTATTTTAAACCCTTTTGTTTATATCTTTGTAATAATACAACACGTGGACAGCTGTGAATTTCAGTCACAAGACACATAGTACCAGCTTACCAGCTCTGTGTGGGATAACTTCGCACTGTTTCCACACCTAACCAGTCTTGGAAATGCAGCAGATCCTGGTTCATCCCAGACAAACTGGCTGAGTGATAAAACCTGCAAATGCAGCAGCTAATGCCTGACTTGAGTGAAGACAAATAAATCATTAGATCTTTAACTGGTATTAGTTTGGTGTAGCTAAGTTGCCTTCAACAAAACCAGGAGCAGCAGCTTACACTTTGGTGCAGGAGGCTACAGGATTTAAAAATGCAGAACTGTAATAATAGCAAGAACAACAGTAACAAACCAACCTCACCACCTTATCTTTTATATATTCTGTACTGTACTTGTGAGGCTGTCTGGACAACCTTATTACTGTAAAATTCTCCACTTCAAATAACAGACAAAGTGATCCCTGTGTTCACTGTAAATGCCTGTAAATGCCAAGGCTGGACAAAGAGACTCCAGGTTCCTCATGGACACCTCCAGTGATCAGATAACCTGGGCATCCAGGTCAGACTGGCATCACAACAAATGCCTGGAAGAGAAGATACCTGGAGAAGTCAGCGGGACGCAATGAACGCCTGGCATCTGAATGGCAGCTGTAACACAGACTACACACCAGGAACTGCCAGTGCACACTGGAGACTGGAAAACCAAAGGGAAAGGGAGAGTCTTTAATCTCGTCCAGCTGCTGTTATCTGGGTGCTGCCTGTTGCTGTGCTGGTCCCAGTGTTCACAGATGGAAACGTGCCCAGCCCAGTGGAGGCTCCTCGCTGGCAGCCCGGCACACTCTGGGAGCAGTCTGGGCCACATTCACATCCCCGAGGCCCTTCACCAGGAACAGCTCTGCAGCTCTCTCTTATTAGGAAGAGCTGAGTATGCTCTTCTCTCTAATCTCTGAAGATTATTTTAATATTGCATGCAAAACAGGAATGGAACTTTAGAAAGACACTTTGGCACTAACTCTACAGATGAATCAGCATCTGAGGCTTTCTTCACAGTATAACTGATAGGTTATCTTCTTAAAGTTATAAACTAAAAACACCCAGAGCAGTGTATTCAGTCTGATCCCTGTTCTTCACGTACTGCTCCTTGCCAGTACTGGAGTACACACACAACTTGAGTGCCCTGCAAGTTTGAAAGTACCTCAAGCCCAGCGTCCTTCAAGAGTGTAGCCCTTCAGTGTGAAAAGGCCCATCTTCAACCAGAGCAAACAACCCAGCTTCTTCAGATTGCCATTTGCAATTTTTCCACATCCTTGGAAAGCTCATGAGTGAAGCCAGAGAGGGATGCTGTGGCTGATTAAGCAGCCACTCAGGGTCATCAATGTCCAATAAACTGATCTTTTTCTACTCACACAGAGTTGTTTTCATCATTCTCACATCCATCAGAAACATCATCCAGGGTGCTGAAAAGAGAACTGTGAACAGTGCTCCTTGTACCACTGATCTCTAGCTCATTTTTCTCTGTCCCCACAAGCTCCAAACCTTTCCTCAGCATAGACAAGGAATGCTGAAGAAAAAGGCAGCAAAACTTTTCAAGGAAAGCAGAATCCACCTGCAGATCGAGGCAGGAGCAGTGGTCACCAGGACACACCTCCATGACCTGAGGGGATGGCTCTGACTAGAGGCTGGTGTTGGTGTGTCCAAGGAAGATGGGACGGGACAGAGAAGAGAACTAAGGCCAGAGGGTCACTCTGCCATCGCTCACAACCACAATCCCTGTGGATGTGCTTTACCCCAGCAGCCCTGAGGCCAGGTGGCAGTGTGGGAGGTTGCTGGAGTTGGAAGGGACAGGCATGGCTGGAAGAGATAGCCAGGGCCTAGCCCACCATATGGAGAAGTGGGAAGGGATGGGGCCCTGCAGCACAGAACCTCCTCCTGCAGGAGAAATGAAAGATTTGGATGCAAGTGCAAAGCTTGTGCCTCCTGGATGTGATCCCAGGCACTGAGTCACAAGAGAGAAAGCCAAGAGGGCAGCTGCCCATCCTTACCACGTCATCCTCACAGCAGTCAAGATTTCAAGCTGGTGATAATGCTAACCTAACAAAACCCACGTGGCAGGGGCACTTTGTCCTGAGCCATATCCTGTGCGTGCAGCAGCAGGATCTTTGTACACGGAGAGATCCTGATCCCAGTAATTCACCTGTTACCCTCCTTGCAGGGTGAGTGTGCACCTGCACCAACAGCAAGCAGAATACCCATCTGAATTCTCACTGAGACAGACCTGTGTCCAGGATGGACACACCTAAAGGAGATGTTTTCCAGACATCTGAATGTGCAGCTGCAGCCTCTCTGCCTAGCTATTAGGCAGGAGATGAAGGAAAAAGTAAAGCACTCAGAAGCCTATTAGGATTTCGACAGAGCGAAGCCACAATCTACTCAAAGCAACGTCGCTCTTAATTAAGGTTCAGTCATGGTTCTAAAAATAAGCAGAACAGAAGAGGCCAATTAGAAAGGAGTTGGACCAGAATGGCGTCAGCTTGATGTGTCTTTCACTAAATCTCTCTTTTTAGGCTCACAGAGCCCTTCTGGTAAATTCTGGGGCAGGAGAGATATGGAGTGAGCTCTGTTCCTTCACAATTTTGACTATAAAGAAGGAAGACTCGTTAGAAAGATCTGAAGTCTATTAAATGATATTTCTCATCATGAATCTTGGCCAATAGTGTCTCCTCATCTGTAAGGGAAAGGGAGAATCATGCCCACACTCCCCACCCCTTCATGCTCAGATGAAAACTTTCCCTAAGCAAAAAACACACTAAAAACCCTTCACTTGAGAACACTTGGGTGAACATGTGTCAACATTCTCAACATTCTCATACCAGGACACAACCTGCTTTCCCACAATATGTTCATTTTGCAGCTCCTAGAGGACAACTCCCCACCCAGTGAATCCCTGCGGACTATCTCACAGTTTTTAGCAGTTTCAGTCTTAAACAAAAAACAAACAAACAAACAACAACAACAACAAAAAAAAAACCAAAAACCATAAGTAAAACCTCCAGGCCAGTTCAGGGCTCTGTCCCAGCCTGGTCCAGTCTCACTGCTCTCTCCAGCTCCTTTCCCAGAGGCAGAGGCAGGTGTTGTGCCTGTGTGGCGTTTCCAGCTGACACGTCAGACACCATTTGTTTTTTCCCTTTGATAAGCATCACTGGGGATATGTCTGGGTTGCATCAGAGCAGGCGCCGAGTTCCATCTGGGAACTGGGAGACAGATACCAATCTCCCTGAAGTCTCTCTGGGACCAGGAAGAAGGGAATCAGGGGTTTCTGCTCAGAATTCCTACCATTACCATCACAAACTCTTTGGAAAAAACTCCCCACCAAACCACTGGTAAGAAAATCCCTGTGTGGAAGCAGAGATGGCAACCGTGCATGTGGATCTAGAGACAGATTTTTTCTACTGAAAAGCCATAGGCTGCAGAGGGAAGTGCAGGGATTGTTCAGAGGTGATGGCAGCTGTGAGCAACGGGCGCTCCTTCGTTGAACTTAGGAACAGTCAAACACTGTAATTAATGATTATTGGTCCTGCAAGTCACACCTCTGTGTTATCACATATCTCTGGGAACCCCCAGGCTGTCTTATCCAAGAAAGGTATTTATCTGTTGTCCAGCCAAGGAAACAAAGTGCAGGGCTCAGAGCTGGGCTGTGTGCTGTAGCTCCATCTTCCCTTCACCCCAGAGCAGGGTTGACAGGCAATATTTAGATTGAGGACTCTTCCCAACACAAAGCAAGGGTCCCACTGGCATTCCTTGACACTAACCAGACACAGGCTTCAACAGGAACAGAGGTGATGTATACAAACTTCACTCCTCTCGATTACTGGGTTCAAGGGCTCTGTCCTACCGGGATCTTCTGATAGCTTCCTATTTTGAAGACAGCATTATCAAGCAGCACAGTAAGTCTGATTTAAATTGCAAAATGAGGAGTATTTCAGATCTCTATTTTAAGAAGTGCTTGCCACCAGGATAGCCCATCTGCCCTGTTCCCACAGGACTGCAGCCTGGACATGGAGAAGCCAGGAGAGCCTTCAGCCTGGCTCTTAGACCATGCATAGGAGCAGGGCAGCACTGGGTTAAAGACTCTCTGCAACTTCCCTCTTATTTTTATAATTTTACTCTGCTTCCTTTGCTGGAAAAAGAGGAAGAAAGAACAGAAATGGAAAAGAAGCAGCTGACTGACTTACAGTCTTGGAGAAGGACCCTATTATTCCCTGTCTTCTCCAGGGATTCACATCATCTCCCAGAGCATGGGCAGAAAACCCTAGCAGCCAGAGCCTGCAGTGGCTTCCCTGCCCACAGCTCTGCTGAGCTGCACTGATTTACCCAGACTGATGAAACGGCCCCACGGGCTCAATTCAAATAATTTTTTCTCATTCTTCTCCAGTCAGTAAATTAGTTAAAAAGACAGAAACTCAAGCATAGCTTAGATTCTTTCACACCCCTATATCCAACACACAGCAACTTGCAACAGGAGAGACTTGGAAACAATGGAAGGAATGTGTTTTCCTGGCCTCGCTCAGTACTTAGGAGGAACTGGGTGGCTGGCAGCTGCCCCATGAGCCCGATTATCCAAACAGAACGTGGACTATGAGGCACGGCAGGTAACCAAGGGGATCTGCAGGGCAAGACTTCAGGCAGTGGCTGTACTCTCCTCTGAGCTACAGGGCTACAAATCACAGGCAGCGCTCCTGAGCTCCACATCCAAGTGCTCATGGAGGAGTGATAAATGGGACAGAAGCAGCAGGGCCTTTAGGAGGATGTGGGCAGGTACCTGCACACATCTGGGGGGTAATAGGGTGAGTCAAATGTGCCAGGGAACTGCACCCACTGCCTGGGCCAAAGCAAAGGCTGCTGAGTCTGAAACAGCCTCCCACAGGCACATTCTTATACATTAAAGCAGCTTCCTGTCTGTAACTAAAGCTCCAGCCCGGGTTAAACTGAGATGTGCAGACACAGCCTCCGGCACTGCCGGAAAAGTAAAGCAAAACATTGGCTCTGCACCCAAAGGCAAATTTATCCAAGCGACATGCTAAACTTTGGAGCTTCTGTGAGGATCTGCTACTAAATCGATGGGCAAGAAGGATTTACAGAGGGCATATGGTGAATGACTCATTGCTATAGGGAGGTGGTGGATGTAGGGGAGCTCCTCTCCCAGACTTGCTGTGGGTCACATACCTGAGGAAATGCAGAGTCAGAGAAAAACTTCTCCTCAATAAAATCAGCTTGAGGAGATAGTTCAATCTCTTAAAATCTGCTCTATCTGAGCCAGGCAGGGTCCATGACTGTCTGCAGTGGCCAGAAGCTGGAGCACCTCCACTAAGGTCAGGGAGGTTGCTCCAGTGGTGCATCCTTGCTGATAAGATAAGAATGTGGAATTCCCGTCCCTTCAGCTGCTCACTCACAGGCACTGGGCCATATTTCCTCCAGCTCCAGGAAACCAGTGTAGCTTCTTGACTTCAAATAAGTCAAGGTCTGGCCCAAAGGCAATGTTGCCAATAGAAGCCACTGCTTCGACTTCATGGCACAAGTCTCAGAAGACTGAGACACAAAAATCTACGAGGTCACCCAGATTACATCTGACTGATGGAAGAGGCTCTTCTGATGCCAGTAAAACCTCTGCCTAAGTAAATGCTGTAGGATTTGGTCCTAAACCGAATGGACAAAGGAAGGCTATCAGGCTCTGCCACAATAACAGCCAATCCAGAGCAGCTCAGGAAACTGACTTCTGAAGACCTTTAATCGTTCAAAAATGCAGATAGGTACTCAGCAGTTGTGAATGCCAAACTGCCACTAAAACTCCCAGACTCAGAAGAAGCCAGGTGATTTTGGAATGCCAGGCAGCTGAAGTTGGGGAGTCACAGAAGACTTACACCACTTCTGTGGAGATATTTTGGTTCAGCATTTCTGATGACCTTTACCAGCACTGACACAAGCTTTTGAGGAGGAATTTCAGCACTCCTTCCCTGTGAGTGCCCCACAGGCACACTGGTGGCCAAAGCAGTAACTGTTTTTCACCCCGCCTTTGCAGATGGTGCAGGGACACAGACAAACACATTCTCACCTGGTCTTCAGTCGTAACTTGACTCCTGCTGCCCACGTGGCTTTGCTGGGCTGGAAGTCAGTGGTCACGCAGTCCGGGCTGAGCGGGCTGGGAGACAGCTCTGTGCATCCCTGTGCTGCATGGGTGTCCCTGCCAAAGGAGAGCGAGGACATGTAAACACCACCTCAGCCCTTTTAGCACACGCTTCAGCAGGATTTTAGCAAAGACGGCAATGCACAGACCCCGAGGGCAAGGCAGGGGCGTCAGGCTGGTTTGTACAAAGTGTGAAGTACATGTCACAGAAAGCCACGTGCATCCTTGTTTTCCTCTAACCCGGGCAATGCTCAGTCCCTCACGACTGTTTTGGAAGAGCTGCCCAATCCCACGGCACACAGCAGCGAGATCAGCTCCAGCACCCACCGCACCAAACTCATTATCCTGCAGCTGCATTTGGGGACCCCAAATCCCCCAGTGTGCAGTTCAGGGGTTCCACTGTAGGATATGCTTTTTCCACATGTAACCACCTTTTGAGAGCTCAGGGAATGCTCTGAACACACAAGACAAAAGCCAAGAGAAAGCTCCACACAGTGAGAGGGAGAAAGAGAAACCTGTCCTATCCCCTCTAGTGATATTTCCACAAAGTCAGCAAACATATTTACCCCGCTCCAAGTCACACAAACACAGTGCAACCATCGCTTCAGCTCCTTCATCCCCCCTGGAATGCTCCAGGATTCCCACTCGCTCCCATTTCTAACCCTGAAGCTCGGAAGAGATCTGAAATTTCGGCTTGCTCAAGGAACCCCCACGCTGAATAAAAGCGGCGCTGAAAGGCCCCCTGCGCCTCTCCCTGCCCGCAGCAGGCCTGGCCCGGGATAAGCTGGAATTGCCTCTTGTTGTGTGCTGAGCCCACATGCCGGCATCTGGGGCTTTGGATAGCTGAGATGGCTTGGATGCCATTCCGGTGAGAGACCGGCCGTCTTTGTGTCCGGCCGGGGCCTCCCCCGCGCTCCCTCCCCGCGCCCCCACGTGCCAGGCAGGAATGTTAAGCCTCGCATTGCGGATGAGATACAGCAGGGAAGCGCGGCAGCACTTTCACCTAGATTAGGGAAAGCGACTGCTCCGGAACGGCCTTTTTTTTGCTCACCCTGCTTATCTTCATCCAATTTTTTAGCCCAAATCCTGCCTTGGCTGCCTTTTCTTTCAATGTGCCAAATCCCGTCCTGCTTTGTCCCTGCCACTCCTCTCTTCTGAGATGATGTCAAGCCTCTGATCCAACTTGAAAGGTTCCCTTCCCTGCTCCCAATTCCACTACACGAGGAGCACAATCTCCTTTATTGCAGGCCTGGGAAGTGCCAACACCCTGAAATGCTCCAATTCTCTTTGCTCACCAAGCTTACCATGAAGAATTACCAATTTCCAGACGAGATTTCACTGCACGACACAGAAAGGACCGAAGGGCTGTGACAGATGAGGATTCAGAGGATTACATAGAAACAATTTATCCATACAAACAGGTCTACAATTTTGTGAGTGAAATATGTTCACAGCTTCAGCATTTGGAGGACAGAGCCCTGTGCTTCCCTGCTTGTTTCCTGAAGAGCAGAGTTTGGCTGTGCCAGGCCACAGCACAGCTGTACTCCTGCAGGGAGGAAAGCTGCTCATGCCTTCTCTCCAGCCAGCTGTCCCTGAGGGAGCCACTGACACCATGTAGGGCTGGGAAATTGCCCCTGTGCCAAGAAAAGAGTCATCAACAGCCTGAGGAACTGATATAAAGGAGTAGTAACTACCTACAGCTCCCTGGGCACAGCGTAGTGATCTTTCAGCACTTAGGATACTTCTTTTTTTCTTTTTTAAGAAAAAACCGCTTTTGAAACATTCAGAAAGCGAGAGACAACACAGACTCCAAACTCTGCTGCGAGCTGAGATGTCTGAGTAAGTCCCTTCCAAGCATTCCCATATGGACCCACACAGGCTGACCCTACATGGGCAGCCCCAAGTTATACATGCTGGAAAGCACAGGTGGCTCCTGTGAGGGGGAACACCAAGCTGCTTATCCTCTGTCCCTCTGCTTGGGGCTGCCCATGTAGGGTCAGCCTGTGTGGGTCCATATGGGAATGCTTGGAAGGGACTTACTCAGACATCTCAGCTCGCAGCAGAGTTTGGAGTCTGTGTTGTCTCTCGCTTTCTGAATGTTTCAAAAGCGGTTTTTTCTTAAAAAAGAAAAAAAGAAGTATCCTAAGTGCTGAAAGATCACTACGCTGTGCCCAGGGAGCTGTAGGTAGTTACTACTCCTTTATATCAGTTCCTCAGGCTGTTGATGACTCTTTTCTTGGCACAGGGGCAATTTCCCAGCCCTACATGGTGTCAGTGGCTCCCTCAGGGACAGCTGGCTGGAGAGAAGGCATGAGCAGCTTTCCTCCCTGCAGGAGTACAGCTGTGCTGTGGCCTGGCACAGCCAAACTCTGCTCTTCAGGAAACAAGCAGGGAAGCACAGGGCTCTGTCCTCCAAATGCTGAAGCTGTGAACATATTTCACTCACAAAATTGTAGACCTGTTTGTATGGATAAATTGTTTCTATGTAATCCTCTGAATCCTCATCTGTCACAGCCCTTCGGTCCTTTCTGTGTCGTGCAGTGAAATCTCGTCTGGAAATTGGTAATTCTTCATGGTAAGCTTGGTGAGCAAAGAGAATTGGAGCATTTCAGGGTGTTGGCACTTCCCAGGCCTGCAATAAAGGAGATTGTGCTCCTCGTGTAGTGGAATTGGGAGCAGGGAAGGGAACCTTTCAAGTTGGATCAGAGGCTTGACATCATCTCAGAAGAGAGGAGTGGCAGGGACAAAGCAGGACGGGATTTGGCACATTGAAAGAAAAGGCAGCCAAGGCAGGATTTGGGCTAAAAATTGGATGAAGATAAGCAGGGTGAGCAAAAAAAAGGCCGTTCCGGAGCAGTCGCTTTCCCTAATCTAGGTGAAAGTGCTGCCGCGCTTCCCTGCTGTATCTCATCCGCAATGCGAGGCTTAACATTCCTGCCTGGCACGTGGGGGCGCGGGGAGGGAGCGCGGGGGAGGCCCCGGCCGGACACAAAGACGGCCGGTCTCTCACCGGAATGGCATCCAAGCCATCTCAGCTATCCAAAGCCCCAGATGCCGGCATGTGGGCTCAGCACACAACAAGAGGCAATTCCAGCTTATCCCGGGCCAGGCCTGCCGCGGGCAGGGAGAGGCGCAGGGGGCCTTTCAGCGCCGCTTTTATTCAGCGTGGGGGTTCCTTGAGGAAGCCGAAATTTCAGATCTCTTCCGAGCTTCAGGGTTAGAAATGGGAGCGAGTGGGAATCCTGGAGCATTCCAGGGGGGATGAAGGAGCTGAAGCGATGGTTGCACTGTGTTTGTGTGACTTGGAGCGGGGTAAATATGTTTGCTGACTTTGTGGAAATATCACTAGGGGGGATAGGACAGGTTTCTCTTTCTCCCTCTCACTGTGTGTAGCTTTCTCTTGGCTTTTGTCTTGTGTGTTCAGAGCATTCCCTGAGCTCTCAAAAGGTGGTTACATGTGGAAAAAGCATATCCTACAGTGGAACCCCTGAACTCACACTGGGGGATTTGGGGTCCCCAAATGCAGCTGCAGGATAATGAGTTTGGTGCGGTGGGTGCTGGAGCTGATCTCGCTGCTGTGTGCCGTGGGATTGGGCAGCTCTTCCAAAACAGTCGTGAGGGACTGAGCATTGCCCGGGTTAGAGGAAAACAAGGATGCACGTGGCTTTCTGTGACATGTACTTCACACTTTGTACAAACCAGCCTGACGCCCCTGCCTTGCCCTCGGGGTCTGTGCATTGCCGTCTTTGCTAAAATCCTGCTGAAGCGTGTGCTAAAAGGGCTGAGGTGGTGTTTACATGTCCTCGCTCTCCTTTGGCAGGGACACCCATGCAGCACAGGGATGCACAGAGCTGTCTCCCAGCCCGCTCAGCCCGGACTGCGTGACCACTGACTTCCAGCCCAGCAAAGCCACGTGGGCAGCAGGAGTCAAGTTACGACTGAAGACCAGGTGAGAATGTGTTTGTCTGTGTCCCTGCACCATCTGCAAAGGCGGGGTGAAAAACAGTTACTGCTTTGGCCACCAGTGTGCCTGTGGGGCACTCACAGGGAAGGAGTGCTGAAATTCCTCCTCAAAAGCTTGTGTCAGTGCTGGTAAAGGTCATCAGAAATGCTGAACCAAAATATCTCCACAGAAGTGGTGTAAGTCTTCTGTGACTCCCCAACTTCAGCTGCCTGGCATTCCAAAATCACCTGGCTTCTTCTGAGTCTGGGAGTTTTAGTGGCAGTTTGGCATTCACAACTGCTGAGTACCTATCTGCATTTTTGAACGATTAAAGGTCTTCAGAAGTCAGTTTCCTGAGCTGCTCTGGATTGGCTGTTATTGTGGCAGAGCCTGATAGCCTTCCTTTGTCCATTCGGTTTAGGACCAAATCCTACAGCATTTACTTAGGCAGAGGTTTTACTGGCGTCAGAAGAGCCTCTTCCATCAGTCAGATGTAATCTGGGTGACCTCGTAGATTTTTGTGTCTCAGTCTTCTGAGACTTGTGCCATGAAGTCGAAGCAGTGGCTTCTATTGGCAACATTGCCTTTGGGCCAGACCTTGACTTATTTGAAGTCAAGAAGCTACACTGGTTTCCTGGAGCTGGAGGAAATATGGCCCAGTGCCTGTGAGTGAGCAGCTGAAGGGAAGGGAATTCCACATTCTTATCTTATCAGCAAGGATGCACCACTGGAGCAACCTCCCTGACCTTAGTGGAGGTGCTCCAGCTTCTGGCCACTGCAGACAGTCATGGACCCTGCCTGGCTCAGATAGAGCAGATTTTAAGAGATTGAACTATCTCCTCAAGCTGATTTTATTGAGGAGAAGTTTTTCTCTGACTCTGCATTTCCTCAGGTATGTGACCCACAGCAAGTCTGGGAGAGGAGCTCCCCTACATCCACCACCTCCCTATAGCAATGAGTCATTCACCATATGCCCTCTGTAAATCCTTCTTGCCCATCGATTTAGTAGCAGATCCTCACAGAAGCTCCAAAGTTTAGCATGTCGCTTGGATAAATTTGCCTTTGGGTGCAGAGCCAATGTTTTGCTTTACTTTTCCGGCAGTGCCGGAGGCTGTGTCTGCACATCTCAGTTTAACCCGGGCTGGAGCTTTAGTTACAGACAGGAAGCTGCTTTAATGTATAAGAATGTGCCTGTGGGAGGCTGTTTCAGACTCAGCAGCCTTTGCTTTGGCCCAGGCAGTGGGTGCAGTTCCCTGGCGCATTTGACTTACCCTATTACCCCCCAGATGTGTGCAGGTACCTGCCCACATCCTCCTAAAGGCCCTGCTGCTTCTGTCCCATTTATCACTCCTCCATGAGCACTTGGATGTGGAGCTCAGGAGCGCTGCCTGTGATTTGTAGCCCTGTAGCTCAGAGGAGAGTACAGCCACTGCCTGAAGTCTTGCCCTGCAGATCCCCTTGGTTACCTGCCGTGCCTCATAGTCCACGTTCCGTTTGGATAATCGGGCTCATGGGGCAGCTGCCAGCCACCCAGTTCCTCCTAAGTACTGAGCGAGGCCAGGAAAACACATTCCTTCCATTGTTTCCAAGTCTCTCCTGTTGCAAGTTGCTGTGTGTTGGATATAGGGGTGTGAAAGAATCTAAGCTATGCTTGAGTTTCTGTCTTTTTAACTAATTTACTGACTGGAGAAGAATGAGAAAAAATTATTTGAATTGAGCCCGTGGGGCCGTTTCATCAGTCTGGATAAATCAGTGCAGCTCAGCAGAGCTGTGGGCAGGGAAGCCACTGCAGGCTCTGGCTGCTAGGATTTTCTGCCCATGCTCTGGGAGACGATGTGAACCCCTGGAGAAGACAGGGAATAATAGGGTCCTTCTCCAAGACTGTAAGTCAGTCAGCTGCTTCTTTTCCATTTCTGTTCTTTCTTCCTCTTTTTCCAGCAAAGGAAGCAGAGTAAAATTATAAAAATAAGAGGGAAGTTGCAGAGAGTCTTTAACCCAGTGCTGCCCTGCTCCTATGCATGGTCTAAGAGCCAGGCTGAAGGCTCTTCTGGCTTCTCCATGTCCAGGCTGCAGTCCTGTGGGAACAGGGCAGATGGACTATCCTGGTGGCAAGCACTTCTTAAAATAGAGATCTGAAATACTCCTCATTTTGCAATTTAAATCAGACTTACTGTGCTGCTTGATAATGCTGTCTTCAAAATAGGAAGCTATCAGAAGATCCCGGTAGGACAGAGCCCTTGAACCCAGTAATCGAGAGGAGTGAAGTTTGTATACATCACCTCTGTTCCTGTTGAAGCCTGTGTCTGGTTAGTGTCAAGGAATGCCAGTGGGACCCTTGCTTTGTGTTGGGAAGAGTCCTCAATCTAAATATTGCCTGTCAACCCTGCTCTGGGGTGAAGGGAAGATGGAGCTACAGCACACAGCCCAGCTCTGAGCCCTGCACTTTGTTTCCTTGGCTGGACAACAGATAAATACCTTTCTTGGATAAGACAGCCTGGGGGTTCCCAGAGATATGTGATAACACAGAGGTGTGACTTGCAGGACCAATAATCATTAATTACAGTGTTTGACTGTTCCTAAGTTCAACGAAGGAGCGCCCGTTGCTCACAGCTGCCATCACCTCTGAACAATCCCTGCACTTCCCTCTGCAGCCTATGGCTTTTCAGTAGAAAAAATCTGTCTCTAGATCCACATGCACGGTTGCCATCTCTGCTTCCACACAGGGATTTTCTTACCAGTGGTTTGGTGGGGAGTTTTTTCCAAAGAGTTTGTGATGGTAATGGTAGGAATTCTGAGCAGAAACCCCTGATTCCCTTCTTCCTGGTCCCAGAGAGACTTCAGGGAGATTGGTATCTGTCTCCCAGTTCCCAGATGGAACTCGGCGCCTGCTCTGATGCAACCCAGACATATCCCCAGTGATGCTTATCAAAGGGAAAAAACAAATGGTGTCTGACGTGTCAGCTGGAAACGCCACACAGGCACAACACCTGCCTCTGCCTCTGGGAAAGGAGCTGGAGAGAGCAGTGAGACTGGACCAGGCTGGGACAGAGCCCTGAACTGGCCTGGAGGTTTTACTTATGGTTTTTGGTTTTTTTTTTGTTGTTGTTGTTGTTTGTTTGTTTGTTTTTTGTTTAAGACTGAAACTGCTAAAAACTGTGAGATAGTCCGCAGGGATTCACTGGGTGGGGAGTTGTCCTCTAGGAGCTGCAAAATGAACATATTGTGGGAAAGCAGGTTGTGTCCTGGTATGAGAATGTTGAGAATGTTGACACATGTTCACCCAAGTGTTCTCAAGTGAAGGGTTTTTAGTGTGTTTTTTGCTTAGGGAAAGTTTTCATCTGAGCATGAAGGGGTGGGGAGTGTGGGCATGATTCTCCCTTTCCCTTACAGATGAGGAGACACTATTGGCCAAGATTCATGATGAGAAATATCATTTAATAGACTTCAGATCTTTCTAACGAGTCTTCCTTCTTTATAGTCAAAATTGTGAAGGAACAGAGCTCACTCCATATCTCTCCTGCCCCAGAATTTACCAGAAGGGCTCTGTGAGCCTAAAAAGAGAGATTTAGTGAAAGACACATCAAGCTGACGCCATTCTGGTCCAACTCCTTTCTAATTGGCCTCTTCTGTTCTGCTTATTTTTAGAACCATGACTGAACCTTAATTAAGAGCGACGTTGCTTTGAGTAGATTGTGGCTTCGCTCTGTCGAAATCCTAATAGGCTTCTGAGTGCTTTACTTTTTCCTTCATCTCCTGCCTAATAGCTAGGCAGAGAGGCTGCAGCTGCACATTCAGATGTCTGGAAAACATCTCCTTTAGGTGTGTCCATCCTGGACACAGGTCTGTCTCAGTGAGAATTCAGATGGGTATTCTGCTTTCAGTTGGTGCAGGTGCAGACTCACCCTGCAAGGAGGGTAACAGGTGAATTACTGGGATCAGGATCTCTCCGTGTACAAAGATCCTGCTGCTGCACGCACAGGATATGGCTCAGGACAAAGTGCCCCTGCCACGTGGGTTTTGTTAGGTTAGCATTATCACCAGCTTGAAATCTTGACTGCTGTGAGGATGACGTGGTAAGGATGGGCAGCTGCCCTCTTGGCTTTCTCTCTTGTGACTCAGTGCCTGGGATCACATCCAGGAGGCACAAGCTTTGCACTTGCATCCAAATCTTTCATTTCTCCTGCAGGAGGAGGTTCTGTGCTGCAGGGCCTCCATCCCTTCCCACTTCTCCATATGGTGGGCTAGGCCCTGGCTATCCCTTCCAGCCATGCCTGTCCCTTCCAACTCCAGCAACCTCCCACACTGCCACCTGGCCTCAGGGCTGCTAGGGGAAAGCATATCCACAGGGATTGTGGTTGTGAGCAATGGCAGAGTGACCCTCTGGCCTTAGTTCTCTTCTCTGTCCCGTCCCATCTTCCTTGGACACACCAACACCAGCCTCTAGTCAGAGCCATCCCCTCAGGTCATGGAGGTGTGTCCTGGTGACCACTGCTCCTGCCTCGATCTGCAGGTGGATTCTGCTTTCCTTGAAAAGTTTTGCTGCCTTTTTCTTCAGCATTCCTTGTCTATGCTGAGGAAAGGTTTGGAGCTTGTGGGGACAGAGAAAAATGAGCTAGAGATCAGTGGTACAAGGAGCACTGTTCACAGTTCTCTTTTCAGCACCCTGGATGATGTTTCTGATGGATGTGAGAATGATGAAAACAACTCTGTGTGAGTAGAAAAAGATCAGTTTATTGGACATTGATGACCCTGAGTGGCTGCTTAATCAGCCACAGCATCCCTCTCTGGCTTCACTCATGAGCTTTCCAAGGATGTGGAAAAATTGCAAATGGCAATCTGAAGAAGCTGGGTTGTTTGCTCTGGTTGAAGATGGGCCTTTTCA